>VZDJ01004378.1:13022147-13150757 GCA_008694505.1 Cyanoderma ruficeps
TTTTTTTGCTGTCGCACTCACAAATGACAGCCAGGAAACCTGTCATGAAAAGGAATTTTCCACATTGTCCCAGTACACTTCCATCAGCATGTAGGCCACCTTGCCCCCATCAGCTTCCTCACTTTCACCATTACCTGTCTTCATCCCTAGCATCATTCACTGTTTCTGTCTCACATCTGCCGCAGTATGTCTCAGTCCCAGTTCATATATTATTTGCCTTTTCCATTTGAAACTATCCTGAGCCCTGTGTAGTTTTCTGTTTTGACCTCATACATCCTGGTGTGAGTTGCCCCAAACTGAACCCTCCCTTAGGATCCAGAAGAAATGAGAAATATGGTGGCAACAGCAGTGGTCTGGAGTGATGGACACAAGGAGGCCAGAGTTTGGGGAGACAAGTCTGCATTGTGCACTGATTGAAAAAGAGAAAATGAAGTTAAAAGCATTTTTATACCAAAAGGTCTGAAAGACAGCCTATAAAATACAGGATCTGTAGACTGGACAAGACTAGGCTAGGGTACACTAAAATAGAACAGAAAACAAACCTGAAGAGTTCCAACTGGAAGAGACCTACAGTGATCATTTTAGCCCAATTTCATGTGCACTACAGGGCTGATCAAAAGTTAAAGCATATTATTAAGGGAATTGTCAAATGCACCTTGAGCACTCACAGCCTGGGGACATTGAGCACCACCACTCCAGTAAGGCTGTTCTGTGTGTCTGACCATCTTCTCAGTAAATAAATACTTCCCAATATCTAACCTGAAACTCTTGTTGAACCATTTGAAGCTTTGAACCATTTCCATACTTACTGTCAGACTATAATGTGCAAGACCAGTTTGTAAACCTTGACTCCCAAAGGAAGTACCTCATTTGTGGATTGGTGGGTTTTATGTGCTGTTAGACTTAAATGTTCTGGAATCCATCTCTTTGTGGTAGACCACCTCTGTCACGTAAGAACTGTTGTCACTGAAGGTGTTCAAATGTACAGGCCCATTTTAAGATAAAAGTGTCTGAGGAGTCTGATCTAATCTACTTCTCCTCACTCTGAGTTCAGAACAGACCAAGTTCATAACCTGCACAGCATACTGCATATGTTGTCCTTCAGTCAGGAGACATTGTCATGCCAGCTTGCCTTGTTCTGTGGACAGGGTAAAGATCTGAGTTTCCAATGCTTCCTGTAGCCTTCCAGGGATATCATAGAGAAAAAAGGCCAGCTGCAACTGCTCTGTAACAGGGTTTCATTAGTCACATATTCAATCTGATTTTACTTTACTGAGATTTCTTCATAAATTTGGGAGCAAGATTTGACCGCTGGTGTGATTTGTATAAGTTATATCTCACTAATTCTTTGTTTGACAGAGAGCTAAATAGACTTAGGTAACAATAAAATGCAAGAATATTAAGAAGTTTTCCTGTTACTACCACAGTTACACTTCCTTAGAAAATAATACCCAAATGCCTTGAAAAAGGCTGAGTGAAAAAAATCTGAGGCAGATCAATAGTTATAATAAATCACACTTGTGGGAACTCTTTGTCAAGCAGGAAGAGTCTTTGTCATGGTGATCCATAATTTGAACAAGAATTCTGCACAGATGATCTGACACAGATGACATTAAAGTGTGTCTAAATGATGGTGAGGAACATCAGGGAGATATGTGTTTTCCCCACATGAATCAGGGAAAGGTAAATCTAGGTGACATTCGAAGTTAACCTTGTGGAGTCTTGTGACCTTTCAGCTAGGAAGGTCAAATTTCATGAATTTTGCAGCAAATTTTATTGCAGCATCCCAGTGATTTATGGGCAATCTGAGTAAGAAAAGCAGACCAGAGAAGACAGAAAATTCGCCAAAGAACTGGCACAAGTAAGCAAACGATAATGTAAAATACCACAGGTAACAATGCAGGTGGCAATTCAGAGCACCTAGCCCCATCTGCTATGATTTTATATTTTTTGTTTATTTTAGGTGAATCAAGCTTATTTCAACTGAACTACGTGATTTAATTACTGAGCTCAGTTAGTGTTCTGTCAGGTCTTAGTACAAGTGAAGTGCATGTTTCATACAAAAGAAAGAATCTGGACGGGAACCCAATGGGATGAAATTTAGCTACTTGTGTTCTGGGTATTTCGTCTGCTCTTGGTCTTTAAGCCTTGTGCTAGCACCAGGAGCAGCAGAGAAACTCCCTTCTGAAGGCCTGTAAATGCTTGTTAACTGCTCTGTCTTACTTCTCCCGACCCCTTACCACTGCTCCTTGAAACTCTGTTGATTCCTCATAGGTCCCCTAATCTTCCTGATGTCTCTTCCTCTTGAATTAGATTTTCATTGTCACAAAACTGAAAGTCGTTGACACTAGTGTTACAGAAAAATGAAATTCTGATATATTTCCTACTAGATGCAGGAAAATTCTGTTCTGCCTACATAGCTGGTGTTGAATGAGCTCTGATATTCTCATACTCTACCCTAGAGTGGTGTCAAGGCACTGGACAGTGTCCATGCAAAGTGAGAGTTTAAACACCTTTTCTACTTCAACACCTAGACATGAAATTATAAAGAAGTTTGTTCAGTGTCATCCAGGACAAACAAGAGTCCTTTATCCTTGCTGATAATCCTTTGAGTCCTCTGATCATTCAAGAATTTCTTTCTTAATATGAGGGCTCAAAATATCATTTTTGCTTTATAGTACTGTAGTTTGCATGACAGTAGTTTGCTTTAAATTAAAATAGGATCTCATAGTCCATTGATACATTTGGCTGTAAATCATGTAAATCAATTATATTGGTCATATACATTTTTCAGACCACAGGTTTGAATTTAAATCCCTGAGATGGATCTCATTACACATAATCAGATGCAGTATTTTTTAGTTCTGTGTAAGACTAATAACCTCTTTGTGGAATTGTAGTATTGCAACCTTAATCTTTCCAAACAATGCTTACTTCTAATAAAAAAGCCACCACCATTTGGATTTTCAGTTGAGCCATCTTTTAAGCATGGCAGAATTGCTGAGGATGGAAGAGACATCTGGATATCCCTAGTCCAACCCTGTGCTCAGAGCTGGGACAGCTAGAACAGGTTGCTGAGGGATGTGTCAGGTGAGGCATTGTGTACAGAATAGATGGGGACTTCATGGACTTTCTGGACAAAATGTTCCAATATTTGACTTATTTAACAGTTTCTTATGCTCAGATAAAATTTCATGACTTTTAATTTATGTCCATTGTCTCTTGTCCTGTCAGTGGTCACCACTAAGAGGGCTGGACTCCATCTTCTTTGCTCCATTCCACTATGTATTGATACACATTGGTAAGATACCTCTGGAAGCTCACTTCTCCAGACTGAACTGTCCCAGCTCTCTCACCCTTTTTTCATGTGATGGACACTCCAATCCTGTTGTCAATCTTTGTGACACTTCACTGGAGCAGCACACATAGCTCCAGCATGCATCTGCCTTTCTTATACTGGAGCCCAGAACTGGACCCCACACTCCAGGTGTGTCTTACCAGTGCTGAGTAGAGGGGAAGGATCACATCTCTGCCTATTAGCAAGGATCTTGTTAATAGGGCTGAGGTGGCTGCTTGCCTTGAGTTTTGAAAGGGTACAACACTGGCTCGTGTACAGTTGGCACCTACTAGGATCACCAGAGGTTTGTCTGTCAAGCAGTTTTCCAACTGGCTGGAGCTAGTCCGTACTGGTATCTGGGGTTATTCTTCCCCAGGTGCAGGAATCAGCATTTCCCTTTGCTGAACCTGATGGGGCTCCTCTGCCCATTTCTCCAGCCTGTCAAGGTACCTCTGAGTAGCAGCATGACCCTCTGGTATATCAGCCCCTTCTCCCAGTCTGACATAATTTCAAAAATCATTGAGGATTTTCTTGGTTCAATCTTACAGATTGTTAATGAATAAATTTAAAAATATTGTTCCTACTACTGGGGTCACACCATTAATATTTGGCTTCCAGCTCAAAACTGTGCCACTATTTTCAAACCTCTGAGCCTGCCAAGTCAGAAGGTTTCACTCTTTTTAATTTTCTCCCTGGATGATTTAGAACAGTGAGGACTACTTGTTTCCTCTTGTTTCTTCCTTCCTTACAATTACAGAAGAAGCTTGTGAAATATCAAAACTAAAACTTTGTCTGGTACATCCTTTTAATGTTAGGAGTTACAATTTTGTGTGAGAAAAATATTGTTCTTTCAGCCAGAGAATCAAATAAAAAGAAGCCCAATGGTTCATTGGTCCTAGTAGCCAAAATACAGCTCCAGCATTGAAATGGAATGATCATTAAATCCATAAGTAGAAGTCATACTTTCTACTCCTCCAGGAAGGGCCTGATTAGAGGCCAGTATGCATTAACTACCTGAAAGGAGGTTGTAAGAGGTGAGTTTCAGTCTCTTTTCCCAGGTAACAAGTGACTGGAAATGGCCTCAAGTTATTTTGGAGGAAGTTTAGGTTGGATATTAGGAAAAACTTCCTCACTGAAAGATTGGCCAGGCATTGGATCAAGCTGCCCAGGGAAGTGCTGGAGTCGCTATTCTGGGAAGTATTCAAGGCATGTGTAGATGTGGCACGTGGGAATATGGTTTAGTGGTGTACATGGCAGTGTGGGATTAATGTTTGCATTCTATGGTCTTTGAGGTCTTTTCGCCAGCCTAAACAATTCTGTGACTCTGTTTAAACCCCTTCCAACAGATGGCAGTCTACAGTTACACTTTGGGGTTCCTTTTGTCTTTTCTATTGGTGAGCAAAACAAGATGCTGCTTTGTGCATAAAGCAGTGTGTAAGTAAGTAGGGTCACTGCTGTGCCCATCAGTGTAACTCTTATGATACATGAAGGTAACACAATAGAAACCGCAGTTTAGAAATCCAATTTATCTTGCTGTGAATGGAATTGCATCCACTACAGGCAGCAATTAGTTCTGTTCTATAATGCTCTTATAAAAATGTGACATTGAAAAACTGTTTGCAATCTACTAAGCTTGAGATCAAGGAGTTTAGAAAAATGTTAATTCCTGGTATGCAAAGAAGAACAAAGAATTTTTTACCAACTGCAGCCAAAAGGTCAGATCACAACTGCTGAGGTAATGAAGCAAAAGTTTCCTTCATTTTCAGTTGCTTATACAGTTTATAAAAACATATTATTCTGTGGATACCTATTTCTCTCAGCACTGAGTCTCTATCACAACTGAATTATGGATAGGTGTATTTTAAGTCTATACCTTCATACCAGTATCTACAGCCCTAAGACTGATAAACGAATGATAAAAGAACCTGATGTTGAAGTACTTGAACACTGATTTTTTTTTCCCTGTGCTTTTGCAAGTGTCAAATAGACAGTTCCCTCATAAAGTAAATATATATCACCAGTACTGTTGAAGCTTTAGCATGTTAATGCTCAGGTAAGTATTTCCTGCCTACAGGAAATACTTAATACATTAAGACAGTGAATGATGGGATTAGGTATCAGGTCTTATAAACTGACTACCTACGATAAAAGGATATGGGGCTTAATAGTGTAAGAAGTCCCTTGTACTCTCATATTTTTGTCTGCATATGAACCAGCCTTCTAGCAGAGATTAACTTATTTTTTAAAGAATGGGTTTATACATTTTTCATTGCTTTCCCTCTTCCTAAATTCATGCTCAGTGTTATTCCTGAAGGGAGCCAGAAACATATTATAACAGCCATTGTGCTCAGCAGACCTACATGCTGGGGACTGTAGGAGTTTATGTCTTCCACTCATAACACTTAGAATTTTTTTCATTTGTTTTCCCTGGGAAAATGAATTACCAGAATATGGTGTTAGTCAGGACTTCTATACACTTTTACCTTAGAATTACTTGTAATTTGAGATTTTTCTTTTTATTGGAAAGTATTAGATTCAGAACTCATTTGTTTCTCCATGACAACTTTACGCAGAGAAATGTTCAGAACCAATATTTAGAGGATTGTATATTGTTATTTTCTACTCCTGAATGAAAAGGCAGCCTCAAATAAATGAGTGAAGGAAGGAATTACATAGATATGGCCTGTATCCATGTCACATGACTCAGAAATATGCCCTTATCCATTCAATCCTGATGTAGGAGTACCTTTGCTCCTCACTTCCCTTCAATTTGAACCTGTGGAGAATTCCTGTCACGGTCACCCTATTTGAGATGAAAAGGCATTGTAACTTGGAGAGCAGTGTTTGCCCAAGAAATGGTGCCAAAATATTTAAACCAGGTCAATTTCTTTGCACAGAGAAAGATGATGGCATCCTGTTTAAGTGTGGTTTAATGAGTTATTACTGCCTGTAATTAGTAAATACTATGAGTCTGATAAAGTCTGTATGGATACTAACTCTTACCTCCTACATATATTTTCTAGTCATAAGTCCTAAAGGGGGGGTTGCTGGTTCCTCATTTTGCAAGTAGAAGAACTGTTATTAGAGAAACTGAGAAAGGGTGAGGAAGATGGATTGTATCAGAAGCATCATAGTTTCTTTCCCACCAAGTTCCAAGAGCATAATCTAAATATTTAGAAAAAAAAATCAAATTTTCACAAACCTCATCCTGGAAACATTGAGAGGAATCACAGTATCTTTTTTTGCCATCTGAATGTCACCTAGAAAAAGCAAGGCACCTGCAGACAATAACAAGAAGTAGTCATTGTGATTTACTTATCCTATTACAGATAGACAAAGAAATTGCATGAATTCCATAGCGGAAAGGTCTGATCTATTCATTCAAAAATAAGCATTTAATAACTTTTGAGGTAGATACCTTGTTGTATCTGAGAGATATCCATATAAATCTGGCAGACAATCCCAAACCCAAAAGTTATTCATACTTCTGGCTTTCCAGTTGAGACAGCCTGAGACATCTAGAGTGGTATTAATGACCTGTGCATGGGCAACCAAGTAAAGCTGGAAATATTTACTATTCTTCCTAACAAGTAAAGCCTTGTAGATGACTTAAAAATTATTTCTACATGACTAAAGATAGATCCAACCCACTCAGAGCTCTCACACATCCCACAGGTCTGTAATGTGCTAGAGCCTCTGTTCTGCAGTTCATAATTATCATGGAGAAGGCAGTTGTAGATCTGGCCTAGCCATTTTGAAAGCGTGATACCTGTCTTGCACCCAGAGTCCCACAAAGTAGGATGAGCCCGTTGAAAAGTCTAATCCTATACCTTTCTGAAATGAGCCAAAAGCTTGCCCATAATTCAGCACATAACAACTGCAATGGCTGCAGAGAGCTTCAAAAGAGGTGTGGTAAAGGAGCTTGGGTGATATCACTTTACTTCAGTTGGCTTCTTCACCTGACAAGCAGGTGAGAAATCTGAGTGCTGAACCTCTCTCTGGACTAAGGATTTAATTGAGTAATCAGATGAGTTAATGGTCTGGTATGTGGTAGTTTAGCTTTAGCTCATGATGAGATCAACAGTAACCATTTTTCACTGGCTGCCAAAGTAAAAAACCCAGAAAGACCAGCAGGCAGCATTTCAAGAATATGTTTAAAGAAAAAGTGCTTCCCATTCACACCTCACAGATTGTCTACCAAACAATCAATGGACTTAAATAACTTGTGTCAATTTTGGACATAGTTCGCATTTTATGGGCTTGGATTTTGATTCTTATATTGATTTTATGTCAATATAAATCCTTCACTTCAAAGGAGCTAGTGGATTTAAGTCCGTAACAGAACATAACAGGATCTATTTGATTTTATCAAAGATCTTTGGACTTCACTGCTACCAGCCTTACACAGGAATGGTCAAAGGACTCCACCATAAATTGTAGGAGTACTTAATTTAATTTTAAGTACATGCCACGTAATTACATTGCTAAGACAAATTCATTCTGCAGGCTATGTTGGTGCTAATTGCAAAGAAAAAGAAGGCAAAAGAAGAAAGCTTGAAAAAGACATAAATCTTGAAGGTGTGTAAAATCTAATTTGGGAACCTCAGTAGGCATATAGAAGAGAAAAAAATAAACTGCATCAGATTATTTTTAAGACACAATATTTAAGACACAATATCAGATATTTAAACCATTCTTTTTATGTCCCTTAGCATAATGGCAGTGCCTATGTGCATGTCTGTGTGCATATAGAAATAGACATACATGTGCTTATGTATGTCTGTAGACACGTCATATAGTTATGTTTAAAGTTAAGAAAGAGCATTAGTGCATCTAAGTAGAAAAAAAAGTCTCAAATCCTTAAGGTTTTGCTACATCTGACCACAAAGGTACAAATGAAGCTCAGTCAGTTTACCTCGTGGTAATGACATTGGTGTTCTTGCAGGAAAGGCCATTTTCCCTTGAGGGATTGAGAATGAAAAGTAGCAGCTCAAATTATTGAAAAGTGATAATGAAGAATTTTTCAGTCTATGTCTTTTGAAAGTCAATTCTAGTTTGGAGACTTCATACGTATTTGACAATTGTGGGGTTTTGGTTTTTTGTTTGTGTTTTTTAGGTTCACAGACCATTTCTCATGCCATAATCAGGTTTTGCGCAGGAACCTGCTTAGTCACCAGGGATGTGCAGCTGTTTTACAGCTTTGCTGTGCACACTGGGCAAGAGCTGTTCTCTTCCTTGTGCCTTCTCCCTCTGCCCAGTTTTGGAGTAAGGAATCTCTTGTCACCAGCAGATGCCTGTTCTTCAAGGGTTTCACAATTAATTCCTTTATTTCTTTCTTCTGTAGTCCCAGTGCTTGGGAAATTTTGGACAATGTCCGTTGCATATAATTGAAATAAATCAATATGTAAAATTATAGAAGAAGACTGTAAAATGGTATTTTTAATGGTTTTCTGTCAACTCTTATGGTTCAAATATTGTCTCTCCTGTTGTTCCCTCTCTTTTCACCAAGGCCTTCCCTTTTTCCATACTGAATGGTGAAGGGTAAAGACATAAATTCCTCATCAGTGCAATCTGTATACCTCACCACCAAAATTTGTTTTCACAGGTCACTCAATCTGGCTGTGTCTGCTTGTGGTTAGGTGGCTTGTGGAAAAACCCTGAATAGGTTTGTCTGGCAGAAAAAAAATCATGATTTGTAGCTTCATCCATAAGGAGGAAGAAGAGAGAAAAAAGAGAAAGTATAAGAAACATCAACAATTATAGAAATGGGCTGGGGAGCTAGCTCACTCCCTGGCCTCTGTATGAGAGAGGCTTGGTGGGTCTGAACCTCAGGCTGAAGCGTGGTTGATGGCGTGGAAGAAAGAGTGGACTCTGGGTTTCACCTGCCTTTATTCCTCCTGGTTACCTCCATGTGCAGATGGACAGAGCAGAGAGGGAGAGAGCCCCCGAAAGTGCCAGAGCAAGAGCCCCGGCACCCCCTCTGTCCTCACCTTAAGTACCGGGGGCGTACCTTGGGCAGGGAAGAACTTCGCACCAATCCCAGGGGAGGGGGGGGTGTGACCCAGAACAGGGAAACTTAACGAAACAATGAAAGAAGGTAGTACCGGGGTACCTTGTCAAATCCTAGGGCTTTTCCCCCAGAATCTTCCAGATCTTATAAGGTGATTGACAAGGTCTATCACAAGGGAAACTCCATCGGGGGTTTTAGGACAGGGGGCTAGGAACCAATCATTACAAATCTATAACAAAATATATAGAACATTAGACAACCCAAAATGCACACTGCTACAAACAATTATTTTAGATGTCTTGTGTGCTGCCAATGTCATTCTGTGTAACTTTCATTTTACAATTCACTATCACGAGTTCAGGATTTCACAGGTGTTTACAATACTACAAATGAGCTAGCACCAGCTTTGGGGTGCACTGACAGAGCTTTAGAGCTGTGGAGAGGGAATACCTTTTCTCTCTATAGATTTGTTTCAGTAGGAACTTGGCAAATGTTGGAAAAAAGACTGATGGCCCCATGTTCACTGCTTTTAAGTGCTGCTACTCTGATGTGTTACACTGTCGACTTACATTTATTTTTCACTGTATCTGTTGTTCCTTCCATGAAAAAAATTACTTGTTTGTTGCAAGAAGACACGAAAGAACACTCACATCAGGTTGAAGTGAGGAGCGAAAGAAGGACAGTTTATTATTATTTGGGGTTTAAATAGGATTTGGAATTTGATCAAGGACTGGGAGATGAGAGGAACACCTCTCTGACCCCAGTGATCAACTCAGAAATCCATCACAGAGAGGGATGAGAAAACAATCTACTTGTTTATGTTACATGTGTGATAATCTTCAGTAGAAATATGTAAACAATCAGACGGCTAAAGAATCAGGGTGACACTTGTTGAATAATTAACCCACTATACATATCCTGATATTGCATTCTCACTGTGGAAATAATGACTATTGCTTGTTGTAAGGAATACAGAAATTAGAAAAAGTTTCAGAACCATCTATAAGAATAGGAATGACACAGCTGAAGCCTTGTCACAGAGGGCCTCCTACTTTTCACAGTTTGAGTGTTTGCTGGAGGGCATAATGTCATTGTTGATGGCAGTAGTCTCAGTGACTGGCACACAAAAACTAATGTAGCTTTCTAATACCTATAAATATTCATTCGGGTCTTGAAAAAGAAAGATGATCAGAACCTTGAAACCACAGCTCAAATGGGAGATAATGATCAAATGAGACCTTGGTGAGAAATGTGGTCAGTTTTTCTAGAATGAAAAATATTGTATGAAGACAGATAAAAACTTTTGCTGGTGCAAAATAGCTGGCACACAACTGGCATGATAGTGACTCAGGTCAGTTAGCACTTTTTGAGGGATGTCTGGGCAAGGGTGGGGAGATTTTATGCAATAGGGGCCATTTCCAAAATCAATATGCATGAGGCTGAATGAGGTTTTGCTTCTCTCCTCTCAGGACAGGCCTCCAAAACTGTTCTAGGAGTTTCTCAAACAACAATAACCTCTCAATCACTAATTTAGTGGAGTAAAACACAACACACCTCAGTTTCACACTGAAACTGGAAAGCAAAGACCATCAGTTTCACACTGCTAACATACTACTATGAAGGACTATAAATTAACCCTTAAAATATTTCAGACCTTTAAGCTAGAGAAAACAGCAGGAATGCAAACCATGATTGTGAAGTGTAAGGTTCTCTTTGCATGGACTTGGAGGATTCAGGATTCAGCACTGTGCAGAATGACTGTAGCCTTCTGGGCTCTTTTATTTAGCTGTGGGTGAGTTGTCTTGGAGACTTTCTCTATGTCTATGCCAAAATGTTTATCGAAATGCCCAGCTCTTGGGTAGATTTCTTTCTTATCTTCTCTTGCTCTCTGGCACCTGGGTAATTACACTATTTTATTCATTCTTTTAATTTAACTTGTTATGTACTTATTTATGCAGCCCTAGGTAATCTTTAGGAGCAAGCATCCTTGAAAATTTCATTTCACTAGCAAGATATATAAGAACAGATTTTTATATTCCTCCTTTTTCCACCTACATATTCCTTGCTCTATTCTGAGTGAACATAATGCTGACATTTTAACTATAGTATCCTCTTTATCAATTTCCTCTTTGTATGTTGGCAGTACTTTGCATACCAGCATCACATTTTCTAGAAGTTCCTTCTCTGTTTCTGGAGGAAAGACATTATCATGCTTCAAAACTTTTCACTCTACACCCTTAATTATCTTTAGCCTTTTGCTAAACAACATTAAACATTTCTCCTTAGCAGCACTTTTCTTCCTAGAATGAGAGATATAACTAACACTGATTGGACTGGTAGTTTCTCCTAGACTTGGAGTTGCAGCTCAGAAAACGTCATTACTAGTGCTTTAAGACACAAATAAAAAAGTCTTTTCATGTGAAAGAATATTTCCTGACTACTATACCCTCATTTGCCAATATATGATACTTGGGAACGGAGCTATATTACCACACCATAAAAAGAGCAACCATATCAGTGCAAACAGCCTTTACTGCCAATATGTCTTAGTAACCTTTTATATCATAGCAGTGTTGTTACTGCCACAATAGGTTAGGGTATGTCACCATTTCTATTATGTTTGAAACCACATTTTTCAGAGCTTTATAACTTTCATACTGTGATAAACACTGAACTGAATCTTTATACGTGGCTTGTCAGATTAAATAGATGAAGACATAGTGGCTGGATCTTAGGTAGTCTATTGCAACAAAATGGTAAAAAAAAAGACAAGAGCGAGTAGATTCCTCTAATTTTTGACAGGACAAAATTTAGACATTAGTAAAAACATAAAATTTACTTTGAAATTAGGTTCTGTATTTTTAATCTTGAAAAGAAGCTATCTCCCTTATCTGAATGAAGTAGAACTAAAATCCAAGAGCTCCTAAGACCTAGGATGGTATTGCATTTTTACCACTTCTCTAGATTAAACAAGGAAGTTATTCTCTACTGAGGAATACTCCTTGCAAGAGCTGGCAGAACAACACGTTCAGAGTGTGGGCGGGTGGTTCTGAGGGATGTCTGGCAATACCAACACGCAGAATGTCAAAGAAATGGAAAAACTGCATATCCAATGAAATAATGTTAATAAGCTCTTTTAAGAAGGTCATGGCATTCCTCCTTCCCATGGGTACCTCTCTGCAGTTTTCTGTGCAGTGCATGAACTGATACAATAAGCCAAGATTACAAATAGGTAGTCCTCCTCATCAAAGATGACAAAGCAAGTGCTTCCAGCTAAAATATTAATTTTAATTCACAAATCCAGGCAATATTTGGAGAAGTAAAAAAAAAAGACAAACAAGACTATCAGCTTGTAGCAGCATACTTGGATATCATATCACTAGGGTGGTTATCTGTATCCAGTCATTAAGAAGGCAAATCCTGCAGTCAACAGACTGACCAACAGATGCTTTTTCCTGCCAGAAACTCCCGCCACCTTTCCATCATGTCTTTGTGTATCCATTGGTCCCTATGCCAATTCCCAGCTGACAGAAATACCACTCAGCTTGGCCTCTCTGTGTTTGGATGTGCTCATACCCACATCTTGAATATATGTCAGTATCTCTGAGTACGTTCAGGGAAGCAAATGAATTCCAGCATAAAATCAAAGTAAAAAAAAAAAAAAAATCTGCCTGCTCACAATACCTGCATGATGCAAATCTTAAAATGATACTTCCTTGCTTTTCCAAGATTGTGTTTGTTCTTTTAAGTCAAATAGACAACAGCAAGACACAGCTGATTATGAAGGCCATTCTTAAAACTGCCACAGTGTCCCCAACACACTGACAATATTAAAAGGGAACAAAATTTGCAAGGATCTATGAGGAGATGTCCTTCCCAGTGGAGATAAAAATACGTGTAATATTAGAGGATTTCCGGAGATTCATAGGCACTATTATGTAACAATAAAAAGCAAACATTAGCAATAAACTTAAAAAAAAAATATTTAGCTTATCTATACTCATCTTTCACATTATTTGATTGCCCTGAATATTTTACTATTTGACTATTTGATAGTTAAATATTGAACTTTCCTGCAAGTCCTTGTGTAAATTTAACTTTACATTTATGAAATACGCTGTGTTTTTAAGAGATGAGTATTTACATCCAGAAATATTTCATGCTTGGGTGAGAAAAGAAAAAACACAGCGTTTCCTTGAGTTATGACAGCTAAGCAGTAGAGATCACATCTAGCCCAGCAGTGTCTTCTAACTCTTGAATTCTCAGCCCAGTCTTGAGTCCACACTGGGGCATACACTGTGCTTTCTCTTCTGCAGTTTGGCTTCAGCGTGAAAGGCTCTTGTGTGGATAAACCAAGGTGAAATTAAAATAGGACTGACCACAAGGTGTGCTGAAAAGCATATCTACTTTGCTGGTCAGTAGGCACACATTTTTCTACTTACTATTTATATAATCACAGAGAAATCTTTACAAGAAACCTGTAGATTTAAAAGTTGTCAAAAGTAATTTTTCTTTTCAATAATTAATGAGATTTAGGAAATATAACCTGCTCATTGATATTCCACCGCACAATCATGCTAAATGCATCCTTATGTGTTTATATATACACTGTTTGATTAAACTTGATTTCTATTTTAGTGGAAATTATTTATATAAAATAATATTTTAATGAAAAATGTGCATTTGTATTGGAAAACCAAATGCAGAAGTGAAATTAATCAAATAACACAAATTCACCCTGTGGGTGGAACAAAACAATATTTTCTATTTTATATTTTTAATAAGCTGTTTACAAATGAATCAGAAGCAAAAATCATTTGGAGAAACTGGATATAGAGCTAAAAATAAATGTATGTTTTACATACATTTACATATGTTTTGCAGCCTGTTACAGGCAGTGTATAAACTAAGACACAAACTTTAATTAATATAGATATTGAACATTATTCACCCATTCTAGCAGTCATCTGAATTCGCAGCTGTCTTTGCATAAAAAAAATTAATCTACTTATGCAGGAATGAAATAATGTGAAAGAACTGCTCATATACTCATAATATAATTTTGCATAACATATTAATGAGAAATGATCATCAATACAAATCTAATCATTAAGGAAACAACTCAACAGAGAAATAAAGAGAAAATAGAGCAGCTGAGAAAATCAGTAATATGGGTTTATAAGATTTGTACAACTATGTTTGTCTCTTTGGTTTAATTACAAGGTAAGATAATAGTATACATCATTTTTATTGAGCTGGAAGGAAAGCGTTGCTCAATATATCGTACAAAATAATAAGTTGCCCTTGAATTTCTATGTGTTTGTCATTAAGAAAAGGTACTCCTGAGCTTATGGGTGTGATTTATAGCAAACAAATCTAATCAGATTATTTCTTAAAAAGTTATCTTATGTCCATCAATATTTTTGAAACAAATAAACCATGCTCTGGAATTTTGCAGTGGAGGATTGCTGTGGTGCAGAGTCACTGTGAAAGCTGCATTTGTCACAATAAAGAAGATACAAAATGTTTATCTACACTTACTAAATGAGATAACAGCATACGAAAATATTAAAGCTTCGTTACTGTTCCTCATCTCCCCAACCCTTTCCAGTAGTAGTTTAGCATCAAAGGTGGACCTCTTATGTACTCTTACTGATTATTTTTTCATTTCCAGACCAATGATGCATTTGTTTTCAACCCATTAAAAAGTCTTTAATTACAACCCCACGTATTTTTTTGCATTATTATTGATAAACATTATCTGAGTAGTGCAGCCCTGAATTCTTGGATTTTTTTTTTCTTGAACCACAAGCACTAGAAAAACCAGGATATCAATATTTATCCAGAGAAAGATTTATCAACTATATATTCTCTTTGATTGTAACAATGTTTCTTGATGATTATGGATCCTGAATCCAAAATAAAAAGATGTAAAATGACATTTTATCATATTTCCATTCTGCATCAGCTATAGTTCACTTACATATTCTGGGCACAAAAGTAACACGAGAATTAAAATGCTAGACAAAATGCATGAATACATTTCATTAAATATTGGCCTCAATTCCATGAGATATTTTCCGTACACTTTTATTTATCAAAATAATTGGAGACCCAATGTTTTTTTTCGCATTGCATTTTCTAAATGTCACTTTTGACTTGAAGTTTCATCAATGGCTAAATGTTTAAAATTAATTTCCAATAACCTTTTGGGTTTGTTTTAGTGTGAAATATTCCTGGGATCAAAGGATGCTTTGGCATACCAACGGGCAGGAGGTTGTGTTGGGAATATCTGTGAGCACTCATTTGGCTGATCTCAAACATTCAGTTTTTGTGCAGCTGTTGGGGTAGGTAGAACCTGGGTGGAGGATCCGTGGAAATTAGTGGGAGTACCATTTCAATCTCCTTATCTGAGAGCTGAGAGAGACTTTTCACTGTGCTTAACTTCTGCACAACAGAACAGTACCATCAGTGGAAAAGGAGCTCTCTCTAATTCTAGGAAATACTATGGTTGGGTAATTCTTGAAGAAAATTTTCTTCTTTTATGTCAGAAGCAATTTTGAAGGAAAATTTAAGGAAAGGTATCTTGGGAAAACTAGAAAACTATCGAAAATAAAAACAATTACCCTACCCCAGGATATTAAGACTTTATTGAGGCAGGGGCTGTTCCTGTCTTTCTATCTGATGGGAAATTACATGCAAAGTTATTTTTGACGATTCATTTCAGAAAGGCCAAATTATTTTTCAGCATGTATAGTCCAAGCAAGACTGCAAGTGTTTAATAAGTAATTAAAACCTACATAAAAGATGAGAAATTGGAGATACAACTGATTTCTCATAAAATGTTTTATTAATTGAAAGGCTAACCAAATTGTCAGACTATATGAATATCTACATTAAGCCTAGAACTTAAAGCTGTTTAAGATGCTGCATGGGTGATTAAGCACTTGCTTTTGCTGTTTTACCATGTCAAGGTCAAAACCCTTGTCCTCACCCTCAAATCCTGTTGCAAATGTTTTAAGATTTAGTTCCTTTTATTTTTTGCCTGCCTTACGCCTTCCAGTTTAGTTATTTGTCTCTCTGAGGTATCATCCGCTGCCTCCTTTTTCTGTGGTCAGCAGTACTCTGGTGGGACATCCATTGCCCCGTAAAGCTGCCCTGACAGCTGCCAGCTGGCCAATCCTCCAAAGTGGTGATGAAAGCATATCAGCATATGCTTGACTTCTAGTTCTGTGATACAGTACATGACTACATCCTTGTACCAGCACCTGTCCTTTTATGTTGTAAACACTTTGGGGCTTCTGGTGTAACACATACATTTAACTTCAGACAAGGAACTTCGCAATAAGAGAATAAATTATTGAGCTTGCAAAGTGAAGCATTCCAAAGACACAAAAATCCTAATTTAGATTCATTTTCCCAGCTAATTATATACTTCTGGAGGTAGCCTTTTATTACATAATCACTTTTTTTTTTCCCCAGTTACTCCTTTAACTAGTGCACAGGATGGCTAGAGCTCTGAGGATTATGTAGTAATCCTCTAAAACATTCCTGTTTCATCTTTAGCAATAACTTAAACACATGTAGGGAATAAAGCAAGAGCTTTGAAAAGAGTCGCCAGAGGAGGGCAGATGTACACTACCCTGAAGACCTGAGTGTTTTAACTGGCTGCTACAGGGCAGCATATGACATACAGCAAATGACTTAATAAGCAGATTAAATGCTCTTATTTTTCTTTATTTTCTGCGTTGCTGGCTTGAGATCTTCACTTGCACTCAAGTTAAGGCTCATAGTTTTCTGCCAAGTCAGAGCTTTAGCCACCCAATGAGACTGTCATTCCCCATTTCCCCAGTGCTTCTTGCTCCATTTTTGTCCCACTTTCAGTTCCCAGTTCCTATCTTTAAAAAAATCTCCATTCCAGTCTCCTATTCTTCCAGCCTGATCAATTCCCCTTCAATGCCCAGGTCCCATTTCCTTCCCTCCTCTATTTCTCTCTCCAGTACCTCTAGGCTCTCTACTTCGACTTCTCTTGTTTTCCCTCTCTGCTGTCAGATCAGCAGCTTCCTTGGCCACAATGCCTGGATACCCAGCTGGGACTTGCAATTACATCAGCAGAGCTGCAGGCTTGGGACCTTGTCCAGCCCTGGCCTTCCCCATCAAGCATTCTTGTAAAAACTATGAACAAATGAAATTATTTCATGGTGAATGAGAATACTGAAAATGACAGGTAAAACTTGATTAATATATTAATTGGGTTAAAACTGTCATTCAGGACAGATATCACCCAAAAGAATGAAAAAAGGTCCTCCTGGTTAGAGCCTCATTTGGTTTTGTTAAGGTCAGGACATCTGGATAGAGGATGAGAGAGGAAAGAGTTCCTGGCTACCTGAGGAATCACCCTATTGGAAATATCATATCAAAGGCCTTTGCTTGTTAAGTACTTACAAAGTACTTTTAATGTGACAGTAAACACTATTACTCATGACATTCAGCAGACTTTAATGTAGCCCAGAATTATATTTATATGAATTATATTTATGAAAACACTTATTCATGGAACAATAACCAACTACACTGTAAAGGGAAGAAAACTTTCTGTCTGAAATAACATAGAAATGTTTTCTTGAAGTTAAATACACATATATGTTTCACAAAATATATCAGGAAATTACTTGATCTGACCTCATTACTTTTCAGTAAGTGTAGTCCCCTATTTGAAAGCATGTAATGACTCCAAAAATTAGTTTTGTTGGCTTCTTAGGATGCACTTGGGCTAAACTCATTTCTCCTCAGCATATAGAAGGGTAAAAATATATTCACATTGATTACTAATGAGTCAGCAGCATTGAAAACTCTTGCTGTTATGCAGAGTTAAAGTAAGAACTGAGAAGAAAACTATGTTGGGGGTAGGGGGAGTCTAGTTGCTGTCCTAGTCAGGAACCATTTGTTTCTTTAAAATAAGGAACAGGATGCAGTTGACCTCCTACACCAGATGGCAAAAGGCAAAAACTTCACAGTCCACATAGTTTAACCAAATCAGAATCAAAGTGGTTTATTGATTTATTAACAACATGTAATTAACCAGCAATCAGTGAACCATGAGAGAAAGATCAATACTTGCAGTGCAACAGATAAAGCACAGTACAAGATGTAAACCACAATATTAGATGCTTATAAAGGTTAATATGCACCTATGAATTTCTACCCAAATGTAATGCTTCCCAAAATGTTCTGTTTGCTCTGTGGAGAAGGACCTGGGGATCCCAGTGGGCAACAAGCTGTCCATGAGCCAGCGGTGCCCTTGTGGCCAGGAAGGCCAATGGGATCCTGGGCTGCATTAGGAACAGCATTGCCAGCAGGGCCAGGGAGGTGATCCTGCCCCTCCACTCAGCCCTGCTGAGGCACATCTGGAGTGCTGTGGCCAGTTCTGGCTCCTCAGTGCAAGAGAGACATGGAGCTCCTGGAGTGGGTTCCACAGAGGGTGACAAACATGGCCAGAGGAATGGAGCATCTCTCTTATGGGGAAAGGCTGAGGGAGCTGTGCCTGCTCAGTCTGGAGAAGAGAGGACTGAGGGGTGACCTCACCAATGTCTATCACCAGTGTCTATCAGTATCTGAAGGGACGGTGTCAAAAGGATGGAGCCAGGCTCTGCTTGGTGGTTCCAAGCAACAGGACAAGAGGCAATGAGCAGAAACTGATGCACAGGGAGTTCCATCTGAGTATGAGGAAGAACTTCTTTACTGTGCAGGTGACCATACACTGGAATAGATGGCCCAGAGAGATTGTGGAGTCTCCCTCACTGGATATATTCAAGAACTGTCAGGACAGTATGCTCTGGAATGACCCTGCTTGAGCAGGGAGGCTGCACCAGATGACCCACTGTGCTCCCTTTCAGCCTTGCCCATCCTGTGATTCTGTGATTGATTCTGTGATTGTGTTCTAATACCAATAGTCATTCTGTCCTCCCAGTAATGTGGGTTGCATGCACATCCTGTCCCAGGAATGTGGGTTACATATGCCCTTGCACACCTCTTCTGGGGGAGACCTGGGTGTTCCAGGGCTGAGTGTACCCCAGTGCTCTCAGCAATCTGTAAGTAGTGAAAATCCTCCTGCCAAGACACCTACATCCCTGAGGTGTAACTCCCATGTCCTGCCCCCTGTCCTGTCACCACTACCTGGATGCAGATTCCTCACAATGTCCATATAGCCTTGGTAGAGGTGATGCTGGCAAGGCACTTTCTGACAGGATCAGACCAGAGAATTTAATCATTCACATTTATGGGAGGAGAAGAACACTGTTTGCAGGCCAAAACTCCCAAATTAAAATAAACAGAAAAACTCCAGCTTGTTTGCTGTGAGATGAAATAATGAAAATGTGCATTGACATTTTTCATGTCCTGAATTCAAATGATTTTGCCTTCTATGCATATTTTAACATTTGTCATTTAACAAACCTTTCAGTTTTCAGTCACAGTCTCAAATATGTAGCTAGGGATGCTGTAAAGTAGCAGTAAATGCATCTGTTTAGAGACCATCTAGATAGGGAAGTTTGAGTTTGAGAGTGAATTTACAATGAAATAATGACTTTCGTCAGCAGATGCAAGGAAAGGTGCTGTGTGCCTCCACAAAGTACAATAGTTAATACACTTCATATCTCAACACCGTAAAGGATTCTGTAGTTTCTTAAATCCCACTGACAACATGTGATTCCTTCATCTCTTATTTACTCTGAAGGGGAAGAAAGCACCAACTGTGATGAGATTTTAATTTAGAAGTACTGAGGAAAATGTGTGACTGCAGACTCTAGTCTGAACATTACAAGCAAAAATAAATCTTTAATAGCTCAGGAAAGAACTTTCCATGACTGAAGCCTACCACAGTATGTAATTATTATTAATTTAACTACTGAGCAAAAATATGCAATTTTATGGCATCCAGTAGGATATAAAACTCACACTCAGTTTGATGATTTCATAGTTCTTATTAGCTACCTAGAAAAAAGAATAACTGATGTGGAGGCATCCTGCAGGATAACTTTCTCCCAAAGGGACTGGTGATCACGAATTTTTAAATGAAAACATGAAACTGTTTCTCAGGATGTATCTGAAGTACTTAGTTCAAAGCACTATTAGTTTAAAGAACACTTAATGTATTAAGCAACTGAGTGTGCTTTATTTGCAAAACAAAGTCATGTAAAGACTGCTGCTGACAGACTGACTAGACTCTTAATGATGATGACTGCTGCCGCTAATAGCAAGTGGAACCATCATCACCATGAACTACACATATAAACCGTGTACAGATGATAGATGTCAGAACCTCCACAACAGATTAGCTTCAATCTGGCACAGCAGTCAAGAATTCCTGCGTGCTTTCATCATGAAAAACAATCTTCCATGCATGGCTTCAAGATCAATCTTTTAAGAAGCTCCAGCAAACTGGGGGGAAAAAAGAGAAGGGAAAATCACTGCAAGAACCACAGACAACAAATGATGCCCTTGGTTCAATCTGTGGATTACAGCATAGAGTTTGCAAAGAATCTGTGAATGTTTAATTTATCAGGCAACAAATTGAGTGGTAAAACTGAATTTTCTAGTAAGTGGGGGGGGGAAAAAACTTTAAGCAACCACATGATATGGATTTCGCTGTTCCTGACATAGCTACTAGAAATGAAGAGGGAGATTTCAGAAAGCTTCACTGATATGAGAAATGCAATTCTCAACTTCGAGATTTAATGGGAAGCTGTATGAGTACAAATGGCTTCTGCTAAAAATGCATGACAAAAAAATGCATCCTATATTATATGAGAGAGTGATTCAGAAAGAATAACAAAATAGAAAGTGCCTACTGGTTAAAATGATAATATTAACATTATTTAAAATATAATTATGGTGAATATAAACTTAAAGATACCCAAAACAGCATAGAGCACTCCCAATACCATCTCTCAAGTAACAAAGACGCACATTCCTCATCTTGGCCATTACACTCTTGCGAATTTAAGGGTGTTAGGGAATTCAGGTATCCTTTAAGGTCAAAGAAGATATAGGAATGGCAGCAGTGAAGAAATCATCCTATACAATTAATCAGAATGACAGACTATATATCCCCTTTGCTGAGGAGAAAAACTGCACTTGCTTTATGACCGTGAGGGAAAAGGATTCTGGAAGAGAAACTTGACCCACTTTTGAGGCTGTACCATAACTTGTACTCACACATAGGAAAAGTCCATCACTGATTGAAACCTTGGATTACAGACCTTGACTTCTCTGGTAGTATTTAACATCCAGCAATAGGTGTGTGAAGAGGAAAGAAGGGAGCCAGAACCCAAATCCTGAGTAAGTGTCCTCAATCAGCTGTCATGGCATAATAGTGAGGCACAGAAGACAAATTTGTGTGCATAATCTATTTCATAGTTTTTGCTCTTTGCTGATCATGCTCAGTCATACATCAAATAAGCTCCCAATTTTACCTCATTTTCAAGAGGTCTGTTGATTTCTTTTCCTCAACTCATCCTTAGCTTTACATCTGTAGGTAGTTATTTTCATTTCATTCACCTGTAGAAGACAGAAACTGAGTTTATTGATGTTCAGAATGTCTCTTCCTGCTTGTATCTGGCAGCTCATTTTTCACTTTCTTTGCACTGACATGAAAAACACAAGGGAAATGGAAGTTTTATGCCTTCATGAACTGTACAAAATACATGGTGGAGACATAGCGTGTTGTCAGATGTGTTGCCAGTTGCCTTCAAGAATGTAATAAAGTGAGTTTGCATTCACTGTAACTGTGGTGGCCCCTCTTTGCCCACCAAGTTGTTCTATCACTCACCCCTCCTCAGCAAGACAGGAAGAAAATAAGACGAAAACCTAATGGATCAAAAAAAGGCAGTTCAGTAAAAGAAAAGCAAAGGGCCACACATAGAAGCAAAGGAAAACAAAATTATTTATTCTCTACTTCTCATTAACAGATGATGTGCAGTGACTCCCTGGGAAGGAAGGCCTCTCTGTGTGTGGTGGTTGCATTGCAAGACAACAGTCTGCCTCTTCCCTTCCTCTTCCTCTCTTAGCTTTTGTTGTTAAGCATGGCATTACATGGCATGGATTATCCCTTTGGTTATTTGGGGTCAGCTGTCCTGCATCCCCTCCCAGCACCTCACCCACCCCCAGCGTACTGGCCTTTGGGGATGTGGGTGGGAAAAGACAGCCTTAATGCTTTGCAGCACTGCTCAGCTGTGGCCAAGAGATCCCTGTGTTACCAACACTGTCCTAGCTGCACATGCAAAGCACAACACTGTAAGGATGGATGAACAGGCAAACAGTACATGTCTGAAAACAAAACCCTGTTGGAGTCCTAGAAACTTAGAATTTGGGGTTTTAGTGTATAGTAATACATATGAGTCAAGATGGAGGATTTTGGGTGTTGTCTTTGTCCTTCTTCACCTTCTTCTTCCTTCTTCTTCATGGGTTTAGGTGGTTTTCTGTAATTGGATTAAGAAGGTCCACCTTGGTATTGGGTATTCATTACTTAAATAACCTTGGAAAGAGTTATAAGCGCTTCATTTTACCTTCATTTTCTAAGAGCCCACAGCGCATGAGTCTGTAAATATTGTAAATAGATAAGAGACAATAAACATTCCAAGTCTGAATTCAAATGTAGCATTTCCCTTGTATTCATCCTGACCTTGGCAGGGAAGAAAAGAAGCCAAAACTGTCACAAAACCCAAGCTTGAGACTTACTCAGCACATTTGTGTAGAAACCATGTCATACAAAGTGACATTGCAGTGAAATGGGTTAATGGAGACAATAGTGCCCCATCCCTATTCTTTGGTACAGAGCTCTAATTGAGATATTACTGTCATTCCTGTTTCTTGGATAAAACACGGCCCACAGGAGCCAATGGACAGACCATTTGAAGGTTTCCTAAAGGATATTCATGGAAGTGGTCTTCGAATATCAGTTCCACAAAGCATCTGCAAACAACTGCAAGGCTGGATTATCTGGGGAGACGGAGAGTTTTGGGCTAAACTAGATCCCAAAGGATTCTGCAAGTTCTACCAACATCCAGTCTGTGAAAAACTTTAAAGGAATCCTAGGCAGTCACCTGATATCCTCCCTTGGGCTGTGGTTAAGCTTGCATAGCCAATTTTGTATCGAGGGAAGCATTTCAGAAAGCCTGGATAACTAACATTTTTCAGTGCAGCTTTGTTTTACTGAAAATATTTTGTCATCTAAAAAAGACAAAGCCTGCAGTTTGTTACTGAAACTTTCTTAATATAAAAGTTTTGTGCATACTTTCAGCTAGCATTTCAGATAACCAGGGCATATAGGGCACAATGGGCTATTGCTCTTTTGGGACCAGCTATCCAGCTGTGTGTTACATCTCATCTGTCTTGAAGCTACAGATGCTCAGACAGATGAATCACCACCAATCACTCCAGTCAGTTGAAAAAAACAGCAGCTTTTCTATTTTGCACACTCATCTGAAATTCATATCTCTGCTGAGTTTGTAAACACTACCTGGAAATTAAGCCAAAGACTTCCCACCAGGAAAAAATCCATTATCAATTAAAATCTTTTAGTCTACTGGGATGGTTGATCTTCCAAACTACTATAAAGACACTAAAAATAAGTCTTGAGGGAATTAGGTAGTTTTAGAGTGTCTGCAAATTCATCTAATTTAACAGTATGTAAGACATTTAACAACCACCACATGAGAAAGGAAGTTGGAAGAGTATATTTTAATCTGATATGCAAAAAAGAAATTAATTTTGCTTTCACACTTTTTCTTTAGCTCAGAAATTATCATCTGTGCCCTAGGCTATCAGACATCAATGCACAAAGTTATTCACAAAAGGTTTATGGTTCAAGTGGTAAATCCAGTCATTTGCAAAATGTTGACCCAAGTGAGTCAGCACAGAAAACTTGATCTTTCAGTGTGATGAAATGTAATTTTATGGATGTCAAGTTGAAGTTCAAAAGTGACATACTGTGTCATACGGATAAATAGTTTTGCCAGCAGCAATGCCATACTTCATAAGTACTTGTCTGGCCAATAGTAACTACTACCATGATTAAGAATGCTGATAGAAAATGCACATTTTATCTTGTTTTATGTATAATGACCCTAGAATTAAAAATCAAGACAGGCCTTTTTAAGAATTGAATTTAGCTCTCCAAATCTGTATTTCATTTACATGTAATGAAGATCTATGGAGTTTTTTTTTAACTTAAAGATATTATTTTCATTATTATTATTATTTTAATGTACCACTTTCATGAGATTAAAGATAATTTACAGTCACTCCACCTTTTAAGCAATGACAAATTGAAACTAAAATGCAGTGCAGAATTATGGCATTAGTTAGATTGTAGTTGCTAAGAAAAGTTAAATGAAGGATCATTTTTTTAAAAAACAAAACATTTTTCTGGTGATAACATTATTATATCCAATAATTTGTTTTTTCCTCCCCAAATAATTTCATATATAATGAGAAAGAATATAAAAAGTAGGATGTAGAGCTTTCTGTATAGTGAAAAAGAATGTAACTGCCCTCCCATTATTTCATTTATGACAAAGTAATATGTAGAAATTACTTTCTTTAATTCTTTGTTTCCATTTTAAGCAACCAGGTAAAGCCAGTCATCCAGTTAAAATGTAAGCTCTCTTGGCCATTTCTGATGCTTCTTGAATCCACATAGAGAAAACGACGAATGTATGGGGTCCAACTAATATATAGGTCTGAGTTTTATATTTATTGAAATATGTTGAATACCTAAGTCTTACCCTTCTGAGTAAGTGAAGCTAGTGAAGACGTTTGCATCCAGAGGCCTCTGTCTCATTCAGAGTTTGCACAAGTTACACGTAGACATACAGACCTGTTTCCTAATCTTGTCCTTTCTGTACACCTTACACAAATGCCTTGAAAAAGGAATACAAATAATACTGTGTTAATTACTCTTGCTATATTTATTATAAATTGCCCTTGTGCTGAACCCCAGTAGCTGTGGTTCCTGCTGCACAGGATAAGGAATCTGACCTGAAAGTTAATATTCAATGTCAGGCACTCCAGTGTATGTTATACCAGAAATGATTTGAACATTTAAAAAATTGCACAAACCTTATGTTATTTTGATCAACGTCCTTGTTTGAAGGGTAGGGAAGGAGACTTTTCACTGCTTCTGTTTGGAGACTAGATAAGTAGAAGTCTCTTGGGCTCTGTTCAAGAGGAACCAGTGTAAGAAGATCCAGCGTGAATTGTGACCCAGGTATGACTTTGGGATACATTGGAGTGTGTATGGTCTGGTCCTGCCTTTTCCAAGGAACTTCTCTATTTGATTATAAATCCAGGTGTGGGACTTCAGGTCACACTTTGCACAATCATTTAGAGAGGAGGGTTGTTAACATCTTTCTACCCACCATCACAATTTGCAAGTTATCCACACCTAGCAAAGAAAGCTCTTCTGTCTCCTTCTTTGTGCCTTCCCCCAAATACAGATCTTGCTGTTTTTTGGCCTTTGATCTCTGACATAGAAACAAAAAGATAAAACAAAATAGGAAAACAAAGGGGGGGAAAAAAGGGAAAAAAAATCCTAAGCCTTTTCACATCAAGGCAAAATTGAGTTTAGTCCTGATGTGTGTGCTAAAATAAACCTAAACTTAATTGTTATAGTAATAGAAGGAGATAACTAAATATTGCCAACAGCATCCATCAGTTTCCTTATTCTCATGCCCTTGGCAACACATGCATTACCAACAGACCTCAGTGGCAAATCCTGTCTAGGGCTATGTTATCCTTGTGCGAAATTAATGATTTTTAAGAAACATGAAATGTGAACTTTTGCCTATCTCCTCCTCTTCACTCCTAAACCTCAGCTGTTGCGGTGCATTTGAGATTTACCCAAGTCCTGCATGCTTATGTTACTCGTTTTACAATGGTTTGTCCCTATACCCCCACGCTCAAACCCCCCTTGGCCTTTCCCGGGTGATGGGTCCTGTCAATCACCCTGCCATTCCACCCAGAAACCTGGAAAATGCTGGTGGACCTGCACAGTGATTTGGCAAGTTCTCAGGTTCCCCCTCCCTCTATTATGTATAGATTGTTCTGTTAATTGTCCCCTGTTCTGGGTCACTCCCACCTTCCCTGAGATTGGTTCTAGATCACCCCCTGCCCCTTTACACGCCCCTTGTAATTAAGCTGAAACCCAAGGTCAAGAACTCCCTTCGTACATGGGGAGCCCTCTGGGTGAAATAAAACCTGGTTGCTTCCCACGTGGGAGTCCTCCTTTCTTCTTCCACGCTGTTTGCCATGCTTCTGCCTGAGGCTCAGACCCACAAGATTAAAAGGCACTAAGCTGTACCCCTGACTGCGGACTCTGAGCGAGTTAGCCAGTAAGCACCAAACACCCGCATACTCAGCCTTCCACACTGACTTAATCTCATTTCTCTAGCAAAGTTTTCAGTTTTCTATGTTTGCCTGAACCTACAAAAGCCTTTTGAGTTACTCCTTCCCAATTTTTGGAGAAAGTAATTTTAATATCTTGAAGAGTTGCAATGTAGGCAAAGTAAGATGAGCAGAATGCAAATGTTGCTTGAGATTTTTCCCTAGGCCAGCATTCACACTTGGGATAAAGATGTTTTTTCACAAACATCCTCTTCTGCAATAAAGATTTTCTGAAATTTTGTTTCTTGCTTTGCCATAAATATTTCCACTAATCTTTCAGCAATGTCTTTATTTCATTCATCATTTTATTTTCATATCTTCCAGACATAACCCCAAAACCATAGAAAATTTGAAGCCATCTGTGAGCATGTAAGGTATTTCATTTTGTCATAATTTCCTTTCCTCTTCTCACCTCCTCCATATAAAACCCTCGAGTCCGTATGACTTCCTTCCCACACGTTTGCTTTTTTCATGCCTGGGCTATGTGAATCTGTAAAATAAAAATATGTGAAGCAATCCTCAGCTAAATGTAAGATTAAATTAAAGAGCAAGAATTGCAGTGGGATGCAAACGTTGCAACTTACATAACTCTGCAAAGTTTACAGACTCAGATATATCCTTTGGGTACCTCTCCGTCTGTAAATCACATCAGTCCTGAATCAAACATCCTCTAAAATATTTTCAGAGTACTCCAAAACAGCTGATTTAATATTTCTGAGTGTAATGCACTAGGCTAACATATTCTTCAAATGTTTCATCTATTAGAGAAGTTTTCTTACTAAAGTATATTTTTAATAGAGAAGTAAAAGTGCTCTGGAAAACTCTGCTACACTGCACTAGACAGTTATTCCACATGACCCCAAAACATCAGTGTCAGTTGGGAATTGTCACAGCAACAGTAGATTTCCAGACCAAGTTTCTTGCTCTTTCACAGCTAAAAATTGTTTCTTTTTCTGTAATTTATAATATGTCCATTTTTTCTTCTCTGAAAATTTCAGGAGGAAGCAAATATGAAACAACACTCATAAGAAGTCTGAAGAAATCCAGGTTTTTTTCAGTGTTTTCAGCTTGGAAAAGAATTGTAGGTATAAATTGGAACACGGTACAGGTTCCTTCCATTGACGAGGATTAGTTTTGTCACCTTTTAAAGATATTTTAGCAGCAAAATATATTCTTAACTATTTTTCCATCACTGAGGTTGCTAATAGCAATCTTCTGCTTTTCAGCTTATGAAAAGCATCAGTCTCAAGGGAGTGCATTAGCTGGATGCTCTGATGGGTCTGTCTCCCAGGTTATCTGCCTGCAGCATGAAGCAACAACAGCAGTTGCAGTAGAACTGACCTTGCCTTTCTTTTTAATACCTATAGTACTATTAAAGGCTAAGGCTCAGAGCATATATATCATGAGCTGATTTGTATATCACTAAAACTGATTCACCACTATAACATCAAATAGTTACCTTACATACAGCTAAAAGTAATCATAATGTTATTTTTTGGAGCTCAAGCAAGATGGACTAAGAATTTCTGTTAATTGTTAGGCTGTGACAGAAAATACGGTTTGCCCCCCTCCAAGAGATATCATATGCATATGATCTCTCAGTCCCAGAGAAAACTCCAATTGTTGTGAATATATTCAACTGCTGCAAGGAATCACTTCAAATGAATCAACTAGAAATAATTGCCAGTCCAGGAAAGTGATTAAAATTACTTAAAATTAAGATTTCTGCTTGCCACGGTTATTTCTATGCAAATAGGCTTTATTTTTTCAACCAACATGCAAGTCTTAATTAAAAGCAGACTAAAGTCTTGAGCAGCAAGAAAATTTTAAAATTCATGCTGTAAACATAATTACTTGAGCCTCAATTGCAAATGAAAGTCATATTTTTTGCTTGCTGCACTTGTTTTTCTTCCCCCTTTCTAATGAAGGAAGGCATCACACAATGATCTACTAAATTGTATGCTGAGTAAGGGCTTGAAATTATCAGTCAATCTCCTATATAGTGCCTAGCTATAACAACTCAGAGTGGTATGCTATATTGCAAATTTATTCTTACATGTAATACATGTCTTGCAATATATGAGTTGAGTGATTCAGTCCTCAGAATATGACATAAAAATCTGGCCAAAATTTGCAATAGGAAATAAAATTCATGAGAAACAATTTTGTTGACTGGATCTACTCAGACATAATAGCTTGACAGTTTCAGCTCTTCTGAAAGGAGGGCTAATAATGGTAGAATGTCAATCTGCTCAGTGTATATAGTGCCCTCTCCTAAAATGATGCATTTCACATATGTCAGATATAGTAGTCTAAGCCCAAAATAGGGTGTGATACCTGCAAAACTCTATTTGGATGTAGGTTGTCTTTGGAGCATAAGAGTAGAGCAATCAAAAGTCTAAGGCTCTCCATGAGTTGTCTCTTTTTTGAGCCTTGTATAAAGCAGAATTAAATAAGGATCAGGAAATTATTCAGAATTCAATAAATTTTATTGCTTCCTGTCCATGTTTTTAATTATCTGGAACAATATCCTGGTACATCTGACTTGATTTTGTGAACAATTTCAGATTTCAAACCCTCAATTTTCAGTGAACTTGCCATTTGTTCAAGAAAAATTTTCCCTACTTTCCCATTCCTCACTTACATTAGCTTCAAGGCAGTGTGTTACTACTTAATTGTTGGACTGTGAGAAACCTGCAAAAATTTTTGGAAAATTCAAGGCATGGACGGTATTTTGAAACAACTGTGTAAAGCTCTGACATGTAACTATTTTACTCAAATCCTAAAGATGCACTTAATACACTAAAGAACTCCAGTACAGTCAATCCAAAAGTTGTTGGTTTTTTGTTTGTTGTTTCAGTGTTTTGGTTTTTTGGGGGTTTTTTGGTACATTTTTCCTCATGCTTGAAATAATATAGTTTGATAGTTAACATTTTTTGAATTAAGTGAATGAATTTATAAAAGGCTAACTATCTAGTACTAAAGAATCAACTACTGCCAGAAAGTAAGCTGTTTTCTGCTTTGTCTCCTTTTTAGTGTCTCTTGTGGCTTGGAGATATGGAATGAAGCTTTGCTTGAAGCTACTTCAGTGTTTTTCAAAGAGTTCTGATCCTGGTGGAGCTTCTGAAGTCTCCATTCCTCTTCTTGAGATATCTTTAAATGCATTCAGAAATTATGAAGTGTAAAGCAATCACAGAGCCCTCTGATTCATTCAGAATAAAACTATATAATAAATTTAAAGTGTTAGTAAGTATTATGTGGCTTTGAGACCAGCTGGTGCAGAGTGGATTGCATGGAGGAGCTTAAAAATATTTACTGTACCTTTACATATAAGCATGTTAATTAAAAATAACACGGAAATGTTAAAATGGTATAAATGGTAAATAGATGGATATAAAAATAAAATGGTAAACAGGCAGGCTGATATTTTGTTTAGGGAATCTTACTGTTTAGTATTTTGGAATGTTCCCTTACTACGTGGGATTTCTCACCTTTTCTGTGTGCCTCTGCAGTACACTGATGACAAGAATTTGTCAATGCTCTTAGTTCCTCTGTATTGCTATCACAATAGAAGGATGAGAGACTGTGAATTGTGCTGACTGAAAATATCTAGCTGGTCAGTGCTATGAGCGTTCAGTAAATGCATTCTTTCACTCATCCACAGAGACACTGTTGCTGCTGCTCAACATTTCTCCTGGGACTACAGTTTGCAAAAGAGAGACCAAACAGAAAAACATTTCCTCAGCTGCTGTTTACATAGATGCCTGCATTCAGTGATACAGAACCCATATCTTCTTAGTATGTCTAATCCCTTATACAAATTCTTGAGTTAGGAATGCAAAAATAAATTGAAACTTTTGCTTTCTTAATTTCCTCCATATTCATAAAATATAACTTGAACAGGCAATGTCAAAATACAGGACATTTCAAAAAGACCTCTTCTTGCCCAGTAGAAGTGACATATTTCAGTATAAATATTGGAAACATTGAAGAACTGAGTGAGGGAATGGAGAAGAAAAAGGTATTCAATACTAACTTTTAAATTGTCACTGAGTGCTTGCAAGGTTGTTTGTAGTATGAAAATAGAAGCTCAGAAAAATGATGAGAAGTAAAATATTATGTAATTTATGGTGAATGCAGGGAATGCTTTTTATTGTTACATACAACAAAGTGCATGTGGACTTTTACAGGAAGTTACATAAATAAAAAAGCTATTCCTAGTCAACCAACTGGCATAGGCCATGTTCATGAAATTCATGAACAATTAAATTCATGAAAATTGAAAAAAAAATTTCTTAATATTTTAAACATTATTATAAATTTCTTACAAATATATAGTTCATTAAGTAGTTCCAACTCATTCACTTTTGCTGTCTCACTAGTGTAGAAAAAAACTTCAGGATTTTTCCAGATTTAAAATTAAGAATTTATCTTGTTCAGGATGAACTAAGCAGCTTACACTATGCAACATTTATCTTTGTAATAATACAGAAGCCATAACATGCTCCTTAACACAGGCCTCTAGATTAGATTCTCTTTTAGAGGATAAAAATAGAGATAAATGCCTGTGAGGAAAAAAGGGTACTGTGAGGAAAAACTACTAGCACAGTTTAATATTCATTTCTGCAAAACTGCAATATGGAAGAGGTTGTGAGGTTTTGACAGTGCACTCACACATGTGGACATACAGTTTCTATTTAGTTCTATGATCCCAAAATTATTAGGAATGAGGTACACTTTTGTCTGTGCCATTCTTTTCTATACACTGGATTGTGTAAAAGTTCCCCTAATGAATCAGTCTCCAGAGTTGAAATAATTTAAAATAGAAATAGACTGAAATAGTTTAAAAATAGAAATCAATAAATTTCCTGGTTAAGATTCGTTCTGATATCTGAGTTCATTCCTCTGCCAATTAAATGTACAAATAATGCAATTGAAGTTTATTGCATAGAGTTTATTTTTGCCTTTCCCAAGAAGACATTCCAATCACAAGGGTTCAAAGCTACACCCCATGTTCAACACCTCAGAGTGACATGTTAATTAAGTTTATTTTTCCATTATAAAAGTGCCAGTGTTAACTACTCTATCAAATAGAATATTGTAATTTTGGCATTAACAAACTGTGTGCTGTGGCAGAGAATGAAAAAGTTTTTGGATGGTGTAGGAGAAGGAAAGAGAGATGTATCTACTATTTATAGAAGGCACATTTCCTCAGCTACTGACAGCTTTTACTGTGGCAGTTGTAGATGGTGTGTGGATCTGACAAATTTATCGAGACATGCAGTAAAAGAGCATCAGTGGAATTATGGAAGTGATGAACACTAGGAAACATGTCAGGTACCATAAAGAAAGATGAAAAAACAGACTTATGGATTCTGTGCATTCAAAAGCTTGCCTTGATAGAGACATGAAAGTTATATATCTATATATTCCCAAAAGGAGAATATGCCCTCCAAGTATTACAGCCAAATGATTAGTATCTCCTATTCTGTATTTTTCCTTTATATGACAATATCTTCTTATGTGCTACTCCTCACATGTAGAAATGATGATGTTTGCATATAATTTCATAACACCTGGAAAACTTCATTTCATTTAGGTATTTATCTAGAGAGGTCTGGTTTATTGCCACAAACACATTATTGAGGTATCAACTGTATTTCTTGTAAAGTCAGGGAAGGTGATGAATGGTAAAAAATTGATCAGGTTTGATGACCAGGAGATCAAATAATTTATTCTGAATATATGCTATAACAATTATTTAGGTACAGCTGTTTGTTTTTCTTGCCATAGTCTTTAGTTTATTTGAATTACCTTTTTCTGGCACATGATTTTAGATCTGGACACTTTCAATTTTTGTACTCAGATTGGGACTGAGGCTGAAAGACTAATGTAGTAAACACATTGCCAACACTGAAATAGATTTCTTTGTTTTTTGGTTCAAAACTTAGATAGTACTGGTAATTTCAAGTTATATATATACATTTTTTTAAATTATGTGTCATAATACCGCAAACAGACATACACAGCATCAGATTTTTATGACATAAAGACAAATGAATTTGCAAGACCACATACAAATTGTGATAAAAGTATCAAGTAGGCATAAGGGACATATAAGGCCCATTTTTAGAAAATCCTTTTTTACATTATATTTTTATAATCAATCTCAGGACAGTTTATAAAACCAAAGAATTTTGAATTTTTGAATTAGATAAAAAGAGTTTTTGATTAGGAGGCAGAATTAGAACAAACATTGCGATGATGACAGAAGATGTTCCATTTCATGAATAAGCAAGCTAAAAGCATGTGCCCAACAGAGATATCAAATAAACACTTCAAAGAATCAGCTCCACAAAAAAGAAGCTTGGTATTTTGAATAAGAATGGGGGACAAGGGATATCCCTGGGATTATCTAAAATACCCTCAGCAATGTTTCTTCTAGAGATTCTAAATATTAAAGATGGGCTGTGCACTATAAATACAAATTATTTAGATATTAAGACAATTGATAACCTGCTAGGAAATAGAATTGTGACATTAAGGGAATGGAAGTCATCTTCTGAGGAAAGTGGCAAATATTGTATCAGAAAATCCCTCCTATAAATTTGCTAAGCTTTAAGGTAAAAGCAAGCTCTTTGAAGAATACTCTAGATTCTGCTTCTCTCAGAAGTCTTCTAGTCACAAGGCAATATTTATTCCTGACTGGTTTTTTATGTCTGATGATCTTATATCAGTTCCATTCTACTCCTATAATTACTCTGTTTCCTAACAGGTAACTCACCTACACCATCTGTAGGGTTCACTCAGAACCCTCTTTTTTTTTTTTTNCAGTCTTCTATACTTTAATTTCTGCTATAAATACCGTTTTGTTAGGATGGTTCTTGCTACGAATTGCATGCTTATCCCAAAAAGAAAAGCTAAGAAAAGCAAACCCATATAGAACCACAGAATGGCATCTTGCTCCATCTAAGACATATTGGATGATAAAATAAGAAACTTGTTTCATCACAGTTGTAACACTAGATTTTTGAATTGCTTGGTAAAATTTTGAATTTTAATACAATCTATCTAGCCACTGAAGAATATTTGTGAAGAGATTAAACAACCAATATATAATTAAACAGTATATGATGGGTAGTTTTAAAAGGCAGAACTCCAGTTGAGCTGGATTACATTTCATTGACTCATGATTTAAGCTCTTGAGTTTCATAATGGAAGACAAATAACACTGCTGAATCATACCCAGACAATATTTAATATAAACACCAGAGAATGAAATATATACACTATGAATTTACATAGTCTTGTCTTAAAATTGTGCTAAATTGTATTTTCAGTTAAAGAAAAAATATATTAGATATCATTAATTCTACTTCAAATAAAAATAATCACTTCAGATTCAAAACCATATTTAGCTCTAAGAAAATTTGCTACAATGGCTAGAATATTGTGAGCATCACACTGGACATAAAAAGATTTTAGCTCATCAAAAAGACAAATTTCATTAATGAATGAAAAGATCTCTGAAAAGCTTGGAAGACATTAACAGAATAAGTTGCTTTCAAGCAAAGCATTAAGGTCTTTGAGAACACAGCTGAGATGAGCATTTAGTGCTAATAGAGCAGTAACAGATCATGAACTGAATACTGCAAGTAGGCATGGGCTCAGTTGCTTGGAAAAAAGGAAATTTTTTCACCCAATATATGGTCAATATATGATTTTTATATACATACACCAAATAATTCAGAGGGATCTGGAGACTTTTTTAGCTGATGTGTGTACAAATCAGGCATTCCAAAAGCATGCAATGCAAATTAGGTAAAAATTATGCTGTGTCATGAAGAAGAGATCAGAGACAAGGATTGCTTCTTGGAACAGCAAGCTGTAAAATCCAATAGAAGAGACACAATAGTCCTACATGTAGCTGTGGGTAGAACATGAGAGGTAACTATGAGAAAGTAAATAGATGATTTATTTTGTATGGGCACAGTCAACACTTACATTCAACAGTCTTGTAAGGATTAAAACACAAGAAAAAGATTGTAACAGTATTTAGAGAATAAAAGTTAGGGTTACGCTTAGAAAGGCATTAGAGGGATTACTTGAAATTATATTGCCTTTAGCTAAACATCAGGTTTCCAGAAAGGTACAAGCTGAGGAAAAAGCAATATCCTAAGGTTTTGGTGAGACCAAGAGGTCTATATAAGGATCATTTGAAAAAAGTTGATTTAACAGAAAAATTGGAGTGAATTATTAGCATTGGTGAGGTGAGTAGAAAAGTTCCCAAACTGGAACTTGTCTTTCTGAGTTGAATCTGAGAAACTGGTATAAATACCAGTGGAAGAAGTTTTTTGAGAGTCCTGATACAGCGTACAATAATCAGTCACTGGGATCCGGTTATAGATTCTTAAGAGCTGTAGGGAAATTGCTGATGGTGAAATTACTTATCTGCTACATTCCATGACAACTTGTTGCTCAGTCACTTGGGACACTTAGATGGATAAGAAACTGGTTGGACATATGGGGGCTGGTGGTCAAAAGTTCAGAGCCCCAATGGACATCCATGACACGTGGCGTCCCTCCAGGGTCTGTACCAGGACCAGTGTTATTTAATCTCTTCATTAATGGCAGGGATGAAGGGATCAAGTGCACCCTCAGCACATTTGCAGATGACACTGAGCAGAGTGGTGCAGGTCACACATCTGAAGCACAGGCTGCCATCCAGACCTGGACAGGCTTGAGCAGTGGGCCCATGGGAATCTCATGAGGTTGAACAAGGCCAAGTGCAAGGTGCTGCACCTGGATCAGGACAAACCCTGGTACCAACACAGGCTGGAGATGAACAGATGGAGAGCAGCCCTGCTGAGAAGGACTTGGGGGTGCTGGTGGAGGAGAGGCTGGACATGAATCAATTGTTCTGAACTGCATCAAATCAGATGTGATCAAATGGTCAAGGGACAAAAGAGCTGGACAGGAACTTTCTACAAGGACATGTAGTGACAGAAAAATAGAGAATGGCTTTAAACTGAAATGATTACGTTTAGATTAGATTAGAAAGAAATTCTTCACTTTGAGGGGGGTGAGACACAAGAACAGGTTGCCCAGAGATGTTGCAGATGTCCTATTGCTGGGACTGCTCAAGGCCAGGTTGGAAAGGGCTTAGAGCAACCTGGTCTTGTGAAAGTTGTGCCTTTCCATGGTAGAGGTTGGAACTTCAGTAGATGAACTTAAAGGACCCTTCCAACCCAAGCTACTCTATGATTTCATGATTCATATGAGGCATGGAGACTGGAAGAACAGAGAAAAAAACCCAACTGTTTTGAAGCAGATATTGGATAAATAAGAAAATTGCAGGCCAAGTCCTGCATGCTGTAAGAGAGTGAGATCCTCAGTGAGAAGAATTTGTTATATCCATCCACCCAGTTCATACAGTGTGCTGGTCCGTTTTTACAGAGATTAATTTACATTTTTTAATAGTTCTGTATAGAGCTTCCCAATATCAGAGAGATTAGTTAGACTTCACTTGTTTAGAATATAGTGTAAATTCTCCAGAAGACAGACATGATTGAAGACAAGAAACTAAGAATCAAAATATATTCTTTAAAATAAGGAAACCAATATTTTAAAAGATGCTCGTAAGTTCATCTTCTGAAAACAAGTGCACTAATAACATTTTCCACTAGATTTGCTTATTGGAATTAAAAGTGGAGTGAATTTTTCCTTAATATGTTAGACTTCTGTATACAAAACATCTGCCATTATTTTTCATTATTATGTCTTTTATTTTGGATGTGGTTCATTTGTACATGTAGTATTTATGTACCTGTTGTCTCCTTATGGACACAGAAATTCTGCACATTTAAACACTCAGGCTGCTAAGCACTGAGCGTAGTTGTTCATGTGTACTGGCTTTACAAAGTGATACTGTGAAAAATCTGATTTTTTTTTTTGTATAAAGCAGACTTACACTTCATGTTCAGGTAGCTTTTCCCTCGATTTTGATTCTACTGAATTTAATTTTACTTGCAAGTCAGGGGAAGCCTTTTTTCTGGTTTAACTGGAGCTTTTTCATTCTGGAGGTTTATCTGAATATTAACAGCTATGCTCAATACTTTTGGAAGCTTCACAGTTGATTTCAAAGTAGAGTAATACAAAGAAATCAGTTTTCAGCAAAAATATTTTTGTTTGTATTTGGATTTATCTGGAAAAATCACATATTTTCAATGCATGCCCTCATTTTTAGAGTTCAAGTTGTTTGTTTTGGAGCCAAGAGTTTAAAAACTAAAGCACTATCAAAACATTAATAATTATATGTCTCTCTGACTCTGGGTTTTTTTCTATTTTTTGTGAGGTTACACCCTAAGGATGTCAGAAATACTATCTTTATGTGCATGCAGGGTATTTTATTTGGTTGGTTTTAAAATTTTAATTAAGCACCACTGAAAATTACTAAGTTAGGTTTGGGTTGTTTTGTAGTTATGTCATGATCAAAAAAATCAGAAAAATCCTACCAAGAAAGGTTTATTACTTTTATTATCTTTAAGTCAGGAATCTTCTGGGAACTTTGGCTTTTAGTGTTCAAAAGAAATTTAAAAAAAAAAATCTCAAGAATTAAAATATCTGATGCTCAAAGGAAAAATTTTGAGCCTTGTGTGATTGGAAGGGTTTTCACATAATTTTCAGTTTATGAATACGCATTTAAATTATTGTGTTAAAACTGGAATCCTGCATAGGCCAATTTCATCTCTTTGCCTAAGCAGAAGACCACTTTGAATTGAAAGATATCCTAACTTCACTTTTCATATGGCATGTATGGTAATCCCAATATATAGGAGTTTAAAAGCCATCTTTATTCCCCTAAAACACAGCATGCTAAAAATATTTGGATTCTAAAAATAAAGGCTACCAAAGAGTAGTAAGGTTACTAAAGATCAGTTGAAAAATAGTATGTTATAAAAACACGTATCTTTTCTAGGAAGCCTGAAAAATCACTTCAAAATGGGAAAATCATAACACAAATTTAGATGCAAAATCAGAATTAAGCTTTCCTTTTGCCTTGCGCTCCTTGAGAGTACAGGCCTAAATATTTATATACCTAGAGGTAACAGAAAACGAGGCCCAGACAGGTATGCTGGCAGCAATTTACAGAAGGTATAAATTTAAAGGGAAGATTCTAGGTGATTTTCTCTTGTTTAGCCATTAGGATGAACAAACCATTCAAGCTCAGCTTCTGAGGGAGCCTGGTGTGAGCTCGGAGCTGACCCTGCTTTGAGCAGGGGCTGCACAGGAGCCTTCCCAAGGCCCCTTCCCAAGGCCCCTTCCCAAGGCCCCTTCCCAAGGCCTGAACCATCAATGCACCATCCTGTGATCCCAGGCCAGCAGGCACACTGGCCTGACTCTGGTTTAGGCTCACAGCTCCTCCCCCTCCAGCTGCATATTGCTACTTTCTGAGGGGATTGCCAGATCATTCCCTGTGACTGATGACCCAGCTCCTCCCTTCCCCCCTGGCCTCTGCGTGGATGAGGTGAGGGCGAGGCAATGGGCTGTGAGGCTTCCACAGGTGCACACATTTTGCAGGGTGAGGTGCTGGCCCACATTAGGCAGAATAGGGTACTGGCAGCCCAGCACTCCCTCCAGGCAGAGGGCAAAGCCAGACAAGAGGAATAAGGGTGCTAAGTAATAGGAAGAGGGGACAAATCACAGAATCACTAGGTCGGAAGAGACTTTCAAGACAATCGGGTCCAACCCAGCCCTAACACCTCAACTAAACCATGGCACTGAGTACCACATCCAGTCTTTTTGTAAACGCATCCAGGGATAGTGACTCCACCACCTCCCCAGGCAGACCATTCCAATACTTTATCACCCTTTCTGTAAAAAAAAAAAATTCCTAATATCCAACCTATATTTCCCTTGATGCAGCTTAAGACTGTGTCCTGTCATTCTGTCAGTTGCTGCCTGGAGAAAGAGACCAGCCCCCACCCAGCTACAACCACCATGTGCTAAAATGTAATGTTTGTACTGAGAAGCCACAGTGAAGCTGCCGGTCAGTCTCCAGACAAGAATCAGCTGGAGGGAAGAAGGAAGCTGGAGGCAGCATGTGGCAGGGAAATTTGTAAGTAGGAAGTGTTTTCAAAATGGCACTCTTGCATGCTAAACCATTGTGGAGCAATCCCTGCGGATCCCTAGGTGCCATGTGTGAGCTACTGCACTAACCAGAGACATGCTCTGTATTTCAAAAACATCTTATTTGATTACCTCCAAAATTCAGCCAGCTTCTGGGAAAACAAAGTCATGGTTATAAAGTCACTGGGTTACTCTTATAAGAGAAAGATTTTTGCGAACATACAGAGTGACGCTAATGAGAAATACAGAAAAGGAAGCACAAAAAAAATCAAGCTCAGAACATGAATCACCTTTCAACCCCAACAGTATAATAATTACTATAATTAAATCCTCATCATTTAAGTTACGCTTCACTCAACAGAAAATTGATGACTTATGTTTTAATGGGAATTTTGCTGTATTCTGGTAATCTGTTTTGTATAAATTAAGTCTCTAGGGTGAAATAATCATTTTGAAGCATACATTTGTTTGGATTTTCTTTCACACTATAACAGCTCTTATTCTAAAAGTGGCTAAAGCTGTCACAATTTGGAAACAAGGAGATGATTTATTGTCTGTGGTATTAATTAAATAAGAAACACACTGACAACAGAGACTTATCAAAAAGGAAAAAAAACATAAACGGAACACTAATCCCCAGTACTTACTGCTTACGCTTGAAGAAGAGTCAATTATTTTAGTCTAAATCCCTTTACTATCCATGCTCAAAAATATTTTTTTTCCCCCAACATATACTTGAATCTCAGCTTGTTTATCTGGTGTGCAGAAGAAGTTAGTAGTCTCTGGCTTGTGGCTGAGACGAGCAAGCTGCCCGAAGTGGTTCTGGGGATGTCCATACCTATGAGAGAAAAGAAAGATAAATAGTAAAGTTGTCATTGCAGTCCAGCCAGAGCAGGACAGCAAAAAATAAAGCCTGCAGAGATGCCAGAGACAACAAGTTTTCAGTATCCTGGAGTAAATGCTATGTATTTCACCCTTTTTTACCCACTCACAGAAATATATTCATGGGCTGTACACTTGTGTTCCAAGTTGCTTATCCTCAGTGTGAACTGATACTTGGAGTTTTCAGTATATAGACAAATACTACATTTGGTTTACTTCAAATTCAGGTTTGATACCTATTCATCCTTTCTCAAAAAATTTGGGAAATCCCACTCTTGTGCCCAGCTATCTCTTACAACAGAAAGCTGATACCTCCTTAAATAAATACCTCTTTGTGCATTTATGTTTACATTTTGTGTATAAACATTTTCTATGTTGTCTCTTCTTTCTTTCCTCTAAATCCTTTATAGCAGATCTTGCCTGAGCATATTGTTGTCTGATCAGAAACTGACCCCTGAGTTTCAGAGGCTTCCTGCAAAGGTATCTGATCCTTGTGCATTTAGAAAACATGCCATCTCCTAACTGAAAGTTTATTCAAGAGATTGAAAGGAAAAAAAAAAAGAAAAAGAGAGAAAAATAAGATGTTGCCAACTTAATGAGAGAAAATAAAGAATGAATGAAGGAAAGTATTTCAACAGCAGGGTTGGTAATTTAGGGCAGGATTTAGTTGTCCAAACATAGGTGTTCGAGGCATAGAATCATAGAATGTTAGAGTAATTTGTGTTGCAAAAGACCATTGAGATCATCAAGTCCAACTATAAACCTAACACTGACGAGTTCACCATTAAACCATGTTCCTTGGAGCCTTGTCTACTCATCTTCTTACAGTGAGATAACGCTGCCTGTGATGTACAAGGTACGCACAAGGTAGGGATGACATGGCTAACTAGGGACATGGCTAGAGCAGAGGTGGAATGTTCCAGGTCACTGGAATGGCTCTAGAGTACTATATTTGAGAAAAATTAGTTGAGTCACTTTACTCTGAGTCTGAATAGGTCCTTGCTTTTCCCCAAGCTCCAAGGCCCCTGCCAATGGTACTACTTGTGATGAACTGTACCATAGTGGGTCCCTATTAAATCAGGTTGTTCATGGGCTGTAGTCTCTGCCAGACTTCATTTATGCAACTCCGAAGATAAGGCACCTGGCAGCTTGCCTAAGGTAACAGTGGGCAACTACATGTAGGGAATGTAGGGAAGTTTCAGATAAAAACATCATGTTTGTGTTCACTGAAGAGATTATAGAGTGGCAAATAAGAAGACCTCTGGACTCAGAAGTCCTTTGCACTTCAAAAGCATTTAGGCACTTCAGTCTTGTTTTATAACTGCTCCCTGAGCAATATTTATCTGTCATTTAACAGAGTGGACCTTGCTCCCACATTTAAGAGTCATGACTTAAACAAAATCTTGGTTGAAGATTCAGTCTCAGTGTGAACACCTGCACCTGCAAACAGCACTTAGTTAATGATCAAGGTCTTCTAACTGGTAATTTATATACTCTTTGTGGAATTATCTTCTAAAAATTAATTTAAAAATTATGGAAATGTATGTATCTTTCCAGAAGTTGCCAATTCCCAACAAATGTATGCTTAGGTCTCTCTGTGACCCATACGTAATTGCTGCTGCCCTTGTGGAAGACAAAGACAGGACTTCTGGGCCTAGGAAACTGTCTGAATAGGAGGAATAAATGACCTATGGCATTTAAAGAGAAGATTTTCATTTTTAACCTCAAAAATCTACAGCTGTAACATCCCAAGTCAAAAATCCATCAGCTTGCAGGGGGAAAACCACAAAACCAAAACAACAAGCAAACTCAGTTATTCCCCCTAGACACTGCAGAAAGGCATTGAGAAATTTGGAGCATAAAGAAAGAAAGAAAGTAAAGAAATGAGTGAACAGATACAGGACAGCAAGGAAAATAGATATGCTCAAAAATTTAGTTGGTTCCTCTAATTCTAATTTCTACGTTTTTTGAAATAAGGAAATGCCTGACATTCTGAAGTATAGCAAGATTATAAAAACCTATCCAGTAAAGCCACCTGAGAGTAACTATCTAGTTCTTCATCTTTATGATGGAGGCTTTTGTACTCAATACCAGTAGTACTGAAGACGTTACACAGATCTCTAACAGGAAAAGGAGACATATATCTCTTCTAAGAGTTAGTGCCAAATGGAGCATATTGTAGGATTCAGCTGTCACTAAGCCTGGAGGACTTGAGCTTTTTCATAATAAAATCTGCCTACAAATTCTCTGTAGGCAAGCAAACCAACTGCTTCTTTACTTTCTAATTGTGAGTTTAGTCATTTGAAGTTTCCTTAACTGGATTCTCAAGCCTTTTCACAGTTTGTAAGTATGTTAAATTTGAAATATGACTTCAGTTAGCATGCTACACATCAGGTCATGATTGGTGGCCAAAGGACAGATTTTGACTTCCTTGTTAGTCATGTTAATAGCTTAGGGACATAATTTGAGAAAAATATTGTAAAACAGATCTTCAGTTTAGATAAACTGCCTCTGGCTGTCACAGAGTTACGTCTTTTTCCATCAGTTAAGACTCTAATTTCAGACTGTTTAATATGTCTAAGGTAGGATCTATTCTGATTTCAATAGCTCAAAAAATCAGTTAAAAATAAATTTTTCTACCCTTTTGTGCTATTTATCTTGCCTTTTCTAATTTTAGTTCACTTGGACAGAAAAACATAGTTGTAGCAGTGCGTGATTCGGGTTTTCCAATGTACTGTACATGTTTGTAATGGTTTGACCCTAACCCCCCATTCCAAACTCCCTGGTGGTGTGCCCTTGAACTTCCCTGTGTCAATCACCCTGCTAGAGTTAGAAGATTCTGGGGAAAAAAGCCCTAGGATTTGTCGAGGTGACTAGGGGCCACCTTCATCCATTGTCTTTTAAATGTACCTTCCCTTTCATTGGTCCTGAGCCCTTTCCTGCCCCAGAGATGCCCCCAGGTACTTAAGGTGGGAGCAGAGGAGTGGTCTCTCTCTTGCACCTGAGATCTGGGACCCTCTCTGCCTTCCATCTGCCCTTGAGAGTTTTCCTGGAGGAATAAACCATCTAAAACCCAGCGAGAGCCCTCTTTTCTTCCACGCCGTCTGCCATGCTTCTGCCTGAGATTCTGAGCAGCCACCTCTGACATATAGAATCCCAAGGGCGAGCTAGCCGGTAAGCAGCTCCCACAAAAGCAAAATTCTATACATGGTTTTATTGTAGTTTTTATTATGTTTTATTATAGTTTATTAAAACATAGCTCAATAACATAGTTTTATTCTCACATACTGGGAGAAAATAACAGTACTTTTAAGTGTAACTGCATTAGAAAGCATTTCCCGTGCACAATTAACTACATGACTAGAAGAAACAATGACCCCCAAACAGATGATGAGTTGCTAAAACAAGCACAACATTTTTCTACAAAAATGGCAACAATACAGAAAGGTCCCCAAAAATAAGATTAATCCCAAGCATTTGTCTGGTGTTCCACCTCAGTAATGAATGGTATGACATGAAAGTTTTTTTTTACTTCATAAATATAAAATGTAGTCTCAGAACCACTTTCTAGAGTATGCTATGCTGCTTTTTATTTATTATTTCTGTAATAGGGAAATGGATCTTTGATAAAAATGACATAGTTCTGCTTACACAGTTGTATAATGAATGATTTTTATGCAAAAAAGGTCTAAATACTTTTTTTTCTCACTAGTATGTCTAAAGCTAATCCACATGACTTTTTTTCCTTCAAGATTTTTGACCAGTGAATTTCTTTGTGCAGGTTAATACCTAATTGACACACTTTCAAATAATCAGTTCTTCATGGCAAACATGATCAGGAGATAATTCTTTATTTTAACTAGTGAGAAGAGTACATAAGTAAATTTGAAAGCCAAGGCCCTTCAAAAGATTAGAAGTTAATTCCTACTCATGTCACTCTTATAAATGCATATGCATCAAGAAAATATGTACCCAGGTTTTTGACATAAAAATTTAAAAGTTCTTGTCCAGACTAAACACTTACTTTATTCTTTATAAAACTTAGGGTAAAAGAACGGGAAACCTGCTCATCAATATTCGTCAGCTACCGCCTTCTTTTTCAGAAGGGCTTACTCTGCCTGAGTGTGGACCATATTTCAGCTCATCCAAAAGAGTTGTAACCCAAAGGTAGACAAATAACAGCATTTAGTGTCTATTTTATCCATTACTTATAATAGAGTCTGGTGTGATTAGCTCATATAGGGATGTCCTGTTGAGATTTTCCAACATTAAGGAAGTGTTCTGTGGAATACGACAAATTAAATGTAGAATCCAACAGTTTAGAAATTCTCCTGCTGGGGAGTTCCAAGGGAAATACAGCATTGGTGAAGATTGTCTCAGTGGAAGCAGGAGATCAGGAATGGCTGACAGTGATGAAACAGATCATTTGGACTTCTCCAGGTGCAATCATTCCCAAAACACTGTGGTGTTCAACACTCTTACTGCAGGTGCAAATATCTTTCTTTCTTGCCCATTGGTAGAAAGAATAGGAAGGTCAGAGAATGTGGCTTTCCACATAACCCTTGTAATATTAGAAGGAGAGAGCTTGGCAATGACCTTGAAGGTTGAGGGAAGGCTTCCAGCTGCTAAAAGAATAGACCATTCCCAGAAGCTGACCTGAGGACTGTAGAGTTAGGGTCAGACACTTGGATTTACTAACTTTTAAAACATACATAGCAATTGAGGGGCTGGCAGAGATCAACCTTTTCTACATGAGCATCCACCAAAGTTTTGAGTTCACACCAGTGCAAGCAGGGCAGGACAAAAACCCACTAAGTGGTTTTTGAGCCCTGGCTGTAGATGGGTCAACCATGTCCTTGCAACCCTTGTGGCAAGTCTCTTTCCTGACAAATGTTCCACAAAAGCATGACAAGATACACTAAGAAAGAAGGGGTTTTATTGCAGATTAGATAAAGTTCATATCATAGAATAAAGGCTTGATGTGCCATTAAAAAAGAGAGAAAGACAAATGACATGGAAAAAAGGGACAGAAATAGTCACATAGAAGAAGTACCCTGAGAGAGAGGTTATGGGGAGTATGTTAAAATGTAATTGCCCAGGGCAAGATGTAAAGGTCTAAGGATTCAAAGCTTACACTTGAGAAAAGCATAAGAACACCGTAGTCCTGCCAGGGTCCTTAGATGGATGGCAAATGGGGTCTGGCCCAGTATTTTCATACTTATATCTGTGTCCATCTAATTCTTTCGTTTGTATTTATCTGGCTCAAAAGCAGCATAAAGAATCCAACATAGTTCTAATTTTTCCCCTAATATCTTTTTAGTCTTTTTATGTAGACTAATGTGAATGTTGCCTTTTTTAGGTGTAGAAAATAAGAGTACTCTGGAGCCTCTTTTTATCTTAAAACCGCAGATTAAGTGTAAGTATGCAATACGTTTCTGTATTCCCTTCTGCTATTAAAAAAACAGTGTGTTTGACCATTTCATTTCCAGTCCTTATACTGTGTTAGCAATCTTTTTTTTTAATAAAAAAATCCCATCTCTATTCCTTATAGAAGTTTTAAAGTAATTTCACAGCTGAGTGGAACCCTAAACAGAGCTATCTTAGTGTAATGAAGCAGAAAACGATTTCTCCTTAACAAGACTGGTATATAGTGACAAACAGCTCATAAAAATCCCATCTGCCACCAAATACTTTCATTTTAGTCTCTTTCACAACTAAATGCTATGTTTCCTGTTTCTTTTTAGAAGGAAAACAGGATATATAAAGCCTAACCCATCCAATTGTCCTTTTGACAAAAGAGAAAGAAAAAAGCAAACACAAAACAATCATCTTATAAAACACTGACGCTAACCATTCCAAACACCACAAAGGTGTAATGTCACTTTTGAATCCATTTATGGCACACCTTTTTTTCTCTCCCTCTTTTTTTATAGTAAAAAGGAAAAGCTAACCACTTGCACTATAAAGAAAATTTTCTGATGATTTAACAGCTGACTACATATAAAAACAATCTGGTGCTGGTTTTATAATAAAAAAATAGTTCTTTAGAGACTGCAATCAAATAGATTATCATTAATTACCTGTAACTTGATCAGTTGTTATCCTCTTTAGGTATTTGGTAATTAATAGCCTTGTCCTGTAGCCTGTTTCCCACTTAAATTAATACTCACTGACTGACAAGTTCTCCACAGTATTTACGGAAATTCTCCATCAGAAAATACTGTAAAGTTTCCTTGTTTTCCAAACACTATCATGAACAGCTGCGGTTCACTTGTTAACACACTGTTAGAAACATTCTTTGCTGTGGGCATTGCTCTTTTTGTCAGATGGGAACTGAACCATCTCTTGTGCTGGATCTTGCCTGAAGGGGTGATGTTTTTGTTTTAAAAAGATGGTAAATCACCTATCTCTTTGCAGCAAGACACACTGCATCCTCAGAGTAGCAATGAAACCTTTTGGTGATGCTAATGCCCAGCCTACTCTACATGGCTATAAGCTCCTGAATAGTGATCGATCTTATCTGAAATGACATTCATATCTGCTCTCCAACCTTATGGAAAGAGAAATAATTGTTTAGCCAAGCCTCCCGATACTTAGACTAAACTTTTGCCATTGTCTTCAGATCCACTGGTTTTAGTGTGTCTTGGTGATTAATGCTTTTTCTGGAAGATCACAAATTTATCTAGCTAAGCAATCAATTTTTGAACAACCGCATCACCTTCTCCAGAGGTATAATTTCACACTGAGTGCATGCAGACTCATCATCAGACCTTGATAAGTAAGTCAAGTTCCAGGATTCAAAGCTAACTTCTAGTTCTTTTGAGCAAAACTTGGATAGTACTTGGCTTAGAAGTTACTCTGACTGTGGCAAAGACAGACAAGGAGATAAGCCATTGAGGCACCTTAAATAAAAGAGGAGAAAATCAATACCATGTGTTTCAACTGTTGGAAATAGAGCAGAAATTGTCATAATTTGTTTATAACAGCAATGCATGCCACATCTTAGACAGATAAGAAACATCATATTAAAGAAAAGTTGTCAGGTGGCATTCAAAGGATCAAAGTACTTGTTGCAAACTTATTTCAGCAATGAATATTAGCTGGGAAATCTGATGGCATTTGATACTCACAGACATTTTCCTACTCACTCAACTGATTTTTTGACAAAGTTCAATGTACTTTGTTTCAAGGTGTGTACAAAAGACATACCCAGAAGGCTTCTTTTCGACTTCCTAACAGCTGTGGAAGTGACAGGATGGCAGGAGCATTGCTGAGGGTTCCTGGAGGTTGTTCAATAGAGTGCCCTGAGGCTAGGAGAAACAGAAAGCTCTAAAAGGGCAAAACAGAGTACTTGATTTCCACAGGCAAAAATCTAATCAGTGGCACTGAATTTATGTAGATATATCATTGTGTGAAAGGGCAGAGTCTGGCCTGTTCTTGTCATCTTGCTAAATCTGGTTCACTCTCCTTAATGATAAGTATTGGGAAGTGGTGACAGGGGCCCACTGGGCTCTGCTGCAGCCCTGTTTCCCCTTCCAGTTCTCACACCCTGTCCTCAATCCTCCAGCACAAATTTCAGCAGCAATTTGACTTGTGTTAAAAAAAGGAAGAAAGAACAAAGTGAGAAAACATTTTTCATGTAAGAACACAAATGGCTTAGTGAAAATTTGCAATTTTGAAGTTTGAACATGCTGTGTCACTACTTTTTTTTTGACATTGCTGCCAGTATATGAGCGGACCCTGCCAAAGCTGTATGAGCTGAGGTTAAAATTTCTTCCCCTTGATTGCTGCCCTACCATTTTTTTAATCTTTTATGGAAGTTTAGATTAGTCTGGCCTAGGAGCAATAGTGGATTGCCTGTGTACTCACACACTCCACAGGCAAATTGTGACTAATTCAGGGTATGATGCCATAGGCTGAGTCTATACTGAGGACTCCTTGGCTTTTATATCATTACTATGTAGAGACTGCAAATGCAATTGTGCTGGGAGATGAATAAAGGAAAAAGCATTGCTACTTAGTGAATTCAGAATCAGTAATGTGAAACATATTGCTAATATCATCGTGTTAACTAATAAAGCCAGCTCCTTGGCTTTTATTAAGAGGCTTTTGTGATGAGACTATACAGAGTCGAGTGGACTGTAAGAGTTGATGCTCCCTTGTTACAAAGATCGTCAAAAGGCTGAAGGCCATCAATTTTAATTATTTCCAAGAGTAGTTTCAGGGCAGCTGTGACTGTCTAGACAACCGGTAGCATCCTAATTATCCACTGTTTCACAACAAAATGATTTTGGCCTTTATTGAGGATGAGTTTGCATCACAGTGCAGAACTGAGTCTCAAATCCAGTTGATAATTTATTTTTCTGGCCAATATTTAGGCTCCTAGCTGTTTAAATGGGCAATTGAAGAACTAGGTAGATGTTAGGAGTTTAAATACCTCATCGGATCTGCGCCTGACCCTACAATGCCTAGTAACTTACATTGGAATTTTTTTTGCTGGACTTGAGCAAACTGTGTAAAATGATGTAAACAGCTCAAAAACATTTTACAACCTAACATGGTAAGAAGAACTGTCCTGGTACTAATGATATTATGTTCTATTTCAATCCAAACAGCTTGATGTCTTAATTTTAACAGGACCTTCCTATCTGTTTAAGTCAAGAGTGGCAAGAACAGAAATAAGTTTCTTAATGTAAGAACAGAAGAAATCTTGGTCTGTATTCCATCATTGATGTCTGCTGGCAGCAGATGCTTAGAGAAAAAGCAAACTATCAGTATAAGCAAAAAAATTACACTTACATGAGTAGAATTTTCTTTCACTATGTGCAAATCAGGACTATTCAATTCTGCAAAGGTTTATCTTTTATTATTTGGGATTTAATTGGGTTGCGGTTTTTTTTCTCTCAAAGAAATGTGGTTTTTAAGAAAAAAGATCTCTACTCCGATTTTAAGAAGTTGTAGGATTGGGGGTTTTAGTAGCTTAATTTATTAAATTATCAGTTTCATTTTTCTTTTTTAATTTTTAGCATTTTTAAAGCTTTGACAGATGGTAACTACTGCCACTTTCAGCGATTTTTTTTCTTGTTGGAAAAAGGTCAAATCCTTGCTTTCCTTTGCTTTCTTTTTGCATTCTTCATTTTTCTATCAGATGGCATGATAAAAGGCTGGCATTCATCAAGGTCTTCAAACTCTAAAGTGAAAAATAAATCCCTCAAAATGAAAAACTGTCAGTTTCATTTGTATCAGGCTTTCTAATTCCATTTGTAGCAATAAAAGTAAATTATGTTTTTTAAAGGCCAGATACAATAAACTTGAGGGAGATATACAAGGCAGAACTGACAACAGCTGATGATGCTGAGTGTTAAGGAGGTGAAGGGATCAGTCTCCAGGAAAGGGAATGTATTTCCTCCTGGTCACTGCAGTCCAGCCAGGATGTCTCAGTACCTGAGGGTCTCTCCAGCCCACCAGATGAGGCTTCTGCTGCTGCTGCTGTGCCCAGGTCCAGGTCCAGTTGCAGCACTTACTGGAGCACACACATGCACACTGATGCAGCTGGCCATGCAGACTGTTGTCTTTAGCAACATGAATGTGTACCACTGTGAAAACTCCCACAAAAGAGAGATACAACTGGCCACATCCAGTTTCTTCCCTCTGGCCAATGAAGATTAAACTTTGCTGATGAAAACCAGCCCCACACTCATAGTATCCAAATTCAGGAGAGAATTCACAGGAAAATTCCTTGATTCGCTCTCCAGATTCATACCCGTGGTGATATTGGCCTTGAATAGCCGCACAGTCTCTAATTCTGTGTAACACCCATGCCCAAACCCTGGCCCCCCTCTCCCTGCATGCAGACCTTCCCCTGCTCAGCAGGTTGTCCAGTTTGATCTTCTCTTGCAGCCTTATGTATGTAGTCATACTCATCTCACAGGCAGCCCCTCTATTACAGTTCCCTTAGGTTTTGTATGGGCTCTCTCTTTTATGCCCACTGTCAATGCACAGACCTCAGGCTTCCTGCCTATCACTTACTCAGACCTTGAGTGCTTCCAGATGCAGGTCTCCTCCTGCTTTTGAGTGAGCCAAGCTCAAAGTTAGTGAATTACGTATGCATCCCTGAATGATAGGGGAAACAGCTTTTAACACTAACCTCTTGAATATAGTGTTCTTGTGTAAATCACTGGGACCAGACAAAACCCCACAGGTTTCTGCTGCCAACCAACCCTGTTTTAAATGCTGGCCCCCCTGGACACTGGGACCTACTAGACCTAATGGTCACCTTTGTCATCTTTTCTCCTGTGGCTAGCACTTAGACTGCAGCAATCACACATAGAGGAGACTGAATTACACTGAAAAAATAAGAATAGGATTTAGTAGCAAAATGTGACAGGCGGTGGCAGGGCTCTGGGCTGAGAGAGAATAGCACACTGGCCAACTTAAATCTCAAATTTATTCCCACTTCTTCATTCTCCCATGTTTGCTCCTCCATGATCGGCTCACATCTTTCCCTTTCCACACCCTTAGTCCTTCCCCATAACACCTCTTAATAAGGTTTACATAGCCTCACAAGTTCCTCCTGATATCCCAAAATACTCACAATTATATCCTTATTTTCAGTGACTAATTTTGGACTGACCTTCTAAAAGGCTGTGCCTGAGAAAATCCTTCAGTGACCCTTCAGGCAGCAACCAAACTCTAGTCTTCACTGTTGTCTCCAATACCTTCGTATTACTGCAAAAGTGTTTGTGTGCTTATTCTTTCATTTTCCTTGCAACATGTTATTTCTTTTATACAAATACACTAATAGTCTGCAACTGGGTAACTTAATAAATCCTATGCTCTTTCAATCCATTTAGCTGTACATTAAGGAACTAAACATTTTGAATTCTAATGTCACATGTCCATGATTAAAAATATTGAAACAATAGACTATTTTAAAATAAGTGGAAAATACATTAATTGACTAGCAGTGAAAACTTTACTTGTCTTGGAATTGTCTGTGAGAGATTAAACACATTTAATTTATTGCTGATAATTCTGTGGGGTAATGGTCTAATAGAGCATTATGCTAATTTTTTCTGTAATGTGCTATTATCTTCTACATATTTGACATTCCGAAAAGCCTGTATTCAAACCCCCTGTTATGGATAAACAATAAAATATTGTAAAACTATCATGGTGCTCATCAAAGTAGTGATAAGGTAAATTCAAGCAGCCTACAATTCAGAACAGATAGACTCTCCTCTGCATAAGGCCAATGGCAAAATGTGAGCATGTAGATTTTGTGAACCTTGTCTGTGTATATTCAGTCCAAAAGAAAGTGATTCTCTTTGTTGGAAATTCTAATCTCTTTTTTTTCCTACCCACTGGTTAATGATAAAGACAGTGAGAAGGTTCTTCATGCAAAAATCAAGGTTTGTAAAAGGCACATTTTAAAATGCTCATCTCCATGAGTATGCATTCTCAATTTTTCATTTATTTTTCTACTAGATGTACAAATCCCATAAAAAAATTAAAGCTCTCAGATACTGCCAACTAATCCTCTCTCCCTTACTTGATATAATGGAATGAGAATTTAAAATTCAGAGGATTATGAACAAATCCAGATCCTGAAGGTATGAATGCTGTTCCAGTTGACTTCAGTGGAAGATTCACGTGTACATCAAAGGAAAAGATACAGCCTTTATCATTTGAAGATTTCTGCTAAAACTCCCTCATTGGTAGTGACTTCTTTCTCTATTTCAAGCACTTTCAATTTGCCAGGAAACTTGAGCATAAACAGGATTTAAATCACTCAGTTGCAACTCTACTTCTCTCCTTCTATCAGAACATAATAGGATTCAAAATAATTATGAGATTTCTCACTAAACTAATGAATTCAAGGAAAGTACTCCTACAGGAGTACACCTGTCTACTCCAGTGCCTTGTATCAATGAACAGTAGCTCAGAGTTAGCTGAATTAGAGCAGAGACTGCAGGACTCAATTTTAAGTCAGATCACTCAAGCAGAACATCCCACAAATGCTTGACAACACTGACAAGTTTTAAAAGTCATCCATAGGCAAGTGAAAGCCCATACCAATTTGTCTCTTCAGTGACCTGTTTAGTTGTTGATGTATGTAGCCACACACATAGACAAGTTTTCACTCTGAACTGAAGTTTGGTAGAGAGACTGGAGTGAGAAAGAATGAGCCTATGATTTAAAACCACCCCAGATGAGATTTTAGTCTATAGCATCGGGAATTTGGTTTATTTTTTCCTTTTCCAGTGTCTTGTTTGACTATGTATCTAGATTTAGGTGACTACAGAGCAGTTGTATATACTTTTAAAGGGTGTCAGTTCCCATGATGGTCTCTAGAGCCTCATCATGATTAATACAGTAAGTGATCCCCTCAGAATTACTCATCTCATCAAAAAGTGAAAGTTGCAATTCAGTTTTCTAAACATGAGCAGTTAGGTTCATTTGAGACATGATACTCACATTTGGTCATGGGTAAACCTCTCTGGACACCACTGTCTGTATTGTCAATGGTGTAGGTTCACTCACTCATTTAGGACGCCCTGGGATGTGACACCTGGATTCCAAACGCCATTTCACAGGAGCATGCATCTCTACATGTCCATACACAAGGTTGTATCAAATGTTCCTAGGGGTGTTACAGGACACTAAGTTTCTACATCCAGGCAAAACATTATGCCTTGCATCACCTCTGAGCATGCTGGATTTGAAATATCTAATTCTAATGAAGACAATATAGACATCAATATTAAGGTGCCTGAATCTCATCCTGAATGCCATTTTAAAGTTCAACTGTGCAATCACAGATGCTTAGCAGAATTTAGAAGTCTCTGTGGGATATCCTGGTGCACCTGCTCATTCTCAATGGCATGCTTTTTCCTAGGCTATATCTGTGGAGTCTGGGGCATCTCCGGTCACAGTGTGTGCCTGACATGTCTGAGTGGAAGTTGGTTATCCACACCATACTACAGTAAAACATAACTGATGGTCATCCATCTTATCTGAGACTTCCACTAAAGGAAAAGAAAAATTGTACTCTGGAAATGCTCCTGGCTTTCATCTAATTGCACAGAAAATCTGGACAACTAACTCATTAGCTTTTTGATGCCTGGAAAGAAGGTTTTGAACATAAGCATAGACATCTAGCATCATTCCAAACATTCTGAATAGCCTGAGATGTGCAGAGAGACCTATGAAACATGGGCTCCCTTCTTGCAGCAGCATCTGCAGTCTAGGTGGAGTATCTCTGGGGTGTCTAGAATTACTTTCACTATCTATGTTTATTCATTTGAATAGATCCACTGATACCAAGTCAAGTATCACACTAAAAGAATTTAGAAAACATTGTTCGGGTTTGACTCTTGATTATAAACCAAAAAAGTAAGCTGCTCTGATAGCCAAACCAAAACACCTGTGAGACAACTGCTTCCAAATTTTTAAGTAGCTTAAAAAATTGTGTTAGAAATTGGGTAAAGCACATATAATTAATAAAATCTTCCCATTAAAGAGTTAATTAATTTTTCACCAATTTCTTCTACATTCTAGAAGAAAATGACTGAATTTTATCTTACTGCTGCTAAAAATTATACCTTCTTTCTGACTATGTTGAATAGCAACTCATAAATGCTATAAAACAACTCCAAATATACTGCATATGGTGGGATTTTTTAGTATAATACATGATTTCTACATTACACATATGAGAGTGATATTTACATATCAAAAATTTCTATAACAAGTATGGAAGGGCAACACTTCCACACACAATGTAGTATTTGTTAACTAATGACAACATAACTGTAGTGGTGCTCTAAGTGGAATTAATGAATGAAACCTACTGCTTCATAGAATTTCATGCATAACTTTACTTTGAATGGGTCATTAGTATTCATGGATAAAACTGTGTCCTTCGATGTGTATTAATAATGTTCTCTGGGAGAACGCAGAAAAAATAACTCATAAATGTGCCCGCAAGGCCTAAAACACCATAATTAAATAATAATAATTAACACGGATATCAGATTATTTATTTAAATTAACTTATGTGTATAGCTCACATTCTGAGAGATACAGATGGACATGTTTAAGGGCAAGTCCATTCTGGCTGCACAGGTAGGTCACCTTTATGTTGCTTAATATCCAGTTACCTTATTCATTATGTATTCATGATGCTAATAGAATTAATTAAAAACCTACATGAAATTTTAAAGTGGGATTGTACAGGCTTTGATTTCTGTCATGTTGTGTCACATAGGAGAGGAACAGACAACCCCAGGGGTGGAGCTAGCAGCCGTGGGCAGAACACTTTCTGAGCTGGGCAGTCTAGGAAATGAATTGGTACTAAAGTTGGGTTTTCTGCTCCTCTAAGCCCATGTTTGTGCAGGAAAGAGCTAAAAAGGGGGAAGGGAAGAAGAGGCATGACTGTGTTGCTGATAAACATTTGAAGTGTCAAAACTGCATGACAAATTTCCTTCTTTTTGTATATCAAATATTTTTCTACATGCAGCTAATTAGGGTACATTTGCAATATAACTGTTCAATCAATATATATTCTAATGAGTGCTTTTTAAAAAATAAATTGTATATATATAGGTATATGGTGCATATATATATATATGTATATATATATAAAAACAAGAACCCTATCATTCAGGCAAAGAAGTAAACCCAAAGGTAAAGAATGAGAGGAAAATAGAAGACAGTGCAGGTAATGTCTAATTTTAAACTTCAGAGAGCTTAAAATCTGATTAAAGTAGCTCCTTATGATTTCAACAGTAAATATTCTGCACTGCATAAGCACTAGAATTTTCTTGCTAACACAAGAAGGTATTTGCCCAGAAGCGATCATCAGCACAAAGTTTTGATGAATAACATTCAACCTCATGATAGGTTGGTTTGTGTAGGAAGGAACCTTAAAGAGATAATCTGGTTAAAATCCCCCTGATGTGGGAGGGAACACCTTCCAGTAGACCAGGCTGCACCAAGCCCCATCCAGCCTGGCCTTGACCAGGAATGGGGCATCCGCAATTCCTCTGTGTAACCTGTTCTTGTACCTCACCACCCTCATAGTAAGGAATTTCTTCCTAATATCCAATCTAAACTTATACTCTTTCAGGAGGTCATCTAGAGGGAAATTCTGAGTACTTAAACAATCCCTTTTTCTTATTATTTTTCCATTTAGAACGGAAGCAGGACCACAAGGATTCTGCCATTGAGAATGCAAATACCGTATTTGCATTGCAATGCAAATACCATATTTGTCTCCCTGTTCCTCATATATATCAGGTTACATTTCTTCTATATTCTTTATTTTTAATATATAACAATGGGAAATAATTGCTGGGGGAAAAAAAAAAAAAAAGGAAAGACGTGCATTTTTTATTTGGAATTTCTCATTAAAAATCTCTCCGAAACTAGTGACTGTGTCCGTTGTGTTAGGTCCAGGACTTAATCCTCTTTTGAAGTTTCTTAGAGAAATTGATGGGAGCAAAAACTGAAACACATTTCATTTCCCTTTCAGAGACACATTCGGAAACCTTGAAGGAGGAAAAATATTATCATTTAACTGAAGTCAGTCTGATCTCTGCCAGTTGAATCCCTGCCACAGACCTATCCTCTTGTATTCAAATTTTTTAAGTAGAATTGAGGCTTAAGTCAGCTTTGCAAGTAAAATATCTCACAATACTATTTTTAACTCTCTCTTTCCCAGGGAAGATCAAGAATGGAGTAAATTTCACCTAACCAATACCTATTCCAACCCATCTTCATTTTCTTTCATTGAGGTGTTTTAAAAAAGCTATTCGGAAGAAGCTAACTCGGCTTTATTTGCTTTACGTGATATTTCAATAAATTCTTCAGGAAAGAAAATCAGAGAATGAAGTTTAGCATTTTTTTTATTTGTACAAGGTATACCATAAACCATGTCAGATAATTTATATATATATTTACCTGTGTTATTACAAACCCAATATCTTCAGTAATTTGCTCACATAAATGTATATGCTAGGAAATACAGACCTGGGGCTGGAAAAGAGTTAAGGATGAATTATTTTTGTATAATGCAAATGTGCAAATTGCCAGATGACTTAAAGGGAATGGCAACACCATACTAGTGTTATCAAGACAAATGTTCCTGCTATGAAGAGCAAGTTAAGTATCTAACCAGCCACTGTTTAAAATGCCACTGAAATTAACCAAGTTATACACCTGTGAACTGGATCAGGGACAGGTTTCAGTAATGATTTTCTAATAGCACATCTCCAGATGGCTTATCATATGTAGGGTTTTCTGCTTGGGGGTCTCAAAAGACAAAATAGGCATACGGGTTAGTTTTATAACTAAATGGATCTGTTCCAAATGTAATTCATCTTTAATATGTCTAGCAGAAGAAATACCTCTCTATCGGCACCTTTTAGAAAACTATATTTAGATGTTTGCCTCACAGAGTATGTCCTTGAGACATCCAGAGAATTGCATTTGCACAGTTTGTGCTGCAGTAATGTAAATACATCTTATTACCACTTGTTGAATATTAGCTGCATATCCTTGCAAGCATTTCCTAGCTCAATTACCATGTGAATTACCATGAAATAAGAGTTTTTCAATGACAACAGCATAACACTCTGTGCATATATTATTTTCACTCTTCTCCCTTCCTCTGTAGCACTTCTGAATATACTTGGAGCTTATTTAGACCCTAAAATGAAACCTGCTAATTTATGACAACCTTTGCAGCAACTTTACATAATTGCAGTGATGACCTGCTATGCCAAGAAACTGAAATAGTTAATGATGTACTGTGAAACCTCCCTGAAAAGCACAATTCAGGTTTGTTACCAAAGAGAAAGTTTGGTTTCGATGGACGGCAGGTCAGAAGTTGTCTGTGGTGTAGCAGGAGGTAAAGAAAATGAAAGAAGGGTTGAAGAATCAGCATTTTAAAGAGGCAGCATGAATCAGATTCTTACGGATCTCTTCACTGAGTGCTTTTGTGCTTTTTTGACACTGTGCACAGCTGCAACTGTGCTTTGCTGTGTGTGAATTATACATTGCACTGCAGGGAGGTGGAAAGGGGAGGGGCAGCTTTCACAGCCCTCCAATGATTAAGCTCTTATTTTTTGCCCTTTAGAGCTCTGAAGGAAGTTCTGTGATGTTGCCCCATTTTGCACTGTAAATTAGTTCCCAGCAGTAACATGTCTTCTGCATAATCATAGGAAAGTCGACAGCCGCCAACTGCCCATTGCACAATGGCTTGGAAGTACTGGGGTGCCAGCCCAGTCCTAATAGAAGGATTTTTCACCTTGCCAGGAATGTGTAATTCTCACTGTCACACAAAGCATCAAATCCGTCTGTTAGGGGAAACTTGCATTTATTTGACATCTGTCCTAAGGACATCAGAAAATGCTGCTTGTTATACATTAAAACTGTTATTCAGAAAATCTGTATGGTAATGATTTATTTTCACTCACTTCATTAGCAAAAATTGTAAAAACCCTCATGTTACTCTAGTGTAAACACAGCAGAAGGCTTGTCAGGTCTGAATTCTGTTTCCATGATGTGGCTGTTCAAACACTATTTTTTGCCATAAGATTTCCTTGCAGCTGTCCAGAGAAGTGGACTGCTGTGCACAGAAGAGAAATTAAAGTTAGAAATATTTGAACATACCAGTTTCTGAAGGAGACTCAGTACTTTTGAAATGGAGGTCCACAGGTTATCGAGATTTTAAGGACCTGTTCTTAAAAGTTACCAACTAAGATGAGCCTGTTGAAAGCATACTCATTTTGGTGTACAAGGCTCTGAGCTGCTGCAAGGAAAGCAGTGGGTGTCTGAGAAGAACTGGGAACCACTGGTTTCCAATCTCAGAGGTTAGATCACCTCTTACCCCACCACTGAACTCAGTATAATCCTCTCCAGAGCCTTAGTTTTAATTTGTCAGGACTTTATAGTTTCTTGAATACTCAGTAGGAATTTGACAAATACTTCTTTTTTCGTCATACTGGCATGCGATCAGCACCTTTGGAAACTACTCCAAGAAATCAATCAGAGGTGTGTTCTGGCAGCCACAAAGGGTGTTCTGGCACCCACAGCACCTTCCTTTTAAAATTCTTCCCCAGTTTTCTTGAAACATCACTGTGTGCATTTGCACACTTGCTCCTGAATTTAGGAAAGCTTAAGTATGTTTTTTAGTTCTTTCTTCTTGTTCTGTCTTTATCACGTGATGTATTGGGTCAACAGATATGTTTATAAGAAGTTTTCAAAGGAAATATTTTTCCTCTCAATATGAGGAAATTAGAATATTCCAGATCTTGCCAGATTTTCATTTATGAGCGAGGATCCCAGGTCAAAATTTCTAACTCAAATTCTTTTTTTCCAAAAATATTCTTTTAACCCTTGACATCTCATAAAAACTTGTATATTTTTCACCTGTCCACTTTGAAGTATGATGAAAATAGTGTCACAGTTTCAAAATTTCCAGCAAAATGCATGTTCTCTTTTCAGAACAGCTCCACTTTGAACCTGATCTTCCCACTGCTGATAATAGAATTTCAAATGTATCATCTCCTCAAGTCATAATTCAGTCACACTTTGTCAACTGGAATCTTCGTTTGAAGAGTGAAGTGATGGGAAGTACTGCAAGCATATTGAAGGGGCATGTGCTCTAAAGTCAGAGGGTTGCCCTCTGTGAGATCTGCACAAGATGCTGGCCTGTCTCACACTAGGAGGCCACCAGTTGCTTACTGTTAACAGTAACACATTGTTAAATCTAAACTTTTTACAAACTGCTTAGGAATTAAACATTTAGATAAACTATTATTTAAACTGTTTCCAAACACATCATTTTATCACACAGAAAACAATAATACTGCTGACAGAAACTTTATGACTTCCTGCAAGAAGGCAGCAGCTGAGAACAAATCATATAAATAAAAGATCATATTGAATATTTCTAGAAATAAAAAATTTTAAAAAAGGCAAAATATATATGATGGACTGCATATGCTATAAATGCTATATGTCTTCTTCCTGTTAAGTCAGTCGTGAAAATGTCCACAAATTTTTATGGTGTATGTGCTCAGGTTCTCAGGAAGAGAATGTCTAACCACAGGCTTTAATGTAATTTCACTATATCAAGCATTACTGTATTTTTTAGCCTTTTAGACTGTAAGCAAGACCTAGAAACATCATTTTCTACTAACAAAGTTCTGGATTTACTGAAAGAATTGCTTTTCTGAACATAATATTCTTCTCCATACAAGACAAAATAAAAAAACTTCTTGAGAGCAACATTTAAAGAAATAATTTTTTTTTCTGTGCAAGAATACAAGTACAATACTTCAGTGTTTTATTTAAACTTTTCAGGCAAAAATTTCCCCTAAAATTTTACAAACCAAGTGATTGGGTTTTCGAAAACCACAAGTGTAAAACACTTGCTGTTTTCAAGAAATCCACACAATGGTGATACTGATTGTATGATGATAATCACTGGTGTCCCAATGTGAAAGAATATCCAATCCTAAGTATACAGAACAGAAGGCCTCAGTAGGCTCTTACAATCATAGTTACAAATTCTGTTTTAAAATCTGAGTATCCTCGAACTTCTAACATTTATTTTCGTTTTCTTTTTCATCTTTGCTTTCTTCTACAGAGATGTATTCCTTTCAGACGTAAACCTTTAGAGATGCTGAATTCCTTTCATTGCATTCATTGAGAGTTGTGGACATCTAAGTTACTCTTGAACTGTTACAGAAGAAAAACTGACTTGAATTTAGAAAAAAGCTGTTTGTGAGATTTCTCATGGATCCTGAAGAAGTCTGTGATGGAACACTGCGCTATTCTAAGAAGACACATATAAACCTTTAAGGAGGGGAAGATGCTTACTCATTCGGGTGGAGTCACCAATACATTTCAGAAGGCAGATTGTGCTTTTTCTACATGGATATCCTTGACAAAATATCCATGTACCCTTGTACAATGTACCCAAATGCATTACAAGTTGTGAGAACAGGAAAAAAAAGAATTAGATTAATTTCATATGCAGGGAAGCAGCCACAGCTAAAAAGGCCATTAATCCAAAATTAAATACAACTGAATAAATAACGTTCCTATTCTCTCTTCTTCCAAGGAAAAAGTGGCTCCTATAATAACCTGTGTCTTTGAGATAAATGAATGCATTGAAGTTCCTAACTACTCTTTGATGGACTACAAATGGACACTGTGCAGGACAATATTTGAACAGTAATGATTTGTCCTTTCTTCTTCAAGTGTAAGCTGATTGCAAAGGCTTTAGGACCATAGATGAAATAGCTAAAGAGGTCATGAATCTTAATAGCTTCTAAATCAGAGAGATCTGCAACTTACATACTCTGACTGAAATGTGTATGGAATGTATAAATATTAATAGCTCTGGCAGGGACTCAGCAGATGAGCTGTCTAAAATTTCACAGTGGGAAGACTGGAGATTGAGGCTGCTGTGTACAAATCAGCTGAGAAGCTCCTACCTGAAAATGAACTGTCAGCATGTGTGTAAACAGAGTTTTCCTGAAGTGATATTTAACATTCCAAGCTTCCCTGGTACATAGGCACTGTATGCATCTGTATCAAATGCCATAAGTTTATTTAGAATGATGAACATGCACACAAGGTCAAGTGCCAGCACTGAGGAAGGGAAGGATAATTTGTGCCACATGTCTGACGCCTGCTCTGATGAGTATTCCACTAATGCTAAGAGTATTTACTAGTAAGAACCTTGAGGAAGTTCACTGCTGTGACTTCATAAGAACAGAAATACAAAAATTTTTAATATAGCTCAAAAAGGTTAAGATTTCAAAACTAACTGGCATAAGTAAAATTCTTCACCATCTTCATCTAGCTTTGGTGGGTCCTATATCTGACCTTATGGATGATAATTTCAAGGTTATATTCATGTCTTTATTCTCATGACAGAGATGGAAACTGGAGCCTTTTTGGCATAAAGCAAAATATGTAAGTTCATGTGTTATCAGACATTGCTGCATGTTGAGAAAACTTTTCATAAAATATGATAATTTCTTTAAGTTCGGAGATGATCCTGAGAAGTATCTTTGAAACAGCTGTATGATCAAAAGAGAGAATTGGAGTGACCAGTATTTGTACTATTTGTTGATGTGGCTGCGCTATAGTTCCTGAGGGAATGGAGTTATCGTATCACCTTCTTGCTATTGCTCCTTGGCTCTTCAGTCTTCACTTTTGTCATTAGCTTTTCTCATTCATTGTTCATTACATCCAACTCTCCAAGCCCCCTCCTTACTCTTTTCTGTTTCCTGGATGCTTTTCAATTCATACTCCATTCTGATAGGTTTTATTTTATCCTACCATCAATTTCTCAGCAGTATTCACAAGCAGAGGACAAAAAAGGCCCCTACTTTCCCTGTTGCTGACCTGACTCTGTCTCACTAGGAATAATGACATTTCCATTGTGGCCATTCTCTCTGAGGTTACCAATAGGTAAAAGATAAAAGGGCAGCTGGTGGCTTCAATCTATATAGTCAGAAATTCAGACAAAATAGTCAGAAACTATGGTGAGTTACTGAATGAGGGCAAACGTTATTTAGACATGAAAAAGTCAAGGGTAAATTGCATCCGAAAATCACTAAATTCAAAAGTTTCCAAAAGAAATGGATCATTTTTCAAGCCACAGGAGGAATCTAACAAATACTGCTAACAGAGATGCTCCACTAATGAAAAAAAAAAAACCCAAACCATGAACCACTCAGGAAATCTCGTAAGTGCTGTGAAAGACTTTTTATTATGAATGTGAAAAAATATGATATGAGATACAGGGAGGTCATAGAAAAGGGGGACTTCTGTGACCACTTCAGCCTGGATAGCATTGTGTTCCAAAAAGCACGAAGGAAAATGTGAACTCCCAGGAAGTCACAGATAGTGGACACCAATAAACAGCCTAGATGCTCTTACTGTTAGCTCTGATCCTAATTGTTCTGATTGGAAATGTAAGGATTATATTCCTTTCATTACACTGTCACTTTCACCTCTAAAATTTTTTAATAACCCAAATCTTGTTTTTCAAGTACTTTTGTTTTCCTTATCTCTTTTTTTTTATTATTACAGTCCTGGAAAATATTAGCATTGCGTGCTATTTTTCCCAGCTGTTGAGAAAGAAGATCTGTCAAGGGACAACTAATTGCATTTTAAACTAACTCAGAAAGCTATATACAAGTGTCAGTATGCCTAAGGTTGTTTGTTGTTGTGATTTTCTTGTAGCTTTGATCTTTATTTTAATGTGTATAACTTCTTATTTAAATATAGAACTGAAAAAAAAAATTTTGAAACCTGAAACTGGTGGGGTTTTTGTGTAGATAATAAATTTATTCTGTATGCATTCATATAGGTTACTCTTAAGCATCATCTTACATTACTGTGTCAAGCATTTTCCCCTCAAAAGGCTTTAATCTTCAAATTGAATAAATTTAATGAACCAAGGATGCATAGATCACCTAGTAAAATAAAAAGAATGGTCAAGTCCATCAAGAAGGGGAAAAAAAGTGTGTATATTTAAAGTATATATATTTTTAAGTATATTTATATTTTTAAAATATGCCGGTTTTCATTGTTGAAAGATTTGAAATGCTGGTTTTGTATTTTGAGAATTCTCTTTTAGCATTTTGTGTGGGATTCACTTAACTTTTTTTTTTCTTAGCTTTTGGTAATTTTTTAATGGTAATTGTGGGTAGTGTGTTAGTACTTGTCCAACGATTTCCTTTATTCTTCAGTGACATCATAACAATGCCAATTATAATATATAATCTAAATCACAGCAGAGAGATGGGATTTTCTCTTGTTCAAGTGAATAAGTAACAAGAAACTTATTGTGTGTTGTAATAAAGAAAGCTTTTGTGTTGTAAGAAGGAAGAGAGATTCAGAATTAAAGATCCAGTTTTCCATTTAAGCACACAGGTCCTCGGCACAAATATACTTTGCTAATCTCCTTTAATCTGAATGAACCTTTTGAACCTTTTCTCTAACTACCAGAAATAATTAGCCAGATAAAAATCTTTTCTACCTTAATTTTATTACCTGCATTGACATTTGTTTAAATGTAAAGCCACAGAATGCAATAACCAAATGTAAAGTTAGGTTTGAACTACTCCAAAGGAAGAAGTTGAATTTGATTAGAAATCCTTCTGTAGGATCTGGATAGTGGATAAACTTTCTTTAGAAAACAAAATGTCATATCAGTACTGAGAAAGAGCATGAAATATAGAAGGTTATATCTTATTTAGTAACTCAGGATGCTTCTGAAGGAAAAGCAACAGGAGAATTCAATCCTCTTCACACTAACAATAGTCTGAATCAACATAATAGAACTGCTGGATATTTCTCACACATACTTTAGAAAGGAAAAAGATTATCAATTACCTCACTTATCTTGTTTAGAACAACAGCATTACTGTTCTTAAGAAAGAATACAATTCCTATACATGTGTGCCTTGCCTTCACAGTTGTCCTCACTACTGGATGTACATGACCTGCAGATGAATGTTAATAACTAAAAGAGGGTGCACAATGCTGGCAATCAGGAACAGAAACTGTACACCAGAAACAGGCCTATTCTGCACACCACAGTGCCAAAAAGTCATTGCACATTTCCCCTCTACATTTACTTAGATTGAATTTCAATACATGAGAATTAAGGGACTATTTTTTTTACTTTTTTTTTAATAGGATATTAACTTAGGCACCAAAGAATGGATTACTTTTGAAATAAACATAAATAAGTGGGAAGAAGATTACTTGACAGCAGTTGCTGACAGTACATAGAATGCCCTAGGTGCTGTATTGAGTTAGATGAAGGAATATAACCTTTCCAGAAAAGAAATTATAATGGCGAGAAAAGCTGAATAAACATTAAGAATCACAACTGTTTTCAGAAATAATTTTTTCAAGTCTGTGCCAGACTTGCATTCGTCAATGTTTAGCAGCTTCTGAATAATTGGGAGTTTATTAAAGAGAGCATTTGCAAAACTTGTTAAATGAGAAGTATCTGCAAGAATTAACAACCTATGGGAAGATTCGAATAGGCTTTGTTTTATTTTCCTTGCTCCCTTTTCCAGAGCTAATTGTGGATGAGATGAGGCTGGTTTTATCTAAATAAAGAAAATTTTTAAAAATCTTTCACCAAAAGTGCTAGTTTTTGGCCTTTTTTTCTTAGAGCTACCAGATACAGAAACACAGTAGCCTAGGTCACCGTGTTCACCATCAAAGTGAAAAACTTGTATACTAGCTGTGCACTAAAATTTTCACTGCTAAGTAACACTACAAATCATGATAATTTAGTGTTCTTGACTTTTGTATCTGAAAGAGTCATTGCCTAAATTGATCCCCAGTGGCAGAACTGAATTTGATGAGTGGGAGGAAGCACTGAAGAGATGCTAAAGTTCACTCTGAATTTACAATGACTTTTGTCACGACACTTGGGGTAAGAGGTGGGCTCCTGAATGTGGGCAAATAGGCTGCAAAAGAGAACATAGTGTGTGTAATGGAGTATGGTACTCAGATCCCTGGATTAAATCAAACAAGGTGGGGTAGGTACCAGAAATTGCACCCTCATGCTGTTATGAGACCAAATAATCTCCATTGGGATTTTGTGGTCAAATAATATATCACTGCACACTGTTCAGTCCATCAAAGTGTATGCAGGTGTTGTACTTTATGTAGCCTTTTTCTGCATCTGCTCCCTTCAGGATCTTTGAGTTTTGCTTTGTGACTACATATTTTGACGTAACAGCAAGCTAAGGGGAATCTTTGGGAAAAGAAGCCTTGTTTTCATGAAGATGTGGATCAGGAATGTGAGACTTTCTTGTTTGTCAAGGAATTGACAGCCACAAGCACGGCAAAATCCATCAGATCCACCATGCCTCTTGCTTGAGTATTTCCAGTCCTTGTAAACCCAAATATACAAAGAAGTGAGGTAATTGTGACTTATAGCTAGGTTGTTTGGTTTCTCTTTTTCAATAGCAGAGATTATCCATATTGTGCTGAGAGATTAGCCCTCTTTGTCTGATTTAAATTTCCTGGTAATTTGGCTTTCCTCCCTTAACTGTTGGACATGCCTCTGAATGTTTCTTTCTTTTGCTTCCTGGCTGGGATAGAGTGTTAATTACCTGCATGCTTTCTAAATGCTTATATTTACCAAATCACCTTTTCCCCACAGTTTTTGTCCTCACAATTTCAGCAAAAAATATTGTGTTTGGAATTGTCCATAAAATCTATAATGTCATTAATATTTGAAAAAAAACTTCTAGACCATGTTAAGTCTGGGTCATTCTTAAGTAAGCTCCACTTGGAACTGAACAATCACAGAAAGTAAAAAAAAAATAAAAATATTGTTCCATCAAAGACTAACAACCCTCTGGCTCATGTAAAGGCAATGAATTTAACTTTTAGAAGACATTTGAGATCTAAGACCATTTAGATACTGGTAAATATTAAATGGATTTTTCTTTCCAGGATATTTTAACAAAAGTGTCAATGAGTAAGAAATCTTCCTTCTTTTCAGACTCCTAGGGAGTGTTCACCTACACTTCTTTTGCCTGAAAGGTTTTGAGAGGAGGAGGAGGAAAGAAGAATCAGGTGTTTTGTTGCCCCAAAGTTAAATGTGGAAATTTCAATGAAGAAGTTACCTCATCTTGTTTAATACAAATTGTAAAGAGAAAAGGTAACAATGAAGAACTAAATGGATTTTTTATAGCATGGAAACTCAGCAAGGGAGTCCAAGTATTTTTATTATTTTTATTTTACAGTACCATTGCCAACTTTTCTAACCTTGTGTATCTGTCTTGGTTTAGAAAGACAGGTATCTGCCAGGGAAACTGGGGTTCCCCTTAGAATAGAGGATGTAAACCCCTCACCCCCCGCCAAGTTCTAATTCTGCAATTAACGGCTCTCAGGCAAAGATCTGGGAGTAGGAATAACAGCTTTTTACTAAGAATATAAGAATACAAATGTNTCCCACGGGGTGGAGCATCACACAATAGGTACGCTAGGATGTAGGTATGTGTTGGGAAGGGGAGACGCTTGGGAAGAGTGTTAATGGCCCATTAAAGATAAGAACAATGCTCTACCTGATACTGACCGTTGGCCCATTATCAAAAGGCACCCGCCCCCAACTGTTTTTCAGCAGATGAAATTGAATAGACTATAACCCAGGACAGTAGGTCAAGAAATTTTGATCAAGAAAAGTGCCCTCAGAAGAAAGAAAACCTTAATGGAATAAAGAAAACCTTAAAGAAATAATCTAAATCACTTTAAAATAGTTGCTTTCCAAAAATAATCCCATGTAAAAATAAATCTGGAAAAAAAATAGGAAAAATAGAGATTGGTTTGTCCAGTATGATGCATCATTACTGGTTTATTCAAGATTGTGGAGAGGTGCAGATCTTGCAGCTGAGAGCTGCAAGAAGTAAACTGGAGGTTTAGAATTTCTTTAGCGTGATCTCTTTCCATCTCCAGAAGAATGAACTCTGCATCAGCAGGAGATATAGGCCATAGCTTTTGTGCATAAGAGTTTGTAACTTGGCATCTCTCTGGGATGGGAGGCATTCCAGTTCCTGAGCAAGTCTATTAACCATGATGAGATTGACTATTGTGAGCCACCTTCTTAGAGGTGCGGATGAACTTTTCCTCTCTACCCACAATGGTGTTGCAGGTGGCCAGCTTCAGGAGAAGCTACATTAGTCTGTAGCTGCCAGTTCCCCAGGATGTCTAAGTTCAGCCCTCAGTGACATTGATACGGAAACCCTTGAATTGCAGATGCAATTTGTCCTTCCATTTTCCTTACAATCTTGCTGAGATGTCATTCAGTAAAGTCCTGGGTGAATCTTTCATCATCACTACTGAAAACTTGTCCTCAGCATGTCTGAAACACTGGCTTCAAAATTCTGACTTTAATTTCTGGGTAGGTTATTCACCCAATGCATATGTGCTGCTGAGCTTCACAGTGTGTAAATGTCACAATCTGGAAAACAGTATTTATGATAGGGCATGTAATTTCCAAAATTAGTTTTGATATGGAGTTTCAAGGACACTGAAGAAGTGTCTTCCAGAGTTCAGGCAAAACTGCCAATTGTCTCTGCAAAAACTGCTGCCCTGTATCTTACCTGAGAGGTCTTCCCTTCCTGCTCTCTCCACCGTCAAAAACCAGGGAAGTCACGCAACATTAAATTTTGGCGTAAAATTTACACTCTGAAATATGTAAATTCTTTTTCTGCCATTGACTAACATGTCCCTAACCCAAACCAACACAATTTAGCACTGCTCAGCCCTGCCTAACCTAACCTAACCTAACCTAANACCTAACCTAACCTAACCTAACCTAACCTAACCTAACCTAACCTAACCACATTTTTTTGCAGCCTGAGGTTTGGGCTTAAATAAGAAACCTTTTGAAAGATTCAATAATGCTGGAATGAAGACATTTCTGATAAAGCTAAAGCTGATGCTAGAGTATATGCTTAATTCTGCTTGCAGTGCTGTGGCTGAGGGACAAAGCCAGTCTAAGAAATAATTTCTTGAATGACTGAAACTTGTGCGACTTGAATTCCTTTGTCATCTCTTAGAGAAAGAATAAAGATTTATTGACAATTGCCCTGAAAGTTTCCTGGAGGGCCAAAACATGTCAAGGAAGACAGAATTGAATTTCAGACTGTGGGCAGATGTGGTGTTCTGTGGGATGGTTCTTCAAGTATTATTCCTTTCACTTCAAAACAGTCAAAAAATAAACCTCTGAGCACATAACAGTCTATAAACAATTACTAGAGTCCAAATCACGGACAAACTCCAGAATGCAAAATAAAGGATTATGGGTAATTTGGAAAGTTGAGAAAATGTTTAGAGGGAAAGACCCAATGCAATTGCTGGTTAGATTTCAAATTAGTTCTATGATGGATACAAAATTAGGTTTAAGTAATATGCTTAATATTATTTAAATCAATAGAGGCTAGGACATTTTAATTAGGTTCATAATGAAAAAGCTAATGGCCCTTTAACTTCAGTCAGAACTTGTCAAGATAAAATATTTAAGTGTAAACATAAGATTCTTTACTATGCCTCAGGAGTAAGTGGAACAGCTAGAAACTTTTAATCCCATTCAGGAACCCCTAACACTACTGCTATTAAGAGGAAAAAAAGTATCAACTTTTTTTACCTAAATTTCTGTTAAGCTGGCAGAAATTGTAAAGCTATCCGAGAGGTTTCTGTATTTCTGAAGGATGCTAGCCATATTTTCAGAGAGTTTTGTAATGATTAGAGAGTTGTATCTAAAATGTAGCTATGCAGAATTCAGACATTAGTCTGACATGTACCTGGGAAAATTTATGTGGCAGTCGTGTAATGGCAAGTACAAGGACAAGTCTAGCAGGACTTGCAGGAGCTACAAGTAGGCAGAGGTCTATAAGCATATGTGTGCACAGGTTCTCTGTGAAAGATTACCATACTATTTCAGTAAAAAACATGGTAAAAAGGTACGTGAAAAAAAGAAATCCCACTATTTTTAAAGAGTTTTTTTGCCATTTTTTTTTAAATGAAATGGTCATGTTTTCCTTAGTTATATGATCTGCTCTTAGATGACACTCTTAATTGTATTTCGATCGTCCTATAAACAAATAATTCTACATTAACCAGGACAAAGAAGGACTTGAAAAGGACTTGAAGTTTCTGCTTATAGACTCTTACTTTCAGTAGCAGGAAATACCAAGACTCTTTTTGTACTGTTTGAAATATTACTCTGTCTGTTTTCTAATCTCAACTTTGCATAAATTTAGATTTTTTAAATACCTTTTTGCTGTATGCTAAGTATTAATCACTTCTTTCTGCCATAATCTATTATTCTTTATGTCTTTTCCATTTTGTTCTCACTTCTGTACAATTTTACTCTGTTTTGCCCTGAAAAAACCCTGTCTTTGAAGATATTTAGCACATCACCAGATATGACCCAAAGCAGCCTGCTCTGACTATGTTGTTGGATTTAATTTTGAAATTGCCCAGTGATGATCAGGGGTTGGACTAAGCGGCCTCTAGGCTTTCTCTGCTGAAGGTTTCCTCAGGTTTGTGATGGTCAAGATTGAAGAGGCATCAGGAGTGACAGCCCCTTTCCAGAGGGTCTGTCGGTGTGGTCCCTTCACTGACACAGAGGACACTAATCATCATTCACAGCCATGACATAATGATCACATTTGGACTGCTTGTTTATATGGAAATTTTTCCACATTTACTGGTACATTTACATTCCAGTAATATTGCTGGCCGTTTACAATCAACACTTTTTATTGGAAAGTGAGAAAAGGATTTTTTTTCAGTATAGTATGCTTCAGTGTTCTTTTGTGTAGGTTAGAAAAGTTGGCAATGTAACACTGTTTACAGGATGTATTTAAAACTACATAAATTGAGTTTCATTTTATGATGTAGCATAAATATGAATTATGCAACTGTTGGCTCTTCTTAAAAATTCTAATTTAGCATTAGGAAGTTAGCTGTAAATTCTAATTTCCCATCTGCTCACCATGTACCTACCACTTCTGGAGAAGATAAATGGAATTGTTTGCCTTACCTAATGTAGAAATAAACTATCATTCAAAGACTCAGTTAGACTTATTAGGAAAGATCTGCTAACTCTTTAGAAAAGACTCATAAGTAACTTTTAAGTATCTGTACAATGTATACAGAAACGGTAAAAACTGTTCTGACATTTTAACTTGTGATATGAAATGAAATGTCTTCTTGTTTCCATAGCAAAAACCAAACAACTTACAAATGTTGAACTTTAATTTGAGGTAGTGAAAGGATGAAAATGGAAAAAATTATAAGAAATTTGAAAAAGAACAAAAAGCATAAATTTCACTGAAAAAAGACTAGTAAGTCAGAAGAAAGTATCTATATTGAGTAATAAACATGAGTAAGTCAGAAGAAAGAATCTAGATTAAGTAATGAAAACTACTGTTTTTACAAAATTATTTGTCTCAGGCAGCAAAATATGCAGGAAAGCACTAAAAATGTTTTAACTCACAATGTCCTTACTTTATAGCCCAATAGAGAGCTACAGAGAGCTCCTCACGCAAATTCTTTAAAATGTCAGTGCAAATTTTGGCAAAAGCCAGACTGTCACAATGCCCTGTCTAGTAAATCTCAGTGGCCTCCACTCCTGTACGCTTTACTTACAGGTGACAAGATGCAAACTATACCTGAAAACTAAGGGGCAGGAAGGGAGTAGAGCTGAGTACCATAGGAATAAAGTTGGAAATCTACAACCTCCACTGAGCTGCTACAACCTCTTGCAGACTCTTCCCACTCAATTTTGATGTTCCACAAACCTCCATGAGGGCTTTAAAGCCTTGACTTGAGGCAATCATCAACTCTCCATGGTATTTGCCCTCAGAAATGCAGACACAATTTGATTTAGCATGATACAGATATCTTCCTTAGGGAAAACCCCAAATACACACTAGAGTGCCCACAAAAGCACACAACAATATGCAAAGGGCTTTCACTCTGACCAACCCAGCCTATTCCATCTGCCTTTGAAAGAATTGCATGACCAGTGTAAAACAAACACAGCAACCAGCTTTTTTTTTTCCCTAGAGGCTCTGATTTTGCTAGAACACAATATGTCATCATGAAGCTCTCTGCATGACTATTTAAAAACATCTAGGTCTGAGAAATCAAGGCAATTCCAGCATTACCCTGGGCAATGTAAAACATAGACTTGGGGTTCTGTGCCTGGTTTCACTGCAATGAAACATACTACTCAGCACACACATACTATCAAAGTCTGGTGAGCCCCAGGACAAAAGGACTTTGTCTATCTAACTCTCCTTAGGGGTTACACCCCCAGGAATGGAAGCTGCTGGCAATACCAATCTTTTAGATCCTAACTTTTTGTCTTGTGTACTCATTCAACATGCACCAGAACTGAATGAAATTTTCCTCATGGGAACACTCAATATGACACTTACTACCTTCTGGGAAAATGTATTGATTTTTGGCCTTTTGGTTAATGGCTGAAAAAGTTCATCTCTACGCTGTTGAAAAAAAAATATGCTGCATAGTTTCATTATTTATTTTATTTCTGCTATTTTTAAAACATGTTCCTGAGTTGTTACCATATCAATTACCTCCTGGCCTTTTCCATAATGATTGGGAATCCAAGGAGGATTTTGAGGATTGCTGCCTCCAACCTTTTCTCTCCCATGTTCCAAAGAAAACAAGATACAGCTCTATCTTCAAGAAAACGTCAATACAAACTAGCTAGGTAGAAAATAAGAGCCTGCAAAGCAGGGGGTAGAAAGAAGTGGTGCGTTGTGCACTGTGAAATTTGGAAAGATTGCCAGTCTCATGACTTAGAGTTTCTAATTTCTTTATTCTCTTTCAGAAGAATCTATTTTGAGAAGGTATTACTTAGACTGAGAAGGCATAGAAAGGGGAAGAATGCGAACAAGTTTAATGACAGAAGAAGGAGAAAACATGTCCCAGTAGAATATATGAAAGGCTGTCAGAACTTGGCAACTTTATCACTAGAACTGTCAGGGATTTTTCAAGCAGAAATCAATTTAATAAAAAAAATATCAATTATTGGACAAGGAATTTTCTCCATATATTTTTTTTTTCTTTTACAGTAGTTCAGTGACCCTAGTTTGAGCAATCTAGTAGGGTTCTTGGCAGCCTAAGAGCATTTGGTCTACAGCAGGGACCGGCAGCTGGTCCTATCTTTAAGCAGCCAGTTTGTCAGGGCAATCTTTCTGTTGAGACACCCTGAGTGAGCAGCAATGCTTGAAAGTTCTTGGCAGAGCTTATTTGATGTTTCTGCTTCACATCACTGAAAGATGGTAGGAAGACTTGGAATACTATTAAGCTTTGCCCAGTTCTGTGCATTGGTGTGTACAGATGAAAGTCACCCGGGCCCTCTCTTGTGAGGACAGTTTCTGGGGACTCCTCCTAAGTGTTATTACTCAGGTTTGTATGTCATGACACACATCAGTGAGACTTGTGCGTGTACAGTTTCTGGTCCTTTGCCAAATGAAACAAAAAAGCTGACATGCATCATCCTGTATCAAACTAAGTAAAGTTTATGATTTTCCTTCCTTCTCCCTTCTTCATTCTGCAGACTGTCTTTTGCCTGCAAATTCACTGCATCTTATATATATGTACTTCTGCATGTTTGTGCACATGTGTGTGTATATATATATATATATATATATATATATATATATGATTCAGCTTGATCATCACACAAATAGCTCCTCTGTTTGAGGGCTGGACTAGGTTAAATTAAATTTCTGTGCCCTTTGAATAATCTACTTGCTATTAAAACTAAATTCAATTTCTTGAGAGAACCAGCCCATTTGAATCCAGTGAGTTTTGGCACAATCCATATTTGCTAGGGACTGTATTGTTCTCTGTAAATCCACAATACTGAATATTTCAATACAGGAATCAACCGTCGTTTCATATGGGAGAAAATATTTCTTTAACCACTAGGGGACAATGTTGCCCTTCACTTAAATCATTTGTTCTGATGGCAGTGGTAAAGCATTTTACACTATTTTTAGCAAACTTGAGTGTTAAAATGGGTTTCTTTAATACAAAAGAACACTTTGCCTCAGCATCTACAGTATTTCCACAATGCATGCTTTCATTTGAAACAATCAAAATATTTCTGTTTTAAAGAGGAATCGAAACCAGGCTTATTACTGTGAAACTCACTTTATTAGCATACTGTTAAATGTGAAATTATATTAAGTAGCTGATTCTATTTTGGCACAAGGAAACTAGTTTTCTTTATTTCTCTGTTCTGTTACATCTGGGGTTTTGGGGGGGTTGCTTGTTTGTTTCTTTCTTTCTTTTCCTTTGGGATAGAAAAGTATTTGGTTGAAGAGCTCATTGGTAAAGAAGAATTAGGATCAATTAATAATGTAGTCAGATGTGTGCATGTACTGTATGAGCCATCCTCTCTGTGCCTTGGTCTGAGGCTCTAATTTGTTATTGAAGCTCCAACTTGCACAGTTATTGAAATGCATAGTTTCTAGTATGTGAGAAGCAGGAGAATTTGAAAAGAATAGGCAATGATTCTAAGAAAAAAATCTGAGAAGCACAGTAGGAATTTAGAATGATTTTGCTTTAATGAGCAAATTATTAGTCATTTTCCAAATATGTGTAATTATCAAAGCAAGCAGCTTTGCTACAATGGAGAAAAATATGAAATCTCAACAGATAATTCACATCTACCCATGCATGAATTAAAAAGAAATTAAAAAAAAAAACAGTGGAAATTAGTCCCAAGTATTAACCCTCTTTTTTATTCTGCTACCTTGAATCACCCTTTTGCTATTATGCTTAACATAAAGCACATCCACAGTTTTCAGCTAGCTCAACTGTGCAGAAAGAGACTATTGAGTGTAACTGAGGCACGTAATAACAGTTTCAATAACGGCAAATGTTTTATGTGTCATAATTACTGCCTGTTTTATTATTCCTTACATCAATAATACAATTTGAGTATTTTTTTCACCATCACTTTTTTAAAAGTTTAGTTGTCAAATATTTACCTGTGTTCCCTGATTACATTGATGTGTACACTAATGCACTTCAGATCTGCAGCAAGTCATTAGGGATACAGATTCATGCAGTTCATCTTTGAAATGCACCTCATCAGCAGAATTCTTTGTATTTTCTCTGCATTTTCCCTCAGGATTGCTGAGCCTTTGAGCAGACAATCTCCACTTAACTGCAGTGGTTAGCAGGACTAGTACATGTTTCAGAGACTGCTCAGACACAGATGCTCTGAATGCAGATATGCAGTCACTTAAAGAGTCTGGATCTAAAATGTATCCAAAATCAGTAGAGCTGGCTGAAGTTTTCAAACAAAAGTCTAATTTGCAGCAAATATTAACTTAACCAAGTCAAAGGTAACAGATGGTTCTGTTGGTTTTAGTGATATTTTTTTTTCTTAAGATTTGAATAAAAAACAGGCATTGAAACCCAGGATAATCCACAACTCAGTTGTTATATAGAGACACATGAAACAAGTAAAAGGCTTTGAAATAACAGACACCACAGTGATTAAAGCCAGGCCATTACATAAAGTTTGTTAGTACCTCATCTCTGTGTGCTTATCGTTTCTTATCAAAGTCTTTGAGAAGCACTTGCTTCTAGTTGTACTTAGCTATGCTACTGGATGGAGGAAAACCCCACATTATCTTTAAATGCTTTAAATGAGGACAATAGAGGCAAGATGAAATAGTTTCTGAAACACTCAGAAATTGTGCAATGGAGCTTGAAGATAATGCAAAACACTGAAATAAACAACCTGCTCCCACATCCACTAATCCAAGAGACAGAAAATCCCCAACTTTTTCAAAAAGCTGCCTGGTGTAATTCAGACATTGGCAACCTATACTCACACACAGAGCCCAGTCCTCTGTGTGAATGGATCTGCGTGATGCCATCACTAGTTGAATTATACTGCTTTGCATTATCTTTCCACAGCACTTTCTGAATCTGGCTGTAGGATTATTAGCATAATGATGGTGTGATATGCTTTCAAAGTAATTCAGAATCACTTGGATATTGTGAAACTGGTGACAATGTAATTAAGGTAGTTCCTTCAAAAACCACAACTTCCTAGTAGCTGATTTTGCTTTCTATTTATAAAATGCTGCTCCCAGGGTCACTAGCACAAGGAGCTGATCTTTACTTATATTAATTACTACATTATTTAGTTGTAGAAAATGTTTTATTTTACTCTTGAGGAATAAGACACCAATGGTTTAAGGAACAAATAAGGCAGAGTGGTTCAGCTGAGTGTCATTAGGTAATGCTAATTCTTAGCTTTAAATTATCCCATTTTAAATAAAATGATCCTTGACTATAGAAAGTTTAATTTGGAGGGACAAAAGGGTCTTCTACTCAAACACAAATACCAGAAGTGCAGTTGTAAGCTGTGAGACAGGATATTGATCAAATAACTTGAGAAGGAATAATTTCAGAAGCTGATGAACACAAGTCAGTGTATTTTAAAAGAAGGAGCAGACAGCAATACGTAGCCTATGGGAAGCAGCTGATGTTTTGGGGCTCAGTCGTGGAAGATATTTAACACTGGAATTTCAATCATACTATCTGGAAAGCTGTCATAGAGCAGGGATATCAAATGTGGGCTGGAGTTCTGGCAGGTGGAATTCATGGTGCTACAAACTCAGTGAGAATCTAAGCAATGCTTTGCATGTCTTTCAGAACAGAAATAAGCTAATACAACCTTATGGCTAGCAATGAGAAAGAATGTCAGTGTGTGGGGCACAACTACGTATTATCTGTGCAAGCCTCATGAGATGCATTCAGAACAGCCTGAAATGCAAGACAAAAAAAATTAGTAAGAAACAAGATACAAAGACACAGTCAATTATATAGAGGATATTAGAGTATGAATGATCCTGCCTTGTTTGTGTTATCTGCAGATAAAAGCAAAATTTTCAAGGCAATGTATCTTTTTGGAATCTAATATCAGTTGGAGTTATATCTATTCCTGTTTTTTGATCTTTTCATATCTGTTTTGCCAGCTATGAAAATAACAGGGAATGTAGTTGCCGTTTCCAGATTAAATCATAAATTGACCTCCAGCAAGCTCTGCCTATGAGCTATAGATGACAGCATCAGTTCATTCTGACTGCTGTGAAAGGGATATGGTAGAAAAATCACTAGTTGGCTTATTGCAATTCATAAATAATCTTTTTAGTCAAGATTCTTTCTAGGTTTTTACTTGAAAAAATTGATGCATATTTTGGCCTGCTTGTAATAGAAGTACATTCAGAGGCAGGTGAACTGGCAGTTGGTAAATATATTACCCAAATGTTGACAAATCTGGTAGAATGAAGAGTTTAGTACTGAAATTTAGAAACAGCTTCTAAACAAAGAAAAACATAATTTACGTGAAAATGTGAATCCAAAGTTTAGTCTCATAAAAGTTTGCATTCTGAAAGCAGAAAGCTCAATTTTGCATAAGGCCTGAATGATGTTATGAGAACTGTACTTGCTGTTGCCTAATCCTACAGTTGCTTAAATCTACTAGCTGGGTACTTTATCTGTTTTAAAAAGCAAAAGGCCTTTCAAACTGCTTATCAAAGTGTCTGAAAGTGGGTGCTCCAATTCTAAACAAGTCAAGACTTCACTCTTGTCCGATCATGGTCAAAGTGGGGATAAAATTCACATCCCCTAAATTTAGATGTCTTTAATATTCAGACACCTATGCAGTGCAAACCAATGGAAGGAATGCTTTATAAAGAGACAGATTTTATAATCTCTTCAGAATCAATGGAAAGAAATAGTATGCTGCAGTATTCAACCAGTCTGTTTTCAATGTCTATATCAGAAGATGAATCACATCCTTGATGTGCCAAAGTGGCTGTCTGCACGGTAGACATAGAAAATAGATTAGATTAATCTTGCCAAAGTAGATTTTTTGCTAAAGTCCCCTAAGGATTTCGACCTGATAAATGACCTCTCAGTGTATCTTACGCACATCTAAAGAATCAAGGATACCCAAACCATTTTCAGGTGTCTGCTTTTTATGTAATAACCTAATTGGTTATTTATTTATTCAAGAAGCTGGAGACCAGCCAAAATTGTCCAAATCTCAGCTCTGTGCAGTTTAGTCATCTAAGGGTTCTTAATAGAAAGTGTACTTCTTCATGGTATAAATAGTGCTGACTGATGGAAACATTCTCAATTCCCGTTTTCAAGTAAAGTCTCAATGCAAGCATGAATTTTAACTTCATTTAGACAAAATTAACAGAAATATGTAACCTGTGGTTGGTGTAATTTCTGTGTTGTGGTACCTTTTGTGTTTTTTATACTATGTGGCCAGGCCACTTCACATTTATTCTGTTTTTGGCTGCCAAGGATGCTTCTGTATTTCATACTAAAAGAATCATTGCATGAAAGGCAGTCTGTCTGTCCCATGTCCCATCTGTTCCTGTGCTCCTATTGCAAAGTGGATGTCTGTCAGAGGTGGGATCCATCGCACCAGCTTCCAAAAGCTACATGTTGTCGGAAGAGATGGGACTTCTTAAAAGGCCATCTCAAGCTATTAGTATAATTTCACTGTATTCCCAGTGACCAGGAAGCCCCCTGGTTTCAGTGTGCTTCCATGCTTGGCGATGGGAAAAGCAGCCCTTGGCAGTAAAAAGGAAACACATCTTTTTTTTGCTCTCCAGGAATGGACGGGTTAGCTACAGCTGGTCCTGACTCTGCCCCAGCACGGAACCATTTGGCAGCTTTTTATATAAAGGCAAGAGTAAAACCAAGAAATTATTTCTTGCCTGTCCTTCCCCTCATGTTACCATCTAAAATTCTATTTTTCCTCTGTCACGAGAAAGTGCATACTGATGAAAAATTAAAATAAAATCAGTCATTTGTGTGAATAATTATGAAGATTTTAATCTTCAATTATTCAGAGTTATTCATTCAATTTGATCTTTAAATTCACACTATTCAGACAAGAAGGATAGCATAGGCATAGTATTTTCCATTTTGTTATTTCTCTTTCATTTCCTCAAGCAATTGAATATACACACATCTTAGAATAGCAAGAAAAGTGATTACGTGATTAAAAATGTAAAGGTCATCTATTTAAGGCTAAGACTTTTACCAGAAAGAAGAGGTTTTCATGAATATTAAAATATGCACTAGTTAGAATAAAAGAAGTAACAACAGAACTATCACTAATAATGACAATCAATAATTTTTTCTGTGCCAAAGGCTTTCTGAAATTACCAAATTTTTAAAAAACATTCATCCGAAAATGCCATTCCTTAGGAAATATTTAACCATTAAATTCTGGAGAAAATCTCAAATTAGGAGTGAAATATGGGAAAGGAGAATGAAGATTTATGTATTAATGGTATTTTTGAGCTTTCATTTTCATCCTAAATATGTAAAAATATTTGAGGTTGCTAAGTTTGGACAAAGGAGTTTGTCCTTTTTTTCACCCTCATCTTTCTTTTTCTCTTTCTTTTTCTCTTTCTTTTTCTCTTTCTTTTTCTCTTTCTTTCTTTCTTTCATTCTTTCATTCTTTCTTTATTTCTCTTTCTCTCTTTGTCTCTTTTTCTGTCTTAATTTTCACTATGCCATCTTTATTCAGTTTTCACCTGATAAAATGGTGAAACTTAAAAGAAAAGCAAAATCCTTTTACTAGAAAATAAATTTTACGCAAAAAATAATTTTTTGTAAAAATTGTTTTTATTTCAAAATATTTAAGATAGTGTTACCAATTTCAGTGAGTTCATGTCATAACTTTCCTAATATAGTGTCATAGGCATAATTGTGCTGTCCTGTAGTACAGTAAGTCCTAATTCAATTCACTGACAGTAGCTTTCCACTGCTACCTCACAACTGGTAGCTAAGTTTCAAATCCTGAGAAGACATGCCTTATTTAGATGTATAATATATTTGCCCTCTGCACTACAGTGGAAAATTCATATGACTTACTGCTGAGTGTGTTTCTTTAAGGATATGTTTGGTATTCTTATAGTAACCTCATTTTTTATTGAACACCGGAGTGAATAACTATATTAAACCTGAATGATTTGTTGGCATTAAAGTTAAGGCTCCCTCCAGGCACTTTTAACTTATGCATCATCCTTTACTTAATTTCTCTGTTTTGTTTTAATTTGTAAACTGTCTCTGATCTAGAATGTACATTTTTCATATAGGTTTTCTCCACTGGTATTTTCTTAGTCTCCTGAGTATATGGCTTACTTCATAATAGGTACAGAGGAACAGAGTTTATTAAATTGTAGTAATACTCTTTGCATGTTTCATAAGCGTGTGTTAGATTCCATTTAAATGAGGGGTTTAATTTTGTGTTGTTCATGCCTAAAATTGCATTCATGCTGACTTACTAAACACAAAATGTTCAGTCTGCTCGTCAAATTTCTTAATTGTGTCCTTTTCTATTTTAACACTCTTATACAGAATCAGACCATCATTTAAGTCCATGAACTCTCTTTAGAGTACCTGATTTCACTGGTATTTTTTAGCTCAACCAATCTGTCTGATGTCCTCTTTTTTCATTCAGATTATAGGTGTTGCTGAGGATTTTTCTTTTGCCCACCATGTCTAACCCCAGTTCTAATCTGCATGTGAGAAGATCTAGATAGGGGCTATCAGAGCATGGAGATGCTGAAAATCACTCTGGATCTGTCCATGTGAAAATCTGGACTACATTAGGGTGTAGCTGTATCTACCTTCTTAACAAGGATTGAAAGGGAGGCAGTAGATTTGAAGCAACTCAGAGTGCAGTCAGTGCACAGAAACAATGTGGAACACTGGGAGGTTTGGACTTCAATGAAAATTACACACAGAGCTCAAATGGTCATTGTAACATACTAAAATGAGCTCTAGAACTGTTAGAACCTCCACCATTGGCAGAAGCTTATTACAGCAAGCATAATTTTAGCAAGTTGAAATACCTTTCCCTGCCTTTTATGCCCACAAAATAGAGACTGTTGACAACAGAACTATTAATCTGTCCAGTTTCTCACTAAGAGTAAATCCTATAAATAGTCTGGTCTCCACAAAACAAAGGGTTTCGCTTGAAAACAATGAAAGAAACAAACAACAAAATAGCATATGAGTCAGTTTTTAAATTGGTTTTAATTTGTGTTCAGTGAGACCAATTACATGCAGTCATCTGGTACTTGGTATGAGAGGTTTCTTATCTTCTCTGGTAAGACAGAAACGAACCTTCCTGGGAGATGTGAGTGATGTCTTCTCTGATGTCTGTGTTACAGACTGAGCAGCTGAATGACAGAGCTACAAAATATCTCCTATCACAAATTTTCTGAGACATTTGATGCAAAATCACCACATTTGTTTTTAACTAGAGACAGAAGGACAATGAGACACGAGTGAAAGAAGCATGTTTACATTATTAGATGTCTATTAATATTTCATTAGACATAAGGGTATTGATGTCTTTTCCTAGGATAAATTCCTTCTAATTTACAGATATAAAGCGATTGATTTTCTGGTCACCATACTTTAATCCTGTGATTTTATTTCCTCTTAAGATTTTATTGCGTGTTCTTGTTAAGAACCCTCAAAATTCATGAACATCACTGAAAATTAACCTGACTGTCTGGTGTTTTGAGGTTTTTTTTCAAAACTGTGGCATTTTAGCAAAAGTAATTTACTGGGTGAGGCTGTAACTTTGAACTGCAGATAAAAGCATTAAACTCAGTCCTGCACAAACATATCAATTAAGCAACTTTTACTTGTCATTGATTGTTTGGTAGGCTGTCCAGTTTAAGAAGGAAAATTACAAAATTGAGGAGAATTATAAGTGAAGTTGACCATGGCAGATTTAGAAAAAAAAAGCAGGAATAAGATCCAGAAATTTTTATTAAAGTAAATACAGAAACTTAAGATTCTATAGTTAAAGGGGGGCAATTTCTCCACATCTAACCAAGTAAACAAACAACTAGAAAAAGAATTATATTTTAGAAGGAGGAAAGAGTAATCAATATAAACTAGTCTGTCTGAAGAATAAATTTTGGTAGAAGAAGCTGAAAGTGTAGGGAAAAGTTTATAGGGGATGAGGAAAATTAAAAGTGATGTCTTGAAACAAAATTAAGTGCTATGTGCCAACTACTACATGGAGATAATAAGAATATTAATGATTGTTTTGTATTCAGGAAAATAAAGAAAAAATATTCATATCCTAATCATAAGGATTTTGCTCTTCAGTGATAACTTCAGATGAGACTAAACAACACCTTATAGAATCACATTGTTTCTTAACATTAGTAGAGCTGGCTTGTACTCTGGAGTCTTAGAAGAGACAACTGAAACCTCTGGCTTCATAATATAAAGATTTTCGGGATAAAATTCAGTATATTCTGATATAATTTTTTGCTAATATTCATGAGGTAAGTGTAATGATTCATGTAACTGTAGAGTACTTAATAATTAAAAACTAAGATATAATAATGCTTCAGATAACAGTTGGAGTTATTAAGAACTGCTGCCAACAGTGTGGTGGTTTTCTGAAGAAACTCATCTTAGCAAATATGACATTTTATCATAAGGGTACAAGTTTGCTTACTAAATGTAACTCCATAATCATAACAGATTTTGTATGTACTGCCTATCTTCTCATTAATTAATGCTACATAGCGTCAATAAAACATATTAAAATTGATTTAAACAAGGATGGCTGACATATCTCTTGAAGTTGTTCTTAATGGGGAATTGCTGTTGGAAATAGAATTTCCAGTGAGGTACCTCAGTGACTGACAATGTGTCTGGATTTTCATAATTTTTTATTCATATGGAAGTAAACATATAAGTAAGTGCTGAGGGAATTGTGAGCCTTGAACAAATCTCCAAGGCTTTAAATCAGCTCTCCATACTCCCAGCTCCAAACAGCCGTGTTGTCTATTTCTTCTCATGTGGCACTTCTTGTCTGCTATTCCATCTGAAGTTTTCATCACCATTAAAATTTGGATTTTTTTGTCAAATATTTTTTGTCAATATTGTCAAATATTGGGGTTTTTTGTCAAACTGTTTGAAAGCCCAAACACTATTCGTTCCATATCACAGGCTTTAAACCTTCTCAAATTTTATTAAGGCCATGGAGTTGTACACCACTGTTACACCATATGCTTCATAAACACGTATATCAATTTCTTATCTTTAAGCACCTTTATCAAAGCTCAAGGGATATTATCTATACAACCTTACCTTTAATTACAAATCTGATCTGTACCTACATGCATTGATCTGGGATCTTAATAACTTGTAAATTATATGCTCTTAGTTTTTCACACAGTACAATTTATATCTAGATTTTTTTTATTGTTTAATTTAATGTCACTGTTTTTTTACCTTTGGTTCAATCTCTAAATACATCACGCCTTTTCCACCATAATAGTTATGTCGGGGTGCGTGCCCTGCTGGTCAGCCTACTCAGCCAGACTGCTTGGCCGCCCCAGCATGTCCCGACAAAACTGAGGTGGGCTCTCGGTTCTGCAGACCCTCAGACCCTCTACTGCAATGGTTTGTGGCGGATGAAAGAAAGAGGGGTCTCTCGGAGGTATGGTGGAAGAAGGGTTTATTGGGGGACAGGGGACCCCCTCACCCTAGGGTGGCACCTCAGGAGAGAGACAAAGTCCCTGGGCTCGGGGGTCTTTTTAGGGCTAGCTCAGGGGTGGGTACTCTTAAGCCAATAACAAAGTATACATGCCAATTAAGTTACATAGTCCATAATAAATCAGATAAAGACAGTTAGGTAAAGTCTTGGGGGGCCTCTGCCAGGCACGGGCAGACTCCTCCAAGGCTCTGTGTCCTTGTGAAGCAACAGTTTCCCTAACAACATGGAAATTTACGACGAACAGACCAATTAGAAACAGTCTGCAGGCAGAGAGAAAGGTACCATGCACATTCCAACTTCTCACAAAATAACAAAAATTCCATTAAAAGACAAAGAAACCCTTCTCAGGCACATAGAGCTAAACTAAACTTAAAATAAAACTTTAAACAATCCTGCAACCCCACAAGTTAAGCCTATATTTTTCATAATAGTTTTAAAGAAAAGATAATTAATTGCTTGTTTCATCAGTTACTTCTTATTTCCAAATCCACATTCCACTTCTTGAACTGCAGGTAAATATCTGCCTAAAAATGCAGTATTCCAATCTTTAAATAATGATTATCTTCTCAGTGAAAAATATGAACTTTAGGTTGTGTTTCTTTTTTGTTTCTTTTCTATTGTGCATTAAGAGGGGTTTTGTGAGCATATGCACAGGAGAATTGCTCTGTTTTTGTTATTCCAGTCCATCTTAGGTCATTCTCCAATGTTTACTTTACTGGTGTTTTCCATTTTGTCTTCATCTACAAATTAAATCTTTCCAATTTAGCTCCGATAGATCATTCCTGCTGCAGCAGGCACACCTAACAGTTAATTGACTGTTACTTTGTTTGGGATCTCAGGAGTGAATTAATTGTGCACTCCTTAAACCATCAAGGGAATGGCTGGTCTGTTTCCATCATTTGGATGATTAACACAAAACAGTGGTCTCTACTGCTCTGCAGTAACAGTTCAGTATTTGGTTATCTTCCATTTGGAAAGTTCCCCTTTACCTTTAGATGCTGCTTGTTGCCATGTTGTTGATGGGCTCGTGAGAACAACAATCTAAGCATGATCCTAAGCTCTCTGCAACTTGCAAGGTTTTGCCTCATACAAGACTTTTGCAACCTTCAATACAATGAGGACAACGCTTTTCATTTCACAGCAGAGATGAGAGAAGCTGAACTCCTTATCATTCATGTATGGATCTGAACAATACCAGTTAAAATTCCAAATCTAAACTGTTTTATAATACATCCATACACTGTAAAATAAAATGACATTCAATCAGGGATGGATCCATGAGGGAGGGAGCAGAGGAACCTTGCGTTCATCACTTCCACTGTTCAGTGTGAAAATGGTTACGTGAGGGAGAAATACTACTCAATCATCCCCACCTCTGCCTTGCTCAGCACCTTAGAGTGTCAATATGGATGCAAAAGTAATCTTTATTTAAGGTACGTTAAAAATTCTGAGACATTGGCTTAGTATCTGAAAGGGCCTAATCGGTTCTGAATTTCTGATTTACTAAAATATCAAACCTCCTGAAAGAGTAGTACATAAGGCACACTGTCAATAGATGTGCTTCCAGCTACCAGGCAGTAGGCAAGATGTGTATTCCTTGCATTGCTCTTGTTATCCTCTATGTTTTCTTATATCAGCAATTTAAAGCTTGCAGATATAATCTTGAGGGAAATTTGTGGCAACATAATCAATGTTATAATTAATAGAAGAAGACTTTACAAAGAAATAAGAAATTCTAACTGAAGATAAGTTGCTGATTTTGTTATAATTTTGGAATGACAAATGGCTTGACAGTAAGTCTATGCAGTTAGCCATTACTCTAATTATAGTCCCCAGGTGGAGGGGAGGGATGTTCTGGCTGCTGGACAGGCTTGGGAAACAAGGAATGTATTGCTTGGTCTATAAGGACAGACTGATTTCCACGCCTCTGTAAAAAGGCTCTGTTAAACTAATTTCAAGGCAAGACAGTAAAACCCGGAGCATTAGATAGAAGGAATACTTCATAAAGAACTGCTGTAAAAGCATGAAATTCATATGTATTTATTCAATCAGAAAAGACATATAAAAACTTAATAAGATTAATACAGTTTTTCCAGTCAAGTATATCACTTTCCATTACTGTTTCTCTTGGTAACTAGTTAGGACCCTTTCTGTGGAGTCAGTAACTACATTTCTGTCCTAAGAACAGTACTGGTTCACAAGGAATTGATTGTGAACCTGACTGTGTCTTCAGTGTATTCTGGGGATAGAGGATGTAACAAACCTTGGTTTTCCAACTGCAGAAGGTAGCTAGTCTCACAGCTAGCCAGCCATGTCACCTCCAGGTCAAATTCTAAACTTCTTCAAAAACTGCAATAAAATTTTTAAAAGACAGTTATACATATAATCTTCTGGTAGATGATATATGCCTCTTTTTTTTTCCCTTTTAGATTACTCAAACCAACTCAAATCAAATGTACACAAAAATTGTACGTATATACACAAACAGATTTGAACCTGAATCTGCCACATGAATAGAAAATGAATAAAGTCTACTTCTCGTTTGAGTTTTTATGTTTGCTTTATTAGAAAAAAGCTCAGTAACATTTTGTTTTCATCTGGGTATGGAACAGGAAACACTGAAACTAGAAAAGCTTTGTGATAAAGGCAAGCATTTCTCAATGAGTTCTCCATATGCCACTTTCATCTCTCCAGATGCCTTTGTCTATTTGTACTGTGTTCTTTACAAGGATACCTAGCTGAATTTTAATGCCCCTTAAATCAGCATTGTCTTCAAGGGCAGACTAGACGAACAAATCATCTTTTTTTCTCACAAATTGAAGCAAAATATTTTAAATCCCATTTTTTTTCTGCTGTGTTAAACTCTGTCACATATTAGAATAGCAGATCAAGCATGAAGGATTATACTTTGACCAGATATCATTCAGCCTCTATTGAGCTGGTATACTATCTCCTTCCCTTTCAGCTCCAGTCTCCCTGCCTACACACGCATCATATTTTTTCAGTCCTCTGCCAGCATCCCTGGCATGGGAATCTTTTTCATCTGTTACCCTTTTTCTTCTCCCACTCACTTCCACCTTTCCAGTTTCTCTTCAGTTACAGTTACCCATAAGTTTTAATTCAAGCTATTCTTTTCCTTTTTTCTCTTTTCCCTCTTTTCCTTCTCTTTTTCTTTTTCTTTTTCTTTTTCTTTTTCTTTTTCTTTTTCTTTTTCTTTCTCTTTCTCTTTCTCTTTTTCTTTCTCTTTCTCTTTCTCTTTTTCTTTCTCTTTTTCTTTTTCTTTCTCTTTTTCTTTTTCTTTTTCTTTCTCTTTTTCTTTCTCTTTCTCTTTACTTGATTTTCCTCTTTTAATATGTCTTAGTGTGGTCTGGTCCCTGATGTGATGCTCCTTGTCTTTCAGTGGCTGCTGCTTTCCCCTGGCTGTCACAGACCCTCCACATGCTACCTGCCTCGCATGCTCTGGCTCTGTCTCTGTATTCTGCTGCCCCTCCTCAGATCCCCCTAAGCTGCTCTCTGCTATTTCCACTGCACTGTCACACCCCTTACCAAGGTTAGCTGTGACCTCTTCTCTCTATAGACCTCCTTTCTACTCTCATCCATCTCAGTCTATTGGCCACATTCAGCAAAACCTATCATTTTCTCTGCCTTAATCCTGTATGGCCCTTCAGTTTTGTAGCTCCTCTCTAAATGCCCTTCAACTGTATCTTTCTTAAAATTGCCTTCTCCCCTCCTCCCTTCCACTTAACACTGAAGCCTCATGGGGCTCCACTTACATAAATTTTATTTTTCTTTCCTTTCTCTATATCCTTCTATATATTATTCCTGATCCTGGATGATATTATTCAAAAAAACAGACTCTCTATCTTCAACTTTTTGTGCTTGAGCTCATGTCAACATATGCATGCATATACATGTTTATGTAACAGCTTTTCCAGTGTTGTTCTAACTCCACATTAAAAAGTAAGATCTCTCTCTCTCTGCTTTCATTCTTCGCTCTCGTTTACTTTCCCCATTATCATATGGGGCTTCAAAAATTCAGAATTATTTCTTGCTGTTGTTATTCTCCTCTAGGTTTTAAGCAGGACACATGGGTGAGATCTCTTTCATCTTTTCTTGTGTTCCCTAACAAAACCATCTGGGTATCTCAGTATAGCTAATTCTTACTTAAGCTGTCACAATGTCCCTTCACCCCACACTTTCATCTAGACTGCTGCTGCAACATTTCTGTGGTTGCCAATTTTCATTTTGTCCATTTCTTCCACTTTCTCCTGCTTTTCATGTCATATTCTTTTTAGACATGTTGATATCATGCCGCTGTTCATGCTGATTCCAGGCCAACATCTCATAATCTATGTACAAAGTAACAAAACTGACTTTATATTTTGTTCTCCATATGTTCTTTTCTTTGTGAAACTTGACCTCTCTTAAATGGTTAGGATGCCTGCACATCCTTATCCCTGCAATGTGCCTCTGGTATACATCTGTGCTTTCAAGAAAAACACAGGAGGACATCAGGACTGAATCTTTACAACTTACTTCTCATTGCGAGTAGTGGGGTCTGTAAAATAGCAGCTAAATTAGTACATACTTAGTGTTTATACACATTTGATTTCCCTAGGACACCAGGGTTTCTTTCTTCAGCCTTATAAAAAGACAAGCCTATTGACAGAACTTGACGAACAGAAATAAGACAATAAAATGCAAAATGGGATACAATTGCAATCCCTAGTTTTTCTTAAAGTGTACACTGATAAAGGAAATGTCTATTTCAGGGGTTTCTTTCTATTCATGAGAATAACAGGCAGCTTGATTATTTCATCAATTAAAAGGAGCAATAAAAGGATGTATTTCACTTTGTGCAGGTTAAAAGGTGGACAGTCAGAATCACTGCTTCTTGGGGGGTCGTGTTGCAGAGAGCAAATGATATAGTATTTCAGCTGAACTGGAGAGAACAGCAGGGAAAAGAGAACACTGCAAAACCAGTGACGATGAATAAAGCTGAGTATGCAAATCAGTAAAATTCCCTAGTTATATGAGGAGGTATGTGACCCTTTCCTATTATTTTTTCTCAGATTCCTCAGATTTATTAGCGAGCACAGCACGATGGTAGCCATGGGAACACTATTAAAGTTGTATCTAGTTTTCCAGGCAAGCAGGACTTTGCAATCTCACAGGATTTTATTCAAAATATTTTATAGATTATTTTTTGTCTACATTTTGGTGTTGCAAACATATGTACTGTAGCATAATTGACAGGGGTTATTTTGAGATACCTTAAAGATTTTCACCAAACTCTTTGCATAATAATATAATATAGTTTTTAAAGGAAAGTTGTAATACAACCAGAATACAACACACTTTGCCAAATTTATTCCCCAGGTAATTTATTCCATTTCATTTTTTTTATTTATATTACCTTTCCCCAAATTCTTAAAAGTGTAAATTGCCTTATGACCCTACCATGCATATAAGGCATTACCAACACAGACATGGTAATGTGAGACCAACACAGATGTGTTTCTTAGCACAGATCTGCAGTCCAGATCAAAATATGAATCACTTTTCCCTCTGACACCAGTATGTGTCATTGCATGAACTGGCAAACTCAACTTGCCCTGGTAATCCCAGCACATTTAAATTACTTCTTGCTAAGGATGGTGAGAAAGAAGAAGCTTTGTGGGGAAAAGCAGGGAGAGGATGCAGATATATGCAGATGAACTGTGTTCCACCCTCACTCCGTCCCAGCTCAGAGTGGTTGTGCAGCAGATATTATCCAAAATGCCAATGCTGTGGGATGTGAGAAACCAGGGTCTCCTCTCCTCCACTGCATTCTGGTTGCATACATATTGCCAGGGGATACTATTCCCTCCCCAGATTGGGCCTCAGTGTAAGAATGAGATATTTTTCAGGGCAATTTGGTTTCATTTCTTTCACATTTGTGTTTATGACATGAATTCAGTGAGGACAACAGCTTTTCCTAAAGAAGTTAGCAAGTCCATCTTCATTCTTACTATCAGCTATTGAAATGGGAACACAAACAAAGCAGTCCCTGTCTCATTTTGCAGGGATATTATTGTTGAAAAACATCAGCTCTCAGCATCTGGTTTCATTTCTTATTTCCTGAATCATGAAAAATGAATGATTTTCATTTTAACCTGTACTAAACTAGGCCACTCTTTCCAGAACACATAATAACAATTAAAAATTGCTTCGTACTTTGTAGGATTGTTGTACCAGATATTGTTGCCTGACAAAGTTACAAAAATTAGGAGTTTAACTGTCAGCATTGCTACCACCTCAGAAATGTCCTTTGATGCTTTTTTAGATTTGAAAGACAAAAGTATAAAAACACTGGAAAGAAAATCACTGTGTGCCAATGCTGAGCAGCACCATGAAGAATTGGTAGTACTGAACTCGGGAAAACTTTGTGACCTGTCTTTAGACAAGGAGTTTTTATTAGCAGATACTTGTTCTGACTCTGTTTTCCTGTGACTGTCCTGGTTCTTAGAAAACACACAGATATGTTTTATAGTTCAGGAAGGAATGTGCCAGATCAAGCTTTCACTACTTGGCCTTTACAGTTATCCGGTAAAGCACACCAGTCAGAAATTCTGAGACTGAGCTTGGATGTTTTGTAGCACTGGGGGGAACAGAAAAAATGAGAAACCAAAGTGTCCAGTCTGATGTCAGTAAGTCATAGGGAAATAAAAGAGAAAAAAAAAATTGCTGTGATAAAATAATTTTAATGAAAACAGAAGGAATATTATGGTTCTGTCAAGCAGTGAGGGATATTGGAACACAAATGGTTTCAGGCTGAGTAAGTCACAGTAGAGGGCTTCCTTCAGAAGAAAGGCCTGGAAACATCCATTTGGTATTGAAGGCTACATACATAGAAGTGAAACTCTGAATGCTCTGTAGTAAAAGGAGAGATGGCTACAAAAAACCAATACACCTATAAACAGAGCCTGTCACAGAAGCTCAGTTATTCAGAGCCTGGCCAGGTGTGAAGAGACAGAATTGGAGGGACAGGGAGTCAAACCCCACCGCTCGGAGCCACAAGGAGATGTTTCTCAGGACTGTGTCCATTTGGCGTTTGGATACCTCCAAGAATGGAGACTCCACAGCCTATGTGGGCACTCCGCTTCTGTGTAATGACTACTCTCACAGAAAGATTTTTCATTTGTTTGAGTGAATTTCCTGTATTTCCAGTAGCATCCATCACCTGTTGTTCTTTCTCTGGTCATCAACAGAGAAAAGTCTGAGGAACATATTTTATTCCCACATCAGATACATATATACATTGGTAAGGCACACCATGAGGCTTCTCCAGAGAGAAAAAATTCAGCTTTCTCAGCCTCTCCTGAAATGACAGATGTTCAAATCATATTCAGCAGTCCAGTCTCATTGCTGAACTGTCTTCACTATGTCCATACCACTCCTGTACTGGGGAATCCAGCACTGGTCTGAGCACTGCAGATGTGTCTTACCAGTGCTGAGTAGAGGAGCAGCATCGCTTCCCTCAACTTGCTGTCAGTGTGGTACTACAGTTAACATTCTGGCTGTCTTTTAGTTAGATGGTAATTTAAATGCTAGGAAGTTCTTTTTCCTCCTTGGCAATGACACTGGCAACTTCAGAGAACTCAGTAAAAGATTGCTTTTTCTGAAACTTTTAATAGATATTCTTTGGACATTGCACAGCACATCATCTAGAGAGGTGATCTTCACTTAGAACTATTTAAGCTTGTATTGCCTAATTGATAAGTGCAGGTAAAGATTATGGAAACCAATAATCAAGCACTGCCAGTAATGACAGAACATTTTAAATCCATTGGCCAATGCCCTTTTATGTCTATAGTATTGATCAAGTATCCATTTTCTGAGCATCTGATAAGCAAGAACACTTCCCACGATCAAGATAAGTAACAATTGAGCCTGTGATCTTCATGTCAGGGAGGTTTAAGGCTGAGCTCCCCTGCACATGGCAGGGAGCCAAGACCTGTGGGGGCAGCAAGGCAAGCAGGGCAGTGCCCTCCCCAGCATGTCTCTGCTTGCCTAAAGATTGAGAGAAAAGTGGGGCTGACATAGGGATACACACACTGGCAGTGACACAAGCAGGTCTGAGGTCCAGGCAGCCAGGCAAGACAGACCTAGCACATGACTGGATACAACATACCTGCAAGAAGCTCAGGAAAGGACGTGACATCAGAGTGGACATTTTGGTTTCTCATTCTTTCTGTTCCCTTGAAGGCTACAAAACATCAAGACCAGTCTTAGGAGTTCTGACTGTTGTGCCTTACTTGATAACCATAAGATCAAGTGTTAAGGCATTTCCTGATTCATGGGCAGAGGGTACACGGATGGAGGAGGAGAATCGTGATTCTCCTGCCTCCTTCTCCCAACAGAACTGCTTTCTTGCCAGTCAGCTCTGAGGCAGTACATCTGTACCAGGTAATAGCAGATCCTAAGGCAGCCCAGTGTTTTGGACGAGGATGGAGCCAGAAGCTTCAAGACTATGCAGAAAGATATTGCAGGACAATTACAAAATGCTGATGTACTTAGGGTATTGTAATTTTATCCATACTATTTACTAAGAAAACAAATACTTATTTAATGACTTTCTGGTCCGTTCTCAAACACAGAACTTTGGGTTAAATTTCACTCTGTGTCTCTACACAAAACAGTGGTAAGAATTTGGCAATTAAGTATACTCAGCAGAGTTACCTTCTGTGGGATGATCCTTACTCATAGAAAGCTCTTGTGTCGCAATAGGATACAAAATAAAGATGCTTGACTCCAGTCAGAAGGCAGTAGAAATCAGAAGGCTTTATTTACAATTTATTCAGTTCTTTTACAACATGCTTTGCTAAGAAGGCACATTATTGGTCCATAGGGCTGACACCTCTCTCATTGGCTAAGTAACAGAAATTCCTTTCACCTATGGGAAAGGAATATTGTTTACACAAGGTTGTTTTGGGAAAAAAAAAAACAAACCTGTTGAAAAGTTTCCCTTGGGAAGAGCTTAGGCTCAAAAAATATCAGATCCACAGTCTTGTTAACACCAGTGGAAGTTTTGTTTGGGAGCTCACAGAAGCCATAGGTGCTACATGCTGAAGTGTTGCATTAATGGTGGGGAATCCTTCTATTTAGTAAAACGCATCCCCTATATTGATTGAAGTTATCCATCTACCTGATGCATTACTTTGTCTCTAGTAGAAGTCGGATTTAGAGATGATTTCTCTAATATGAATGGTATGTTGCAGATTTAACTATGATATTTATAACTTTCAGGAGAGCTGGCTTTCAATTCTCAGACACTGGAGTTTAAGAGAGTGTTTAACACCACTTTTCCACCATTTTGAAAGACTGTCAAGTGTAAATCATATTTATTCTTTGTGACCCAGGAGCTTTATTAATCCTTTTAATTGCAGTTATATGTTGCTGATATAAAGAAATACAAAATGTGTTTGTCCATTATTTTAATTTTGGTATATACTAGAAATATGTTTTTCTCTTAATTTACTCTTCAGCAAGAAAGAATAGAAAAATACGGATTTCAATTAGTGATGAATTGTAAGTTTGAATATAAAACTTGCACTTGAATTGGAAATAGTTTTTCTATTATGTCCCTGGTAGACAGTATAGCAACAATTATTCCTCATGGTGAACTGGTTGTTTACCTTTATGGAAGCTATACCTCAGTAATCATTACAGATTGCTAGAGAAACAGCAAACATATTTACATAACCAAAAAAGAAAAATAATATTTTGAGAAGATATCTGCCAAATTGCAGCTGGTGCAATACTTTAAAGCAGTGACAGCTGATTTAAAATGTTATTTTGAGGAAGCACCTCCCTTCGACTACCAGAGTTAACACTGTAGCAAAAATAAGCTGAGAGTGAGCATAAAGAAAACCTCTTCCTAATGCAGCTTTATGCATCTTTTCTGGCTCTTTCCCTTCCACGTTAATAGTAAATTTTACTGAAAATTAATTTACAATAAATATCGTTTTAAAATTCATAGAAAATATTACAGCAAGAAGTATATTTGCTGCCCATAAAATGTACACTACCAACAGCGTTTATATTTTTCATTCAATCCATTTTGAAGTACAATCCTAAACATAGTAAAATATTGAAAGAAAATAAGAAAAATCATTATTCTTCCTGGTTTTCATCTCTTTTGATACCATTTTAGAAGAAATGTGAGCTACGATCATGTGATGCATAAATTAGAGAAGTTCAGTAAGAGACAAATCATTTTAAAGACATTTCCATAAAGAGCAGTGAAGTTAAGAAAACATGCTATATTCTTTTAAAACTTTGAGATATGTTACAACAAGAGTATTTGCTTTTTCATGCATTTAATTTACATTGTCCCAGAAGACTGAAATGCTGAACGTATTTCATTTCAAGACGAAGATGTCTGAACAAGGTTGTCTGAATACAGGTTTATTTGTGGAAGACGGTTCCCTGATCTCCCGCTGCAGTCAGTGGAGTTGTAGGGTTAAGAACTTAGGTGCCACATAAAAGGGGCTGCCTGGTGACATCTGAGACAGCCTCACGTGTCCCTGACACGCGGGGGTGGCAGGATGGTGGGAGACCCGTGCTTTTGTTGAAAGCCAGATGGGCTAATCCTCAACCCATGCAGATGACACCAGGCAGCTGAGTGTGGGTGGACGAACTGAGCTCCCTGTCTCCTCAGACTGTAGTGGGAGTTTAGATACCTAGCACATATGGACACCTCTATCTAGATAATTTAATCCAGAGCCAAATACCATCCAAAAGGCCAGAAAAAGCCGCATGCATAAATTTCCACAAAATAAGCATATGCGTATTTTCCACCTTTTAAACGCCATGTGTCGTGACAAATACAGACATCACATTTGTGCACACTCCAGAAGTTAAATAGCGCAATGTCAAATGAAACTAATTCTGTACCATATGAAGGAAGATTGTATGGTATAAATGCATTTCCACAGTGTCAGATAAAACAGCAGATCTGTGATTACTGAAAAGCAACCTAATTTATGCCTGATGTGTTCTGTGACACACGCTTGCGCAAATTCCATTGTAATCAAAGTAATTTTTCAAATCTGTTTGTCTGTTTAAAATAGTTCACATCTGCCTGTGATGACAATTCCCAGTATTAGTGGTTTTAGTAACTATATGAAAGTCAACTCAATGAACACATCTCTGGCTCAAGGCCTAAAAGCCTATGTTTTCTATCTACATTGAGCATATGCAAGACACTGTATTAAACTTTACCAGGCTATGACAGTGCTTACACAAGAAATTATTGAAAGTATTTATATGAAAGAAAAAACATGTGCTATGTCCATAATCCATCTTCATATCAAGGGTAAATACTAGGTGTATAAATCATGCTCAGAAAAGTCCCAAACACAACAAACAGCACATTTTGCAAAGCCTTATTGCAATCTGTGAAACCATCAGCATTTCTGGGTATTCAACTGTGTGGGAATCTATATACTGATTTCCCAATATACTTTTAAGATTTGCAAAATCCAAACAAGAGTGTTTAATGACACATATCCACCTCTAGAATCCAAACACATAACAGGAAGGTAAAACCTACAAATGTGGCAGAGTCCCTGCTTACAATCCAAAGTTTTCAGGACAGGAAAGGCAGGGGGTCCATAGGGTCAGAAATTCATCACATATTGGTATCAAATTTTGATTTTCAGGACTGCTATACACATTTAGGCTGGTTTGTATTGTCATTAAGGTTTTGTGTTTCAATATGTTCATGTAATATCATAAGTTCATGAAATATACATATTATGCATAATACAAAGGTACATGTATATTTCTATCTTTAATAGAGGAACTTGGTAACAGCAGATTACCCTAATGATTTGATGGGGGAAATAAGCTCGCTGAGATCTTCATGGTCACCTAACGATTCTGTCCCCGAACTACTGTAAAACCTTCCCTTCCTAAGCAGAGCCTGCACAATTGCTCAGTCCTGTAGAAAGATGATGGCAATTTGTCTGTGCTTTTCAACTGCACTTGAAAAAGGTATAAAATATTCTGTTCTTCCCTGAGAATCCCAGTTTACCTAAAATCCTGATTAACAGAAGAAAACACAGCATCCTACCCAAAATAGAATGAAGTGACTGCAATTTTAAACTGTCTACACTGACATTTATTTAATTAAATAAATAATTTTCTGATGTTTCACTGCCATCCACTCAGCCAGAATATTATGTTCTCCTACTATATGAAATAGTATCAGTTTTGACAGTCAAATTGACGTTCAGTTTTCACTTCTCACACCTGCTTTGCAATTTAATCTAACTTAGTTGACCTTTCTGTCTTTGATTTACTCTATAATTTGAATAATGAGGGAAAAGCAAAGGCAGGGATTAGCAACAAAGCAGCAAATTTGGGGTTGAGTTTTAGGTATGTTCTAGGTCAGCTCCTTTTTCACAGCCTTGGCAAAAAAGCAAGACTAACTTGTATTCACTACTTATTTAGCTAAAAGGGAAACATTTTTGCCAGTAATAAGCAGTTGGGATTGCCTGCCAGATGAGAAAATGTATTTTTTATGCCCCGATGGGAAGCGACTTTGAGCAGTTCAGTGTGTCAGCAGTTCCTGTGGTACCCAGCAGGGGTGTAAATCTGCCCAGGTCAGCTCTCTGAGCCGCTCTGCGCTGTCCCGGGGCTGCCGGTCAAACCCATCACCGTGGAGACTGTCACGAAAAAAACCTCCTCGTATGACATGAAAAAATAAATCAGTGATCAAACCTACGGTGCCCTCTCTTGAGTTACGATCTGCTGGAGCATTGTTGTCAGGCTGCTGGGCTCTGCTGGGTGAGCCAGCTTCCCTCTGCAGAAAACAGCTCCTGGCATCCCAGCAGGCATGACTCAGCGGCACTAGCGGCCAAAGTACAGCTAACAGGGCTTTGGCACATTGGCCTGAGGGTCTGTGCCCTTACTAAACATAGAGCACATTGCTATGTTTTTCTTCCAGGAATCCTAGAGTTACTTATTCCCGATAAACAAAAGACAGATTTACTCACTCTCTTTATTCACTCTCTATAGTTCCTCATAAATGCTAGACAAATATCAAAACCTTGATTTTCTTCTGTATTTCAACTCCCTTCTTTCTGTGTTAAGGAATTAATGTCTAGTTTCACTCAGATCCAACAGAGCTGGCATTCCAAGGCTGTTCATCTCCTATGGAAGCTGCCCTTTTTAAAGAAAAAGGAATTCAGAACTTCAAAAATGACAGTAGAGATACTGCTAGCACATAAATTTGTTCTGTGGTTCAAAAAGTGAGGGAAAACTGTCTTTACAACTGCAGTGTGAAACACCTGACATTAATGTGTGTTATATCCACCTGAGAACAAAGACACACAAAAACAAGTAAATAAATACTCCTAGTTCCTTGATCTTCATTTTGTCTTCTTTCCCTGAATTTCAAGGCAGGCCACACATATACATAAAAAACATTCCTAATTACCAGCTCTTCATTTGCCTTTTTCAACCTGAATTTTAAGGCTGGATTTGGGGAAGGGAGGGAGTTTGCATTTTTCTTGGAGTGCCTGAGGCAATCGTGGGCTGAGGGCGTGCAGTGCATGTTATTTCCTTTGCTTTTCAAGATGAGATTCCATCTTCACAGATACACTCAATGTGGATCTGACTCATACTGATTCAATTAAAAAGTCACCTTAAAAGCTTAAGTACTGCAGTGACCACCTCTGAGTCTGAAACATTCCAGACTCCCAGCAGAAGTCCCAGTTTCATTATTGAGCACTGTGGCTTGAGTAGGGCAGTTCAATTTCTGCAGTCAAGTCTTCTCATCTGTGCTATTATATTCTCAGAATATTAATCCAGTTAACTAGACAAGGTAAGCATTTTTTAAAGTAGTGAGATTTGCTGAGACAGTTAATATTCCCTTATCCAATTATTTATTCTTAATAACTTCCAGGGATCTATTCTGATATGAAACATATAATTTTCAAAAGCATTTTAGAAGTGGAGCAAGCAATCTCATGAAGCAGAATAGTGTAGTTCAGGTCTTGAAAAAGAATTTCCAGACTTCTAGTCAGTTAATAGAGAAGAAAAGCCCTTCTGCCTTCCCATAGTGCACAAACTATATTCTTTCATTTTATTTTATATGTGCTGGAATAAAGAAATGCATTAAATGATGTGGCTATATTACTCTTCTATCCCATCACATTATTCCTAGCAAGATTTAGTAACAGCAAAAAAACCCAATATTATTCTAGGAACTTTTTAGGTTTCTAACAAAACAATAAATTTATCCCACCAAGTTCACTTTGAATCAGTTCAAATTTATTTATAAACTCATGTTATTATAGCAAACACCTATACCTGGAAAGAAAAAACAGAGGAAATTTGCCAGAAACTAGTACATTTAAAAAAAATATTAGAGAGTTACACAGTTAAAATTAAACCATTCCTTTATTTTAATTCAATAGATAGATGGTGTTCTCTTTTTCCTTTCACAAAAGAGCAAAAAGTTTACATTTTGCTCCATTCTGGAACAAGATTCCTCTCTCTTTACTAGGTTTCTGTGCTATTAAGAATGGTATTAGGGTCGTTGTTCTGTTTGGATGAATGTAAAAGAACTTGACTCATATTGTATATGTGAAAGAAAAACATATACTCTAGAAAATAAAAATTAACCTTCTTTTAGGAATAAGGAATGAAGAGCTGGAATAATTTAAAATTCTTGCAAAAGTCAGAAGCTAGAGAAAAAGGAATCAATCTCATTCTCCTTGATATCCTACTTACTGTACCCTCCGTCTTTCTGTGTCCATCTTGCATTTCCAGACAAAATATATTTTTTAGTTTTACTGCATAAATTATTCCTTCTTGGAGAAAGAGCCTATCACTTACATTTTTAGATTTTCAGTCTATGCAGGCATTGTGCAAGGCAACAATTTTACTGTGAGGTTGGTCACTCACTGTAGCAGGCAGCCTGGAGAAGTTATGGCAGCTCCAGATATGGAAATGTTTGAAGCCCAAACTCTCCTGGGCAACCTGCTTCAGCTGACCCATCTCTGAGCAGAAGGGTCAGAAGGTCTGACCCACCTCCAGAATGTCTGCCAGCCTCAGCCACTCTCTGAGACACTCAAAGTTCCTCTTACAGTGGACAAATGTTCCACAAGGAACACCTGAACATTTGGCAGATGCTGCTTCTGTGTGGCTGCATAGAAACTCTCCACCTGAAAAGCAGCCCTAAAACAAAAATATTAGATGCTCTCAACAAGTAGTAAAGATGTAAGTGGTACAACTCAAGACTGTGCCACAGGGTGAGAAATCTAAACTGCTGTATTATATCTAGAATATAAAGTTGTAAATCTGAAAACAGAAATGTCCTGCTGTTTATTATCTCTGTAGTGCCGGATCTATTCTTAGTTATTCTTATTTTCAAAGATTTATTTAATATTCTCTGAATAATAGTAACTATGAAGAGCTAATTATTGTGTGCAGAGATCTGACTGTTGTTTCCAATTCTTGAGTTTATGTCTATATCAAAAATTCAAGCTGTCCCACTCTTTGAACCTAAGGAAAGTGCCATTGTTATCATTATGCTCATACTGTCTTTCACCCTTCCTGTAACAATACAGCCTGGGAAAGCTCTAGATCACCATCTATTCTTTTTGTATAGTCAGCCAACAAAAGGTGCAAGGAGCCACGGTGTTTTCCCTGTGGCCTGAGATGAAACGCTCAGTGTAGCAGAATACAGAGGCCACCATGAACTCACACTTCACTCTCTTGCTCTGATGGGACAGGAAATCAGAGCAAGGCAGTAAGAGAACTCTACACATTTATCACTCCAACAGGTTTTTTTGTTCAGCAGGTTCTTTATTTAATTCAAAGATGCTGACAATTTTAGGATGGCCTCCATTTTTCCTGAGAAGAAAAGTTCCCAGGACTCCTCCAATGGGACTCTTCACTCACGGCAGAGTGGTTCAGGCTAAGCAAGTAGTAAAAGACATTGCCTAAAAAAACTCAGAGGAAATTCAGCTCAGACAAAATATAGATGAAAGTAAGTTAATTGGAAGTCAAGCCAGCTTTTGTCTTCTTGTCTTTTTCACACATATTTGAAGAACAATATCTTTCAGCTAAATGTGACACCATGATTCAGTAAAATAAAATAAAATTAAGATGTCCACAAACTTGAGCATAATGCTGTATGGGTACTGTATGTAGCTATGTAGATGATAATTTACTGTTGGCTTATATAATATCCCAACTGCAAAAAAGAAATCATTTCCAATCTATGTAAAAATATTAGAAGGTGATTTTAGCACAGTGAATTTCTGGGGCAGTGTAGGGGGTCAGAATTTCCTTCCTTGACTTGCTGGCCATGCTGTTTTTGATGCACAGGGATGTGTATAAATTTTTATTATTTGCTTTAAGTGATGCAGATGTCCATTCCAGAATTGTAATGAAAGATCATTTTCATACTATTCTCAAGTGCTGATGGAAATCTCAAGTTCACAGATATATTCAATATCTTGTCAAGTATAAGAAAGAAAACAGCAGTATATTTCTTAGTTTAAAAAGTTTCTTTCATGTCATCTGCTATAGCACATCTTGTTAATGTACAGAATGAAGCATTTCCTTGTAACAGAAGGAAGAAAGAGATTCTCCAAAGAGACTTTTTGAAGTCACTGTCAAACAGTGAAGCTGCACATTCACACAAAAAAGCTGCTGTTAACCTGTAAAAGGAAGTCCCACTGGAGCTACTTAATTGTGTAACGAAGTCAGAAGAATTTTACTACAGTACCTCAAAGTGCAACTGAGAATAAAGGAATGCAACTCACCCACACATCTCTTAATAAAAAAATCACAATAAGATATGCAGTAAGAAATACTGAGTCAGATGCTTTTTTAAGAAGGCTTCATTCCATGAGAATCTGACCCACTCTCTTTAACTGCAAAAGTAACATTATTTCAACCCAATGTCTAAACAAAGGGAGGAAGTAAAATTATAAATCCATAGTCAAAGTATTACACAATTTGAAAGCATTAAATCTTAGTCCTGAGAGAGCCCAGAGAGAATTAAAAAGCATATTCTTTAAGACATTTCTGTGTTTCTGAATCTGAATTAAAGTCAGTGTATACAATATGAGATCTTCATGTGGCAGAGTTTAGTGGCACCGGTGTACAAATTTATCTATGGAAAGATCGTGCTTTTACAGTAGCATTGTAGATTGCTCTCTTACTGTCCTTTTCCACCCTAGATGTTAAGCACTGTGTATCCCAGATTAAATGATGGGCTTATAAATGTCCTGTCAAAGTTTTCTTTTGATTTGACATTTCAAGAAAATTAGAGGAAAGCATAATTTTTGACTCACAATAAAATGCTGTTTTCTCTGAAGAAATGAGCATCCTTTCTAGTGCCTGATTTGAATATCCACAAAAGTCAGTAAAATGACTCACTTAGACATCAGTGTTCTTTAAGTCAAGCCTTGGGTTAATCACAGTAGGACATGCATTTAAATTTATTTTATAGGTATTTGCTAAACAATTACCTCTTTCTGATTCTTTTCTTTTCCCATGCCTTTTATTCTGTTCTCAGACTGCCATTCACATCTGTGGGAGTTCTGTACATAAATCCAGGAGGACATGAACTCTCCCCCTACTTTTTGATGTTGCTGTTCATCAGACAAGGTTTCACCTTTTTTTTTCTGTCTCAAATCACAAGTGCCATCCTATAGCTTAGTTCAGTACCTGAACTAAGCTTTTTGCCCTGAAGTAATCCACACCTTTTTCTCCTCCCATTCATGTCTTGGTGTCTGGACAACGCTCACATGTAAAAAGACTGTTCCTTTGGCAGCCCAGGTAGAAGACCAGTACAACATGATCAAAAGAGACTGGAAATACACTCTCACCAGTTTGTCTTGCCATCACTTTCCTTTTGGCAGTCTCACTCCAAGATAAGCTTAGTCTGGTCTAAAATCTTGTGTGATTAGCATCTCTTTTAAGCATCATCCTGCTTAAGACAAGATTGTCATAGTGGGTGGTCACTCAACAATTTCTGTTTTGTGATGCTCTTAGCTATATTTTATATACAACATTTATGTATGCAGAACACTTTCTTGAATCCCTGTTTAGAACCACATTAGACTAAAGACTGCAAAATAAACTTTAAAAAATGTATTCTTGTCCTACCAGCTGACAAGAAATAATATAAAGCAGGTGTCACTGTCTCCCTTGTGAAGAATAAAGAATTGAGGTTTAAGAACATGGGAAAAGGATATAAAGTGTTCTCTCCAGTGTTGGATATCCAGGAAGAACAGTTATTGCTAAATATGGGACACATGCAAAATTATTCTAATAACATTAGAATATGTTATTAGAATATTCTTTGATACCACAAAAATAAATACCCCTGGACATGCTGAAATCCCAGTGAGGATTTGGTCTGCATGCAAGTCCTCATCCACTTATGCCTAGACATATTCCTGATCTCAGTGGTATCTTTGTCTAAATCAAGATCTCCTATGGTGTAGGTCTGCAGGTTCGGAGAGATGGCATTCCTACTTTGGCAGCTTGGTGGGCTGAAGTTCACACAGCTTTGGGTGTGCTCAGAGTATCTGGGGTATCTGGGGCACTGGGGCACAAGAGACCACTGCAAGAAGCCTATTTCTGTGCAAGTTGACAAAGGAAGCAAAAAAGGTCCCTGTCACAGAAGATCTGGTCATAAGGAGAAAATGTTTTTGTAAGCTACCAAGAGTATATAGTTAAGGCAGCAAATCAGTCAGCTGATCCCAAAGTAAATAAGATTCATATTTCGCATTTGTACTAAGACTCACCTGCAGTTTCTTCCTTATCTTCCATTTCTGATCTACTCTCACCTCCCTACAGTTTGAGAGTTTGGGGCTACTGAATAACTGAAAGCATAGACTTCCAATTAGGTGAGCCTGAAAGTGAGCTGAGTATTTTCTTCCACTCTCTCTGTGTTTGAATTAAAAAATATGGTTTCACACACACAAAAACAACACCAAAGCAAAGAAAAAACCCAAAACAAACAAACAAAAATTTTCTGCCCTAAAATAACTTTATTTTTGTTGCTCAAATGGTGCTCTTAGTCAACACCTGCACAAATTATAAGCTGTTATATGAACACTTTTAAAGAGCTATTAATTTGCTACCTTCAAAACAAAAGTTTGCATTAGAATGTAGGAAGATGCACAGTAAACTTTGAGGCCGTGACAGATCTTACCACAATGGGTGTAAATTTTCTATGGGGTTTTTTTGCTGTTGCTGCCATATTCCTTTTTTCCTTTGTTTTTTTAATAGACTTTTCTAACCATATAATATCCTTATTATTATATTTTTCTGTTTCTGCCCTCTTTTTTTTTTAGTTTAAACTTATGAGGTCAAGAAAGTAAAAAAATCCAGAGCATACATATACACAAACACAAATATATATATGGACATACACATACATATATAGATGTTTTTAACAGTAGTTATTTATGAAACACTTCAGAAAACAATAAGCTTTTTCTCTTCTGAAACCATCCTTCATGAGATGCAATTTTTAATTTTTTTTTTCACAAAAATCCCTGAAAAATTAACAATCTGAAAATGCAGCATTGCATGTAAGAATAAATTTCTCACTTTTAATCTTGCTGGATGTCTATGCTTTCTCAATATATTAAGTATCTCCAATTTAACTTATGGCCCCAGAAATAGAGAACAAACTCAGGGCATAGCATGTCAAAAGTCTTTGAGTTTCTGAAAGTTCCAGACAGCTTTCACATAGCACACAATCCTTGAGTAGGCTTCTGAGTTGAATATGTTTTCTTACTAGGAGGCAACTACTGAAAAGGTGGAAAGAAAATTCAGAAGTTCAGTGTACAAAAAGTATGTAACAATCAGTGGTTAAAGGTTACACAGGTTTACTGGACTGAATGGTATCAGCTGTCTATCCAGACAGAAATGACCAGAACAATATCTGGACTGGAACAAAATTTGATGCTTTTTTAGTTCCTGAGTGGCCAAACCCGTGAAAAAAATTTCTGCTTGGGAATTGCTCTCTAAATTTTCTCTTGGAGAAATTGCACATTTTGTCTCCCATGGGCTGCAAGATCTATTGCAGTCCCGTATATTCTTAAAAAACTGATCCCAGAGGCATCATAAAGCCACACAGTTTTCTGTGGCACAGGGAACTCTCTGTTTCCTTGCATAATAAACCATGCTGTCAGGATTTCTGCAGATGTTCCAAGCAAAAAGGGTGAGATTTCACCCCTTAGCCTTGGTATGAGGGTCTTCACTCAACTGCTCTGTGTCAATTGATTTTGCACACAAAAACTCACTAATCAAGTGCGTAGAGGTATTTTGCTCTTCCAAGCATCATCTGTTTGTGCTTGACCAGATCCCAGAATCAGAAGCAGTTATGGTCATGCCATCTCATCTAAAAAAGTTGTCACAGTAAATTTGAAAGTCAAGTAGTAGAATGAGGCTGACAAGGTTCCTGGGAACAAATTGATTTCATGACCCTTGGGGAGAAACAGATTGAGACGTCAGCAGGGTACAAGGGACCTCATGGGAAAAGTCATTGGAGTCTGTAGGAGGTGTCTGCCACTCTGACTTATCCTGCAGCTCATCATCATGTGTGAGTGCTATAGATAATGATAATGAAAGTGAACTCATTTATGGAATGGTCGTCTTGAAAACAGCTTGGACAGGATGTAAAACTTCATGTGGGTGACAACATAGTGAAATGCAAGGAAAAGTCACTCATTTACTTCAGTGAAGGATCGGAATATCCCAGTAGGCAAACTGCAGGAAGAAGAGGGGGAAAAGTGGAGCTGATGGATTTGTTTTATTCTTTAGCTCTGATTTTGCTGGAATAAAAGAAAACACCTTCTTTAATGTGATATGTAATTAAAAGTACAGTGCTTTCTAACATGACTAAATTCCATTCCAAGTTCCAGCACAAACAACATCATGAAGATAGCCTGGGACAAAGCAGGCAGCTCATTGGGAGACAGAGAGGAAATAAAATGTCTGTCTTTCGCCCCTGACATTTAGGAGTGTTCCAAAAGGCTTCCTCACAGTTTCTTCATTGGCCTAACCCTGAGTTACCTCACTCTCAGCAAATCTCATAACATTTTTTGCTCTACCTTGCAAGGCACTGAACGCTGTGCTTATGTCTCTTACAAGACATAATTTTTTCCTCCCCCTTTTTCCCAGCTTACAACCAAAATGTAATGAAAATATCTAGATTCATTTATGCTTGCTTTTGTCACCTGCTGCTTGTGCCGACTCTCTCCCCATGGTGTAACACATTGCTCAGACGTAATTGCAGCCAGAGGCTCTGTGAGTAAAATGATGAAGGTGAGCCCAGGGGATTCACAAGGCTGTTCTCTGAATGTGTTCCAAACCTAAAGCAACTATCTCTGTTAGAAACCACATCAACTTTCCCTCTGTAATAGCTAATTGCATCTTATACCCTTTTAGATTTTAGCAAAAGTTTGAAATAGATCCTCAGAGGCTTTTTTCCTAGCTCTAGCATACATGTATTTTTTTTTCTTCTGGATAACTCACATTTTATTTTCTCCTGGTAGTTAATATAAAAATAATCACTGGGAAAGGAGCTGCCATTCCAAGAGAATATTACATTAGAGGCAAAGACATTGAAAGAAGAGGTTCAGCAAGCAGCTGGGATTTTCAGATCTGCCTAAGGGCTAATCCCTGAAAGTGACAGAGAACCTTAGAAACAGACCTAGGTTGAGTTAGGGTTCAGAATTAAAACTCACATCCAAATACCCCCAGCACAATCCCACCTCAAAGGAAGGTTCAAACAACCCTTTTTCTAGGCCAAATCCACTTGGCTTGGGCAGCAAGGTGGGCAGCTCCTCTATGAATCCCATTGTGAACCCAAAATCATTGGAGAGGAGCCTGAACTGACAAGGGCTTGCAGAGCAAGCTCAACACAAAGTAATAGGATGAGTCCGTCACAAAATATGCCTGCAGTGGTTTTCTTTTTAAAATAACTGCTGGAGCAGCAATTAAGCAGTAAAAGTACTGATGTCATTAAGAATGGTTGGAAGCTTATTCAGAAATTGGGGGACTTTCATGTTCTGTGGGAGTCCAACTACTATTAAGTTACAGTAGCCTCATCTGATGACGGCAACATGCTCCCCACTGCAAGAAAGAGCCATGCCTCCTCACAGACAATGAAATAAATATTTTGGAGTAGAATAAATAAGTAAACAGAAAAAGAGGCAACAGGTGATACCCTAACTTCTCCAGCTGAGCACACGGTTGGAAGGCATGGATCTTGTCTCTGGTTCATCCTCTCAGGATTACTTCTGCATATTTAATGTAATGTTTTTTGTCTCATATGCTTATTATTACAATGCTAACAAATCTATACAGACCAATATCTTCTTTTAAAGTCGTGTTTTCCAAAGCCCACTAAACCAATTTCTGTTTATTGCACCAACTGTAGTTAGCTTGTGGGAGATTTCCAGAGTAGGGAAAAGATGCATGAACCTTGTTGTGGAGGGAACCTCTTTGCAAGCTTTTGATTGTCTTCTACAAACTGTTTATCAAGAGGATGACTTTAGTTTCCCAAATAAATTTAGGAAGTTTCTGTAGTAATTTCAGTTTTCTGATTAGGAGCAAATTCTTGACTTACAAGGTTTACTGTTTAGTGGCATAATTCTGTTAGCGTCTGGCAGAAAATAATAAACATAAAAGTGACAACAGTAATATTAATAATAGTGGTGAAAAAAGCAGATTAGTGCAGGAAAAGGAGCACCAAAATCACTCAGGAAAACCTCTATGTCCATGAAATATCTCTTAAAACTACATTTCAGTACCAGCCCCAGAAAGAGGCACATGGTTTTTTATATTGTAGAATTTCTGATAGCATTGCCAAATGATACAGATGGTCACCATTCAGATATTAAGAGCTTTTAGAGAAACTCATTCAGTTTATGAGCATTCAGACAAGACATAACTATTCACACATACTTCCACATTTCAATTATCAATCTTCAGATTGAAAAAAAAATAAATGAGTCAAAGAAATAGAAAATAATTTTTCCCTCCCTTGGATCAGAAAACATAAGTAAGAGAAAAGTATAGCTTCAGATAAGAGAATTGGGTTGTGTGGGAATAAATTAATTTGAGTTAAAGAGGATCTGGACCACAGCATCTGAAAATTTTGTAACCGAACTTGGGAACCACACAGAGGCAGCAGACAACTGAACATCACTAATGAAAACAGGTGTCTTTAAATATGAGACATCAACAGATGCAGTGCTATGTTTCAACCTGTAGAGAAAATAGAGAACTGTCACTATTCTTGAGAAAAAGGGCTTCTTGATTCTTCAACAGTGCTATTTGTTATGGGAATATCAGGTGCTCCTGTCAGCTTGTGCAGAGTGTCCATGTGCAGGTGTTGGCAGCAGCAGAGGGGTGCACAGCAGGTCTCTGAGAGGAGACCAGGGCTGCCCCGTGTTGGACAGAACCAGCTCCAGCTGAAGTGCTGCTGCTGCTGCTGCTCTAAGCTGAGCTCATCAGCAGTGCTGGTGCTGTGTCTGTGACAGCAGATTTAGGAAAGGGCAAAAACTCTGCATGGCAGCTGGGAGAGAATCACTCACCTGAAGCCTGTGGAGGACCACAATGGAGAAAATAATCACACTGCAGCCCATGGAGGACCCCTCAAGGGAACAGGGTCTGTCAGATCCTGTTATGATTGTTGCCTCCCCTACTCATGGCTCCTGGTCAGGCATGACAATGTCTGACAGGTTCTGCTCCTGAAGGTCTTCATTTTTGTGTTTCCATTAAAAAATTTAAATAATAATTGTTTTAACGTTCCTCTGTAATGTGTGTTTTTTCTTCCTATTCTGAATCATTCAGATTAAATGGATGATCTACCAATATTTTGACTACTTCACAATGAACTGCAGAATGATAATTTGATTCTTAATTTAAATAGGCATCTGTGTAAGTATATTTTCTCTGAACCATGAAAGACAATTCACCATAATCTTTCTTAATAATATTTTACATCAAGAAATAGAAGTATGCCAATATTATCTCTCTCTAGGTCCGTTCCATTTTACCTGATGCAATTTTTCCTGCATAGTTCTTCAGACTGCTTTATCTCACCCTATAGCTGGAAAGATGTTTTCATGCTACAACTAACTTCTCCACACTGAGCTGTTCCTTTAAAATGTCACGGTAATTTATTTTGAAAGTTGACCATTGCTAAAAATGATGGTTGTTTAAGAATAAAAATCTATTAGGACAATGTGGGAATTAGAACACAAAGCAAACCCCAAGATACCCACCTCTCTACATGTTTTATTTCTTGCACAGGACTTGGGTACTGAGGGGAGAACAGAAATATGTAGCTTCTATATGAGGTTTGTATTTCCTATATGGTGTACAGCAAAAATCTTGAATTCTGTGCTCAAATCATGTGGTTGGAAAATAATGTTAAGCTTAATGGAAGCCTGAATAAGGACAGCAAATCATACTTATTATAGAGCATAAATATTTCCTGGTGTTGCAAAATAACAGATTATTGGTTGTTGTTTGGTTTGTTGTTGTTTTTTTTCTCAGTGATCACAATCCTTTAAAATTAGATTTTTTAAGAAGACTTCTTAGCTAACAGTTGGATTTTATGTCAGGATGGGTGCAGAAAATGAATGCAGAGAACTGTAAAACCATGTGTGCTGTTTAGCACAGGCACTTCTGACTGATTCCAGTGTAAGGTTGTCTTAGCAAATGTGAACTATCTTGCGCTCTGCATAAAAAGAGCAAGGATTTCTCATTTTCCTTTCACATTGTACAAATCCAACCCCAAATCTCTGAAGTGTTTTTAAAGATTCTGAAGCATTTTTTTAAAGGCATTTACCCATTGTTCAGAAAAAATTAATTCAAATCACCGTCTGATTCAATGTCAGCGTCCCCAGATCAGCGATCAGGATCCTCAAACATGTCTGGAGAATGAGTCAATAATTGAAATGTAATGTCATCTTCACTGTAGCTTAGTAAGTGTGTATTTACAGAAAATGGAATTGTTTCAATAAAAGATTCACACCTCCCCTCCCTCCCCCGTTTTATATCTGGGGATGTGGAAAGCTACACCTCAAGCCCCTGGAATGATCTGGGCACAGTGGGGATCTTGAATTATAGCTGCATATATCCTTAGCATATGTCAAAACCACTTGGCTGTGGAGTAGCTGCATGGATGGTTTCATAATCTTGGCTTTCATTCCTGGTCTTTACAGGACCACCCTGGCTGAGTGTTCAAATAGCTGTAGCAATCTCCTACCTGCAGTCATAAATGTCAATAAACCATAGCCAGCCCATCATGCACAGTTGAATGGCTTCTTGTTCTCATTGCATTCATAGCTGGATAACTAAGAAGCTCAGACAGGCAGATGCCACATTTTAGGTAAACATCTTTTGTACATAACTTGAAAGAATCTCAGTCATAATTCTCAAGACCTCCCAAAAGCAGCACTATTAAAAGCTTAACACCTGTCTCTTAAACATTACCAGAATCAGCAGAAAAGGATCTGAAAAATTTTGTGAACAGCTGCTGAGGCTAAGTCCACTGAAAATCCCTGAGAACAGATCAGGAAAGAACACATGAAAATACCAAATAAACTAGGAATGCAAGCATATCCTTAGAAAAACAGGCTATAGAAAACAATTACCATGAAAACTCCTAAACAACAGGAAGAGATGAAGCATGGTATGTTATTACTAAAGAGTAAAATACGTGTCATAGTCAGTGAAAACTCCTAAAATAAAACTTCTCCTAGAACCACGTAAATCTGAGTACCATACCATACAGGATTATTTCTCATTACAGCCTGTTAAATGTGGGAAAGAGCCAGAATGTGGGAATTGAAAACTTCGTATAGACATACATCTAAAAAGCAGGCAGATTATCAGTAAGACCTCAGCCACCTGTTACTAATTATTTTAGCTTCAGGTTCTTAAGGAAACAGATGCAACAAAACTAATCACTTGAGAAAAAGTAATGCTCAAGCAGAATGTGGAAAAAAAACCCCTTATCCATTACACTTCCCCTATAACATCCATCCTGAGAGATAATCGGTTTTGAATGGAACAATTAATGAGGTCTTTTCATACCAAGGGAAATTACACCATAATGAGGTTTAATGTGTTAGAAATGAGGTGGAATTTATTAAAAATAAATAAAAGCCTTATCCAAGGTGAAAGGTAGTATGCTGGATTGTTAGGGATGCTGTGTTTTGAAGGGCATTCTCACCACAAATTGTTAGCACACAGGCAAAACAAATGGAATAGTTATCTGGTGGAAAGCACATAGCAAAAGAAAGCTGACAAAAACACCCTCACTCCAAACAATAGGCTTTAAACACTAAACCAACTGCCTTATAGACCCTAATACACTTTTAAAATCTGCATAATGCCTCAGGTTTACGTACCAGTCTACTGGGAAAAACAAGAACTTTGCCCCTGTGTATCACTCACTTGAGCTGTGCCACATTTCAGGAACATTTTCACTCTCTGACTGAAATTTTAAGCAAGCCAAGTGTGGACACTTTGCCATGAGGGAAGCCAGGGATGTTAACAATATGTAGAACGTTAATTATGGACCGTCTCCTTTTCCATGCCATCTCCATGCGCAACATGAAGTATCAGCACCCTCCAGCAGAGAGGTAGGTTTTGCTAGATCCTCTCTTTTGCTGCTCCAGAGCAATTCCCAACAGTTGCTTTGCACTACATATATCTCATTATGTGTATCAGGTCTTTGTGAAGGGTAAAGAAAAGTCATAATGAAAGAACAAAGTACAGAGATGATCAATGAAAATGCAAGGTTAAGTAAAACCAAACCAAACCCATACAAATGATATTTCAGTACAGACCAGAATAGCAGAATCTCATAATAATGCTCTCAGGGAAATAAAAGAAGACACACAGTCAATGAAATAGATTTGAAATGCTAAAGGTCTGAACACACAGTGGCTGAAATCCACTTTTGTGCAGAGCAACCAGGAAAGGCTGATGCTCCAGTAAGCAGAGCACAAGTAAGGTTTAGCTGGTGCTGCGGAGGGGTGAATTTCATTTGGAATGGTTTGGGCTTGGGAGCACAGCCAAGACCACCAGTGCATACCTTGATAGAAGAATTTTATTACTTCTCTACTAGTGTTCAGCCTCAGCTACCCAGGAAATGAAGAATGTATAGTCTACTCATTATGACTTTAAAAAATACGTATTTTAGCTGCTTGAAAAAGTCTTGCATAATTCTAATGTCAGAATATCTAAAAGCAGTCATGAGAGGGAACATCAAAGTTTTATTCCTATCAGTAAACATATAAAAATCAAGGAGCATCTATTTTATTTATCTTAAAAGAATAGCTTCAGGAATTAGCATAAAATAATATTTAAATCTAGATAAAGGTAATTCTTGCACTTCCATGATTCTTAACCATCCTCACGAATCAGCTGGGAAAAGTAAAAAAGCCTTCAAGCAGAAGAAAGGCATTGAAATGCAGCTGCTGTTAGGATGGTCTCTGATCACAGCCTCAGCACTGATGCTCCAGAAGCTGGCGCCGAGGGGAGAAGTGAAATCAGCTGAACAGAAATCACAGGAAAAATGATCATAGTTAAACAATAGCCAAAATCCCTAATTAAAATGTATCCATGGACACCGGAGCTTATACTTACATGTCCTTAAAGAGGGACCTGGGAGATTCAGTAAACAAAAGTCTTCAGTTTCATAATTGTGTATTTTGTACGGATACACAAATCTGCAAAGGGAAATTTATAGGAAGATAAATACATTGTGGTGGATGTACAATATTTTATCTATTTATTGGGGGTTTTATGGTAAAAAACTGATGAAAAGTGTATACAGCCTTAAACTGCAGCGACCTGCAATTAACTGGTGTCAATTCCCTGACTTTATGCCCTACACAGTTTATTGTTCACCAACTCGTAAGAAGTTTAAGCTCTTTTTCATTATCAGAGGAAGCTGAAATGAAGTTTGAAAGGCTTGGGATACTTAAAAGCCTAAGTAGAAATCTGACAAATATTTATTGAACACAGAATTATCTGTCAGAACTGACTTATTTCATTAGGACTACAGAGTGAAATGAAAGCATGTCCATATTTTGTTTAGACAGATTTTCATTATGAAGTGTCTTGCTCTTGCAGCATTCAACCATTGACACAAAGGAAGAAGAAAGCCTGGTGGTAAGCAAAAAAAAATCTTCCATACTAAAAAATTAAAAATTGTAAAACAAAACATTAAGTAGTATAGTGAAACAAACAAGGGTAAAACATTTTCATCAGCTTTATTTCAGCTCACATGAAAATGAAGAAACTTCTGTAGGTCCAATAAATAATTTCTTATACTACATGGCAGAAGCAGAAGGGAGTCATAATTTCTCTCTGCAAATTGATAGACTTTCTACTGAACTTTCCACTTAGCTCAGCTAAAGTTCATCTTACCTAGGGAGTAAACAGGAAATATTGGAACTCCTTTGAAACATGAAGCATGAAAAATTAACAAAGCACATCCAGGGAAAAAACATGCTCAAAGTGAAAAATGTGGAATAGTAGTATTACATTTCTAAGTTATTAAAATTGGTTAATGGGGTTTTCTTCCCTGCTGATTTTCCAAATCTGGCTTTCTTCTAAATATCAGATGCTAAGATGTCTTCAGAGAATCGTGTAGAAATCCAGACTGACTAAGAAAGAAGGTCCAGAATAGACAAGGCCAGGTATTGGGCTATGTTCTGATTTGTTTTGGTCCCTCAGTTATAATTGTCTCTTACATTGCCCTTGGAGGTCTTTTCTTTCAGCAGTAATACTAAAGTCTAAATGAAATACTGTTGAATAAATAAACTTGCTACATAAAAATATCAAGAGATGGAAAATTTGAAGTTGTCTAGGCTTCATTTAAAAACCAGAAGACTAAAATTTAGTTACTGTACATTAAAAAAAAACAAACCCAACCAAACCAAAAAACCTGCATCAAAACTGGATTCTGGATTCACATCTTCCAAGGTATTTTTACCCCAGATGAGCACCCTTCATCATTACTGTTACACAGCTTGTTACAGGATTAATGTTTTCTGCAGTTTACAAGTAAAAAATCAGCCTCTGTAGATTAGTTACTATTACAGACTCTACTTTCACTCAAATGCAGGGAAAAAAACACAAAAACCCACCAGCCATCAATACTGCATGCTTTTGCTAATGAAAAGACATAAAATAGAAAGACAGGTGAGTTTGTCCCCTTTATTTAACTTTTGTTTCTCCCTGGAAAGTAGATACATTTATTCACTGGGATGATGCTTTAAAAGTAATTTAAATGGAGAAAAAATATTTAGGCTTCAGAGAAGCAAAGTGTGAGAGCTGTATATCAGCAACATCAAACAAAAAGAATTTATGCAACTGTAACAGGTATGGATCTAGGGTAAAGAAGTACATCAGCCTGCAGAGCCCGAGATCAAATACTCCTGATTTTCCTTTCACCCTTTTGGGGTCGCTTTTCTGATAAATAATTCACAGACTGCAGTGCAAAGTAGTTTGCATACTGACAAGATTAAAAAGAATGCTTTGTCTGGGTTAAATTTATGATCTGAAACCTTCCTTTAAAATGTCAGGCCAGTAATTAATTTAAGATGGTTTGCCAAGCAGAATCTCTGACCCTGTCAGAATAATTTCATTTCTTGAGGGTGAAGGGGATATTACATTTATCTTTTCAGAGTCTCTGGTTTGTTTTCTTCTTCCCTTCTCTCTTCTTGCCATTTATTACCTCTTTCAAAACATCACACTGAAAAAAAAAATAGTGCCACAATCTTTCCCTTGTTAATTTGTGGCGATAAAGAAAACATTGGCTGCAAATTGCCAAAGAGCGGGGAATAGAGTACAAGTCAGACCTCTTGATTTGAACTGAAGATGTGCATTTTCCACGGAGAGAGAGCTCATTGGCATGAGTATTCACAATAGCATTTTGAGTAGCAGTGGGAAATGCAGCAATCCAATAGCATGAAGATTCGCTTTTGGCATAGCAAAACCTCATGTCCCACATAGGCACAGTAGTGGCTTTCCTCATGAATGAATGCTTAAATGTGTGACAATCAGCAGGACCTTTACATCTGCTCCTCAAGTCAAGTTTAATGGTATAAAATTTTATTACAATTTCTGTCACCTCAGCTAATCCCTGCAGGCAATATGAAAGAGGCCAAACAGTGCACTAACACTGTTTGGAGGGTTAATTCTAAGTTTGCATGGTCAGGTGGGAAAAAGGGGGATTGGACAACAGAAAGACATCAAAAAAGGAAATATAATTAACTTTCCTGAATACATACTGAATTTTCTCTTAGCAACAGTTTGTGATATTGTACTCTAATTGGTTATAACATCTGTCATTCCAAGTGGCTACTCCAGACACATTAAAATGATCTTGATCTGTTCAAGAGAAAGAGGCCACACCAAGATTGGTTTCTTCTGAAATCAAAGGAAATTGTAAATCATATACTAAGAAACTGCAAATATAAATCCCAAGGTATACGGGTAAATTTTTATGCAAATTCAAATTAGGTACCTTGAATGAATTGCAATCATCTGGACTGGCTGAACTTTTGAACTTGATTATTATTTATTTTTCATGTGGCTACCTGAGAAACACCTACTTTTTTCTCTTCTAGACATTTCCTGCATCCAATGAAGTCACAAATCCATCTCTTCTTTCAGTAACTAGTGGAGAAAAATCAAAGTAAAACCAGAAATTTCTGCACTGTGTACAGGAAACTTGAACTAAAGAGTAAGAATGAAAGTATGAAAGTATCCATATTGGAAGGTGACAATTTTCAGTGGCATCTGAGAAGGGACACTGTGACCCCTCAAATGCTGTTTTCTCAGCATTCCAGCTATTTCCCTGAATACTCTATAACAAGCATATTGGCTCAGTGGGGCTTCTGAGACTCTTTATATCTGACCATATCAGGTGAATAAAGGTAAAACCTCTTTTATTTTTCAAATATTTTATCTCTATTTTTCAAACAACATTAACCCTCCATTCCCAAACTGGGCAGAAACAGAAGACAGCTTTCTGAGAGTCCATGGGCCCGTGCTTTGGGTTGTTATGGCTTTTACTGGCCATCTCTCTCTGAAAAGCTCTCTTTAGTCATTAACTTGCAGGAAGTAACTCAACCAAGTTTTCATTAGCCCAGATTTCATTCCTGTAGTTGAAAATGTAGTCATTTCCTTCCTGGCCAGACATTATCCATATGGGGGAAGAAAGAACGGAGCTGGATGCAAGGCCAGAACATATGCTGATGAGAGTTTTTATTTCAGACAAGTGAAGACAAAAGCAGCCAGAGCTCCCTTTTTCGGCCTGTTTCATTTGGGTCTCCCTTATGACTATAAACTGTACATGTAAAATGTGGTCTAAAGACAGGTAAAAGATAAATGTCATATTGTTAACTCTTTAGCAATCAAAACACTTATTGTTCCCTTAAAATGAGTGGAGCTTTGCCTAGTGTTTCAATCTTTCTGGTTCACTGTTCCGTAGAAAGTGATTTCTTTTTCTTGTCCAGTGCTGTTATCAGGTTAGCATAAAATTGATCTCTGAGCCGTCTCTTCTTCAACTTAAGGGATTTTTGAATGAAAAAAAGCCATGTATTTTCCATTACACTTTCAAAGTAAATATCTATCACACAGAAAAAGGTTTGATTTGTCTTGATACTCCTTACTAAACACAATACTTGGACACTCCCAAATCAGACAGGTATCTGAATCACTTGGGACTTTTTGGTGTCATATATGCTGGATTCAGTCCTTGCTTAAGTGAAATAAAACTCCAGAAATTTAATTTTAATCAATGAATAATAGTCCACTTTTGTGGGAAACTCTGATGAGAAAGGCATTAATTTTAGGAAAATTTTTAAATACCCTTTATTTAAAGAAAGTGCTTTTCCCCAAAGATGTTCCAAATTAATCTGACTGTCCACTATAAAAAGTGATCATTTTCCTTCTAATTAGTGAGAATTCCAATAGCAGATTAACAGAAATTGACCTTATTCAGTGGCAGTCATGAAAGTGTTCACTCATTTCTGAGACTGTGAAATTATGTGCCTGTTCCAAAAAATACCTACACTCCATACATGCACCCCTTTGAGGATAACCAGAATCTCAATTCCAATGACACCAATGTCTTGCATTAAGAAGCTAAATTTGGAAATTACAGTTTGTAAAATTAATCTACGATAGTCACAGTGTGAACCCGACCAGTGTGTGTGTTTCCAGAAATTGAAAGCAAGTGATGAAGAAAAAAAGCCTTTTCTGTTTTGTGAATGACCATATTGACAGTTTAAACTCATTCATGGGCAGCTGATGATAACTAGTCTAGAAGACAAATGCAATTAATTCCAGACCATACTGCAAATATTAGTCTAGTAGTATGTTCTGTGAATAGTGAGGACCTACAGAGTACAGGCTGTAATTGTTGTTTACAGAATATGTAATATTTTTACATAAAAGCAGGTGAATTATTTGTTATGTCACAACATCTAGGATAAAATGGAACAGTTTTTCCCATGAGTGAATGATACTCTAGAGTGATACTCTATGAATTTTAATAAGTTGTCAAATATCCTGACAACAAATTATGAACAGAATTTTTACGGTGTTATTAAAAAAAACTGTTTCTGAGGGACTGGAAACATAGAAATTCTATTCACATATGAAAGACAGTAAATGTATTAATACTATTACAAATACATTCTCAAATATTTAATTTCCTTACTTTAGAATTACTTTTCTAGTTTTCAGACTTTTAGACTTTTCTAAAAGTAGTCTTGGAAATGCCTGAAACCACTTTCTAGAAACTTCGCTGTGATGAACAGTTTTCTTATCATAAAATTTCATTTGCAATGCATCCTTTCAAAAAGGATCTCCAACAATAACACTTTTCTGCAATGGCAATGGGTTTTGACTCTAGATCTTCAATAAGAACAGAAGTAAAGAATTAAGGACCAATTAAAGAATTAAGGACAGGCATTCTGTTTTAACATGCTTAATGTTATTCAGGAACCTTAAATGAGGTTTTTCTGGAAAAGAAAAGGGAAAGGGATTTTTCACAGGAAACTCTGTCTTTGGACAAGAAGGAATTCCTGCAGAAGTCCTCCAGTATACAGCTTTTATCTCTTCTTTTTCTGCCAAAATGCACAGAAGTCTGTAAAACAAGAGTTTATTAAGGTGGATAACTATGCAGTGGAACATTTTGTTGAATTTGAACCTGAGCTCATTTGCTGAGTTTGGCCAGGCTGACAAAGCCAATCCCTTTAACCAGGAATGCCTTGTGTCTGTCCAATTTTCTGGAAGGCTTTTTTGGTTTTTTTTTCTTATCCAGGGCAACCAGGCCATGCGGCATGCCATTCACATGTTTATGTGGAAGAAGAGGTAGCTGCTCTTTTTACTAGTTCCCCTAGAATGAATCAATAGGCCAGATCCTTCTCCCAGGTAATGTTGCATCCAGCTTATTATCCCTGCAGTTCTCACTGGGTTCAGTGTGCTATCTTTTCTACACTGAGTGAGACCACAATTGCCTCTAAAGGCACTGCAAGCCTTATCTAAAAGACTCTGGATCCTATTTCAAAGAATTCTTTCTTCTCTATACTTACACTACTCAATATAACATCTTCCTCATATTTTAGGAAGGCTTTCATTGATATTAGTGAGTGACAGCTCTAACACAAAGAACAATTACACAGCTGTATGACAGATGAATTCTCCAATTTATTAAGGTAATGCTTGTGGCTTTTTCAGAGTTGAGATGACAGATCATAAGTTTAACTGCTGTTTTCCTGGTCTTTTTCTGAGACAAGGTGAGGGTTTACTGGTTTTCATTACAGTATTTTAAGCACTGCAGCTGTTCTCCCACTATGAACTAGGCTGAAATAATTAAATTCTGTCACCGAGACCAATGAATGAGAGTAAATTAGTAACAGTGACCTTCTACTGCAGCTAAAAGGATCACTGAATTTAAAGCAAAAATATGCTGTGAAAATACGAGTGATAAACTTGTATGTTGCCTTCTTAGCCCCCAGCCACATAGTAAATAAACAATGCAATTGTCTTGGTCATTGAAATTTAAAGGAAACCTACAATCCTTGAAAAGCCAATTCTGCATCTTAATAGCAATATTGTCAGATTTAAAACCGAAGAGAGAGAGACACTAACTGCAAAAAAGCTTTTGGATATGTGAGGAACAAAGCTATTTTATTTGTTGCATTGATTTGCTAAGAACTCTGTTCTGAGAACAGATCTTCAAAAGGTGTTTCTCTGGGTAGTCACTAAATTCTGCCAGTCCCTGCAATGACAGAAGCCTCTGGTATTGTCCATGCCCTTGCAATGCTGCAGCTGTAAGGAAGTTAAATTCTAACACCTAATTTCATAGAGTTTTACTGAAAACAGGATATATCTCTCATATTAGTGATATCAAATCCTTGATCTTTGCTTTTTTTACTTCCTTTGGTTCTGATTTAAAAGATTAGAAACACTTTAAAAAATACAGTCTTCTCAAATGCATTGGAAAAATCATATAGGGGAAATAAAGGTATTCTACTTAACACATAAATAGACAATTCACCCTAAGGCAGATTATCTGAAAACCTTCAGCCCCTTGCAATTTAATCTCTTTATGGGAAGAGAGGTTCTTAGACATGACAAAGTTTCAGCTTCCACATGAATACGTTTTTTCCTGTCATTTATTATGTTTGTATTATGATTGCCACCATTGCTGTTACTATTTTCCTTCCTGTCCCAGATATGCTCTTCAAATATTCCATCCTTAAGAACTTTAATGTTTAGACAGCAGGAGGTGATAACTGACGGTACCCAAGGCTGCAGGTTAAAGATAACAGCCTTTTAGTTATGTCAATAGTATTTGCACTTGTCCTCAAAATCATGGAATACTGGCATATCTATCACTCTCCTGCGTTGTTTGCTTTGGCAAGTGAGCTGGGATGCACTCTCTGTGTGAGACTTAAGCTGCATATTATTCAGGGCTTATTGTGAGTTTCATGTTTGCATCTTTTCATGGAATTGTGCCACAACTAGAGATCTGCCATTTAAAAAGCTGGAGGTTTCACTTTGGTGTCCAATAGCTTAAAATTCAGCCATCTAGAACACTGTCCTTGGAGGATGCAGCCAGTAATTTTCAGTGTATTTTCCACTGCCTGTCAAAAATATTTATATAGACAGAGGCATATTGTAGACAGCAGTAGTTCATAGGACTTGCAAAATGAGACTTGCAGAACTTTTCCCAGTTACAATTTAAAGTAGTTAGTCTAAAGAGAAGAAAAGCATTTCAGATGTATGTACATGTGTATGTATACATACCAATACAGTTTGAGTACCCTAAAAGTCCTGAAATGACAGAGTGCAACTGTGGAAAATCAGGACCCCTGGTGATGTGTAACAGAATATTATGGAATGGGAATACAAAAGCAAGGCTATAGCTGTACCTTCAGCATTGCATTAAGTCACCCTGCACCTTCTGTCATCATCTCTCCTGCTGAGTCTGCTCAACAGGTTGGTCTGAAGCAGCTAAGGGGAAACTCAGCAAAACCTGCTGTGAAGAAAGACCTGGTCTGCTAGAAAGGAAGGAAGGAAGAACTAGAACAGAAGCTCGGTGCTGACACTAGAACTTCACATTTAACTTTTCAGAAAGAAACTTAAAAAAATAGAGCTTAGGGATAACACTTACAGGAGAGGACGCTGCAGGCTGGAGGAAAAGCACATGTCCTTCAAAAATGGCAGGGAGGAGGATCCAGGGAACTACAACCTGGTCAGCTGTTTTTCAGGCCTAGAGACATGATGGAGAAAATAATCCTGAGACCAGTTTCCATACATGTGGAGGACATGAAGGTATTTGCAAGAAGTCAGCATGAATTTGTAAACACAAAATCATCTCTGACTTGGCAACCTCCTACAATGGTCTGCTTGGTGAAGGAATGAGGACTGGGTGGTGTTTGTCTCAAATTTAGCAAAATTTTATACAATGTCTTAGGACATCCTGATGTGGAGGAATTCAGTAACATATACTGAATACAGTGTATTCAAAACTGGTTGGAGGCTGGTGTATATAAATATATATATNTTTTTTTTTTTGCCTGGTTGATACCAGGGCCAATATTACTTAACATCTACATTAATCACCTGAATGAGACTCTGTGTTTTAATGTAAGCACTTCAGAGCAAGGATATTACACATGCTGGGCTTGAATTTGCTATTTTAGCACAAACAAACAAGCTTCAGTCCTCTAGGATATGCAAAGGGCAGGAAGGCAGGTGTCTGTACCATCCTTTAGACCCATCCCAGGGAGATGTATGGCTCCTAAGGACCTCCAGATATAAGTGTCATGACTGATACAGGACGTTTCAGCAATCCCCTGCCTTTGTAATCCAAAAGCAGTTCAGGACACACAGGTTTTAATGAGACAGCATGTCAGTGGCTAGAGAGGGACCTATAACTAGAGAAAGGGAGGGATGTAAAACTATCATACTGTTTGTGGTTTGCAAAACCACAAAGGCAGCTGCTGTTGAAGCAGTAGAAACAATGACATCGAAACCAGCATGTAAGTTATAGTTTCATTTGTTACCCAGCCTTTTCTTTTGCTTTTATAGGTCTTAATCACATGGACTATGTTTTAAAAATAAATGCTTTTCATTTTCAAGCAGTAACACAACATTAAATAAATACTGGCAAGACATAGCACAGCTATTCCCCAGCACGATTTTGTGCAGCTCAGCAAGTAATTTCACCTGCTGAGGGAACTCAGGCAAGCAACCAGGCAATCTCATAAGGCCACTAAATCAGTGTAAACAAAGTCTATTTTGACTGGAGCAGAGCACAATCTTAAGTTCATAAGCAGAAGAATTTGCAGCTTATACTTCTTAATAGCAAGTTTAATACTAGCTGAGTTTGGCAGAAATCACAGAAGTGTTGTAAAGCCATTCTGGTTGTTTGTTTGTTTGTTTGTTTGTTTGTTTGTTTGTTTGAGATGAGATGAGATGAGATACTAAGAGCTTGCAGGAATATTCATTTCCTGAGAAATGCTGAACAAAGAATGTAAGACGTATTTCACAGGAATAATTTATGATTCATCAGTCTTACTCAGAGGTGTTATCTTGTTTTTCAAACATGTAGCTTGAAAATGGATAAAAATCCTTTACATTTCAAAAAGTAAATAACAACAAATAAAAGAAAATAAATTAAAATCAACAATCAAAAAATCCATGAGGCTCCCAAATAGTTTAGATTTCAGCAGTGTGTTCCTGATGTGACTGAACTGCCACTTTCAAGCCCTCTTGGCAGCAGGTCCAGGCACCTATCCAGGTGCTCCTGGGGATGGCACATCCCACTGCAGAGCTGGGCCGGGAGACAAGGAAAGCAGCATCACAGAGCTGCCCTCTGGCCACTGTTGAACAACTTAGTGGCTCACTAGTTTATTTCATTGTTGTGCACTGAAATAGGTATTTTTTGGAACCAGGATAAGCGCTGATAAGACTGTTTTTAAAAAAAAAACGGGGATTTTATTTAGTGTGTGTGATTTTTCTGTATAGGTATGATGTCAGATTTGCAGTACCTGCAATATATACAGTGAGCTCTGAAGGATCAAGCCATGTCCTGCAATAAAATCCCAACAGGCTCCAGCAGTCATGTTTTGAAAAAATTGAAAAAGAGTTCTAGCTAAAAGCTTTTGCTGAATGTGCCTTTCAAATATTCTCCTGGCTGCACGTGGACAAAGGGCTTAGTACATTTCAAGAACACAGCAAATACTTCTTCAACAATCACTAGGTGCGTTTTTTCTAATAGTGGCTTTCTGGAATTTGTTTATTAGAGGTGGATCAGGAAAATTGGAAAACTAAGTCCAGAGTGGGTAAAAAGGAGAAAGATAATAGCCAAAGATATAGTAAAGAATTATTAATGAAAATGGTTTGGTAGCTTACCACATAAAAATATTTGTCCTGTTTATATGTTGGATGCATATTTGTAATTTTAATTCATTTTTTTTCCTTTGTAAGTGTGGAATTATTGGATCTAATCACCAATAATGGGACAGGGCAACCAAAAGGCATTCCGAGAGTTTTTTATTTTATTATCAGTCTCAGTGAAGGCAGAGACACAAAAGATGGTAAAACTCACACCATAACAACAGAAGCCAAAGTTGTCTTTGTTACAAGGCCTTTAAAACTATTTTTAGCCAATATGTTAATGCTAAAAGCTTACAAGTGTCTGCTTAAGCCAATCACTAAATACTACACATACACCTTACAGCATACAATAGTTGCTTCTTCTATATTTTTTGCAGCTCAGAAACTTTCTATGCTTCAAATATTTCAAGGCCAAAATTCAACTCTATTTCAAACCTCTATTTATGTAGGCTTATTATAACACTTCAAAATTCCTCTGCTTTTTCAGTTCCCACATGGAAATCTGTATTTATCATGATATGGTCTTGCCTTGGTTTTCCACTGGATCTGAGCATTACTTTGTATTCTGTGATAAAGAGAGGTGGCAAAGAGCCATTTGCAATTCCCTGCTCCATGACCCATGACTGATCAATCTCAGTACATGTTAAAGCAGAGATGGTTCATCTCTAATGTATATTACTGAACTAAGGCCTCTATCACACTCCTGTCACTCTTAAACAAGCACTCTGACCCAGCACATGTTCCTTCTCTTTCTTTGTCCTGGGGGTAAAAAGATGAGGTTTGACAAATTACAGTTTTGGCACATATTTACAAGTACAAATTACAATTTACTCCAAAGCTTCTATGCAATGAAATACCCTTCAACAAGGATTTTCAGATGATGTAATGCCACTTTATGCAGTGTTAAGTGGGATTACCAGAGCAGAAAATGTGTATGTGCTTCCTTTTTGAATAGTTGTGTATTTACAGATGCCCACATAGAGAAAAATTGTCTTTCAGCATTAAAGTCTACAGGGCCCACATGGAGTCTAAAGCTTTTGCTGTTCAGCATGAGTAAAATGACATAAAACAAACAAAAATACACTCCTTGCTATTGTCCTTTGGCTGGCACTATATTTTTACGTGTTAGATCATCAGGGCAGCAAAACATAAACTTGATTATATAGTGCTGAAAAAACCCAACTGTGTCAATATGAATCTGCCCCAACAAAGCAATATCTCTCAAACCTCTTAATAAAGGACTGCGAGTCAAAGTGACAATTGACAAGTGCTCAATAAGAGGTCAAAAACAACCATGCACACAGATTTGTTGAGGGCTTATGTTACCTATTTTTGATAAGTGAAACAATTGGCCTAAGTCATGTCACCTGAGGCTCTTCATATCTGAGGGAAGAGCAGTCGTGGAGTTGAAAAAGATTATAATGTTGGGTTTTTTTGCCCTTATGCCCTTCCAGGAGAGTTTGCTACATAGTTTCAAAGATAAATACAATATCAAAAGACAGTTGGCTTGAAACAAAGGTAAAATCTCTGTTTAGTTTACTTAGATTTAAATACATTAATCCAAGAGCTAATATGATTGTGCAATACATACAGTTAGGTTACCCAATTAATTAGTGCATCTTATCAAGGGCAAGAGGAGACAGCTTCTTAAACACAGCTTAAAGAGACAGTAAAACAAAGTGAAGCACAAAGCAATTGACTGCTTATGCTAAGCAAGTGGCAGAGGAAATAGGCAAAGTGCTTTTAAAATCTCTTCTCTCTTAAGAACATTTGAGACATGGATGCTTGTGAAGAATTCCTTTATTTTCAGCCCATTTATGTATGAGAGAGGTAAAGAAGCCATGCTTTTCTTTTATCCTAGAAAAGTTTTCTTTATTGCAGTTGAATGCAGCCAAAGTCCTTAGCAGATTTCTGATTTCTCATCTGAATTTTGTGCGAGTTAAGTAGTTGAGTATTCCTGTAGTCTAGAACTGGGGTTCAGAGTGAAGAGGAGTTTTGGGCATGATAACTATGTGGGTCAGTAATGCTGAATTGTGAGAAATTGCCCTAGGAGGTCTGACTGCTGCATTGGGAAGGATGGAGGCAGGGAAAAAGGGAGGGAGAGAGTATGAGAGAGTGAGAGAAAGAGAATGGAAAGGAGGGAGGGAGGAAGAGAAGGAAACATCATTTGAATCTCCTAGAATCCTGTCCTCATCCATCCCCAGAGGCAGTTAAGGAGAGAAATATAAATCCCATTTTCTACACATTGTGGTTTAACCCCAGCCAGCAGCCAAGCCCCATGCAGCCACTTGCTTACTCCCCCACCAACTGGATCAGGGAGGGAATCAGGAAGGTAAAAGCCAGTAAGATATGGGTTGAGATAAAGGCAGTTTAATAGCGAAAGCAAAAGTTGAGCACACACAAGCAAAGCAAAACCCGGGGTTAATTCACTGCTTTGCAATGGCAGGCAGGGGTTCAGCCAGCACCAGGAGAGCAGGGCCCCATCATGTGTAATGGTTGCTGGGGAAGACAAACCCCATCACTCCAAATATCCCCCCTTCCTCCTCCTTTCCCCCACTGTATACACTGAGCATGATGTCACATGGTCTGGAATGTCCCTTGGTCAGTTTGGGTCACCTGTCCTGGCTGTGTCCCCTCCCAGCCCCCAGGCACCCCCAGCTTCCTCCCCAGTGTGGCAGTACCAGAAGCAGGAAAGGTCTTGGCTCTGTGTAACAGTAAAAAACCCATCTCTATTATCAACCCTGTATTCAGCACAAACCCAAAATACAGCCATACACCAGCCAGTGCTGGTAAGAAAATTATCTTACCTTGCCAAGACCAGCATGCTACAACAAGCACAAAAGAGAGAATGTTAACTGTGAATATTGCCCAACCATCCTAAATTCACAGTGAGGGTTCACCCCTGCTTTTGCTGTCTGGGCTGAATGAACACATCAGCCCAAGTAGAAGCAGGGAGAACCTCCTCTTTCACTGGCAGCAAATGACAAGTTTGTGAACTAAATATTCTTCACCTTATCTTGCCTTTTAAACTAGGGATCTTTCTCTCAGTTGCCCTAGTTATAAAGGCAAACCAATGGATTTTTCTTTGTCTCACAAAAATAGCCTGAATTATTCCCATTAAAATGTAGAAGAGTATGCCCTGTGTATTCACCATATATGTGGGGCAAGTCACTTCCTGTCTTTAACTTTTCCATTTTATACACTTACTCTAAGAATTTTTATGTGTACTTAGTGTATGGTTAAATCTTCACCTCAAAGTTCTCAACAATTTTTTTCTATAATATTTTTTTCCAAAAGACAATTCAGGCATTGTTGTTTTGTTTGGATTTGTGTTTTCTTCCAATTAAAACAGTAAATTAATGTAGTATTTATTATGCTAAAAAGATGCAGGAAATGCAATGGTAAGAATATATGATGGATTTAAGGGAGAAAAATGCTTTTAAAATCACTTTCCCATCTTTACCTCAGAGGGTAATAACATAGCTTAACTCTGGGGACTTCAGACTTGGTAGGGAATGCAAAGCAGAGTAATGAAAGGACTACAGCTATTCAAACTGAGCAGGATCTAATTGAATTACTAACAGATGGGAAATAATTAAATCATTTATTATCCCTTCACAATAAGTTAGCTCACAAGTATATCTCAGACAATAAAAAGGTTTTATCCAACCTTCTGCTAGGGATTTAAACTTTTTATCATCTCGTCTTCTCTGGATCTGTTACTTCACATCTCAGCTTAATCAACAACTACCTTGTCAACATGAAATGATCTTTCCGGTTACTTAAAAACAAAAATACAAGGACAAACAAAGCACTTGAGTGTCGTACACAGGCATCTACTTTCATCTGACATTTAAAAATGTCTAAGTGATACAACTGAAATGATTTGGGATCTTATGCAAACTTCTATAACACAAAGACCACAATTTTCAGATGAGGAAAGGGTTTGCCTTTGGGAGACTGTTTCAGCCAACTGGATCTGCTATGACTTTTTACTCTCCTTTCTATATTGCCCAAAGGCTCAGTTCACTGAAGAATTGGTCACTGGACTGCTAAGACAGCAATTTGTCCCCATTAGGCAACTAAATATTTGGTGGATGAGATTCAGGCTCTGGATAACAGTGAGGAACAGGTTGTCATGTCACTGCGGGATGCAAATCCAGCCCAAGAACTCTTCAGAGTTATGGCAGTGCCAAGGAAGGACATGTAGTTGAAGTGAGGTGTGCTTCAGTGACTCAGGCCTGGATCCCTGAGGCAGGGAGGCAGCCTGCACTAGAGAACAGGTGTGGAACACACAGGACCATCAGTCTCACCATCTTGCCCAATTGGCCTGTACCCTGTGCTGACCAAGACCTTAAAGCTGAATCTGAGTCAGTACATTTTCCTCTGATAACAGCCAGAGGCAGCCTTAGTTAGTATGGACTGACAATATGTTATGCTCCTGATGTTAAACATTCCAAGTCCAAAATACAGAGAAAAGGATGGTTCCAGTTTTAAAGATAACTAAAGTGTATCAGAAAATAGGAATTAGAGAGTGAATGTACACTCATACGAAAAAAATCTTGTTCAGCCCAAAAGGCTTACCGGTCTGAATAGACACTGTTAAATATGAAAACATGGAACTTGTAATGTCAAATTACTGTCTTCCTATTAGGGCTTCAGGGTAAACATCAAGCCAACAATTTTGGTTTCCATCAACTCCTTGAGACAAAATAAATAAAACCTCAGAGGCAATATTGTCACAAATAAGCAGATTCCTACTATACACCCACCCAGAGGCTTCATGGTAATCAGGAATTTGTATCATCCTTTTCCATTTGCAAAAGCTTTGCAAAACTGAAGACAATGAGCACCTTTGCAGAAAAGAAGCCCAGGAAAAATTTTGAAAGCAGTTTCCATAATGAGGATCAATATTAATGTGTGTGTTGGTGAATTAAGGGTTGTTTTTTTTCAGTTTTAAACAGCACTGTAAGTACTTCATTCATCTAAGCACAAAAAAATACACTCATACATTTTTAATAAAATTTTAATTAATTTTTCAACTCTTTAGACAACAAAGCCTCTTTCATAAATTAATAAAAGGTAAATCTGCATAGGAAGTTTTCACTTTTATTTTAAGAAGAGTTTTAATACTTTTTTAACTGTAGGAGCCACAAAGCTGAAGATCTTTTTAGAGTTCTTTTAACAGTAATGTTCAAAACAATTTTTTAGACTGGTCTCAGAATTGAAGCTGTTATAAAATTAGACTCATCTTCTGAATCTGAACTATCAAGACCCTTTTATAACTGACAAAATTTCAAATTCTAAGGGGTATCACTGGGAAATGGGAGTGCGTATATAATTTCTTTGCATTATAAACCATGGTCCTACATCATCAAGCTTCTCAATATCCTAGATTTCATAATTTCTGACCCTGATCAGTATTCAGATGATCAAAGTCTAAGACTCAGAATCTCAAACAAGGAAAACAAAGCAAAACACACATCCTTCTGCCCTCCACAAGAATAAAACCAAAGGGGAAAAAAACCTATTATGTCTGTGGAGGCTCTCAATATTCTCTCATGTTTTCAGATGGATCAGATACTAGAAACTCTGGTTTTTTTCTCTTACAACTGGCCTGTTTTAGATCCTAGACAAAGTCACCCCAGTAAACAATAAAACCCATTGATAAATCATGGAATCATAGAATGGTTTGGGTTGGATGGGACATTAAATATCATCTCATTCCAACCCCCCTGCCATGGGCAGGGACACCTTCCTCCAGACCAGGTTGCTCAAGACCCCATCCAACCTTGAATATTTGCAGGAATGGGGCATCCAAACTTCTCTGGGTTTCTGTGCTTCCCCACTCTCACAGTAAAGAATTCCTTCCTAACATCTAATCTAAACCCATTTTCTTTCAGTTTGAAGGCATTCCCCTTTGTCCTCTCTCTGCATGCTCTTGTAAAAAGTGCCTCTCCAGCTCTCTTGTAGGCTCCCTTCAGGTACTGAAAATATGCAATGGGATCACCATCCAGCCTTCTATTCTCCAGACTCAACAACCCCATCTCTCTCAGCCTTTCCTCATAGAAGAACAGTTCTTTTCCTCTAATTATCTATCTATGTGGCCCTGCTCTGGACTCACTCCAATAGGTCCACATCCTTTCTGTGCTGCAGACCCCAGAGCGGGATGCAGAACTCTGGGTAAATCACCTGACACTTTTACAAATATTTCGATAAACTCCCAATTCCAGTCACATTCCTTATGAGGGTGTTATTGTCCATAAATATCTAACAAAGAATGTGATTTTTTTTACCCCATAATAGTAGAGTGCACATGTGATTTCAGTTTTATTCTATTAGTAAATGGGGGGGGGGTGTTAATGATTTATCTTTATTAATCTTTTCTCAAACATTAGCATAAAAATGTATTTTTTGTTCACTTGTACAGATCACAAAGCACTGAGCAGTTATGATATTCATTTTGCTTGTGATATTTCAATTTTGTGTGATCACAGTGTTGGCCATATTGAGAATCAAATCAGTGCACTGATGAGTAGCTTTTGTTCTCTCTTTGCCCAATGTGTTCTCACTAGATGACCACATTCTGTCATGCTGCCAGTCCCACAGAGAGTTTGAAGCACCTCATCAACACATTATCCTCTTCCATGAAGAGGATGGGAAACCAAAATTTCATAATTGTATTCATGTTGGAAGGCTTTTCTCAGGGGTGAAATACAGATTCTGCACATAAAAAGTGTTCTGGTCTTGGAAAAGAGCACTTTGCTAAGAGAAAGTGACAGTTCACACAGCTTACCTGTCCTAGTAGGACAGATCTTTTTTATTCAAGGTAGCAAAAAAGCATTGCCTGTGAACAGATGAAGAACTTTGAGATACATCAACATACATGATGAAAGGCTGAGCAACAGATGTTAGAGCAGAGTAACATCAGACTCACCACATTCAAAGGCTGGCATGGCTGCTAATTGCACAGAGGTAATATGACTTTCTGAGGGACTCAGAAAGGATTTCATAAGGTTAGGGGGAAAAGAGGAAGAGTGAAAATCAGGTAGATTGCCTAGCAACCCAGTGGAATGAAATGTTGAATATAGGGAGAATAACAATTTTGTTGGTAAAAAATAATTTTTTATTCTACTTGATACAGCCGGAAAAGATAGACATACTTATTGTCTTTTTAATCCCCATATGAGGTCTTCCATTGGAAGTTTTTTCTTTCTTATTAAGATACAGCAGTTAATTTAATGCCATTTAACCTCTGCCTTCAAACTGTACCTCTGTGTGTGAGGCCACCATGCATACAAAAGCTATGAATGATTAAGACTAATTACGAGGTAACAAAGTGACAAGCTGAGTGTTTAGGTGTCTGGAAAAAGGCATGGATGACTTGGATTAAGATCACTCTTAGTAGGTGTGTCTATGGATCCATATATATGTGGCTTCAGATCTCCTCCCTGCTTCCCAAAATAACAGCAAATGCAGGAAAGGCGAAAAGAGAAACCAATTTGTTGCCAAGCTTATATTTCAGCCTGTCAGACATTTCAGCCATTAATACTGCATTTAAAAGTGAAGCTGTAGACTTGTGTGATGTGATCCATTGGCTAAACAGGAGCCATGACATTTTGCAGAAGCCAAAAGAGGTAATTATGGTGCTAAGAGCTTTTAGATTGGGAGCTGGAAGGCAATAATGAAACTGAAGAAAGGATGAACCATTACAGCCTCTATTGTTTACCATTAAAGAAATGACAACAGATTTTGCTTTTATTGGAAAAACTCTAGTTTTTGGACTTTTCTTAAAAGCAGGATCAATTCTCCATTAATTGTGATTCATAGAACTATAGACACATTTCTTAGATTTCTTTTAATTATGCATATATAAATGCAAAAATTCTGTGAAGGAAAATCCTGTTTTATTCATCTTCTGTGTCAGAACAATCAGGATATAAAATTATCTGCAGAGACACAAACCAGTACTATTTCTCAGATGTTTTCACTTCAGTTTAGCAAAAGAAAAGACAGGAGGAAGCTTTATTACTACATTTAGCAGTATTCTTGGATAGAATATTCACCATATTGTGAAATTAATGCCTATGTCATCATTTGATTATCCATCTTGCTGGAAGGCTACAATCATTATTTTGGCAAAGGAAAAAGGAAAAGAAAAGATCATCTTTGGTTAACAAATAGCTCTATTACTCCAGCTAGAAGGCAGAGCTTTCATTCTCCCATTCAATACATCATGGCACCCCTGGGGTTTTACTTTAATCAGAGAATTTTATTTATGCAAGCAAGATTAGCACATCAGCCCTTTAAAGGAATGAGAAGAATTCTTGATTCATCCATGTCCCTCTTAAGGTATTCAATTCCAAACTGTAGATTCTGGTACATCAAAATTATCATGTTTTTCTCACAAAGTAGAAGAGCCATGTCTAAAAATGGCTGGACCTTGTATTTATTTCCCCAAAAAGAAGGAAGTTTTAATCTCTATCTGTGTAGATGTGATGTGAATTTGTTGAACTCCTCCAGTAGGTAAGTTTAAGAAGTATTTCAAATCCTTTTTGCAAAGAAATTCATTATTTCCTATCCAATTCTACAATAACAGTTATGGTTAAAAAAAAAAAA
>VZDJ01004378.1:13151501-13173076 GCA_008694505.1 Cyanoderma ruficeps
CAGAAATCATTGTTAAAATAACAAAACTCTATCACACAGATACACAAAAAAAGCATATTAGGGCTAACAGGAATATGTTAATCAAAGAATAACAAAAACGTGATTTTACTCTGCCTTTAACACATTCTTCTGTATGTGTACTGAATTGCTGTTAGTTATAATCTTTCAGCTGGAAGGGGGATTGTCCTTTTAATTATGTTTCTAATCCAGAATAAATATGTGATTAAAAATAGGCTCTTGGACATCAAAATGTTGTAAAAGCTGATATTCTGTGAAAATTGCTCCATTAACTCATTTGTTTACAGGCTGCTTCTGCTACTTCATTCAAAATCAGCAAAACTTATAGATGTAGCTTAAACTGCAGATAGAAAACTAGAGTTTCCATGCCATAGGTTAAAAGCCAGATTGCCTAAGACATTCCTTTAAAAAAGTCTTTTAAAAAGGATAAGAAAAGAAGGAGTGAGTTTATTTGAAGAGCTAGATTTGCTTCACAGGAAGTCTGAATTCAGATCCATTTAATTGTTATGTCAGTTTTCAGAACTGTAATGACTTTTAAAGAACAAGGCCTAAGGTAAAAAGGCATGAAAAACAGGAAAATTAGTTGAGAAGGGACTTTGTGTCATGGAAGAGAAAGTTAGGGTAGCAGGAAAGATCAAAAATACGTCAAGAGTGGTTGCAATAAAATTCTACCTACAAACCAGATAAAGGGCAGGTAAAACTCTCCAAAGAAGGTACTAACTCACTCCATTAATACAAAACACAATTTAAAAGTGTTCTGTCACCAATCCCTGCAGGCTAAAGCATGAAGTTCATCTCCTGAGAAGTGAAGTCCTTGTGCTGATATAGAAATTGGTTTAAAAAAAAGAAGACTCTTTTGAGTGGACCAAGTTTTCTTTCTTTTATATCAGTCTGGCCTCACTCATCAATGCTCAACTCCCTTCACATCCAGAGGAAACATCATCTGTGTTCTCCCTCAGGCAAACTGCTCATTGATGCTGGCATTTGTGACTTTCTTCCTTTCCCAATGAAGGCTTGACTTAATAATTGTTTCCCCCAATAGATCACAATCTACAACCCCACAGATGTTAATGAAGATTTAAAATACTAGAATTAACATTTCTTTCCTGATCCTACATAAAGATGATTACAGTAGAGAACCATTTAATTTTCACCATCCTTGTTCTCCACCAGCAAAGAAGGCGCCTCATAAAGATATTTGTGGGGCTCATCCACTCTCTTCCTACCTTGCTTTTTGCCCTAGAAATCTAGTGAACTATTCTCTTTCACCATGTGACACTGACTCCTCTTTGCTTAAAAGCTAACGTATGGCCATCTGCTCTTTTTAGTTTGCTCCATTTGTGTCATGGATTATCTCAGCATCACAGGGGACAGTCAAGCTGCATTCTTGATGAAAATGTCAATTTTCATGTAACCAATTTGAAGAAAAGTCTTCATCACATACACCCTGGATAAAATTAAATTTAGTGCCTACAAATTGCACTTAAAATATTTGCCAGACATTAATAGACCATGAAGATATATTCAAATCTATATCCAAATTACCTGGCCTCAGAAGTTATGCCCAGATACAGATAGTGCAAAGTGATGAAATTTCCGAACCAGCAGAATTATGCTGCTCTCATCTGAGACATTGTAGTCTGGGCCCAAGCTGGTGCACAAGCACAACTCCCAAGTAAAGCTGAGCTGTGTGCTGGGCTATGCTTGCACAGAGCTGGAGATGAAACTGCCATATGTGTTCTTCATTTAAACTCTAAACCTTGCCAAATAGAATAGAGTTACACAAATCCAGTGTGGACAAACAGTCTCTGAACATATGTCTATTTATGAATAAATTGCTCACACTGAAGGACCCAACATATTTTACTTTGATTTTCTTTTGCTTTGTCTAAATAATTAATTTTTCTTCTCATCATTACGATTTCCTCACATGAACCATTTTATTTCTTCTCAAAATGTTTTTGTATGAAAAATATATTTTCAGTGCCTTTGTAACTTAATTCTCCAGGCACTACATTCTTTCTAAGTCATTTCTTATGTTCATTCTTTCACAGTCTAAAAGACTTTGCCTGAGCATGTTTTTCATCATTGTTGTTTCTTGTTTTCTTGGCTCGAAATACTAGATTCTAGGCAGAGCCAACTATAATTGGACAAAGTTTGGGAGGGTGTGGTGGGTCACAGTAAAAAAAGAGCAGACACATTGTAAGGAAAACATTTACATATATATGTTTATGTGGTCTTAAAGGCATTGTTACTAGCTAAGAATTATCCCCCATGAATGAATATCCTAAATAAATTAAATAGGTTTAAAGCTTATTGTATCAACCAACTGCCAAAATTAAGATCTGTGGGAGGTTGCTTTACCTGAAATTTCAAAGTGGGGAATAGAAATCTGTGAAAATAAGGACTCAGCTGCCCCTCTAAGAATTGTTGTCATTTTTTTACTTAGGAGAGTTAAGAGCACCATCTGTAGCTAAAAGTCACTTGTCTATGAGAAAAATGCCCTTCAAAGCTCTGGAGGCCACCCAGAAAAATAACATCTGGAAAACAAAAGTAGTTCTCCCATGTAGTTCTAAGTTCATCAGTTTCATCTTTATCTGTACATGAACTTGTTCCTGGGTGAAATGCCTGGAGTGTGCTGCTTACCTCCTAGTTTCCTTAATCACAAGCTTCCTCATTAGGCTCTAATGAGAAGGACAAAAGAAAAAGCAACTTCTATGACCTAACAGTGATTCTTTGCAGACCATGAAAAGAGTCAGCAAGCACCTCAGACACTGCCTGGGAGTGCACAGTCCTCCTTTCTTTGCATTAAGTTTTTCAAACCAGTCAGCTGCTGCCTGATATCATTGGCATCTGCCCTTGGCTTCCAAAGCTGCTGCTGACAAACCTCTGCAATCTTGCCAAGCAAAAGAAAGACAAGGGTGAATATCTAATACGAGAGATATACTGGAGCAATGCTTCAATGAAGATTGAATTTAGATTGAATTTCTGATGTGGAGGGTGAATGTAAACTCAGATTTTGCCTTCTGTCTCATCACTGAGAGCTCTGGATTTCTGTTCAATTGTTATGACTGATTCCACCATAACTTTTTCAGGGAAGAAGGAAATAGAAAACCTCTAGATATTGTAAGGATGAGTGGTAGGGATTGATCTGAAAAGCTATCAGTGTTTTCATGAAAATCAGCAAGATTTACACTCTCATAAAAAATCTGTCTCAGACAAGCCAGCCCACCCCAGGCAAGAGTCTGGGACCCTCCTCTTTATCCACGAATACCACATATCAGAGAGAGGTGGCAGCTGTTCAGCTCTGGCAGAAGTGCAGAATCAAGCTGGGCATAGACCACACCCATGTGTTATTTTGTCTAAGGAGCTTGCTAGTGTCTTTGGTCCCTGAAATCCTTTTCAGAGAGTGCAGATTGTTAACAGACAAATCTGGCCTTCCTCATGGCCAGATACACTCATGGCCTTCCTCATTTTTGGCCATGTAAAATTAAACTTTGTATATGTTGTTCAGAAGCCTTGAGCAAGAACTTCTAGTAACTTCCAGCTTACTTTTTTTTGTGACATAACATTCTTTTCTCTTTATTCCATTGAAAAATATTACATTTCTTGTACCTAAATAAATTTCTCTTCACCAAGAGAAATAAGGGTCTGATCAGGAATTTAGCTTTTGTCCTCTGGAGGGCTAAGCAGGGAATCCTGTGACAAAGTCATTGGTCTTCTAATCATAGGATTAGAGGTCCAATTAGTTTTCTCCCATGCCCTGTAGAGCAGTCATGCTTTGGTAGATGTTGCAGCGCTATTCATGCTTCACTTGCACTCTATTCACCTTATGATTGAAAAGGATGATCTCAGTGTGAGATTGGATTTTTTTCCTGTGTGTGTTTGAATTGTAGCTGGCAGACCTCTCTTGAACTGAGGATATTTACAAACATCCAGCTTCCAAAAACACCATCTGAAGTATTTATCCAAGTAACTCACTCCGTGGCTGCCTTCCCTGCCTTCACTGTGAATAAATATCTTTTCCTTCTCCAAGTCAAAGGGAGATTTTCACAGCAGCAAGATTAGGATGTAAGCCAGATTTACCTAATTGCAGTAAACGGCGATCTAGAGGGTATTTTTCTGCTCTATTTTTATCCACTTTTGGATGACTTGTGTGATGATGCTCTTATGAGACTGTGATGATGTGACCCTGCCTAGAGGCCAGGTACCTATGAAAGCCACTCTATCACTCGACTGAACAGGGGAGAAAAAATAAAATTAAAGGCTCATAAGAGCAGGGAGAGATCACTCACCTATTACCATCATGGGCAAAAGAGTCACAACTTGGGAGCTTACTACCAATCAAAACACAGCTGCAAAATGTGAAGTAAAACAAATCTTAAAAAATCTTTCCCCCCTCTTCTTCTTTCCCAGTTCTACCTCCTCTCTGACAGGGGCACAGGAAGACAGGGAGTGGGGACTATGGTCAGTTCATCATGTGTTGTTTCTCCCACTACTTCTTCCTCAGGAAGAGGAGTCCTTCTCCTGTTCCTGCATGGGGACCCTCCCACAGGAAACAGTCCTCCACAGGAAAACAGTCCTCCACAAACTTCTCCATTGTGGGTCCCCTTCCATGGAATACGGTCCTTCAGGAACAGGCTGCTCCAGTGTGGGTCCTCACAGGGTCACAAGTCCTATCAACAAACCTGCTGCAGTGTGGCCTCCTCTCTCTGAAGGTCCACAGGTCCCTTCCAGGAGCCTGATCCAGTGCAGGCTTCCCATGGGGACACAGAGTTCTTTTGTTCATCCACCTTCTCCAGTGTGGGTCTTCTCTGTGATCTGCAGGTGATCTCTGCACCTCCATGGACCTCCACGGGCTGCAAGGCACAGCTGCCTCACCATGGTCTGCACCACAGATGCATGTTGGAGGGGAATCCCAGCTCCAGCACCTGGAGAACCTCCTCCCCTTCCTCCTCCACTGACTGTTATCTGCAGAGTTCCTTTTACATGTTCTCACTCCACTCTTTTCTGGCCACAATTACATCTGTTCAATAATTTGGGATTGGGTTTTTTTTCCCCTCTTTTTTCTCCTCTCTTTTATTTTGTTAAATGGCAGCCGATGCTTAAGTGGGAATGTATTTGAAAAGAGTGCCCCATAAAATGCCAGAGCAAAAATAATGAGAAAGACTTCCCAAACACTTCTAAGGAACTGTGTCCCCTTGAATAACACTCACTGTCAAATATACTGTGTCATTTGTGCTTAGTCACTGTGTCCATTACTGTGCCAAGATAAGGCAACTTTTCTGTCATTGAGAAGGAGATTGTTGTTTGGATACTGAGATACCAACTGCGCACACACTCAGACAATATAAAAATCAAATGTGCTCTGTGATTAAAGGAGGTGATTCTTGAGAATTTCAATTATATGCTACTATTAGACTGAACAGTTGGTAATCTGAAAGCTTAATATTTAAAAAAATGTTATTACCCTAATCTTCTCTGGAAAATGGACCATGGTATGGAGTCAAACAGATATGTCGAAACCTATTAAGATGGATTTAATTACAATTCTTAGTGCCTGGAGTCTCAAATTCAAGGAGGAACCTAGGAAACTAATCATAATTTAGGGTCATAATAAAATTTCTCTCTGTTCATAACATCTACCTTATAGCCTCTGTATTGAGAAAACCATTGATATTTCCAAAAGCCACGTGATTCCTTCACAAAACATTTACTAACTTACAATATTCCTCAAAGCCCAAAATTTTTAAGTGGCTTTTCTGTTTAAGTCAGTGGGAAGTTACAAGGACTGAATTAAGATGCCCATTTGCTAAAATGTTGTCCCAAATAGTGCTGAGTACAGGCAATATCTTGAGAGAAATATGCCTGATAGTGAGAGGTCCCTTTTGAGTTTGTGTATGTTTTCCTGGCCATGTCTGTGTCCAGCAGCTTGATCACGTCCCTGTTGAAATGAGAGGTAAGGCTCCCATTTACCTTAATGTTACAGAATCATGTCCCTAAAGAATTCCAGCTAGCAAAACAGCAGTCAGAGATCCACTTTAGTCATGATTGCCACAGGTGTTTATCTGAGTCCCTTCCCACAGGGCCTGTTAAATAAAAGGTCAGATATTACATAATGTCAGACAACAAAAATATGTAATTCTTCAAAATAGGCTATCTCAAACAATTTATGAAATGGCAAAGATTCTCCATATTGCTCTCAGTTTGGGCAAAGTGATATGGCCCTATCACATTCCCTGTACTCAGCATTAAATACAGAACTATCTGGATATGTTATCAACAAAATATGACTTTGATAGTATGCTATTACTTGACTGAAATCAAAGTATCATGCTCTGAAATTGTCAAAGGGCTTTTCTGAATCTGCTGAAGGCTGTTTGGCAGAAGAGTTTGAAAAATGAATTTGCACCTCATGAGCTTGAAGTTCAACAGGGCCAAGAATGTTGTGCTGCACCTAAGTCAGGACAATCCTCAATATCAACACAGGCTTCAGGATGAGAGCAGCCTTGCTGAGAAGGACTCGGGGTGGAGGAGAGGCTGGACATGACCCAGCCACGGGCACTCACAGCACAGAGAGCCAAACGTGTCCTGAGGTGCATCCAGAGTAGCGTGGGCAGCAGGCCCAGGGAGGAGATTCTGCCCCTTTGCTCTGCTCTGGTGACACCCCACCTGGAGTGCTGCAACCAGTACTACAGCCCTAAAGGAAATGGACCTGCTGGAACGAGCCCAGAGGAGGAACATAAAGGTGACTGAAGGCTGGAGAGCTCTCCTATGAAGACAGACTGAGAGTTCAGATGGTTCATCCTGGTAACAGGAAAAGGGGTAATGGCTTTAAAGTAAAGGAGGGTAGATTTAAATTAAATATGAGTGAGATTGGTTGTTACAATGAGGGTGGTGAGGGACCGGAACAGGTAGCCAAAAGAAATGGAAGATGCCCCATCCCTGGAAACATTCAAGGTCAGGCTGGATGGGGCTCTGAGTAACTTGATCTAATTGAAGATATCCCTGCTTATGGAAGGAAATTTGAACTAGAAAGTCTTTAAAGGACCCTTCCAACCTATACTATTCTATGATTTTATGATTCTATGTTAAGTAAAATAAAATCACAGAGATAAAATAATTAGCTTAAGAAGTAGTTATTCTAGTAGTAGCTAGATGAAGGTCTCCAAAGAGAAACACATGTACATAGCAGAGAGTTATGAAAACCTGAGACCAAAAATCAACACAGAGCTGGGAGATGTCAATTCAGCAAGGTAAAAGATCAGACCAAATGCTGTGGAGATTGACATTTCCTCACCTGACTTAGGAGTGCCTGATTCCTGGCCATCAGAGATTCATCAGGAGTCTGTCTTAAAAGTGCTAAAAATATCAATGATAAGCCTATGACTACAGTTCAGCTGTTTGTTGGGTGTGTTAACCAATAAATAAGATCATTTTATGTACTCATGAATTGTGTATGGAAGTCTTTGCAAATGTCCACTCACAGTAAAATGCCCAGTAGATCCTGGAAAGTCTCATTGGATTGTAATATTCGTTACTTCCATGAGAATGTTTTAAACTCCTGGAAAATTTGTCTTGGTTTGGAAAGACAGGTGTCTGCCAGGGAAAGCTGGAGCTTCCCTTGGAATGGAAAATGCAACCACCTCCTCCCTTGGAATGGAAAATGCAACCCCCCGCCCTCCAAATTCTTATAATTTTACAATTAGGGGATTTCAGGTGAAGATATGGGAATAGGAAAAACAGTTCTTTACTAGGAATATTAAAAATACAAATGTAGTAGTACAAAACAACCCAAGCAAACAAACAATGAAACAAAAAAATCGTAGAAACCCTGACAGAGTCAGAATACAATCTGATACCCTATTGGTCAGGGTGTTGGGAGCAGTCCAAATAAATCCTCCTGGAGTAACAGTTGTGGTTCTGTTGGAGTAGACATGATCCTGTAGAAGGGTCCAGTGATGGCAAGACGGGTTCGGTATTCCTCTGGGAAATCCAGTGGAAAAAACAGGCTGCCCTGCTGTTCTGAAATCTCAGCTTTTATCTAGGTAGGAATGCTTGGCTCCTCTCACTGCGTGGGGCATCTCACAGTGGGATGATGTAATTGTATCAGTCATGCGGTGAGCCTTAATGACGCATTAACAGAAGATATCCCCTGGAGGGAGGATGGGTTGTGGAAGAGTTAAGGAACACTGCTTCACCTGGTTTTAACAGATGGCCCATTAACAGAAGACACCTGCCCCTTCCCCCCCAGAATAATGTGGAATGGGTTATACAAGAGATAAAGAAAACACCTCTCCAGCCGGTTTCAACAGATGGAAAATAGAATAAACATTTTTGGTTACATATTGCAACCCAAGAAACATCTCAAAAGGCATGAAGTGCCCATGAACAGGAAACTAAATTAAGATGTGAATTTCTGTTCCTTACATGAAAGTTAATAGTATTTTGTAGCATGGTGGATATGAAAGAAAACAAAGCTTTTGTTGTAAATCAGTATGAGGTGGCTCTAAATATCCTTAACCAGGGACTGGCATCCTTACCAGACATCTTTTTTCTTCACTTAAGATTAATTTCATTAGTGATTTTTAATGAAATAATTAGCAGGTTGTGCAGGGTCTAGGATGTATATGCCTGGATGGGAACAGTCAGATGCTATCTAATTTTGTCAGTATTTAAACTGATCAGAGATGTGCCAGGTTTGCCAGGAGCCATTTGGGCATTGTACCATGTCTCAATCCATAAACCTTCCAGACTGTGAGGAGGAGCCCACTACGTCTTATGTCATTCACTATAGACATATCCTACATAGACTATGAATACATCTTGTACATCAGAAAGCGAGGAAATCTAAGATGGTGACGTTTTCTTCTTTTTGCCATCTGGGATGCTGACAAATACCTCTAAACCAAAGCAGAAACCAATCAAAAAAGAACACTTGCAAATTCTCTTCGCATCTACATCAACAGGTACTAACATTGGGTTTGTTGTGAATTTCATACATACCTGTATGTTATGGCTGAAACTCTGAAATAATTATTTATTTAGAGGCATAGGAATCCACCCCAGAGAAGTCTTTTGAGTATCACAGTCAAATAAAGAGCTCCATACAAGCCACTAGCTATATGCTCATCAGGTTGGACTTCTAAATTCAAGGATATCTAAAAATACAGTGCAAAAGGAAAATTTCATTATGCTCTATGCCACTGAAAGAATAAATAATTAATAGCATCAGGGTTTTTTTTAACATTATTTTAGCTTTTCCTACCCTATTTCATATGAATAGGAAGCAGAACTGAGAGGGAAAAAAAGAAAAGAAAGTGAACAAAAATTAAGAATTAGTGATATTAATGCTTTTTTTCCTTTGGTATTCAATAATATAATATTTCTTTATATATTTTTTTAGAAGTTCTATTAAAAACAATGATTTTGTCTGACAGCAATATCGCTTGAAAATCTGTAGTACAAAATAATAATAAAAAAGTATCACTCAACCCTTGTCAGCAGAGAAAATCCCAAAGGCCAGATGCTGAACCAGTTATGAAAACATTTCACACTCACACTCATGCCTTTATATAATATGAGTGAAAGAATAGAATCTGAAGTGATTTGCTTGGTTTCCTTTTCTTATAACTGCTTCCTGTCATTGATAAGAGACAGAAATATCAGTTGTTTGTGACAGCATAATTTCACCTACAGACATCATATTTTGAATTACTGGAAGAAAAGATTTCTGTAGCATTTTTCTCTGTTACATTATTGTTGTAATTCCTTTGAAATGAATTGTGTTATTGCAAAATGTGGAAATATAAGTATGAACATGAAGAAGGCTCTCCTTTTGGTGTGACTGGATGCAGTCTGCTGTTATTAAACCTTTTAATAATTAAATACAAGGGACTATATTAAAATAATATTTAGGTCCTTGCCTTAAACTTAAGGAATAAAATAACCAAAAATAAATGAAGCAATAATGACATGCATAGACCTTTTCTCAGACCTAATATTGTTGCTTCTTAATCATCCCTCAGAAAAATGGATAACTGATTAAAATTATGTCTGCATTATTGGGATTGGCAGCACGTATTATAGAAGAGAAGCCTCCATGGACATTAAATTTCTTTCTCTTTTCCTGCATATCATCTTGTTTTGCTTTGTTTTCATTTTGTTTATCTAAATGTTTGTTAAAATGTTTGTCAAAACCTTTGTTTTGTTTATCTAAATTAAATAAATGAAAGAATCAGGCATGGGAAAATATATATACATCTGCTTACACCTGGATTTGTGTGGGTGGTGTTTATAGACAGCCACATGCTGGTACTCAGGTTTTGCTGGTAGCAGTGATGCTTCTAAAAGCACTCTGATCTTCTGTATGAACCCCCTGATTCCCAAAGTGAATTCAGAAACCTGCTGCTGGTCTGCATGTGATGTTGACATGGATCTGTAGGATAACATTGAGTCAGACTTTTGGAAGGGTACTCAGAGAAAATTTTGAAGATGATGGTGCAAAGTAACCCCCCAAATGATGGATAGAAGTCTGTTTACACCAGCTCCACTGGCTGCAGAAGACTCAGAAGCGATAAACACAAACCGCTGACTCCTGCTCCTCTCTTTAGGTCAGTATCTTCAGAAATGGGCATCTCCAAAGAACAGACCTCTGAAAGGTGTTAATTGTAGAAATATTTTGTGTTGGGTCAGAGTGCTGATGTGTAGAAATGGGAAACTCTTGCCTTGTTGAAAAAGAGGTCTGTCCTTTGGCCTACAACACTTGTTATAACTTGGTATTTCTACCAATAAAGGAAAAATAAGTTACTGTTTGGGATTTGACATTTTATGAAGGCTTCCAGGAGTTATAACCCCTCAAGAGAGATGACATGTCATGACACACTGACAGAAATGTCCAACAAAACATAGTTTTACAGACTTTGGACTCTGACCATGTAACTAGTACTTTTTATTTTCCCCTCCTTGAGTTGTCTCTGTCGAGCTGACAGATGTACAAGTCTGTCTGAACACCTCATCTAGAGAGTAATCCAGACACAAACAACACTATATAGGATGGATGTCTAATCCAAGTTGCTGACTGGAGCTGCAATAAAATACTCACAACCCTCTGCAATTCTGTACGGCTTAAAAATAGCTTGGGTTAGCTTTCAGGTACTTGCTAAGTATTCCTCAGACCTGTAAGCCTGCAGATCTCTCCAAACAACTTAAAACCTTTGTAATGTTAACTTATTTTTTAAAGTCAGCACTCTTGTGCTTGGTACAAAAACTCTTTTCTTCAGTTTTAGAGTAGTTTGGATTACTGAAACATTTTTCAGTACTGCCAGTGCCTTTTCAGTTGCATGCAATTTCATCATTAATAAGGTGGGGGTTATTGAAATGATACCTCATCATCATCTACAGCAAATATCAAGATACTATTTGCTGGTCATGATTTTTTTTCCTGATAATAACTCAGATCAGTTGTCTCAAAATATTAGAAACCTTAGCCAAAGTGCAAGCACCTGTCAAGACTTAATGCTCTCACCAATCAGAAATATCAGCAATGTTGTCACTTTCCTAGATAAATTCAGGATAGTAAGAAAATATGCTCTTGAAGTTGTTGTGTAGTTATCCTGTGCAACTCAGCATCATCAACTTAAACATCGTGTTTAAGATATTTCTATACATGATAGAAGAAATCTGATGTGGAGCCAATGGGGATCTAAGTTTTCAAAGTATTATTAAATACCTGAAATGCTATCTTAAGCAAGAATTCGGAAAAAATATAACTTCATCAGAACTTTTCAATGGAGATGAGTAGAAACAAAGCCATAAAGATGATTTTGGTCCTGTTTTCTCAGCTTATTAAAATAGTTCTCTGATAAAACAAGTGGGTTCAGCTGATGGCTGAACTACAGAGGTCAGAATTTCAATTCAGTTTGTGTATGCAGACAGGACTTGAGATGTAAGCACTGAACTTCATCCAAATATTTTTAAAAATAAGCCTGAAAAAACAGTTTGGAAAATCAAATAATTTAAGTTTTCCCTAGAGATTTCAAGACCATTCTCTTTCTGTTAATCTAAGATCTTCTCCTCAAATGCTATCAGGAAGAGGACCAGGAACTATGAAGATATGTGAAATTTAAAGTAAGGGCAAGCAAAAGTTTTAATAGAATCATCCCTCTCTTTATCTGGCTGGAGAGCCACCATCTCTATTAATGGGAACTGCATCTGGTGTGTTCCTGGTGTGATCCTCAGAAGGATCTCCTAGAAATAGCATCATTTACCACCTGGCTATTGCAGTAGCTGTGCTTAGACAGCTTGAACCAATCTTGGTTTTGCCACAACATATTTCCAGGACAGATGCAAACTGTTGTTTAACCTCAGGTCTTTCAGGTTAATACAGCTTTCAATGAATTTTCTTACAACTTAGAAAATCTGATACAGAATATTTTTTTCCTACAGGAATTCTATTGCACATTTTTTTCAATTGGGTAGCAACGTACTTCTAATCTCTTCATATCCTTATCAAAAATTGGAGGGTTACATAAAAAAAAGCTCAAAAATATCAAAGCTATAGGGGGAGTAGCTTTTTGGAATGGAACTGAATAACTATTTATTTTCTGCTAATATACATTCTGACTAGAAGCTGCTATAATTTGTGCTGTTTTTTTTAAAGGTGTTACTCTATGCAGTCTCCACATAAGGCCATACTTTTGAGAAACAAGAGACCTGAGGTGAATATCAGGGAGAATTTCCTGGACACTGAGTTAGAACTATGGTCTAGCAAAATCTTTATTTGGTTTTCTGTACAATCTACATAGTATGTACATCCACCTGTACATATACTTAACATCTCTAAGTTATCAATGTTCTTGATATATAGGTCAGCTGTAGCACATGATTTTCAAACTCTCTCGTGGTTCTGCCTTCTGTTGTGGAGGGAAGATTCCCTACAATCCCAAAGGCAATCTTGGGATATTGACTTGATGGTGAAGTGTTAGTGACCTGGAGTTGAGGTTAAATACTGTCAGTGTTGCTGTTTGATGCAAGGGCTGTGTCCCAGCTCAGGAAGGCAAAAGAGATCTTCCTTATATCACACACCAGAGAAAAGAGATGCTGTATTTAGGGGCATAGGCAGGCCTAGGTAGGTAAGGAGAGGAAGAAAATAAATAAGGCCAAGTGTGTGTATTTGTCTCCAAACTGAGGTGCCAATTAGAGCTGCCTGAAGAAGAAAAAGCCTGCAGGGTTCACTTCTGGTTTCAACAGACCACTGTCTTGCCCTTTCCCAGCAGAAATTTAAGGGTCAGCATAACTCTCCCTCTAACAGTGACTTATCTCATTGTGTGATTTGACAGGGGGGTGAAAACATTTTTTTTCAGTGAAAAAAATAAGGTTTTTTTGGGAAAAAGTTGGCTGAAGCAACATGAAGAGAAGTGAGGTAAGGGAGTAGAAGTCTCCTTAAATTTACATTGTGGTAAAGATGAAAAAGAGATGAGAAAATGAGCAAGAATAATTCCAAGCTGTTGTTTCTTGACATATAGGACAATTTGACCTCCCTCTCTATATGGAGAGCATATGAAACTATTCACAAGTACTAATAAAACAACACAGTCAGGTTTAACTTAGGATTTACCATGTGCTAAGCAAAAAAAGTGTGGCTTTCAAAATAAGATCATTAAAAATAAAAAAATAAAAAATATATCATGTTTAGAGCTTTTTGGAATAAGATGGAGTACTTATTTAATAAACCTGAAAACATACAATGGGCAATATAAAATGCATACAAAATTAAATCAAGCAGGTACATTCATCACTGACAATAGAATAAATGGACCCAAGCACAAAACATTTATTTTAATGACCTAAGGCAGCATAAGGATAATGACATAAGATAAAGAACACTGGGAAAAGTTTTTGTATTTTTTTCTGTAGCCTGTAGCACAAGGGCAAATAGGAGCTGGAGTATAGTAGCACTTAACTTGACACCTTTTTGACTGTGATGGAGGACTAGAGTAGGAGAATGGTTATCCTCTTAACAGGTTAATCACGAATCCATCTATTTTAGGTGGCCAGTCTGGTTTTATCGTGTCAGTTTTGGCAGTGTGAAATGTTGTTTTGACTTTTGCTTTTTAGTACCTTCCATTATACAGCACAGTTAGTATTAAAAAATCCAAAATATTGAATTGAAAAGTCATTCTAAGTTGTGAAGCATTTAACACAAAAGCTGTTAAGACAGGTCACTGTAGTGTGTTTTTTAAAATCTTCTTCTAAACCCAAAGTTTAGCAAAACCAACATACAGCATATTTTCATGCAGTTCTTTTTTCCAATGTGAAGTTTTCTACTGAAAATTTTCCAAGTGTCTCTAAATAAGGATCAGCCTATGTGAGAGACTGATCTTCCAGAACTACAGTTTCTTTAAAAACACTGACCCTTAAAATACTATCTCTAAATGCCCCAATAAATTAAATAGGAAAGACATGGTCCAGATCAGGGATTCTACTCTGCATTCTTTCTGCTGTTTTACTCTCTGTTCACAGGGTACCGAAACACTTGCATGGACTATGCAAAAACAAACTCAAGGAAAGGAAAGCATTGGAAAAGACTCCAGACAAATAACTGAACAGCAACAGAAGAGCCTGAAAGCAAGTACTTTCATAGTATCCCGCAGCATTTTTCTCTTCAAATTGGAGAGTGATGCATTTGACTGGTGAATGGTTACGTGGATTGGGAGTTGGTTGGATGGTCACATCCAAAGGGTATCAGTGATGAGTGGTGTCCCTCAAGGGTCTGTATTGGGACCAGTGTTAAATCTCTTCATTAATGGCAGGGATGAAGGGATCAAGTGCACCCTCAGCACATTTGCAGATGACACCGAGCTGAGTGGTGCAGGTCACACATCTGAAGCACAGGCTGCCATCCAGAGCGACCTGGACAGGCTTCAGCAGTGGGCCCATGGGAATCACATGAGGTTGAACAAGGCCAAGTGCAAGGTGCTGCACCTGGATCAGGACAAGCCCTGGTACCAGCACAGGCTGGGGATGAACAGATGGAGAGCAGCCCTGCTGAGAAGGGCTCGGGGGTGCTGGTGGAGGAGAGGCTGGACATGACCCAGCCATGGGCACTCACAGCACAGAGAGTCAAACGTGTCCTGAGCTGCACCCAGAGCAGTGTGGCCAGCAGTGCCAGGGAGGGGATTCTGTCCCTCTGCTCTGGTGACACCCCACCTGCAGTGCTGCCTCCAGCTCTGGGGTCCCCAGCACAGGAGGGACACTGACCTGTTGGATTGAGTCCAGAGGAGGCCACCAAGTTGAACAGAGGCGTGGAGCACCTTTCTGTGAGGAAAGGGTGAGAGAGTTGGAATTGCTCAGACTGGGAAAAAAGAAGGTTTTGGGGTGACCTAATTGCAGCTTTCCTGTACCTGAAAGGAACTTAAAGGAAAGATAGAGCAGGACTATTTACAAGACCATGTAGTGACAGGACAAAGGGGAATGGGTTTAAGTTGAAAGAGGTTGGTAGGTTTAGATTAGATGTGGAAGAAATTCCTTACTGTGAAGTACTGGAACAGGATGCCCAGAGAGGTTGTGAATGTTGCATCCCTGATGGTGTCCAAGGCCAAGCTGGACGGGGCTCTGAGCAATCTGATGTCATTGATGGTGTCCCTGCCCACAACCAGGGACCACTGCAAGATCTTCAAAGTCTCCTTTCTATGCAAACCATTCTATGATTTTATTCTTCCTTGATACTAAAATTCAGAAACTGAGAAAACTATAAAAACAGAATCCATGATAAAGTATTTGTTTAGAGTCAAAAAGGCATATTAAAATAACTGTAGTGCTTTTTTCACAATAAAATAGGTTTTGGAACTCATGTATAGCGAATAAATCTGGCTCGCATAGAGTTATTTATGTTCTGAAAAGCCTTAAGAAGCTTAAGAGCCTAAATGTTAATCTCATAGACTGTTTCTCAGATAAGTGGTATTATTTCTAGTGTTCAATGTCTCTGTAAAATGTTAATTTCTTTATTTTTTGCCTCACTGATTGGTATATTGCTTCATAACTTCAAAAATTCATAGAATTTCCTAAATCCTATGTATCTGTCACAAGCAATTAAGGGTGATCTTTAAAAAAAACCCTAAAACCTGGTGTTTGAATACATTTTCCTCAGTACATTTGTAACAGACAAGCATTCAAGAATAAAAATTCTAAATCATCACCAGACTTTAGTTATTACTTATATCAGAATTTCCTCTAATGTCTTAGGTTCACAGTGTGGTTTGAGTTAGAAAGGAGTTTAAAGGTCATCTAGGTCACTCCACCTGACACAAGCAGCAAAATCTTTCTCTAGATCAGGTTGCTGAAAGCTGCAACCAGCTTGAAGTACTTCTAAAATCTCCTTTGCTCTCAATCACTTTGTCCCGTGATGATCCCCCAGTCTGTGTTGATGTTGGGCACTGCCCCAACCCAGGTGTAGGACCTGGGACTTGACCTTGCTGAGCTTCATGAAATTTTCAGAAACCCACTCCTGGAGCCTGTCAACTTCATACTGTTGATTTGGGCTCTGATTTGGAGAGTTTAATGTATTCTCTGAATGACTTTTGTGGACGTAAAGGCATTAATCATTGGTTATAGTCCTGAGCTATTCTGGCAATTGTTTGTCTGTCTATACTATAGCTACTTAGCTGCCTAATTAATATAAATTTAGAGCAGCTAAACCTGCAATGCCTCTCTGGGAAGAAAACTGGTGCCAGTTTTACAAAAATTAACTGAGTCTCACGGACGAGATCAATTTTGGCCTTGAAATAATGGCCAAATATAACTGCTCAAACCCAAAGCTTAAGCAGAAAACATGCAGAGATAAAAATGTACTCAGAACAGCATAAATAATTTCTTTGACCAACTTTTCTAGCCTATTAGAACTGTGCAAGCCATGTGGGAGAAACTGGAAATTCCTTAAGGAGAGCTTAGGAAGCTGGAGATCTTTTGGTCTCCATAAGTCCTAATTCCCAGTTTCTTCTTTTTACTACAGACTTTATATTTTCCACACCTGCTAATAAGAGGACTGACAAGTCTATTCAGCCTTGATCAAGCCATTGGCCTTTGTACGTCAATACCATACTAGTTGGTTCAGTTACATATATGACATGTATTTGAAAATATATGTATTAAAAGTGCAAAATTATCTATGGTGTAGAGCCTCATTTTCTTTCCAGGGTCTGAGTGGTCAGCAGGTACCCATTCTTGACTGGCTGGACTGCATGTGACCTTCAGCATGCATACAGGAGGCTCAGAGGCACGTCTTCAGCTCCACAACACTAAGCCCTCTGTCACTGCAAGATTCCTTCCACACTCTGCTAATGCAAAATTTAGACACTCTGGCATGGAGCTCAGCATCTGTCTGAGCACCCAGATTTTGGAATACAGTAAGCCAACAGATGCCATATATTCAGCATACATGAAGAGGTGTTTCTAGGTGTCAATTAGGGGCCACTGAGTAGCAGTCATTAAGAGTATGCCTGCCTGTGCATGGGGAATCACAGCAAATTATGATCCAGAAAAACATTTTCACAGTGTTCCACAAATTACATGGGGTTAATCTAGGCTGTTGTGAGAGAGGTGAGCCATAAAATAATAGCTATCAGCAGCTGACATCTGGAGAACCTGTTATAAACCTTTCAGGTTGAATTTAACAATAATGTGAGCAGGGCTACATGGCAAGGGTAAAGCAAAATAACTTCCTCTGTAGGAAAATTCGTCTAACAAAACTGAGTGGGAGTCCCTGTGGGAAGGGAAAGTCATTTTATTAAACAGCATCTTTAAGTGTGTTGATTTTACAGATGCACTCTTACAAGCATCAAGACACATGTTCAACAGTTTGGGCAGGATCACTAGTGTGTGCAACACAAGAGAAAAAGAGACAGCTGCTGTCAAGTACTTGTATTTTGGGTACCTTTTGACTTGCAACAGTGAACTAATCTTCATATTACTGCTCTCCAAAGACTTGTTCAAAGGCATGTAGTCCATCCTACTGCTAGAAACAGTGTAATGGAAGCAGTTTCTTGGGAAGAATATCCTTTGTTACACATGCAGACTTTTTTTGAATGCTTTGTTCTACAATTTCTTCCAGTGTTTACACATTTAATTCATAGCATTCTTATGTCTACTGCAAATCTCTACAAATCACTGTGTAAAAATGTTGATTTATATTGCTGCTCCCATATAAGTATTAAGAAATGTACCTTTTCTGCCAGAGGCAGTAACTGGTGCCTTCTCTGAATTGATCCTGCATGTATTGTCAGTGAGAAACCATGGATATAATTGGTGTTTATGGCATCCCAAAATGTATTTATCTGAATGTAAGTGTCCTTTCAGCTATTCCCACTGCCCTTGTGAGTGACAAGCAGACAGGATGCCCAGAGAACCTGGTTTGCATAAACACCAGTGTTGTGACTTATGGAGTGAGAATAAATGGGCTCTGTGGGCAGAGAGCTCAGCCTGAGCACAGCCTGCTTGTAAAAGCTCCACATATAGTCATGCTGTGCCTTGCCAAGGACCTGGGGAATTCACAGCTCCTTTGGAAGCTGGGTGATACTTTTCTTAAAGCTGTACTCTAGAAGCAGTCTTTCTGTTCCATATCCTCACCTGTAAAGAGTGACACTTACTCCACCTTGGACAGACTGCATGTAAAGCTACCACAAATGGAGACAGAGCATCTCTACTGTGAGTTAGATGTTTAAATGGCCAGATCAGTCATTCCCTGGAAGGACCCATTTCTTTCCACTGCATATGAAGGGATTCTAGCATGGCTAGCTCCAGCTTAGACATCTATCTTTCTGACATTTAACTTAGGCAAGAGGCTAAAGGGTGCTAAAAAATCGTGGTGATGAGTCACAGCAAATAACTGTGGAAATTTCATCTGAGTTCCACCAAAGGGCACATTTTGACCCAGATAATTTCTTTCAGATTTGAACTGCAGCTTCTGTTTTGTTTGGTCAGAATACAGCATCATCAGAGTACAGAAGTGGGCATTGAACAAATGAAGGAATTAAGAATACATTCAATTCCAAGTTCATTAAAATCTCTGAATTGTGAAAAGAAATATTAATCTTTGCTTTTTTCTATTTCTTCCTCATTTCTGTTTCTCTCTTCTATATTGTTTCTTATAATAAACAAATGTTTGTACTTACTTACAAGAAATTCTATATAAACGCAGGAAACTAATAATAATGGTGTTATTTAGAACAAAACAGTGGTTTGAAAAGTTGATGAGAAAAAATACAAGTAAAGGTTATTTGTACACATAGTACAAATGTGTACATTTGTACTATGTGTACATTTTGCAAAGCTGCATGCTTTTCAACATTATATATTCCAATAGCACAAACTTTGAAAAATATTTACTTACTGATTGTGTAAGTCATAACATATTGGAAATATTGTTGATTGTGACACATTAGATGGTTGAGGTGAAAATTGAAGGCTGATTGAGCTCAAAGTGCTCCTCATTCAGACTTTTCTTACTCTTTAATGCTTATGGCTCTGTACTATGAGAATGAGGAAGCGGCTGTGGAAACAAAATGGGTCATGGAAGCTTTTTAACTCGGGGCAAGGGAACCTAAAGTGTCATATGCAATGAGAAACACCAGTCTGCAGGTAGGGAGGAAGCAACATTTTCTCAGATTTTCTTTTTCTTGTGCAGAAACAGGAGGCATATTAAACTTGCACATAGAATAAGGGATTTCTTAATTTTTTAAATGAAAAAAAAATCTGGGGAACAAAGACAGAATCCAAGAAAAGTTTCCTATGATGCTTGGGCACTGTAAGGTTTAATTGAAGGTAATGTTCTGTTAAAAACAATCTTTTGAAAGGCTTAATTTAAGGCTCACATTCATGATTTAATATATAAAAAAATTTAGTAAAACATTGCCTATTTTTTGTCATATACATAAAATTATCTGAGATGTTTACTGAGGCTGGGAAAAAATCTGTTTAAACTAGACAACAATGTTGTCACAAGAAATTGATGTAAACTAGATAGAAACAAATTTTAGCTAAAAATGAGATAGCTTCTATCAATCAATGTAGTTAAATTCTAAGGCAGTCTGCTGGGAGAGCAGGAAAAAAAATCCTAGCCAGTTAAATACTTTTCTAAAAGGATTATATGATGTCATTGCCTATGGTAGAGATTAGACTAAGTAACCCAAGAGATCCTTTACCTTTTCAAAACATTGAAGTACTCAGCCACAGTAAGACTAATAAGGTATATAGAAGTTGGTATAGAAATAATTAATTTCCCATCGTCCGAGGTTCTTAAATACAATAGTGAACGCATTCTCAATCCAGGGAGCTGCTCTATTTCAGTGAGTGGCACAATGAAATGTCTGTATTTTCTTTTTTTCTATTTCCGAGGAAAAGTTGAAGGACTAACTTTGGGGAGCCAAATGAAACAAGGAAAAAGCCTGGCGTGCTGATATGATGACATATGAGTGTGGTTTGACACAGCAATGTGTAGTTGTAGGTGGTGGAAGGCTCCAGGTTGTCATGTTACATGTCATGGTATTGATTAAAGATAAGAAGTGGGAAAATGTACTTCAGGCCTCATATGTTCAGGATGCTGGCTTCCTGTGGCTATAAAACAACTGAAATATTTGGCTAGTTGTTGTAGGCCTGACATATTATTCAGGAGAGAAATTTTCCACTGCTAATTGATGGATTCTATCTCTGGACTCCAGTCCCTCTCTTTAAGCCATCTATCACTATAAGCCATGGACATGACTTCTTACATCACTTTAAATGCCAACCTTGGAATCATTTCCCTTATTCTCCTGACAAATCTGATCTGTGAGTTGTAGATCTCCATTTGGTCTCCACCAAGACTGTGAACCAGGCTGAGGGCCACGTGCCTGGGGGCTGTGATGCATTGGCAGGCAAGGGGTCCTCACAGCACACCTGATGTCAAACCCTACTGATGGCATCCCAAGAGAGGGGATCAATTCCTGTGAAAAATTCAGCCAGGCTGAGATAAGAAAGCTAATCAAAATTACTCAGTTTTGGAAATAAAATGTCTCCTCCCATCTTTGTCATCCCCTCAACAGATGATCCAAATGAGCAGCATCCTCTGAGCTGTGAAATCCCTCATTAGCAGTCCCAGATGGCATTATTTGTGTGCACAGTGCTGCACATTGTGCTGCTACACTTTGTGGTCTCAGAGTTAAATTCTGTACAGAAGGCATATTGCTGGACTAGAGAACATGGAGTACCCTGACAAAAAGTTTAACAGCTTCTCTCTGAGCACTGGATAATGTAGTTATTTAATAGGACTCAAAAGTTAATAAAATCAGTCCTCTAAGAAACCGTGTAACTTCTGGCAAATGATTCGTTTTTTCTTGAAAAATGATTAATAACAGAACAGTATGTACACTTCCACCTTTACTTACAGTTCAAACCCACTGACTTGCAGAATACAAGATACATCTGAAGCATATTTTTAGCTTTCTTGTTTATTATCTTGCCACTTTTGATAATTGAAATTATTTTTTTTAATACTATCAGCCACTAGGGTGACATTGATAATA
>VZDJ01004378.1:13173098-13186603 GCA_008694505.1 Cyanoderma ruficeps
TAGTAATAGCAATAGTAATAGTACGAGTTCCCAATTTCTATTTTTCTATATTGAAAGCTTTATTGTCCTTTTTTTCCTCTACAAAAATGAGGCATGAGAAATAATTTTAAACATCATTGAGTATCACAACTGATTGTTATTCTAAAATTACTCAGATACAATTCAACTAGTTTGGGATCAAAATTGTCAACACATTTCAGTCACAAGATTCTTGTACATATTTCTTCTACAAGGTGGACATCACAATATAATGAAATAAGCCTTCATATAGGCTACTACTGACCTCATCAGAACAGCAAAATTTTAATATGTTACATGTGCAAAATTGGCTCAGTATTTCAACATAGCTTAAAATCTGTGTAAAAAACATTCTGAATAAAATTACAAAATTTCAGTACTTTTTTGGAATATTATAAAGCTGTCTTTAAAAGGATTTTATTAAGAAAAATGCTTGATGCAAATATTGGTTCCCATCTACAATGTATTTCATACTTCTTTGTAAGATACAGGCCTTCCTCTGTTGGTTAGGCCCTCATATGGCAGCCCAAGTACTTCCCTGTTTAAATTAATGCATGGATTTAACTCTTTAGTTTTCAACTTGATCAGAGAATAGCAGCTTTGAAAATATAAAAGCTACAAATGCATACAGGCATATTATATATCCATATTTATAGACACAAATATTCTACCATAATTTTAAAAATTCTACACTACACACAGTACCCCCACTGGAAAGATGATGCTAAAAAAAAATGACAAGATGTTCGACATTTTCACTGACGACATGTAACTTTTCACAACACAGAAGAACTCACTCACAGTAAGACTAATAAGTTATATAGAAGTTGGTATAGAGATGATTTATTTTCAAGTAACTAATTATAAATTTACCCTCTTGTAACTTTGACTGGGAAAAACTAAACCTGACATCACTTATATAACTGTAAATCTAAATATATGTGCCACATTTGAATATTTCTTTTTAAAAATCTTTTTTATTAGAATCTAAAAAATGTCATTTGACATGATTGTTAATCAAGATATGGAAGAAAACGCTTTGCCAGAAAAAATAAATTTGTGTATCAGTTATGTTTCTTATGGATTTACAGTCAGATTTGACCAACCTAAATACTTTCTAAGCAATAAGATGCTACTGTACTTGGCAAATGTGTACATTTTGGGAAAAAAACCCGAAACACCCATCCTGCTCTCATATGTCTTAAACCTTTATTGTTCCAAGTTTCCAATACTTCTTAGCAGTCAAAAGGCAATTACTTTAATATACAGTTATTAGACTTAATAAAAGGCCAATAACAAAGTACAGTGTGATAAATATTTTAGTTCATTGCATATTGTGCATAATATTAAATGCTGCATTATTTATTGGGAAAAAAAGAAGTGGCAATTGTTTAAACGAAGCCTAAGAAAATCACAAGGATATTTGATATGTTTAAGTGTTTTATTTTTACATTGTTGCATGAAAATATTCTTGAGTTTCTTTCTGTAAAGACATATCATAAACATCTGCTTCTGTGAAGTTACAAACTGGTTTAACTCACAAATGACTGGCAGTGGGACATCTAATATTTGAGGGGTGAGGGAAGTGCTTTTGCCCTGGAAATCTCAACATAGCTTGACACAGTTGGCTTAGCTAGTCAGAATATCAGTAGCTGAGACTGTGTTTTCAAATGAAACATTAAAATACTTTCAGTTTAAAAAAATTCCCACAGCATCTTGGGTCCATCAGGATTAAACATTCTGAAGGTGTAGCTACACAAAATGGCTGACTCCACAAGACAATTTGTCTAGCCAAACTTTGTTCATCATCCCTTCACCTGTGCTCACGTCCCTTTCTTGCCAACCTCTTCCTTCTGTTGCACTGACTCCAGTGGATCACTGTGCCTTTCTTCACTGAACAAATTCAGCTCATTAATCCTAAGGAAAACTGACTTTTATTTATTTATTTATTTAGGCATTATTGGGGTAGTTTTCTTCTTGGTTACTGAATCAAATTCTACTGTTGAAAACTAACTGAACTGTCAGCTGTTAATTTTAACCCAGGACACTCCAGACCTTGGTACCAGGAACTGGTGGAGGGACACAACACTGATATCACAAATTAGAGCTAACACTCATTATTGTATATTCATGTCCAGCCTAACTACATCCTACCCTGAAATCTGAGATATTGGGTGAAAGGCTGAACTAGAATGAAGCAGACACCTGTTCTTCCCTCCTCTTCTGACTTCTTTTTGCATGCTGAGTAAGTTTGAGGCAATTTAGGCACCAAGTTCTTACCAGCCACCATTCACAGGTGAGCGGGTAAGCTTTGAGCTAAATACATAAGGCTGAAAGGTGCTGTGACTCAGGTGCAGCTCCTGTTTCTGTACAATGCTGCTCATGCAGGGTAGCAATGAGTAAGATGGCTGAGAAATACCCACCAATACAGGTCAGTTCACAAGAACATCAGCAGACAGTTTTCTGTAAATATGATCTAAGATTCATTTTCTAAGTAGTAAAATAACAGTCCTTTCTTCTGCTCATCAATAAAATTGTGGGAAATGTAAAATAATTCTTTGGGAAAAACAACACCTGATTTTTCACTAATATCAGGCATTTCATAAAAGAGGCTTTAGAAACTGAATATCAAAAACACAGCAGTAAGTATTGCTAGGAGCTTGCATTTCGTAATTAAATTCATTTTACAACACTTAAAGTACCCTGCCTATCTATAGTACAAAGAGAACATGGTCATTGTCTAAAGGTGCTCTGCAGTCTCAGGATAGCTATAAAACCGTCCAGAAAAATCTAATTAAATTTTACTGTAGTCCTGTATGTTGATTTGCATAGAATGGATTTTGGAGAAGTAGGTAGGTTTCAGACTCTCATTACTATCATCCCATTATATGATCTGTATTCTGAGGGGTTGTATCATGAAGAAATTGCCATTGCCTTGAGCAACTCCTTCCACATCCCTATCATGCCTGTTACAAGTGTTGGTTTTGGAACCACAGCCACTTCCTGACACAGCCTGGCAAGCAGCATCGGTTGATCCTTTCAGGAGGAAGAAGCACATTCCAAATTGTAAAAGATGAGATGTTATTTTATTCAAAATATAGAAATCAATATCAGTATTGTTTGAATCCCAATGGCCGTAGAGAGAGGTCCCTGCAAAGATCAAACCTGCAGCACATAAAAACCCTAAGAAACATCTAAATACCTGGGGCAGGTAAAATCCACATTCTCATAAAACACAGAGGAGGAAAAGTAGGATTCATGATCTTTAGCTACATAAGAATTAGGTGCCTTCCCTGATGTAATTCCTTGAATTCTCTTTATGATCAGGAGGGAGGGTTGGAATCTATCCACACACAAGTTCATTCATTTTAGAATGGATCTCCAACACAAGTGAAATATTTCACCCTGTGGAGGTACCTGCTCTTTTCACTGCTTTTAAAAATGTCCAGTTGGCAAGTTTAGACCAGACAATTTCCAGGCAGCTAAGAGAAGTGGGCTGTGCACAAGTCAAAATACAAGGTCAGAGACACCAAGGTCCTGCAGGAACAAGAACATGCTGTGCCATATCCAAGATGTTAAGAAATATTTGCAGTAGAAATTTTCAAAGTTAGAAAAAAAGTAAAATAAACCTTGCCAAGTACTCTAAGTTAACATGTTGTTATAAATAACAGAGAGTGTTTGCAATGCAAAGCCACATAAAGGATCTAAAATCTCTAAGCTCTAGGATTTCTGAAGCTGTCTCCACAGAAGTTTTTCATGTTCACTGCTACTACACGCTTGAGGAATCTCACTAAGAAATTAAGTCAAACTCCTAAATTGTAAAATACTGATAAGAGTCACTGGAGACCAAATGTCCAAAGGGGGATTTTTTTAATACCATAATTTGCCTTAGGGTAGTTTTTGATCTGTCTTCCTTTCTCAAGATCGTTTCTACAAAGAAAAGGACAACACTGCAATTGTGATTCCCAACACGGACATTGGATGAAGAGCTAACTTTGTCCCAAGTCTGCCTGAAATCAAATAGAACATGAACTTGTATATGAGAACCAAGCAATTAAATCAATGGAGACAGCACCTTCTGACGTTATTTCCTCAACTAACACTATGTGATTTACACACCTTTGATTTCCCAACATCTTGGAAAATCTGAAAATTCCACTGTGTGGTCAATGAGTTAAAATCCACAGCTCAGAAAAGTGTATGAAAAAAAAATCAAATTTATGAAGTGAATCAAGTATTTTAATAGCCTTGAGACTAAAAAACTTCATTTCAGATTCAGATCTTTTTTAATGAAAGATAATAGGACAAAGGGAAGGCCACAGGAAAATGCTGAATCTACAATCTTCTTTGGTGAAAATATTTCCAAAGATGTGTTCACAACTTTCTGCAAACTCCCCGATCTATGGAGTGCTGCACTGAAGACTGCACATCCTTTATCTTAACTATGTATGCTCCACAGTTGGTAACAGAATGTATTACTGATGTCCAGCAAACATTCTGCACTATGTTAATCCTTACTGAACAAAAGAATACAAAGCCAATATCCTTCCTTGCAAGAATCATTAAGTTTCTTTGTGAAAGCAGCTAAAGAAATACTATAGATCTTCAGTCACAACTCAAAATAAAACAACTGATCTATAAGAAAGCATCTGTGAAGATGCTCAGTGTTTTAAACAGAATAAGCAGAGGACAATCTGAGGAAAAGAATGACAAAGTACCCACCTCTTAAACAATAAAGGCCCAGAATTCCAGCAGTGGCAAAAGTACAAAAGGGCTGCAAAAAGCACAAGACTGTGATAATACAAGACAAAAACCTTAGAGTTGACATACCAAAAGAAAGACAGAAGAATTGTGACAAAATATGCTATCCTCTGTTGTAATTTACTCTTGGGTTCTAGGGAACATAATTTATCAGTGCTAGTAAATAAGAAGGATTATGCCCCAAAGAAATAGCTAACAATTTTTTCTCCTAGAGAAAATAGCCCATGGAACCCTAGGTTATGTATAATCGCATGAGTTAGGCAAAACAAACAAGAACTTCAGAATAACTCCAATAAAAATGAATTGATTCTTTTAGTTCTTATGTACATATAACATCATAATAATACTGATCTGTACATGTGACTATCTTTGCTAAAAGAAAGCTGTTGGTGAATAGGATTTTGAAAACTGTTTTTTCTTCTCCTGTATTAAAAAGGAGGTAACTGGAGAATAAGAAGACAAAATTCACTTGCTATGGATAATGGTTTGATAATGGTTTAAGCAGGAGCACTGTGGCTTTGACAGACAAATCGCTGGAAAACACATTTGAAAAAACACCAAAAACTCAAAGAACAAAACTGCCATCACCAGAAAGCTAAATAGCACTTGTCAATCATACAAAATATGGCATACTGTTTCTATTCTTTTTTGCTGTCGTAAGACAAAAAAAAAATTGAGACCACGACAATATTATTTTTGATAGTCCTAAAAGTAAAAGAAGCATAACCAAATGAACCTTTGTTACCCAGGGAAAATGTGCATCTGTGCTATCAAACTATAGAACAACAACCATTTCATCAAAGTTAATCTCTGTATGATCAGCTGAGTCTGGATCATTTTCCCCCTTATGTTTGTATTTTAACTCCTTGCACTGTGGGCATGAAATGAGAGGATGCACAATAATTAACGACCATAATTGGTACTGTGCCTCTCTCTAATTAAAGGCAGGAAAGTAGCTCTCTGTATTACAGCAGTTTTGAATACCAATCCAGTATTTCTCAAAAAAGTTTTGCAGGACATTAGAGCCATTTAACAGAGCTTCAATCCAGAATCCTCTATTCTGGTAATGAGCATACGTGCCACTGGTGCTCTCCAGCACATATTGCTTTCAAGCTTATTTGCAGGAAAGCTTTATAGTCAATCAAGCAATGTTCTTGTCATTACTGTGAGGTTTGTAGGACGCTTGTCCTTGGTAGGATCTCTAACAGCATAAAGCTGGGGAAAAAAGGGGCCATCTGCCTTCAGCAGTCCTTCTGATGGTAGTTCTGGTAAAGTGTGCTGTTACCATTAGCGGCCAGCTGGCCTCTTACATCATTATACATTGCAAATGTTTTACTGCATGACAATATAACATCAAATTACATATTAAAAAAAAAAAACAAACCATGCTTTGAATTGTAAAAGCATCTTTACAGAGAGGGATTGGATATGATCCTCAGGGCAGCGTGTCCAAGTTCATATTTGTTTCTGCAAGCCTTTTAGTGCTAGCTTTGAGTTTATTTCCTCATTCCAAAAATGTAATAGTTCTTTTCATGCGTGGAAAAAAAATATTCTGATGGAAGAAAAATGTCTAACAGAAGTTCTGTTTTGGACTAGAATGTAGGAATTACTGCTTTCAGAATTTGGCTCTTTGGGCCTTATTTTTGCTTGATGTGATTCTTTGTATGTTCTCTGGAGATAAACTTGCATACAACAAAGGAGAAGCAATACTTTGTTGAAGAGACAGAGCAAATAACTGAACTTGTCACATTTAATTTGTAATTTATTGCATTTATTTTGTAATTGTTGACGGAACAGAAGATGTGTGGTGGTTCCACAAAAAAATCCTGACTTGGAAATATACCATCGTTTTCTTACAATTCAGGAAAAGAAATCCTACCTGAGACTAAAGAAATGTTAGAATTGCACTGAAATGAGACATTGACTCAGTATTTTAGCAAACCTCAGTTTATGTTTAGAATAGGTGGCTCATCAGAAGTTTGTGATTGATATTAGTTTTTAACAGAAGACACTCATTCATGGATACTCAAATAGCTGATCCAGCCTTGAGTGTCCCCGTAAGTAGACTCATTATGCTGCTGTTTACTTTAGGTATCAGAAGCTATTCTTCATTTTAAATAAAACTGAATATCTTGAGGAACAGTGTATATATGTAAGATATTTGTAGGCAAATATATGCAGCCACTTTGCTCCCTTGTGATGGATTTTAGATGTCATTGTTTTTATTTCTTCACAGAAGAGATCATAAAGAAATGGGAACCATCCAAATACTAAAAAAAACATATTCACAGCCTGTTTGGTTTTACATTCTAAAATTTTCTACAGTTCAATATCTGAGAATAATGGCAGAACAAGACAGTTCTTAGAAAAATATTCTGGCTGGGCAGAGTTTTCATTTGGTTGTTTCTGCTTTGTTGTTTAAACGACAAAGCTTTTACTCTTACAGAGAAAAATAAAGGTTGAAATGGAAGAAGGGATTTTCCTCTGACAAGAGGAAAATCACCAATAAATACTAATCTCAGCTCCTCCTTGAAAAGTCTACAACCCCTCATTTACAGGGGCACAGAAAAATGTAGTACATTAAGAGTCAGCTCATAAATGAGTACCAAAGGGTTTTGGAAATGCTGTGAAATGATGGTAGGATATTTTCCATTTTTTTGTGGTTTAATTTTGTTATGTTTCTTTTTTTGTGTGTTAATACTCAACTGTAGGCTGTGTTGTACCAATGAAAATTTTGTACTAGGGTTTGGTCTTTCAAAGCAGTTGTCTTGTAACCAAACTCATGATCTCATAACTATATATTTAAAAGAAAACAATAATAGAAACATAAAGAATACTAATATTTGTCCAACTTGATTCTGTAATGTGTTCATCAAGTTTATGAGAATGCTAATGAGAGACACTGAATGCTTTTGGTTCCTGGGGATGTACATATCCATCTAGCATTTGGAAAGGGTATATGTTTGCTTATGCTAGAATAAGAGTTTGTTTGCAAATGTTTGTGCTGCAAACTAGCTGTAAGCCTAAATAGTTCATGTGCTTCTCAAATGGAAAAGGTACGCCATTTGTTTGAATTCTAATTAAAATATTGTAAATAAATCCAGTGTACCACCAGCAACTCCTAAACTGATCAGAATACACATCTGCAGTGTGAAACGACTGTGCAACATACACTGCTGAAGAAATGGGTAAGAAAAATCTTGGAGAGCTGCTTCTCTTTATGGTAGGAGTGACTTCAGCCCTGCTTTTTGCTAAACTTTGGCTTAGTTACAATGACAGAGTTGAACTTTTAAATGTACAGGTTCCCTTTAAATGTACAGGTGTACCCCTTCATGGCATATAAGAGGGACTGGCAGAACAGGACACAATGACTTTCAGCCACTTGTGAGTACTGACATTAGTAAAGTCAATAAAACAAACCCCAAACCAATCCTAAACTAAATACAATGGCATTTACTGAAAAAAGTGAAGCAAAAAAGTAACAGATTTGTATCATTACCCACTCACTCCAAATAGTCTAATTCACAAGCTGAAAATGTTAAGTTGTGATTTTGCAATAAGTCGTATGTCCATCAAAATCCTGTCTTGAAGCATTTATAGTTAATATGGACATATTGGTACAATATTAAGTGTAGCTAGACACATAAGTAGAATCTGAAAAGCTACTCTGTCTCAATTTAAGAAGCTGTTCTTTCCAGGAGACATGGGTCATCCATGAAAAGTACAGAACAGTAAAACTGGCAGAGAATCTAATAAGTGAATGGTCTCTTCCACCACTGGGAAACAGCAGGATTTGAACATCCCTCAATTTTTTAGAAAATATTTAAATTAGTTTATTTAATTGAGTGTCAAAACTCATCAGAAGCAAGAAAAGAACAGGTACATAGAGAATGACAGATGACATAGAAACACTTTTGTGGAGAAAAGAGAGGAGGAATTATATCCCGTGATCAACAACAGCAAATATTACTGGAGCCTTAAGGCTGAGAGAAGGATAGAAATCAAGAGAGGGGTTTGTATTTTTTTCAGGACATGCTATTCCAGAGACAGAAAACAGTTAAAACATGGTGGAAGATTTTATGTGTGCTCTGCAAAACTGAGTTATAATCCTCTGCTATTTCCCCTCACTTTCCACACACATATGCACAAATTCTTTGCACTGCAGCTTGCATCTCCAAGTCATTAACAGCCAACCACACACAGTGCATCACCCCGAGTTTCTTGCTCCAAACAGGTATGATGACTTTGCAAAGAAATTCACACACCACTCTTTTCTGCAAGGAATAATGGCACTGTTAAGCCTTGGTATTTCCTTTATGTGACAGCTTCAGGTACACAGGCACAAACCCAGACACCTCTAAACAGTGTGTGGGAAAATTGTGGCCTATGTCTGTGCTAGTAGATCAAACAACTGAAAACTAATCACAATCACTAATCCTGACCTAAGCACAGCTCTTTGGCAGGGCTGTTGCCATATAGCCTCAATATCATACATTTAGTCTGAAAAGCTTTAGACATCCAAGTGGTCCCCACTGTTCTTAAACCCCAAGTTGTGCTCAAAAATTGCCTACTCTAAAACTATGCCAAGGTTTATGCTAACCAGGTCACTGTAGGGATGGTTTGGGGCAATTACTCAGCCCTAGACCTAACTTTATTTGGATTAAAGCAGATATGACTTTGAGGCCACTTGGGAAAATGCTGAGACAAATTTTCAAAACAAGGTGTCACAGCATTAAAGTGAAAATAAACAGATAAAAGATGAGGCTACTTGTGAGGAAGAAAAGATTTGTACACATCACTTAGTCTTGCTGTTAGCACCACCAGTTTAGATCAATAAAATCTATTCTCTCATTGCATCTGTGGCTAGCCTTACATCTTCCCTTTCCAGAGGGAAAAAAATATGCCATCATTTATAGTACATGTCAGTGCTCTATCTGTCCCTAGTCTGGCTTCCTTGTCTTGTAGAGAGATGGCTGAAGTCTTTGGTCACTCTGACACTCTAGTCAGCACATTCCCATGATGTTGTGGTCCATCCACAGCCATTTCTTCCTGTCTGCTTCTGGAGGAAGCTCAGAAAGTCTATTAATTTTCTTAAAGCATTTTTTTTGAACTAAATCAATTTATTAACTTGTTATTTTTCTTTGTTAGTTCAGTTTTCCAATTTGATAAAGGCCAGGTCAGGTACTATGATAGTGGAAGGAGTGCAGATCAGTGAAGAACAAGGGAGGGAAGAAGGATTAGGAGGGGTGGGAGCTGGGAAAAGCTAACAGAATGTCCGCATTTTGGTAGTGGGAAGTTGTTAATTCAGAATTATGTCTATGTTGTGGTTTGAAATCACATCTTTTGGTTCAGATGAGGACTGCTATTCCTTACCTATTAGGTTATTCTGCATTTCTAAGGATCCTTTTGAAGATTCCAATCCAACATCTTTTTTACATGATACCAATGACTTTCAGTGTCTTATGTTAATATAATATGCACAAATCACACTTTTTTTTTTTGAACAGTTAAACCAATGTAAATCTAATTGTAACCCTTTACCTGTCATTATGATAGCATGGATGTCATGTTTAATAAATACAAGTCTTGTGAGATTATGTGCCATTTTTTGTGATAATGTTTCTTCATGGTGAGAAGGCAAAAATGGTAGGCAATTTTTTCACCAGTGTTTGCAAGCAAATGTGCCTATTCCTAGACAGGAGAATAACAGTCTTATTAAATTTATCTACCTGCATAATAACGGAGTAGTAATTTTTTTGCCATTTCATTCACATTATTTGACAGCACTTAATGTTTTTAGCTTGTAATTCTTTGCAGGGAATATTTAATTTTCCAGGGAATTTTTCTTTTCCTTACTATGTCTTAATTTCTTTTGTTTAAAATTATATTTTCTCTTTTGTTTTCATGGACTCTCCACAATAATACATAGCACCTGTTTTAGGGACTCCTCACCTCATTATATCTCCAATTTAGACATTTTCACCTGAAGTGGTCCCCTAGAATTGATTTATAGTTAATGGAGAGAAGCATGCATATCTTTAAATATAAGACCAGCCATTCTTATAACTGCAGTTATGTTTGCACTAACCATATAACAAATAATCAAAATTTCAGTAATTTTCCAGTTTGTATCCCAGCTAACAATATATCTGTCAGATATTCTTCCAAGTAGTTTCATTTCTTTTGCAAGTTTGTTTGTTTGGGTATTTGTTTGTTTTTCCAGCTCTGTCCAAAGTCTGAAGATGCTTTGTTTGTGTTTTCTTTCACACCTTCTGGTTTTGTACATGTTGCCTCACTTTGTAGTCTTCTCCTCTCTTTTGTTCATCATTCCTATGATTTTTCTCTTTGGCAACACAGCTGTATCACAAAATCTGTTCTGATTCTGCTCCATAGCCTGGAAAACTCTCACAGGTTTTTCATACTTTTATTTCATGAGTTTGTAACAGAATTTTTTAGTTGCTGATCCTCATTATACCTGATGTTAGATTCCACAAGACTCTGCAGATTGTATATGTGACTTTACAGACTGAAGTATGTTATAGATGTTGCTTCATCAATTCATTTTTTTTTTCACAAAAAGCAAAAAACTTTGAAAAGTTCACAGTGTAAGTGTATTTTGGATATTATGCCATTTAGTGCCACCCTAGATAGCTACTTAGTATGATTTAATACTAAAGTCCAGAATCTCTACATCAGAAACATTGAAATAAAAGTCCCCTTTTTCATAAAAAGACAGAAGTCTATTTTGAATATCTTCTAGTTTTGTAGAAGAAAGGGTTTTGTTCTTGGTACCAGGTGTTCTTGTAACTGGTTAAAGAAAGTTGAATTGACATTAAAATTGAGGTATTTTTCTTCCAATGGGAGATAGCAAAACAGCAAAGAAGGGGACAGAAGCAGGGAAACTAACCTCTGTGTTGTTTAACTACCAACCCAAACTGCAGCTGCTTCAAACCAATGTGTTCCATTTCTCTGAGAGATGCTAGCCAGAATATCTTTATCATAGTGCCACTTCCTGCATCAGTTTGGCTACTGTGTGCAATGAGAAATAAACAGATACAAGCTCTATCATATCTCCAGTCCAATTTTGAAATTGCTGTAGTTTTGAAATATTTGCCTAAGCCAGAATTCAAGCAGTCACTTTCCTGGAGACATTGCCTTCTTCCCTGAGCACTGTAACTTTATCATTGTCCTAAATTCCAGTGTCGTGAACACAGTGTATACACATCACTGTCTTGGGAGTGAATAAAATTTTTAGAGCTCTGGCCAGCATCCACCTGAGGGGGTCACTACCCCCTTTTCTTTGCAACACAAAGCAATTGGAACTTGAATATTGTGGCCGGTAACCTAACCTTAGCTGAAGGTTTGATTTTTGAGCGGAGCTACAAGTAGCAATGGTTTTTTCATCTAACAGCACATATTAAGTCTCTCCTACCTGCTCCTGATTACTTGGATCATTCAGCTGCTTTCAGTTTTGGAATGCCATCAGAGGAGTGACCCCTCAAAGGGCCCAGTTGCACACAGGTTATCATGATGTGCAGTAAATTAAATATGTTCTCTCAATTTGTGTCCTTTCTGTGCTACAGTGTCCCTGCCTGCTGTGCTGTCCTTGGAATGCAAGGGGAAATTAGCTCTTGATAGTGCAGCGTGGCAGAAATCAATAACAGAATTATGTCAGCATATAGGATGGGCTGCTAAATCCTAGCATGCCAAGCAACATCTTAATGCATGCCATGATGAACACTGAACTCTGCAAAAAGAGAGGTGTCTCTCATTAACTATGTGGTTCTGGCTGGTATGTTCCAGAATGGCTGAGATATTGGAAAAGTACTGAAATGCATCACCTGCTGATTTCTAGCTTTTACAAGCACATTTCCTGATTATGCAAACAAATTTTAACTCATCGAGAATACAAGCCTCTGCTTTCTTACTACACTGAAATTTATTAGATACAAGCTTCTAGAAATAAATAGTTTGGAGTATGTTTTTGTGTTCCTTCTGTCACAGGAGATGAAACCTCAATTAGATTTGATGGGTTTTACATCAACTTACTAAGTAATCTGATCAAGGCCTCGGAGCCTTCTCACTATGATACGTAATGACTTGCCCTGGGAAGAATGTAATACTGTCTTAAAAAATGTGATTAGGACTTCTGGTCCTTCCTGGTTTCAAAATCCTCAAGGTGCATGAATAAAGATGAACTTTAGTGATAGAGTTAATAGAAAGTAATGAAATTATTTGATACTTCTACTGCAGCTACAGAGATATACAAAACTTAGCAGACCAGGGTGTTTTCAGGGAAACTCTATAAAGAAGATCTAAATGTGTTAATCATAATACAGTGGGCCAAATTCTCTCCTGGCAAGAATCCTTTGAGCCTGATCTCAGACCCTTCTCCAGTAATTTTGTGCCATAAAAAAATCCACAAATCATTTTTACAGACACAGGAGTATTTCAAACTACTGCCGAGATTGCAAGAATGGATTGCAGTTTTTAATGGAAATGTTTCTTAACTGGAAAACAGGAAGAAACTGAAGCCTAAACTGTGTGAAGAAGGAATTGCTTTGGAAAAATTACATCAAAATATTATATTATCTGATGAGTATACACATTGCACAGCTTTGATAATATATTTTTTGAGCTACTCTTGTCTTCAAGGAAATCAAGGCAGGCACTTACATTTTCTCTGTTGATGGTTTCATTGAAGATTCCGGTTTGTAATTCAATAC
>VZDJ01004378.1:13186652-13229394 GCA_008694505.1 Cyanoderma ruficeps
ATTTATTTATTTATTTATTTATTTATATGAGAACCACTTGAGGGTGTAGTAAAAGTAAAGCATGAGAGGGTCTGCAGGAGCCTCGTTTCTTAACCTGTTAAACAGCCATGGTAGGAAGGCAAAAAGAGAGGCTTTCTTCTCCCATTCCCCATCCCTTCTCTACCTTCTGTTCCTCTACCCAGCTCCATATCACCGATAGCACCCTGGTTCAGTATTCATTATAATTTAGCTGCTAGGGCTAAAACACAAGAAAACAAGCAGAAACACCAGGGAATGTCCCCAGGCTGGCAGGAGGCCACCTTGTCACCCTGACTTCTACAGCTGCCAGGTGCTGCGGACTTCTTCAAGTGACACATCCTGTAAAAGTAAAAGATATGAGCTACTTTATTGTGGCCAGGCAACAGTGAGAATTCCTCACTTCATATTACAACATCAATTTTCTATTGCCTGTTCTGAATCCTGTCTTGCTGAACCCTCCAGAGCTACAGTCAACCTTATTAGTGTTCTCTCCTATTTTCCTTCTTCTTCCTGACCTGATTACCATGAGGCACCCTGAAAAAACTTCAGAGGAATATTTCTTCCCTTCTGACTCTCTCCTGTCAAGTCAGTCAGTGGGGAAGAAGTAGGAGATGAAAGGAGTCAACATTCCCATGCCTATGGCCCCACGGCACTGGGGACAGCCATGGCAGGAGCTCTGCTGGCCTTTGAGACCTGCACACACACCTCCCCACAGAGCTGCCAAAATCCTGCAGTGCAGGGCCAACACCCCGGGGAGAAAGCAGGGACACATCTCAGTTATTTCCCTCAGAAAATATCCGAGATGTTTAACTGCAGAAAATCAATTCTGATTACCAGCAGGTGGATTTCAGATGGAGATTGGCTCAGCTTTCTGTCAGCATATCCACCCAAGGCAACCCTGCCAGAAACTTCCATCTTCTGGGATGCCTTCCAGACACACAGCCAAAGTCCCTTGGACTCTGGCTTCCAGATCCTCCTGCTCTTCAATTCCCCAGACATTAAGGCTCCTGCACTGCCCACTAGGAAAGCTTCTAGTGGCACCAGGGATTCACAGCCCTGTTTGTGGGCTGCCAGGGAGATGAAATTACTAAATATGGCTGGAACTGGTAATCTTGGAGGTCTTTTCCAACCTTAATGATTCTATGATCCTATGATTGCAATTTGCACATTTGATTTTTTTTTCCTTTTCCCTCAATCTTCTTGATTGAATTTCAATTAAAATATAGTTGAAAGGTAAATTTCCAAGGACTTGGACATTGCAGGTTTTTGCAAAGATTAACTTAAAAGCTTAGTTTTAGGATGGCACTTCAAGGTGCACATTAGGTTAGGTGCTGATTATTTTGGCAGATGGAATGATGTGAAATCCCCAGCATTTTCCAGGAGAAAGTAATGCTCTAGAAAGACTAGAGAAACAGCCAAGAAAAACAGAGAAAACTAGAGACAGAAGTATGAGGTGTTAGAATAAAGAGGAAAAATTCAAGGTGGAATTTTTTTATTTGAACCATATTATGATCTACAAATCTTTGGGTTTGTTTTTTTCCTTCTTCTACTATAAAAGTTGTTACTTTTTTGTAGTAGAAAAACAAAGTTTAAAAAGAAACTAGATATCTTTAAGACAGGTTTGCAAAGCTTTGGTATTGAACCAGTTTTAATTAATGTCCCAGGGTGAGTCTGATTGAGCCAATAAAATTTGAATAGTAGAAATTTAAAATTTAGAAGTAGAGCTACTACTCAACGGACTTGGATTACAACGGGCTTAATTGTTGTATTTTGTCTGCTGCTGGGAGAGATACAACAGTAGATTCACTTTGTTTTAGCATGTTGAGTTTGTATCCTGCCTCTTGGATTGGAACTGAGGAGAGAATCCTAACTTCTGATAATTTTAACTTTGCTCACATAAATGTATCAAAGGGAAGAAAAAGCTTTTAAACAGACTTTATTTGTGCCTGAAAACAAAGGTGTGAAAAATGAGGCAATGCTTTAAAAATCTGTCTTTGCGCAGTCTTGAGGCCAAATTACAAACTGATTTACATTCTCTCTTAACCTCTTCTCAGGAAATCACTTATAATTTGTTCAGCTCTTTTTTTTCTCTTTGAACAATTCCAAGCCCTGTCTCTGATGATATCAACACAATCCCAGTTCTTCAGATGCAGAGTTCCAGGCAGAAGAAAGCAGATTCAAAACAAGCAGAGAAAATAGAGTTAGAGCTTTATTCATCATTTTTCACTCAAAAATCAAGGTAGAGTAGGATGGGAGGGTCAGTGGATGCAAGTATATACTATCTTTTTTTTATTTTAATATCTTTTAAATGTTTTTATATTTTTTTTCTGACATGTGCTATCTAAATACTTTCAAAGTGTCTAATTCTCAGTACACAGTTAAACATTTCATTCCTAGTAGTGCAAAATAGGAAATTAATATAGTCAGTTCCTTTTAAGGTATTTGCAGCTCTTTGATACACATTTGAAAATCTGAATGTTGGCCAGATCCTGAGTTCAACTGTTTAAAGGAAGTTTCATTGATTTCAGCAGAGCTGGACACATTTACACCAAATGAAGATTTGATCTATACTTCCTAATATGTTGTCTGAAAAGCAGTGCAAAGGAAGGTCTGGATTTCTCAAAGTAACTGGTCCCTTTTCTTGGCTTAATATTGCACACATGTTTTCTCGCTTAAACTTTGCCTCATTTGGCTTTGGGTTTTTATGTAGCCTTTGAAACTGTTTCTAAAGGAAAAATGCAGCTGTTAGCAAGATTTCCTAAAATGTACATGGAACTAATTTTCCAGGCATTTCTCTCAAGGACTCTGATGTATCTACAGAAGACATTTGGCCAAAAGGATTTTTAATGTAACTATGTGATGAAGGAAAAAGAGTAGAGAGAAAGCATCCACTCGTAAGGATAAGAAGAAAAAATTGACTTTTGGTAGTTTATGTACTTGGAATTTAAAATCTTGAAACTCATTCATTAGCAATATTATTTTGCAGAAAAACTGCATTTTTAATGTTTAGTTTAAAACTAAAATAATCAGAGATAAAAGGATGCAATAATGTGAAGAGATCTAGAATTGTATAAATATCTTCACCATAGAGTCTGATTTTGTACATTGTCTGACTGCATCATATTTTCAAAGGCACAAATGACCAAGACTATACAGTCATCAATCTGGCTCATTAAGAGTAAACAAGCACAACATAAAGCGCCATCTTCTCAGCCGGGAGGGCAGGACAAGGCAAGGGGAGACACAGAACTTGGTGGGGAAGAAGAGGTTCTCAGGATCAGAGGAAGCAAAATTCAGATCATGTATCCTTTCTGTCAGTTTCTTCTCTGAGACACCAATGCTACAAATTCACCTATGTTCATCTCCTCACAAATTGCAATATGAACCTCACTTATCACAGATTAAGTTAAATAACCACATTATTGGGGGAAATAGATGAATTTTTAAACAATCTCACTGGGCAAAATTGTAGAGAATCATAATTTAATTTCTTTATCAATCTCATCATAGTAAAATATGTTTTAGATACTGCCTACTGGCCCCTGTAACTGGTAAACACATAATGGATTTTAACATGCTTATGCCTATAACAACACAGAAAATAAAGTGTTATTATTCCCATTTTATCAATGGGTAATTGAGGGCATAGCTTAATGTTAATGGAAGACTGATTTGATATTACTGGCAAAAGTGGTGATAACATTCCACCTTCTGCACCAGTTTGCTATTTCTGCTTCTTTTACACAAAGTGTAAAAGTACTTTTCTTAGTGTATAAGTCCCTTGTGCAGCTAAAGCCACAAGAAGCTTACCCAGCAAGGCAGGAAGACTGAAGAAATTATCCTTTCAGCATCATCCTGTCAGTACCACCAGCATCATCAATGCAGCACCACCCTAAATGCACCTCATTCACTGCAAAGAAACTATTTCAAGATTAAGGAACCAATTTCAGCTTGTTTCTAAAGGAGTGGGACATTTGTGACAGGACAAAAAATTAAACTTGAGGTCTCACCTCCCATGCCAATGTCCTGATGACTTGATGTATCTCCTTTGGAATTGTGTAATTGGTCTAAAGGGAAGACAAAACATGACGGTGAAAATCAGAATTATAAAGGTTAATATACTTTGTTGCAAGCAGGAATTCCACTTGTCTCAAGACTTAGACTGAGATCACAGTTCTGCAATACTGGCACTCAAATAAATGAGACCAGTTGATGGATTTCATACCTCCTTCCTGCCTCTGCTGGGCTCCATTCAATAACTCCTTAATACTCTGTTTTACCAGCGCAACATTTGAGGGGTCATGCAGCAAATAAAATCCATAGAATGATCCAGGTTAAAGAATGACCTTTTTTCTATTTTGGAGGTCAGGAAAAGGTTACTTTTCAATTACTGCATTTACTGCATAGTCCATGGTCATCTATAACCATATCAAAATACCCAGAAGAGGGGGAGGAACCCTGATCAGGTTGGGAGCTGGAGGGCAGTGGGATGGAAACTGCGTAAGTCATGTTTCCATTAAAGCCAGAATATTATCAAACGATGGCTTTATACCCTTGGGTCAGAGCACTTTTGAACTATTTAACATACTGAAAGCGTAAATATCAACATAAAGTTAAATGTACAGTATTTGTGAATGCATATAGTAATAAATCTGAATGTTTTTAAGCAATAATGGTTATTTCCAGAATATAAAAGTAAAATGTAGGGAGAATGCTTAAGACAGTATTGAACAATAAAAATGGAATAATTAGCTAACACTGTAGACAGAGCAAAGAAGTATTTTCTATTAGGTAGTGACTGTGGGATAATAGTGACTTCCCAGCCATATACTTACCATTCTCCATATAGTCTTTCTAAATGACAACATTTGCAGAGCTCCCTAAATACAACAGAGAACCAGTCATAACATGCCACTGTTTGGAGCATATACGGAGAGTTCAGGTAGTTAAAGTAACAGTTAGTATTATTCATGTTTATGAGGAAAAGTGCTGTAATTTTTTTTAGGAGTTAAAGATAGATGACTATTACAAAGTAATGATCCAAGGTTATGGAAATAAAATCAATTAAAACATATTAGAGCACAAGCAATCAGATTCAGTGGTAATTCATACTTTTCTGACTGAACAATGAAAAGTTTCAAGAAACTCTATTTAGTGAATTCTTGGCATATATTTTTACTATGCTTAGCACAAAATTAAGCAAAAGAAAGCACCTGTTTTCAAGGATTCCTCCCTTCCATAAGACAGGGGTTAGAAACATTTCATGGCTACATCAGGTCTGTAAGTAAAGACTACCTCATGTCATCTCAAAAAAACAATATAGATCGTATGGTGTGGCTGGGAGCAAGTAGAGGGTGTGGGAAGTAAAATAAAAATTGTTGCCAGAAAGCAAGCCTTTAGTTAATACTCAACCTGAAATTCTTCTCTGCATAGAGAAAGCAGTGCTAAAACACCTTTTAATCTCATCTCCATGATTTTTTTAATCCTGTTCTCAAATGCTTGTTCGCTGCCTTGCTCTAAAAACTGTCTTTATTTTGGGCGTAGAGATTTCGCTTGTGTCCACAGCACAAAGAACTGCAGTGGCCTGAGACACCATCACTGTCCAGCAGTTTGTTACTGCTCCACTGGCTGCCACTGCCCCATTAGAAAAACCCTGAGAAGAAAACACACCTCTAGAGCTTAGGTTAATGGTTGGACACAAGGCTCATTCTTCTGCTCCTTTTCTGCTTAAAACCTAATTCAGCCTCTTTGCGATGTAATAAATATCCTATTCACCAAAAGGCAGAGCATAAGGATGTTTCAATATTGTCAAATGAAAATAAAACCATCATGGTTTTGAAGTAAATTACTTGGAAACAATTTTTTTGCTTTGGTTGCACTATACAAAGGATTATTTATAAAATGAGCCAAGTTTATTTATGGCAGGTCTGAGAGGAGGCAGGCCTTCAGATTAGGAAAGCATGTCATTTGGAAAAACATCATAGTTATAGATGTGTTCTTGCTAGAGGAAGTGTAGAGACAGAAATGGAAGTGTTCCTGATCTGACTGTTTAAAACTTACACTTGTGAGTCCTTTGTCCATGGGGAAATAAACCTTATGCTCCCTGATTAGCTTTCACACGGAGTTTGAAAAAGATGGGTTCTAATTGCATAGTTTTCAACTGCTTGGAGTAATAGAAAAGTGGATTAATTAATGTTTTATATGAAAGAAAAGACCTTTTTTGGGAGTCAGAACAAAGTAAAGAACTAGATATTGACATGGGATTACTATGTCAGGAATAATGTATCAGCAATGCTTTGAAAGTCTTTGAAGACATTGCATGGGAATATGGGACATGTAGATGTATTCTGCATACGTCCTTTATTTGCAGGTAATTTATCTGGAAAATGATTCCTCAGTTCTATATGATCTCCAACTTTGTTACTTACATTCCCCACTCCTGTGTTTTTCTTGTTGTTTTGTTATTTATTTTTTTTAGTGGTATAGTTTAGAAAGCTTCAATATAGATGAAACTACCTGATTTAGTAATTTATGAGTCTTTTTTAATGAGAGGAGAAAAAATAGACTCTTACAGCAGATGAGTTATCTGACACATATGTCAGATGTCAACTTTGAAATAAGGTGGATCCTATGAGATGCAGGTGTCTGCCTTTGGGCAGATCAATCCTACTCGCAACCTCCAGGTGTTGACTTCAGCTTTCCTTAGCCATACACCAAAGCAGTTTCTGAATTCAGTTCAAGATTAAGGGGAAAAAAGAGAAGGAAATCATATAATGAGGAGACAAGGAAGTGAGTGAAAGAACTAAAAAAAACTTTTAGAGAAAGATGAATGCCAGTGTAATTATGTGCATTTTAAAATTCACACAGTGCACAATGCAAGACAAAAAATTCCAGCAGTTCATGACCTCAAAAACTCAGAGCTGGCAGCCATAGAGCAGCCATAGAGAAGATACATTTTTATGGATAGGTGCAATAATGCTTAGCTTGTAGGTTCCTATTTCTTAGAATAGAAAAAAAATCCTAATTTTGAGCTATTAAAATCTAATAGCTCAAGGCACTTATGCTTTCTGTCATCCTACATCAAATGGGAAGAATTTGGACAGGTTGAAAAAACTAAGTTGAACAAGACAAAAAATTCTAAACAGGGGAATGTACCCAAAGACCACGTTTTCTAAAGAGCCCACAGACATAGATATGGATGCAAGAAGGTTTTTTTCATCAGTTTTGAATCCACACTCTTAGTCTTCTCCTCAGAAAAGGTGTCTGATTATTCTCATCCTATTAAGACCCATGTAATTATCTTATAAAGTGAATGGAAGAATAAAAGGCATTTCTGGTATCGATGGAACACATAGGGGCTTGGTCTCTCTTACCATGACTATTTCATTTTTTTAACCAATGAGTGTTGTACGTACAATTACAGGATTTGCTAGGAGCAAAGGCAAGAGTACTGGTTTCTTCCTTTCTATATGAAAGCACCAAAATACTGAATGACAGATTTAGACTTCCTTCTTCAAAATCCATTTGTCCTTGTCTATAAGTATTACATTTCCCTCTGTGTGGGGTTGCAGTGGAATAGAAGGTGGTGGACTGAAACTCATGAGTTTCTGTTACTGAAAGTTACTGATCCTAGATGCCTTTTTCTAGGTCAATGCTCTAATGACTAGATTATTATTTTTTAAAAAACGTTTAATCTTCTTAACTTCTCACTTAATAGAGGCAAGCAATCTGTGATCTTAGTCTTCCAGGCTCCTCTCCCTTCCTCCTCTCTCCCAGTCAAAAGAGACAGAGGCATCACAAGATATATTGTTCTCTAGATTAGAATATTTCTCACTACAGATTAGTGTTGCTAAATTTGGAGTCTCAGACACAAAATGCCTAAGTAAGGAAGGCTAAAAATGGACCCACCCATATCTCAGCTTGGATGTGAAAATCCTTATTTTTAGATCACAATATTTTTTTTGGATCTAGCCCTCTCAAAATGGCTCAGTGGAGACTTGGTTTCAGGAAAGCTTCAGATGAACTTTCCCGCACCCTCTATTTCCTCCACAGTGAGAGAGAGTATTACCCATCATCCCAAGGAATTGGTAGAATATGTTTCTCATCTTTTCTTCCCACCTTAAGACTGTAGCTCTTAGTTACCCATGCACGGTCTTTTAGGCAAGAGAGGTAACAGCAGTTTTCTGACAATACTTTCTTCTCTACTGATTTGAAAAGTCCATATAGGAGAAGAAAATGTTACCCTAATCTCCTTAGAGCACCTCTGCATTTGGCACCATTTTAAGCATACTGTAGCTCATGCATATTTGCAGACACAAAAACCTATGAACTTTTAGGTCTTTCTGTTTGGTGTGTTCTTGTTTCATAAAGTTTGTTACCAGGCTGTTCCCTGCTCTCCAGCCATGCACTGGGTTCTCTTGACGAAAAATTGTAAGGATCTATCTCCTGGTTTTTTAATGCCTGTCTAGAATTAAAGCAAATTGGTGAACACTGACTGTTTTATTTTACATTTTAAATTTAAACTGAGTCATATGTTAACCACATTGCCACACCTGGGATTTGTTTATCCTGGATTTAGTTTATATCTTTAATAACTGTTAGAGCAAATGTGCTAAAGAAATACTTTCCATTTTTACTATTTTTATGTTGTTATACTGAACTTAGTTTCAATTTTTGTTTTGAAGTCAGTTTTATTTTCTTAACAAGTTTCTTTGAAAAGAAAAACTTCAATTTCTGTGCTGCACTCTCTTCCCCTTCAAGTTACCTCCTTCCCCCATTTCCTTTTAAGTTAGGTGGTAATGAATGAATTCACACCCAGGTGAGCACAGAAGGTTAGCAGATCCCAAGGTTTATTTTTAATGTGGCTAGAATGGTGTTCCTTGAACTCTCTTCGTCCCAAGCTGAGAATGAAAGCGTTGAAGTGATCTCATCCACAGAAAGGTGTGTCTGCATACTCCCTTTCACAGGTGCAGCAACAGAAATCCAACCCAGGCAGCAACTGAAACCCTTCTGTTTGCTCGGTATATTGCAGTCCCGCTTCTGCTCTTTGGGGGAGCACTGGAATTGGTTCAAAACCGATGTCAAGTTATTATTATTACTTTTTAAGTTCAGAGAAAATCTGAAAGTTCTGGGATCTTGTTTCAACTTTTCATTTGACATTGCACGGAGGTTCCATGAGGATAAAAAAGTCTTTGTTTTCTGAGTGACAGTCTAGTTTCTTCTTTATTTTTATGTAGTCAATAACTATGTAGTTCATATCTCTGACATTTTAGGCTTACTCATGACTAAAGAGTTAAGAAAATTATTGTGACCAATGTAATTTAAAATGCACAAAATACCTCCTCTAGGAGGTGCTTACTACTTGCAGATCCTACTCAGATGAAAATTACATCTTCCTTACTTTAATCTTATCTCGTATAGTTACAACTCTGCTACTGATATTAAATATTTCTTGTTCACCATTGGTATTTACACTCAGCAATTACAGAGAGCCTTTTACCTGACACACTAAAGTGTTATATCTGGCATAAATTAGCTCACAGCTGTTAGGACTGGATAAGTAACAGAGGAAATTTTCAAGAAATTATTTTTACCTCCGTTGGCATCCCATTGGTACAGCATATTTTGAGAACGTCAAGGCAAGCAAAGTTCTACTGGCATAAATGTGAATGGCAACAGAAATTATTTGAGAGTTTGGAGGCAAAACTCATTTCAAGTGGTTGTAGTGGTCACATGTTGACCATACTGAGGCCTGGCTCAGTAAGGCTTTACAAAAAGAGAAGTGAGGAAGTCACAATCACTGCACAGCAAACTGAACACAGGTCTTGTTCTTCAAGAGGACCAAACGTACTCAAGTATGACTGGGGACACTGAGAGGACACCACCACTGGGTCTCAAGTTAGTAACTTTGGACATACAGGTAGCACAGCCTCGAGTCTCAGAGTGAATCCAACCAGCTGATGGTCCACAGAGCAAGTGCAGTGACTGCCATTTTCCTGGTGCCTTGGGGTCACCCGTCTGCCTCGCCTGGCAGGGAGAAGTCAAAAAAAGCATCTGCTAATTTAAACTTGCTCCTACAACCAGTAAGGACAGAACTGACCCAAGTCCCCCACTGAGAACTTGGGCATGAGACCAACTGTCATGGATTCACTACCCACTTCCACAAAGGCCGTATCAGTGGAAAGCCTTTACTGTACCTTGTCCAAACTGATGTGGCCATGCACACATGTAGCATTGGGATGGTTTACTTTCTAATTCATGAAGGCATGAGGTAGTACACATACTCTTCCCATTCATCTAGAGTAAGTCAGATTTGAAAACTTCCTTTCCAGATTTACCTTCAGTCATGTACAAATCTGTTCCTGGTGTATTTGGAGAGTTCTCTGGCAAAAAACCAAGAGCAGAGCTGGAAGAGCCAAGTGTAGAAGCCAGAATCAATACCCAGGAGAGGCACAAACTTCACAACCCAGAAAGGCAGATTTATGTCTCTATAATCAAGGCTTCACTGTTCTTGCTAGTGCTCTCTCTTTCTCTAATCTCCCACAAAGGTTTTCCCACTGGATTCCATTTCTGGTTGCCAAATCACTCTACCACCCCAGAACTCTAACTCTGAGACACAATATAGCACTTAACAAGTAGCACAGAGCCCAAAAGGTCAAAAAAGAATTGATATTAGTTTAACTTCAATTTTTATGCTGTTGCCTAAGGACAAAGGCAATATGATTTTGGTAGAAAGCCAAACCTCAAATCTGCAGGCAAGCTGCAGGGAGAAAAGCCCTCAGCAAATAATGCATTTTCAAACGTGAAATAATATGAATAATAGCACATAAAGTTCTGTGTGCCCCGTTTACATGGACAAGTAGGAGGGAATTAATCAAAGGCTATTGTGATCAACTGCTCTTCAATAAAACATCGACTGTGTATTTGCCTACTTGCCCACCCACCTCTTCAATGAAAAGTTGCATGATGGGAAGGGGAGAAGAGGAAGAGGGAGAGGAAGTGGACACAGAAATTATGTGATGGAAAATTATTTCTGTCTGAAATGTGGAGGCCAGAACACCTGCATGATGAGCAGAGCATCACCCCAGCGCTACAGGGAGATTTATGAGACTTTTAAACACAGCTTCGCTCCAGGCCCTTAATTAAGACACAAATCTGTCTGAAAGTAGAACTAAAATCTAATTAAACTTTGCATTTGAAAGGATTCTACATTAAAAGCACTGAGAAACTGCAAGTGCAATTTTATGTATTGCTCTTGCAGCAAACACAGCAAGTACATGGCAAAGTAAGTGATGCAGACTCTGTTTTCTTTGTGTCATGCTACACAAGATTCCTGAAGTTCCTTCAGTATGTCTGTATTCTTGAAATAGGTGAAGGATAGATTCATCTAATCTCTAGTTTCAAACATGGCTCCTTATACCCCCCTACTGGTTTATAACACTTCCCTGTCATGATATGCTGAAACCTCACTGTCTACCTTACTTTTGTTGGGGTTCTCTTTATAGTCAATGAGAAGAGGCATGGGTGTAGGACACTTCATCCCACCTGTATCAGATACCACTTTTGGGACAACAGGAATCTTGCTATGAAAGTCCCAGTCTTCTATTCACTGCAGAATAAATTCTACACAACTGTCCTAGATTAGGTATTGCCTTTGTGATGATTAAAGTTAGTTGAGTTGAACCCCCAGGTATGAATTAAGCATATTCATATGCTGGGATAATATGAAGAGATACACTATAATAAACAAACTTTGACATTTTCAAGGTAAAAATTTTAATCCAGATCTTATTCCACAGACAGATTGTTCCCTACCTGGATTCCACTTGAATCCAGAAAAACCTCTGCCAGTTTCCTCTAAGAGATAGTGCTTGATTTGTACAGAAAAAAGCAGATCTAGGTAGTAGGGTGAGTACAAATGGAGTGGTTTTGGATGCTGGAACAAAAGTCTGAGAGAAAGGAGAGAAAAAAACCACCAGCATTTTTTGTAATAAGTAAGTTTTAAATATGTAAGACGATGCATGAGGGAGGGAAGCAGCTTGATTTCTGCTGCTTAAAGATGTTAAAAGCATGGCAATGAAGTGCAGCTTATTTTAGGAAAATGAAAATGCAGATGGCACAGCAGAAGAGGCAAAGACCCAGCTGTTCTCTCAGGCCTTCTGGACACAGTTTTTAAGATTACATAAATATCTTCAGCCATGTTATATAACTTATGCAAATAGTGATCTGAATTGCATCATTAAAAAAAAAAAAGGGCTACATGCCTTAGCACCTATGTAAGAGAGAAACAAATCATTTTTGTCCTTCCTATCTCCTTAGAGGGTAAAACAAGGAAGGGCTGAGGAGAAGACAAGCTGAATACTGTCAATCAACATTGCTTTAATTCAAATGAGTGATGAAAGAAGGGAAGATCTTTGAGTCCTTGCTGCTGCTTGTAAGGTTGTTAGATTGGTTGCATGTCTAAAAACAAGTAAGAAGGAAATGTCAAAAGGAGATAATAGCAGTGTATGATCTTACTCTGGTTCCAAGGATGGCACAGATAATAATATAAAATAAATATGTTAAGTAAGAATCCTCTAAATAGCAGAATATCTACTTTTCAATGTAAAAATGTACCCAAACTAATTTTTCAAGGTTCTGTGGAAACATATACAGGCATTAGAGCAGAACATTTTCTATCTGAGGATAATTTTACTTGTAATTGAGAAGCACTTCTTGGAATTAGCTATTTGTTTGCAGCAGTGCACTTTCTGCAATAATAATAAAAATTTCTAGCCAAGGAAAAACATTTTAATTACATTAAGTGTATGTAGTGATCATGGTGGTGAGACTCACATTAGGACAGTGAATTCTTCCACCTGTGTTTAGACACTTATAAGATGGATGTCCAATTTAAGCTACTTGTTTAGTGTCTCTCTCCATTTGAGTTCTCTTACTCGTCCATTCTCACTCTCCGTCCCTCTCTGTTGACTATGGAAATCATTATTTCAAAACTAGGTATTTAACTTATAGGCAGCTAAGATACATGTACTGTGTTTCTGGGTCTGTGTTTTTCTCTAGCCAGCTGTAGACAAACTCACAGCCTTAGAAATATCATCAGTAAATAATAAGGACAAACACATTAACATATCATTGTCATATTCTTTTTCATGACTTTGCAGCTTTCTTTGTCCTCTGCATTTTTAAATCCACCTAAACGCTCTACAGAGAACACAGAAGTCATTGTTTTATTTTTTTAAGGATTATCACTATTTAAAAGTGCCATAGGAGAACTCTTTTCTGGTATCTTTCAGGATATCATGTTGCATTATGTTTTACTTTAGAACATAATCAAGAAAGGTCAGGCATTTTAATAAAATGTCACTGCCAAAAATGTTATTATTTTTATTTTTTAAAGGTAGGTATTTCTTTGCATTTTTTACTAAATCTCTGGTGAAAAATTGATAGATTGTTCTGGCCTACAAAAATATTCAGTGATGAGTTTTATTGAGAGCCATACATCCTCCCAAAATGTGTGTGCCTTGCTAAAACAGATATCCTTCATCAAGGGCAGATTTTTTAATTCCAACCAGATCCATCTATAAACAAGTAGGAAGGAAATGTGATTTATCCAAATGGAATTTGACAAGGAGAAGAGGGAGTTGTGGCTGAAGGAAGCAACTAAAGGTATGGGTGATTTTAATTAAATTGCCAAAAGTAGGAGTCTTGTGTATCTTTAGATGAGCCCCTAGATCAGATCCACAACAGCATTCAGTTGTTATTCCATGAAATGGCAAAGTTCAAAATTTTGAATTAAAAGTTCTGTGATGATTTAGGTACTTTTGGAAATGCTTGTCAAACAACAGGAAGGTGGGATGCCATCATGTGCTAACATCCTGCCATTAGTTTAGACAGACTAGAACTGGTTGCAGTAACAGAGCACAAGCTTCAGCACATGAAAAAATCTAAATACCTGTCCTAGCTCTGGAGACTGTGTTCCCTAATTATGAGCTCATTGAAAAACGGTATTGTCCTAGCTCAACTCCTCTTGCTCTCTGACTTAATTAAGTGAAACTTTCACTTAATAGCAACACACTTTCATAGCAAATCTACTGCACATCTTCAGCCTTGGGCAATTCCTATCTGTGCATCTGAGACCTTGTGTCCATGGTGTGGTGCAGTGAGCCTGAAAGTGCTGACAGCAGTGAAGTTGGGGATTTCAGCAAGAACATGATAAGGGAAAGGTCTGGAATCCATGAACTGGAGGACATCATAGATAATACCAGCCCTTCCTCTCTGTCCCTTTTGGCTTAATGCTAATTCAGATTGCATCTTTCAATGTTAATGCAGAAGCACAGGGCATGGATTTGATCAGACTGATAATATCTGCCTTCCCTTGCTTTATTGCCCTAATGCTTACTACTTTCCTCTTGGCAACATATATCCTTTCTACCCAGCAGGACCGTCTGATCATCAGCACCTGGTTCCCAGTTCTTCAGCTGTGGACCTAAAACTCTCCTGGCTGGGATCTTCATCTGCAAGATGCATCCCATGCCTCCAATGGGTCCAGTTCTCCCCATCAGCATGATGGCCAGGACACAAAGGCCCCCAGGATGGGATCATGCTCTTCAGGGAAGTAGCCAGCTGAACACAAGCTGATCCGTGGGTCTCAGGAAGCAGACCATGAAATATTCCCTTTAGCAGGTGCTCATGTAAATCAGGAAATGATAGCATGAGCCTGAATGGAATAAAGGATATGAAACTGTTTCTATGGTTTTGGGTAAATGTCTCTGCATATTAGCTCATTTCAGGAATGTCTTTCATTGCTCTTTACCTCAGACTCACCACAGGGTCCAAATATTCACACAGGCCATCTGATACCCGAATTTATCACACATGGTTACCCGTTCATTTGCCATGTCTTTAGCATAACACCATGATGGAAAATTTTCTTGTTTCACATGTTTAATATTTACGTTGGATAGCTGCAAGATAGAATGAAAATTCATTTTCACAGCTGGTTTGAACCTGTCTATTTCTGCTTTTCTGAAAGGCAAGAATAGAGAGAGATGAGATATCTCACACAGAGAGGTAAAAGAGGAGGGCAAACAGTTAGAGAGAAATAATGGAAATGTTCTGCAGATAAAAACAATATGAGAGAAAAGAATGATTTTTTTCTTTATCTCTGAAGTAAGACCTACCTAAGGCATGCTCATTTATTTATCTAATGGCTGGGTAGGTCCCTTGATACTGCTCTTTATATGTCACCAGTGCAACATTACAAGGACCTCCCAGCTTGATTAGAACTCATCAATTAGCTTCAAAAGCTTTAAATCAACCCCTGTGCTTTTTATTTGCTTTATTTCTCCATCGGACCTGTGTAAAGAAGCCTCCTGCCAGCAGGGGGTGGATCTAGTCTGGAAACAGGGAAAAAACAAAAATGCATATTAAAGCACCAGGCAGCGCCCTAGCTTAATTGCTACATTTATTTATAACAGTATAACAGGGAAAGTGCCAAGACATTATCTAATACATGGATGGTGCCACAACAGCTTTTCATTTTAGTCTGGGAACCATTAGGACATTTTGCTGCATAAATAACACAGTGAATTAAGTCTTCTTCTTGTATCAGCACCATATGTTAATAGCAAACATATTTATAATGTTTATTTGAATAGCTTCAAAAGGGGGTATTACAACAGATCAGTTGAACTGTAAACACTATTAAGACACTTTTTGAACTTTGTCATTAATGCCTCTTAGTAGATGGAGAAAAAATACTTGTGATAAATTTCAAAAGTGCTGGGAAAAACATGAGCTTTCCACACATGAATCTCTAAGTACATTTTTTAACCATGCTAATTCACTGGTCTCAGTAACTGGGAAGCTTGCAACTCTGTCTTAGACGAATAACAGCAAAAACTGGGTTGTGTAATTAGTCTGTGGTCTTCCATCAGTAAAAACTTCTATTACAGGGAGCTGCAGTGCTGACATTTATAAGTTCCAGGGTGATGTATTAGAGTTACCATAAATACAGCTGATAGTAGCAGTTGCTGTAGCCACAAATTAGGCTAGTAAATCAAAGTACTCAAATGGTGCTTTTTTTTTTTTTTTTTAAAGAAAGCTGCAAATTAGCAGATTTTTCTATGCAAGTTCACATATCACAGAAAAATGTCAATGGGTTTGGTCCAAGGGACACTCAAGGTTTTTTCATTCTCCTTTGTTTTTTAACAATGTAATGCCATCAGCACTTTTTTTCTCGTTTACAAAGACACCATTCATTTGTGAAAGCAGTATCAAACAGCAGGTCAGCTGCTTTTTCTGTGTGTATGCTGTTTCCTTTAAATGCTTTCTTGAGTGAACCCGGGTAGCTGTAAAGACAATGATGGGACTACTCCGTGGGAAAGAATATTTAGCCTTCTGCAACACAAGGAGATGATGTGTTTTTTGTATCAGTATCCAACCAGGTTAGTAAGCAGAAAGTCTGTCTGCACAATGAAAACAGTTCCAAAGATTTACACAATGAATTAAAAGTTAATGCCAGAGGTTCAAGCATCCTGAGTTAGTCCCTTAAAATTAAAAATCAGTGATGCCAAAATTTTGATTAAATGCAAGGAAACATGTAAAATATTACATTGGCTGGGATTCACTTGCTTGAACACGGTCATCTAGCATCATTTAAAATGTGCAAAGATGTGACAGTTGTCTGTGGCCAGGATGTATCATATACAGGAGTCTTCTTCTACAAAATCAGACAGAAGATGGACAGGATACAGGATGGTGCATCTGAAATGACGTTACACCCCTATGGACTGGCAGCTGAATCCTATCCACACTGAGAAAATCCCCAGTGGCCAGTAAGCAAATTTAAATGTCTCTGTAGGTTCAACAATTTATTTCTGTTTCTGCCCCAGAGACTTGTCTACCTCCTTGCCTATTTCCTGAAGTTTCAGTCAGTCTGGGAAACTGAGTTCTTTCTGAATTGTAAAAATCTCCTCATATATGTGACTTGTCCAATTTTTTGAACGAGGACTATTTCTGGCTACAGAACTCTAGTCTCAACTTTGTAAAGGAGTCCAGGAATGTAAAGGGCTCCAGTTACGGGTCAAGCACTGCCTTGTTTGTAGAAATGAACTCTGTAAACAGTGAATTTCACCATGCCTCACACAAGCTGCATATGTGAAGCTCCTCAGAACAGTTGAACCCTTCTGAATCTTCCAATCCTCTGCAGTGAAGCTTATGTACCAAAATGGACAGCCAGCAGTGAAATACTTCATCTGGACTCAGCAATTTTGACCATAGTTGCACAAGTAGGGTACTTTCCATCTAAATCCTTGAAATTTCTTGACCTAGATGTAGATGCTGACTGGCTATTTCAGCATGCGTGGATGAATCTAGGGCACTGTGTTGCATGGACCTGACTCAGTATCAATAATATGTCTCCAAAGCCAAACTTTTAAGTCAGTAGAAACTCAGAGTAACAGAAGAGACGTTTTGGCATATGATTATTAAACACAAACTGACTGAAGAGCATTAAAAATATATATTATTGCAAATCTAAATACAGAATCCAAGTGCAGATGTCACAAAATACCAATACATGCAACCTTAATTTCTTTTTTTTTCAGGTATATGTCTAACAGTGTGGTATGTAATTACATTCAAACCTGTCACAGAGGGTGAACTATTTCAGTGCACAAGACAGCATATGTTCTGAATAAGAGCAAAAGCACTAGACACCCATTTGTGCAATAAGCACTCTCTCTCAGAGCCTGGAAAAGAAAGAGCAGGATAAGGCTTTGTTTCAGTCTATCACTTTGCTACATTCCCAGGCTATAGATTTTTAGTATGTTATATGAGCTATGAAGGTGGGATGAAAATGAAGGTAATCACCAGCTGTAAACTGGATAAGGAGTCCTAATCAATCCTTGCAACTTGCCTCCTAACAATCTCAGTATTGTACTGTATGTGTATCCTCCTTTAACACTTGTAAAATGTCAGCTGTGTGCTCTTTGTTGATGGTAGTTTAAAATTGGTTGAATTCTTTCCTTTTTAGCATAGTTTCAGCATGTGACAAGAAAAGTTAATTCAAAATATTGTAATTACTATTGCAATTCATGTGGACTTTAACCATATATTTCTCTTTTTGCAAATGGTTTGCTGCTTTGAGAATGGTTCACGTCTTGTATCCATAAACCAACAGCAGAATACTTCTTAATATGCAAATGACTGAAATATGAAATGAAAATATATCAAACTGTGGTGCAGTTGATTCACTTGAAGGAAGGGATGACATCCAGAAGGACCCGGTTGACTTTGGGTAGGTAGTGGGTCCATTTGAACTTCCTGAGGAACAAGGCCAAGCACAAGATTCTGCGCCTGGGTCAGGGCAACCCTCAATATCAATACAGACTGGAAGATGAACTCAGAGCCCTGTGAGGAAAGACTTGCGCATGGTGGATGACAAAACGCCCATGACCCAACAATGTGCACTCACCCTCCCAGAAAGCAAACTATGTCCTGTTACATCAAAAGGACTGTGACCAGCTGGTCGAGGAAGGTGATTATCTACCTCCACTCTGCTCTAGTGACTCCCCACCTGGGTGTTGTGTCCAGCTCAGGTGCCTGGAGAGGCTTCTGAAGAAGATCACAAAGACAGTCAGAAGGCTGGGACACCTCTCCTATGAAAAAAAGCTGAGAGAGTTGGGGTTGTTCAGCTTAAAGAAGAAAAGGCTCCAAGGAGACCTTAGAGCAGCCTTCCAGTACCTAAAGGGTGCCTACAAGAAAGACAGTGAGAGATTTTTTTTTTTTACCAAGGCCCAAAGTGACAAGGAATAATGGGTTTAAAAATGTATAGATTCAGATTAGACACCAGGGAGAAATTCTTCGCTGTGAGGGTAGTGAGATATTGGAACAGGTTGCCAAGACAATCAGTGGATATCTCACCCCTGGATATGTTCAAGACCAGGCTGGACAGAGCTTTGAGTAACCTGGTCTTGTAGGAGGTGTCCCTGCCCATGGCAGAGTTGTTAGATCACAATTAAAGGTGCCTACAACCCAAATAATTCTTTGATTCCATGAGTGTAGCAATGACTAAACCCTGGTTTCTGACACTGCTTTCCACATCCTCTTAGAACAACAGGAATATATTTGCAAACGTCATCCTTGCTTCAGGGGCATGCATCATGTAGGTGCTTCAACCAAACCCCCACAAAACATTCATATTGTTTTGCAATCCATGAGTCCACAGACTGAGACCTGAGCTTCTGAGCTGTACTACTTACTTGTGACATCTACCTAAGAACTTTGTATTCCAGCTGCACCCTTGGAACATTGGAAAGATCAGGCCGAGCTGAGGGGTGCATGTGAAGTGTGTGGGGGTGGGTGTCACGTCCTGAATTTGTCTCTTCCCACCCACTCTTGGACAGGAAAGAACGTATGTTGTGACTACAATGGGATTATTCACTGAGTATGGTAGGATCAAATTGCTGTTTTGAAATAATCTTTCCTGTATTAGACATGCTAACATCCAAGAAGGAAGAAATAGCCCTTATGAGTACTCAGATCATTCTCCAAGATGCAGGAGTGGCACCAGTTTTGACTTTTGTTATTTTCTCCATTCCTATAATGTCTCATGACTTTTGGTCTGATTACCAGAATCAAGTTCAAGAACTTTGGGGAAGGCCACAGGGTACATAGCCAATCTCTACAATGGCAGAGTTTATGCCAAATATAGTTCTTAAATTTGATATTATTTAAATATTTTTTTCATTATATTGTTTGAAGTGGAGCCACTCAGTCTGCCTTGTGCAGTCTGCCAATTTTTAATCATGAACTGAAATTTGAAATGCTTATTTTATTAGGGCAAAAAATGCCAACATTAAAAATATTATTATTAATTTTAAAATAATGTTTTAGTTATTCTGCCTCCAAAATGCAGTCAGATTTTCTGCTCACAAATTTAGAAATGAATGTAACTTATTTATTTTCTTGCTTCTCTATGAACATTAGAAGTAGTTTTTGCAACAAAGTATTTTCGTGATTATAGACAGTGTATCCTGCAGACACATTATACCCACAAACATGATGAATATATGGGCTATTTAACCCAAAATAACACATTGTGTCAAAACATTTAACAGCTCTTTGTTTTTGTTCTTCAGTTTAGTGGAAGTTCCACTTCAGTTTAGTGGAAGTTTGCTATGCAAACATATTCCATTGCACACTTTTCTGACGTTGCTCTTTAAAAGGATTCTTTTTACCAGTGCATTTTTATATTTAATGATTGCCAAGCTATCAAGCTTTTGAGTCTCAGAATGACCTCGTTACTTAACTTGGGCTTCACTCTGCTTCCATATTTGAGGTTGAAACAAAAGACAATTGAGTAAAGAGCTCACTACACTATGGATTGCCTTGACCTTGAAAGCCCTATATTTTCCCTTCATGCCCACCGCCTACAGTTTTCATGCAAACAGACTGCTTTACTGACTTAGCTGCTTGTTTGCTCAGTAACACACTTGACTAGGTCTATCTCAGTATCACGTCTTCTATTGCATTCAGATCTATTGCTGTGACTCTATGGATCACATTTCTTCAGCAAAGCTCTAATGATCCTGGCAATTATATGGTAGGTTATAGTACCGACAAGGCATATTCATTTAAACATCTTAAATATTTTAAGAAGCCTCACAGAATTTTGCTACTGCCTGAAAATCATCACTTGTCTAATGATACAAAGTATATCTTTCCCTTATAAACACTTCAAGTTTTGGCTTACCATGAGAATTTTTCACTCAGGGCTAGATGCAACACATAACCTCAGCTTATTGCTATTCTTAACTCAGAATATGTTCTATGGAAGTCACAGAAGTGATAAACACTTAGATTTTCCTACGCAGTTTCTTCTCAGTCCTTCCAGACTTTGAGAAAGAAAACCCAAACACACCAAATAGAAAAGTTGGGTGAACAGATAGCATTTTGCAATTAAGTATTGCAAAGAGAAGAAAGATTAATTTTTACCAATATCTGCTGTCATGTGAAAGACACACCTTTATGAAAAAGTGTAATGTTTTCAACTGATTTCAACAGTTTCTCATGACCACATACCTGTAGTTCCTAGAGGACTATGTTTATGCCACACAGAATGGCCATACCAGGCCAGCATTCCATCCAGGTGGTTTTGTGCAGGAGATAAAGAAGCATGACAGAGTGGTTTTGGACAACGACAAGAGCAAAGAAAGCACCCACCAAGAAGAAAACAATAAGGAAAGCTGTGTGTAGATATGCATCAGTATGTGTGTGTCAGTATTACCCTAGGACTTAGCTACACAGGATGCACCAGGGACTCACAGTGCAGCATCCCCTCTTGAGGCAATCCTTAGGGGCTTCATCCCAGAAAATTAAGCAGCGAGGATTCTTCTCTTTCTAATTATTTTATGTATTAGCTTAATGAACATTAACACGGGGTATTGGCAATGATTTTTTGAACACACTCACCACCTCGGGGAGATTCTGACAAAATTTTCACCACACCAGAAATGCTATAAGTATTCTGGTAAATTGTATTCTTCTTCCACCAGCTAAACACCTGCTGCTGGAAACTGAGGAACTTGAGAGCTGTTGAGTTAAGAAGAAGGAACGAGCAGCAGACTGCCCCTGGCTTTCCAAAAGAAAGGGTCTTGGTTCTCTGCCAGGACAGGCTAAAACCAGTAATAAAACTGATTCCATAGATCAGAGGCCAGATTTGTCACCTGCCAGCTCAATGCTCTTAAGCAGCATACCGGGAGAAGCAGAGTCATATTCCACTGTTTCCCACTGCTTTATCCACGCTGGCCCAGAACCATTGTCATTGGCTCCACAGCCACACTTTGCTGAGAGCAGTGAAGAGCTTCCCTGTCTGGACTAGCTCAGGGCTTGGTGATAGGGGCATTGCCTGGGAATAAAGGGAGGGAGATCTATCTGAAAGAGAGCTGAATTCAGATGTCCAGCATGGTGTAACAGTAGCATTCAGTGTCAAAAGTGTGTGGCTTCTTGTATTTTTGGACAAACCTTCCATTTGTGCTCTATAAAAACCGGTTTAGAAAGTGTAAGCCCACATCAAATGATTTTTCACTGATGAAAAAATAAGAAAAGACTCTTCACATTCTGAATTCTGAGTGAAGACACAGATCTGTGCCTGACAGTTCTTACTGGCTAAGTCCAAACAAGCCTTCCTTTTGGGTGGAGGCTTTCTGGTTCTTTGTAGTGTCTGACTTCCTCCTATCAGGTATGCACGTTATCAAGGTACTTAAACTATTTTAATTGCCTTGACAGGCCTCCTGCATTTAAGGCTTTGCAACATTTTTGCACAGAGAACAAAACCTCAGGGTAAGGTACCAACATCAGTGAAAATTTTACAATGACTAATATTGTTTGGAAATCTAATCACCTGAATACTTCTGTTACAGAACTATGTGGAACCTGAGGGACAAAATCACTTCCAAAGTGCATATAGTTTATGCAGCTTGCAATAAATATCATTCACAATTATAATTTCACTTTTATCAAACAGACAAGAACAACTTGTCAAAAATATCTTTAAAGGCCTTTGCATGATCATCTCATGTCAATTAATGACATGAAACAACTGAAAGTTGTAAGCTAATTAGGTAGACATAGAAATTTAACTAGATATTAAGAAGATAATTTAAATAGAAGTCCAATCACAATTCCCTTTTGAGGGGGAAATTAAACATAAACCTGCTGAACTCACAGGTTTTGATTGATTAGGGAAAACCCCACCCAGAATAAGTTTCCTTGCATGATTGATCCAATTGCTTGTTATTGAATATTTCTTTTTTCTTAAAGAACTTTTTTTCATGAATTATGAATGCTCAGGATTCCTGAGTTGTGCTATAGGCAGTTCATGCTCATGTAGCAAACTGAGCTGCTAATACCCATGACCAGTATGTCTTGTTCCATTTCTGCTGCTTCCTAACCTGGGAGCCCAAGGATCCATCCTTTTCTGCAGTAGCAGCTCCTCATCCCACAGTCTGATTAGGTTCGAATGCAGAACCACATCCCTCAAGAGAATTTGGGGTAATTCTTGCTGCTTCCTCACTTGGAAGGTGATACCATTTCTTGTCAGGAATAGGCTGATATTCAAATGTCAGGATGCTCCTGTCTTCTTTTTGCTTTTATTTCCCATACCTGTAATTAAAAGAACAAGGGAAAAAAAAGCAAACTATAAAAAACACCCCCAACAACTTTTTCTTGGGTTAAGCTTATCATGTAGCCCTTTAAAAAAAGATTTTGTTAAGATAGGTAAGAATGAGTAAATGTTGAACTCTTCTAAGGCATCTTTCTACTGTCCTGAAGTTTGTAATGAGCAGTAATTCAAGCACCTTGTAGTGCGTTCACAGTCCTTGGAATGATGTAAACAGGCATTTTACATTCTTCTCATATACAGAATGAGAAGCAATGGACCTAGCATTTTACTTCCTACACTGTGGGAAAAGTCAAAAATGTATGGCTAGTGATATCAAGAATAAACTATATGTCTATCAGTCCAAATTTGTTATTAGTTAGTCAAGATTATGATGTCATGCAAATAAACAAGATGATTTGTTGTCATTTGTGTAATTGTGACATTGCTGTAAGACACTGAAAACCTTCAGAAGTTTTCTTTTTTTGTCCAGACAATAAATCAAGATCAGAAAAATAGAAAATACTAATGTGAGATAATAGAAGAAAAACAATAAATCAAGATACTTTACTTGGAAAAGGCAATGTGTAGTTGCTGAAGAAATTCCTAAATTGACATCGGCATAATGACTAAAGTTTATTGTTGAAATAATTTTAAGAAATAATTTTCCCTACTTCAGTCTTTTGAGATAGGTTGGGTCATTTTCACAGATATTCCAGATGAAAAAATTGTTAGATATCAGACTCCACCAGAAGGAAGTTGTCCCCAGGCTGCAGAAATCCCTAGACACTGTTGCCCCACTCTAACAACAAAGCAGAACAATTTTATCCAAAAATAAAGCACAAGATAAACAGTAAAGGAGCAAAATTGGAGCCCATGTCAGACTAGAAAGGTAACAAGGTAAGTTCTGCAATTTAAATCAGTATGAGGAAAGCCTTGGGCATCAACTGACAAGTAAGCTTTGTCCTAAAGAGAACAATAAACTAAATATGCTCCTCTAGATGAAGTTCTCAACTAAAACTTACATGCTTCTGCTTCTTCTCTTCCATGTTTCTAATGCTTCAGACAGCTGTTCCAGTTGGGAAGACAATGTGAAGTTTTAGCTTTGTCCTGTTTAGCTTTTTGTTCTGAGAATTTTATAATTTGATTTAAATTCTATTCCTCGTAACTAAAATATATATTATTGTTAATAATACCTAAATTTCTCTAATGACTCATGGTCCCAGTAAAGATGCTACACAATTTCCTTAACTGACAAATTTTTGTTTTGTGACAGGACAGTTCCCTTTCATACCAGTGGAGTCCTTCAATAAGATTATCACTTGAAATGGTCAAACTCAGACACCAACATCCAACCAAACCCAAACACACAGAGAAAGCACACAGAGGGTAAAATTAAGGCCGGGTAACCTGGGAGGAATACACAGACATTGTTCAGTCACCTAGGGTTGAAGTTAAGAAAACTGAAGCCCAGTTGGAACTGAACTTGCTAATGAATGTCACAGACAACAACAAAGGCTGCTGTAAGTATGTGGGTGACAAAAAAAGAGGTGACGTGGAAAATGGGGGTACATTGCTGAATCAGAGGATCTGATTACACAGAATATGGCTGAAGTACTGAAAGCCTTCTTTGCTTCAGTCTTTACTAGCAAGACTGCTCTTCAGGAATCCCAGGTTCCAGAGACCAGCAGAATAATCTGGATCAAGGAAGATGTGCCCTTGGCGAAAGTGGATGAGGTCAAGGAATGCTTAGGCACAACAGACACACATAAGTTCATGGGCTCTGACACAATTTACACACAAATGCTGACAGAGTAGAAGTGCTGTTGGCCGTTGGTTTGACATTAGAGCCATAATTAAAGTCAGGCAGTAAGAATGACACCCAAACAGACTTCAGCATGCATGGGCAAGGGGAGAGAAAATGCAAAACACTATGAGCATATTTCTCCCACTTGTCAGGGAGGAAGCTAAAGTCCAGTGATCTGGTGGCCATTTTCAACTATATTTTCTACTAAGCATCTTCTCTCTTGAGCACTATCCAAATCAAGTATTCTATCAAAAAGCTTCTAACTTTACTTCTCTACAGCACAGCATCTTCTGCTATTTTAAGTGCTGGCAGGTGCCAGGGCAGACTGTGCCCTGGAGATGTGCAGGGGCCAGTCCAGGCAAGGGCAGAGCAGGTCCTGGGCCATGGGCTGGGTGAGGGTAGAGCCCAGCAAAGGGGTCAGGGTCAGTCAGGGTTGGCTGTGCACAAAACTGATGAAGTTAAATGTCATTTCTAGTAAATGAGCTCACCAGTACACACATATTTCTACACCTCTAAAAAGCCAAGGTCAGGATCCATAAAGGCACACTCAGCACATATTGAAGGCTCCCACAATAGCAGTGCTATCTCGGGACTTGTAAACAACTTTTGCAGTGCTGCAGTGACTCTGGAGCAAACTGGGTTTTGCTGAACAAACCGAAGGAGAGTCAGTCTGTCATTCTGGCAGGTGTGCTGGGAAATCAGCATGTCACACTCATCAGAGCACTGCCCTGACAGAGATCTCTTCCTCTGATGCTGCCTCTGCAGATGCAGTAAATCATTTTCCCCGGCTATTGTTTGTGAGAGTGAAGCCAAGGGAAAACTCTAAGTTGTTATGGGGTGACAATTCCTGACAAAGATGAGTTATAGTAGAGTAAAAAGAACCAAGGAGTTGGTTCCTGTATCATTCTGTACAGTAATGGATATTTTGAACTAAGTTGTGTTTAAGAACTGAAGGGAAAGAAAGCATTTGTTGTTTGTTTGTCTTATTCCTTCTTCTTTTAAAAGTCTCTCCAAATTAAAATTCATGTATAACATGCATGAGGTATGTATAGCACTGTGCATGTTGTACTGTATAGAAAATTTTACTTTGTATCTATATTTCTTCCACTAGTATTTGTTGAACTCTTTTTTCTACATTAGAATTTTTTTCAGACTTATTTCAAGCTTCAAATATTCATGTAAGTATCAAAAAAAAAGGCTTTTCACATATTATTAATGCAATATGTTTGCCTTAGTAGAGGGGTTTTAGAGACACAAAATAACAGCACACCTACCTTTACCACACATTTAAGAGTGGGCTGGAAGTCCCTTTTTGCTTTACTGCAAACTTAAAAAATGCAGTTGAATCTTGGTCACTTGAATTTCAGTGATGCAAAATCATTCCTTATTTGAAACATATTCTTGTTGCCTGAATACAGCATGGATCCACTAAATCCTTGTTTACCTGAAGGTATGAAAATAGATTTAATTCTAAGTCTAGCATAAGAAAAACCTAGTAAAACTTAGACTATCAGTCATAAAAATACTTAGATAGTTTTTTCCCTAACCCTCTGAAGCAAAGTCATGGGACTTTGTTAAGCTAAATCCATACTCTGTCTCCCACCCACCCACTGTTTGATATGCTATTTGAAAAACTAATTGCTCATATTTTATAACTTCTTTCTGGATGGTTATTTTTGGTGCCACCCACTTTACTTTGCACTTAACATCAAGATGAGGAAATGGACTTAAAATTTATTCAGCAGGGAGTGAAAAATGTGAGGAAAAGTCTTCTAGAGACTTCAACTTCTTAAAATAATTTACCTGTCCTTGAAGAGAGAAACTGACTGTAAGCCCTCACTTGGAAATTACATTACACAGATAAATTACCTTACATCACCCAGACTTTTTCTCTGGTATATGTTTGTGCATTGGTTTTTCTTTTTTAATAAAATCCATCACATCTACCTGATTTCAGTAAGTTGTAACAACCCACCTGTGCTGTGAAAGAGATATAAAGACGCAGAGAGAAAAAAAAAATAAGCAGGCAATGTGTTAAGCTACATGCTGGCTCACTTAATTACTATTGATACAAAGAAAAGCATGTCAGTTTGTCACAAAAAATCACTACTTTCTCAAGAAGGGTACCCCACGCTCTTTTATGAGCCTTAAGGAAAAAAAATACGCATGAAAATAAGGGCCACAGTAAAAATTATACCCTAAAACAACTCCCAAAATTTGAGCTGCAAATATGGATTTGAATTTTGTAGCACAAGGCTATTTCCCATATTAAATAATATTATTTATTAATGTTTAAATAACTATTATTTCTGTTTGGGACCATTTTAAATGTTCCCACTCATCTTCTGTGTTGTGTGATCTGGTATACTACTCCCTTAGAACTGGTTTAGCACAACTTCCTTAGCAGTAGTAGATAAATTTGCTGAAACTTTGAACTGCCCAGTGTAACTTTCACCTAGTCAAGAAAAAGTAGCACCCAGAGGCAGCTAAAGCCATAAAATAAGAAAGATACATTCATTAACAGAAGCTCAGCCTTCAAGAGTAGAAAGGAAATGGCTCATCAAGAGACAATGGGAGGAGCCAGTGATGGGAAGATCCCAAACCACAATATTACAGCTGGTCTGAAGTGTCACAAGACAGGTTGGGAATTCAGGTTAAAATGGTAGAATTGCCCAGGGCTTTCTTTGTTCAAAGCTGTAGTGTTATTAATAAAAAAGACTTTATAGAAAAATCTCTTTTTGGCTTATTAATTTGGCAGAAACTTCCAGCTGAACCCTGTTATGGTGGCAGGTATGTGTAATTTCCACAGCATCTGTAAGTTGGGCATTGGCCATCGGTTTTCTTTGCCATAATGGCTTAATTTTAAAACTCATCAAGTTCATTTCTAGCTTTCCAACTTACTTGAACTGAATCCTTCCTAAATGTAAAACTGTGGAGTCAATGAAAGAAAATAAGTGGGTGGATTTGTGGGTTTTTTTGTTTGTTTTTGTTTTGTTTTGTTTTTTTAATTTCACTTTCTTGATATTCTGAGGCAAATTCCATCTCTTGGGAATTTGCTTCATGAATATTAGAAAAATAATATACCTTTTTCTTTCCCCTCAAGTTCTCAAGAAATTGAATCAGCAAGACCCAAATAGTTGATAACTTTTTGATATCTCTTTCAATCATTCTAAAAAATCCTCACTCGTCACTGATAGCTTTGCAACTCCTGTCAAAAAGGCATACTTGACAAACAATTATTTTTTTACTCTTTATACAAAGATAATTTTTTCTTTCTATTTCTTTCTCAGTCTGTGTTGAACAAACTTTTAACAGTTGGGTAGAGAACTCCTAGAGATGATTATTAGAATACTTCTTTACCTCTAGCAAAGTGTTTTTATATTTGTATCATCAGTAAGATTATTTTGAGAATATGGAATGAGTGGCATGACAAGAACTCGTGAAACAGAGAAGAGTTTTGTGACCAAAAGTGCCTGAATCTTGCTCAATCAATGGAAAGCCATGAGCAGCAAAAGGAACAGTATCACTCAAATATTATTTTAATATTTAGTTATCACCTTAAAATCAGTCATCTAGAAAAATAAAAAATATAAACTAGCTAATGGGGAAAATCAGGTACCTACAGAATTTAATTGATTTAATTGGTTTCAAATGTATTCATTATGATTTGATGACTCATACTTTACAGGGGTTGGTAAGAGAGAAAGGCAGACCCACACAAGTGTGTCATATTCAGAGGGTTAAGTGTGGGTGACATGGACTCTACCTGCTTGATCTGAGCAACTTGTAGTGGTGCAAAATTCGGGTTTTTCCAATTGCTTTTTATGTTTGTAGTGGTTTGTTCCTGTTTGTCCCAATTCCCCCCTGCTAAAAACTCCAGTTGGTATAGCCTTGACCGTGGTGTCAATCACCTTGTTAAAGGTAAAGGATTCTAGGGCATGAAACCCCTGATTTGCCCAGGTAATTAGGTGCCACCTACACCTATTGTCTTTGTAATACTGTACTGGCCAGTGGCCCCGGCCCTTTCCCGTCTGGAGACCTGCCCCCCGGGTACATAACCTGGGGACAGGGGATTTTTCCCCCTCCTTCCACGTGGCCTCTAGGCCCTCTCTGCCTTCCACCACTCTGGAGAGGTACCTGGAGAAATAAACCATCTAAAACCCCGTGGAGAGCCGCTCTCATTTTCTCAAGCCTTAATCACGCCTCAGCCAGGGATTCAGTCCCTCCAAACCTCTGACATATAGAATTCCCGGGGCGAGCTAGCCGGCATAGCAGCCCCCGACAAAGGGAATTTCTATACAACTCATCAAAGTTTTGTATTTGCATCCAGAATCACTGTAGGGCCAATCATTATATGTAGAGACAAGTGGACAGGTAGGTCTTTTCTTTCTCTGTGGCCAGTAACATTTTCCACTATTTTCACCTGTGGCATTTTCTCTCACAGCAGTGACCTAGTACAGAGTTTACACCATCAGTCCCCTCTTCATGACTTGTATTTGAAAATTTTGCTATGGCATTGTTTCTAAATATCTACAAATGCAGGGTCCTGATGGCATAAGTTTTCATTTCAAGTCTAAAATTTTAATTTATGGGATTTTAGAGGTTATTGAGTATTGTAAAAAGGAAAATGTTACAGATCATTCTTTAGGCAGTCAACCAAACCATGTTATATGAAAATATAAAGAAAGTAGAGAAGTATTTAATAAAGTACAAAGTAACCCAGGATTTTATAGCATTATCTTGCCAAAAGTGAGTTTTCATAGATTTTTTTTCTACTAGGGAAGAAAGAAAGGAGAGAAAAAACAAAGCAAGGAAGATAAGGATAACGGCATTATTAGTAGTAGTATTATGGCCACTGTAAGTGGTCATGGTGAAAGAATAGAGACCAGAATCATAACTTACAGGAACCAGAAAGGTGGGATTGTAAAGGGCATTAGAGGTTGCCTATAGTGAGAGGAAGCCTTGAGAAAGAATCAAAGTAGAAAATAAACATCTAGAGATGACAAAACTATGATAAACAATATGAAGCTGTATGCAAAATCTTTAGAAATTAGTTGGTGGCTGTTAGTAAGTTCAGAACTAAAGGAGTGGTAGCAATGGACTTGTGAAGAAAGTAGACAACATCGAGCTTAGGCACTTTATGAGTAGTGAATCAGAAGAATTTAGCAACAATCAGAATGTGGGAATGCCCAACTCAATTACTGGCTTGAATAAACCTAGTACAACTGCTGGGGATTGCAGGATTGCAGCCATAATCACGGGTTTCACCATCAGAATTACAGTCTAGAAACTGCTTCTCCAAATTAGTCTCGCATTTATGTGGTCATGTTTGTTTTGGCATGGCAATATGCAAACAGTGTACTACTATATATTGCTTCCTTTAAGCTTTTTTAACAAATACATTGTTTGTGGTTTTCTGACACATTATTCTAGTTGAGTTCAATTCTTTGTTAAACTGCACATTTCTTTATTAGAAGCATATCTAGCTCTGTAATCATCCATACTTTAGTTGTACTAATGAGCTGTAAAAGACAAAGACATTCTCATCTTGAGATAGTAGATTTATTAATATTTTCATAGCTCATGCATTTCATATTGATATTCTCAGATGGTAAAATTGTTGCAGTTTAGAATTCTTACTATATTAAATCATATTTCTTGTTGTTTCATTGTAACTGGCAATAAAAAAAGCATTGGTCATTCTAGCTACAGCTAATGACCAAAAAAAAGAGAAAGTTATATATATATGTTTAGGTCACAACCTGAAGTTCATCTTTAGTCTAACTCTAATCTCTAATTAATAAATGATGGTACAGATTCAACTAGAAATGTGATGTATTCAAAACCTGCTAATGAGTTCTTATTTTGTTGGCTGTAATTTTCTTTTTTTTTTTTTTTGGCATCTAAGCCACATAAAACAGCTTATTTCCAAGTAGAATGGCTCTCATTTGTTCTGTTTTTCCATGTCTTCAACTTTTCTCCTGTCTTCTTCTGCTGTATTGACCCCCACAGGAGCCAGGAGAGAAGCAGAAATAGCTCATGGAACCAACAGATGAAATTCAACAGGAGAGAACCAAAGTGATAGCAACTATTTAGTCAAGGTTTGACCAGTTTTGGTTCAGCTGCAGTGTGAAAGCATGGCCAGACTGCCCTCACTATCATCATCTTCCTGGTTTCATAGTGAATATTTCTCAAGATCTTCTTTGCCGATAACAAAATATTTTTAAAATTGGGATCTATATGGGCAAGGCATACTTTTTTAGGGGAGATCTGGTAAAGCACGTCCTATTTCAGTCAATGTTATCTAATGCATTCAAAATTATTTAGGCAAGCATACACTGAGAGACCACTAGCTAAGATTATAAATCATTTTATAACCAGTACCTTAGGAGACTTAGTTCTATCTCTTCTTTTGTGCCATCCAAGCTAAGTGCCTTAACCGCAGATATTTTTCTTTTCAAATATGTCATAATATTGAAGGTTTTTCCTATCAGGGGAGGAAAATGGAACAAAAAATATCAAAAAGATATAGTGAAAAAAAGAAAAAAAACCCACTATCTTTCTTTGTTAATAGCACCTACACTTCTCACAGTTTGTGCCTCAGCAGCCCAGGTCTTTTGGTAAGGTTTTCAAGAGCATTCCTATATTCACAAACTATGACTTAAACACTACAAAAGTTATGAATCCTTAGAGGTGACTGAAAGGGTCTTTAAGATATTATTGCTACTTTCAATAACGCTAGAAATATTGGAATAATTTCAGAAACTGGAAGAAATTTAATGCTGTGCTAGTACGTAAATGGGATAAAAAACATGAACTGCCTGAAGATACTCTACCAGGCTGACCTTGACCCTAAATAAAATAGTAGAACAGATACATTACATCAGTAAATAATAAAATATTATGAACACCATTCAAACCAGTCTTCTGCTAAACAGGTTCTCTCAAGGAAACATGATTTTTTTTCTAAATGAGATTAAAAGTTGAGTTGAAAAAGGAAGTAATATCAGTGTATGTAACCAAAGCTCAGTCAAAATGTTGACTGTGTATCAAGGACAATTTGATTAGAAGTCTAAAATACTACAAATTTAACACAGTGAACACTATGTTTATTATCCATTAACTAAGTGACAGACATCAGAGAAACCATTATCAAGCAGGTGTGCTTTTAGTGTGGTCCCATAGGCAACGCTTTTTTCATTTTTTAATGAGTTTTTATCAACGACCTGGAAGATAAAAAAGAATATCATTAACAAAGTTTGCAGTTACCAGGAAAAACTAGAGTCTGGCAAATAATAAAGAAGAAATGTTATTGATAAAGGGCAGTCTTGATTGCCTGATAAGCTATAAACCTGCAAATGATATGTGTTTTGTTTTGAACAAGCAGAGACAGAGAGAGAGGGAGACTAAAGAAGAAAGGACATAAATGGTACCAATGGAAGAGGAGATGCTAATACATGAAAGAAGAACCTGGGAAGAACCACTAGGATGGTCCTACTCTAAATTGATCTGAACTTCACATGAAATCCGTGTTTTGAAAGGCTAACAAGACCCCTGAATTTTGTAAAAAGGGTTTGCCTAGCAAGTGTAAAGAGTAAATAGCATTTATGTATTTCTCCGAAAGTAAACTTTACTAGAATATCCAAGTAAATTCCTTTGTCTGCAGTACAAGAAGGATTGCTATTTGGAGAGAGTTCAGAGAATATTTGTGTGAATAATTAGATTATAAGAAAACATGACTCATAAGAAAAAATCCAGGCACTTTATCTTTTGAAGTTATGAAGTGATCTTGGCCTGCTTAGACCTATGTGAGGAAAAAAAAATTATAAAAGGTTGTTCTAAAGGTCATGATTTAGCTCCAGTAATATCTAAGTCGGGCTATCCTGATGTCCTGTGTCACAGGTCAAGGTAGTTGACAACATTGGTCCATTTTTGAACATGTAACCTATGAGTCATGCAATACTACTTATTTCAAACCAAAGAGAATTACAAATTGAATTTGAATAATTCCAAGGAAGGTTATAGATTGCTAGACTTTTAAGACTTTTGTAAGAAACCTGTTTTAAAAGGTTTGTCTTGACTGGAGAGGACCTACCAAGCAGGAACAAAAACTGAGAGATTTGTTAGACTATAAGAATAAAGAGGCTTAGTTATGGATGGCATACCTAAAAAAACCCAGACTGTGTATGTTTATATATATATGTGTGTATGTGTNNTATATATGTGTGTGTGTGTGTATTATTTTCTTTTATAGCAAAGGACTAATTTTTTTTAGGAAGCAGGATAGCTATGAAAAAGATAGTGTTTCTTCTGATTCTTAGTCAAACTGACATTTTTTTCCAGTTATTTCCAACACTTAATTCTTTGGGATAATGAGGAATGAGAAAAACAGTTCAATTAGAATGTGAAATAAACCACCTCTGTCCCAGATTCCAATCTAATGTGGATGACTATGTGAAAAATGAAATCAGGGCAGATGATCACTAAGTTTAAAGAGAACAAGTAATTCATATTCTTAGCTCTGCTCTGAAAAAATGGACACTAAAAATAACAGTCACAGCTGCTGCCTGAACTACAAGCTCAGCTTCATATAGATGCACAGAGGCAGCTTCAGAGAGAAATGCAGCACCACATCTGCAACAAGTGGCAAATGGTTAGTCATGTTACTGAATAAACTGAAATTATTGAGCCAAAAAGGATATCTATTGATGTTCAAAATATTTCAGTGCACAAATGGGATCACCATCCCCTCTTGCTCAGTTATAGGATGTTGCTTAAAAACTTGCCTGACTTAGGGTCTTTGTTTTATGATTAGAAAAGCTAAATTCAGTTGTTTCAACTTTCTGGCCTGCATGGGTGAAGAACCAGTCAGAGATGTCTGTAGAAGGAAGTGACATATCCATGAAGAGCTGATGATGAATCTGGGCTCTTGTTTAGATAGGGAGAGGCAAAAGGAAAAAGCAGTTGATAAACATTCTGACTTTTGAATGTCTTATCCAAGCCTCTCTGGTCTGGAAGCAAGACTGGAAATAACTCAAATAGGATTTCTTGAAGGATTTCCAGAAGCACTTGGTTTTGGCTGGGTCACTAGTACAGCAAGAATAGACTTCCTTCGATATTTTGGCATTGCTATTTCACATTTCAGATACAAACAGAACATTTGGGGTTTTACCTCCTCTCCNCTCCTCTCCTCTCCTCTCCGACAAAAGCTTTGATTTGGCTGAAACAGGGTCACCAAATTACCTACATGCTTTGCCAAAGAAGACCGCTACACACCAAGGTCCATAACTTTAAAAGCAAATAGTAACATTTGGTACAGAAGGAAAATGGGAAGGAATTCAGGAAAATATATTTCTCTTTCTCCTTAAAACTATTGTATATACAGAAGCTCAAATGCGTGCACACAGAGCCAGGTCCTACCCTCAGCTATGTACACACTGTTCCCATTGAAGCACAGAAGCCACACACATGCAGCTGAGGGCAAAATGGGGACCCAACAGCTGGGCTTTTTAGCTTAGCCACATTAATTACAGAGCTCAATGACCACTGCATACGACTGAATCCCTGGCCACACTGAGCACATCAGCCTTGTAATGTCATTCTCGGCTCATGGATGGCAGACAGTGATGTCTGAGGGAACAGAGACACACTTTTGTCCATCCTCTCCTTGCACACCAGCATTGGTACCCATCCTTCCTTCACCAAGGACTGATTGTTACACACATGGCCACACACAAAGCCTGCCTGGCAGACAAAGAACTCGTAAAGCAAACCCTGCAATCTCCTTCGCTGGCAGCGCTCAGATGGATGGATGGAATTGGGATAGTGGTGTTGCTGACTTGGCAAGAGTTTCTTTAGCTGCTTCTGTTAACATCTCAAGATTTGGCTGCCACCAGGCCTTCCCAGCTGCCTCCTTTCACTGGCTCAGTTCAAAGGCCCAAGTGAATTGAGTGTATATAGACTGGTTCAACTTTGTTCCGCTGTGTGTATACACACACACAATTAGCTGCACTTACTGAGTTGAAAGTGCTCTGCTATTGACAGTCGAGAAACTGAAAATAAATTTCAAACTTGTGATAATAAAAAAACCCCTTAAACTGATAAAAAATAAGTGATATTATTAAATATTGGGCAAAAAGCATGTAACATAAAATGTGAAACATAAAAAGAATAAAGAGGAAGTGTTCTGTATTTCTGGGTGTTGTATGAGGCCTTAAGAAATGTTCACCTGAAAAAACATAATATGCTTTTTTTTTACATAGAAGAGAATCTGACATTAAAGATTGGATTCTAGCCTCACCTTTGGTGTCTTTGACAAAAAATGTGCATGTTGGCCTGAAACTCTAGTGGAATTACAGCAGGTTGGGTTTTGCTCCTTTTGATTCATTAAGTGCTTGTTTACTTCTTCCTTTGTTTTAATCAACAACAACAACAAAGATATTCATTTTTTGTGGATGTCCACCACTTAAAAATAGAAAAAATTAAAATCAGTCTTCCCCAGGAACTTAAACCACTGCACAGCATTAGAAGAGTTACTTTCTAACAGTGTATCACCAATTTTGCTTTGTTTGACCAATGCTGACTACACCTTTGAAAAGTGGAGGACAAGGTGAAAGTGCCTTCAGAATACAAATAATTAGCTTGGCTCATCTTTTTTTAAAGAGACAATTCAAAGTCAAAAAGTCTGATTATATTTTACCAACTGGAAATCCTATCCTACAAAGTCAGAAATCTATTAGCATCAAGAGGAATGACACAGCATGGGAAAGCATTGCTGTCACAAAAGTGTATTACATCAAGGGAAATCAGCAGCTAATGACAATTTTGAGGGGTAGTTAACTCCATTGTGCACTAGTTGATTTCTTTTTGCCCCTGAAACTATTTTATACATATTTAGATTTTAAATATTTTTTCCTTCTGCATCAGAGATTTGAAACATTTTTGATTTTTGGACTCTGAGAAATATCCAGATTCCACTGCAGAAGATTCTGTGTCCCCAGGTTGAAAATCTTGCTCTATTTTGTAAATTAAAAATAAATTATAGTCTTATAATGTGCTATGAAATTAAAAAACCCCACATCACAAAACCAGTTGTATTTCTTTAAGGAAAGACGCTGTGGTTTTCACAGCAATGAACAATTCCCAGTGCAATTAAAGTAACAAAGAAATTAATAAAAGAATGGAGGATGGCTATAAACTACTTGCAGCTGAGGTATTTCCATTTGCTTGATGTAGACCTCTCATTCCAGATGCTGGCTGAGCCCTCAGCCTCTGATCCTTTATGAGTGTGATTCATTCACTTCTGTTCTCTACACCGTTAATGGAATTGCCATCCCATGAACTCGTCTTTGTGCAACCAAGGTTCTCTATTTTCTTTTGCTCTCTCAAAATAACATTCAGCCAGTGATGAGAACACCTAGATTCTTCATCTCTTCACACCTACTCCACTGTTCTTTACAAAAGGTATTGGTACTTGTTGTTTTGAAAAGACTAGGAAAAGAAAAAAGAGAAAAAAAGGAAGAGAATCTGCTGACCAAATAGATTTCCTAAATCACCTTCCTTTTGATGATTAAATATATTATAAATATAATACATATTTTTAGTATATACCCATATATAATTATAAATATAATACAGATTTGCTTAAATAATATTGCTTTTAAAGATGCATTTCTTGTGTATATTGCAGCACAGATTCACTAAGTACACATTCCTCAAAATTATATTTTCCATGATATGGGAACCCTTGTTCTAAGGCTGTAATCTTTAGTGTTAAAAACCTGATAATTAAGTAATGTTTGGTCCCTGATATAGGTGTGAAAAAAATAAAATTAGTTAAAAAAATAAAATTAGTATTTTAGCAAAACATTTATAAATACTTAAATTATGGCTTTCTTTAAAGGAAATTATATTTTGAAATAATATACACAGATATACTGAATGTACATAGAATTACTGAGAAAATTAATTTTAAAAATAACAACATCAAGCTTTTGAATTTTGGTAGAAGAAGTCAGGGTAAAAAGAGCAAAATCAAAATATTTATAGATAAATTTTTTTTCTTGTTTTTTTGCCTGTCTTTTTCCCATGGAATATATTTCTGATGCAGTAATTTCACATGTATAAAAACACCCTCTGCTGTAGTTTGGACAAGTCTGCTGAAGGCGTGATGACATGTGAGGAGGGCAAAGCCTTGTAGAAACATCCAGGTTATCTTTAAATAAGCTACCCTAGAGACTTGGTCCAGAAGAGTTTCTTTAGTGGGATCAAACACTATGGGAAAAAACCACACATTCCTCTCTTCCAGTACACATTTGAGCTCATTTTGGGCTGGTTCTTATAACTTAAGTTACACACTGCCTACTCTGAGTTTACATCTAGTGAATTTAATGCTTCAATGGACAACTCCTGTAAGATAATGTCCTACGGCTCCGTCCAAGGCTGCTGTGATGAATTTCGATTCAGAATGTGTGAAGTTTGGACTGTGTCAAATACCTTGATGCAGAAGAGAGCTCATGGCACTTTAAATAGCACAAAAGGGAGGATACTGCCTGCCCTGCAACCTGGTCAAGGAACTGCAGGAGCAGATGGCAAAGAGATTGGCTGTGCTGACTCTCTGCTCTAATCTCCCTCTCCAGGAGTGGTGGGTTCATATTATACAGTTTTATGATTTCTCTACCTCAACTCCTCCCTTTAACAAGGATTCTGCAGCTAGACAGACACAGGGATTTTCAGTTCAAGATTTTTCATATCATTATTTAAAGTAAGTGAATATAAATTCAGCTACTTACTTGGTCAGGAGCACTGTAACAAACCCCTTGATATTTTTGAGCACTTGTAATGTTCTCACCACCTGCTGGGTCACAATGCAAGTCTCTATCTAATATCTATCCACAGGGGTACATAGGTGCATTAAGTGGTAATTTTTACTTCATAAGAGGTAAAATAAAAATATAATAATAAATAAAAAAGTATTTTTTCTTTTAAGTAAAGTATCATGCTAACTTTATTCTTAATCTTTATCAATACACATGCATAAATATTTGATGATCATATTCAAGCATATGATTAAATCTCATATCTGTATTGAAGCATACTGATCAATATTTGATTCTCATTCACTGCAGAATTATTAAGGATCCTGAATATACAACATATACCATTTTCATCATGAAAGGATGCTGTCCACTATCACGGGGCATGCCATGTTCTGGAACACAACTCAAAAAAACAGTGCAAGATTTAAAATTCTATAAAATTGTAAATGGGATTCATCTCAACCAACTGAAGCAGAAGACAGGTACATCTGGGTTACTCAGCTAGTTTCTTTTTATTGGTGAGCAAATGGCATTACTAAATCTTACATTTATTATGATTTTTAAGTATATTAATCAGGGTGAGATGAGGTGCTTCCTAGGAATGGCTATTTCTCATAGCAGTCTTGAAAAGGAGACTAAAACACATTAGATATAGATTTCTACAACACAGACACCTATACTAGAGACATTTTGAAAACTACTATTGTTGTCTGACTGCAAAGGCACCTTCTGAAACACAGAAGAGAGAGCTATACTGGGCTCTTATGTACATTAGATAGTTAATAATCTATTTACCCTGTGATTTACTTCAATTCACCCAACCTACCTCTTGGCCATATTTTTTCCCTATGAATAATGCAAATCATATTCCTCTTTCCTCACCTCATTAAAAAAAAGAAAAAAAACAAAACCCAAAAAATCCAATGCAGTTCTATTTCCATATGCAAGAACTAAACATAATAATCTAAATACAATGAATTCTGCGTAGCAGACATGTTCTATTAACATATGTAGGATAAATACCAAGATACACAGATGAGTGAACTTCTTGTATCTATTACCCTTCTCTGGTTGTAATATGTTGCTGGTATAGCATTAACTTGTGATAAGAATGTCTGCTGCTCCAGGTAGATAGGAATTGAAAAAGGAAATAAATTCATTTGATTTGTATTCTCAAGGCCAATTGCCAGCCCAAAATGCATTATGCCTGTAGGCAATGGCATGTTAATTCAACAGAAACTTAGTCCAAAGACCTTTGCCTGTATCTTTTCCAAACTGCACTGCTTAACCATTCAGAAGCAAATAAATAGGAGAATGGATCATAAAGGAATTACAGTCCCAAAGACTGAAGCTCAGATGCTCTTGGCAGCATGACAAATGATGTGCATATGATCAAAAAAAGCATGGAAAAGATGCAAAGGATCACGGCGTATTTTGCTATTGTTTGTTTTTCTTCTATTTGGTTCATTATGTACGAAATTAGAGGTAGAAGCCACAGCCAGAAATCAGCAGCTCAACACAAGGTAAAACAGAACCCCTATCCAAACAGCTGGATTAAATACACTGGGAGCAACACCAGGAACAGCAACAACACAGAAGAGTTTGAGTCAGGAGAGAAAGAAACTCAGACCCAAAAAACAAACAAACAAAACAAAATAAAGAAAACGCTCATCTTTACATCTTTTCAGTGATGAAAATTTTGAGAAAATCCTATTGAAACAAAAATTAAATTGTTATTAATCTTTAATTCTCACATTTGCTTCAAGAAAAACTCCTATCAGAAATCTCTTGGGGAATACTGTACCTTCCCTGGGAATCTGCTGGTTCACACCTTCACTTGACAGCTCAGCCACGCTTGCTGTGCTGTCATCATCATCACTACCTGCTGGACACAACGAAGTTGTTGGGAAAAAGGACATGTTTCCCTTAATAACGAACCTGATATGAATCCTACAAAATTCCTTCCTATGTTTACAGAAAAGCTATTTATAAAAGTGGAGAATATATAAAATGTCAGAACTCCTGACAAAAAAAAAAAAAAAGTTTGTTAAAAGACATTCTATGCCAAAGAAAAATTTAAACAAAAATATTTCACCAATTCCAACTTACTGTTTTCATGTTCATTTAAACTTCTCTTTACAAGAATGTTTTGTGCTCTTTGAATTCACCCAGCCTTTTCTGTGGGCTGTAAAGGATTTATTAAGTACAGAAGCCTCATGCAAATTTGTTCATGCCAGTAAGATTTCGTGTTTTGAATCCAAGGCAATATCTTGGCAGCTGTGCTTGTGAGACAACATCCCCGAAAGCTGCATTTTGCACAAGTGAATTAATAAAAACACAAACAACATTTTGCCTTGTTCTTCTGAACCCCTGCAATGTAACAGCTTCAAAAGGCATTATTCAGGTGAGCCTGTGGAATAGGCATCAGGGTAAGAACTTCAACTACCTTTCACTATCTATCCTTCCATTTTGTCTTCTGAGATTCTCTCTTTATTTCAAAGCTTCCCTGTGAGAGCAATGACAGATTAAATAGAGACTGAAAACAGTGCAATCATGCTTTTTTAAAATTCCTTTTACATTTTGAAAGATTGAGGTTTATCCGTTTTTGTGTTCTTCATTCCCTCAGCTAAACTAGGTGCCTCTGAAGTTTTGTGTTCCACTCTGGATTCAAACCCAGCCTAGACCTATATCTATCTATCTATCTATCTATCTATCTATCTATCTATCTATCTATCTATCTATCTATCTATCTATCTATCTATCTATCTATCTATCTAATCTATCTCCCTATATATGTGTGTGTGTGTGTGTGTATATATTTATATATAAAATAGGCTTGTTGGCTCTTTCTACATGACCTTGAACAAACCAGTTTGGAGTTGTCTGATTCAGTTTCCTCACCTGCATATTTTTAAAGACTATTTTCCTTTCTCTGATGCATTGACATCACAAGCTGAAATTATATTGTTGCCAGAAAGCCTATCACAGAAGTGTAGGAAGCAAACAGAATGGATGAGAGACTGAATCCCCATAAAAATCCCTTAAAATAGTGTTGGTGGCTCTTCCAGTCTAGGAAAGGTTGTCCTGCTAGTGCTTGTAGAATTCTTGTTGTGCATGTAAGGAGGGAAAATTGCTCTCTGGAACTGACAAAATCAAAAGCAATAGATTCACTACGTAAACAGATAAAATGTTAAAACATGTTTCTCCTTTCTCTGTGTGCGTTGCATTTGTAGATTTTATCATCTCAGCACTCTCCACATGCACACATGCAAAATTCAGGTGACTTATAGGTTAAGACCATAAATAAGCTATAGTTCATCAATAGGTATAATGTGCCCCATCTTTTTCTTTTATCAGCCAAGTGTGAAACACAGGCACAGACATTGAACACTGGTTTAATTGAATCACAGTTGCTTAAGTGCTCTCAAGAGGTGATAAATTAAAAAGTGTTTTATCGATGAAAGAAATGGGTTTTTGCAAGTTGAAGAAGCAATATGGCATGAATCTAGTAATAAATTGTTGGTTATCTACTAACACCAAATTGCTACCAATAAAAATTATCTGTGAGCTTTTTAACAAGGAAGGAACAATAAACAGAAGATTCCAGCTCAGACATTACTTTGTTTTCCTCTTTTTGGTCAAATTAATGTCAAGTTAAATGGAGAGCTGATCAAATTATTTCTGGAAGGCAATTATTTCAGTTAATCTGATTTATTTTGCCCTGAATAAATGTTCCCCAAGGAATGCTGATTAGATGATTTTATGGCTGTTTTCCATTTTTTTTCCAAACTATGACCTTTTCTGCAAATTTCTTTTTCTGAAAAGTTCTTACTAATTTTTAAAAGAGTTTCCTTTCCCAGTTCATATTCTACTGGTTATCAGTCACCAAATATGGTTTACATGCAAAAATCTTTTGTATACTTTATTACAAGTTGTTTGGTTTTTTTCCCTTAGAAGTTCCTAGGTAAAATGCTGGAAATCTAAAAAGTCTAAAGCTAGTTGATTTTAACAAGGACAAGAAGCCATATTGCATGTCTTGGAAGTAACTAAAAATGCAATGGAGTAAAATAGAAAAGACATTTAAAATAGGTAAAAATGAATGTTATCAGGTAAATATTAAAAATATTCCCCAATTATGATCTCTGCCTTTTTCTCCTGTACTGATTTTCACTGGGACACAACTAACTTTCTTTATAGTAGTTTGAAGGGAGCAATATGTTTTGGATTTGTGACTGGAACAGTGTTGGTAATATATTGATGATTTAGCCATTGCCAAGCAATGCTTTCACATCATCTTGGCCTTTTCTGCATCAGTGCTGGGGGCCCACAAGCCATTGGGAGGTGCCAAAGCTGGGATAGCCTCCCTTTTTTTTCCCTAAAGATCTTTCACAACCTCTCCTTCCTGCTTCTCATTTCACATGACTTCATTATGGAAACAAAGCTCATAACCACAGCTTTATTAAAAAATAACATGAATCACATACTTTGTTCAGAGGTCTCCTGAATAAGTGGAAACACACACACACACCCCAGATAACTCCAAACTGATAGATGCTTAAAGGTATTCCTCTTTCTTCCGTGCCTGCACATGGAGAATGATGAAGTTATAGCTCCTAAAGGGGATCAGGGTGGGAATTCATGCAGTCAAAGCCCTAAAATGTACTTTCAGGAATGCCAGTATTTGTTTTGCATCACAGTCATGAGAGCCATCCACCCAAGGGACCAATACCTGGCTCTAGATCAAATGACACAGTGTGGCTTTGTGTGCACACTGCTCAGGACAAGTTCTCTGCTACAAAGCCCTGGCAGAAGCTCTTCCAAACAGCCTGGGTCACCTCCAGGCTCCATTAGGAGGTGGAGGCTTTATTTCTATTACTTGTAAGTGCCAATTAATTAGCCTCAGCCTGGCTCCATTTGGCACCTCTGTGAAATCATTAT
>VZDJ01004378.1:13229421-13422459 GCA_008694505.1 Cyanoderma ruficeps
ACCTACCTACCTACCTACCTACCTTCCCCCTTTTATTTTCAACATAACATGCCCTGAAATGATGTAAGGGCTGTGTTACAGCCTATAAAATACTTTGGAAGCCCTAATTTGAAGGCATGTGAATAGGCTCTGCAGGGGGACCACTGCTACTCCTTCCCGAGCTGGCCACTGGGAACAGACTCAATCACAGTTGTCCCCAGAAGCACATCTGAATTTAATCACAGAAGGATTCACTCCAAATAAAAGATAAGACCTGAACAGGAAAACAGAGAAGTTAAGATAATAAAGATATTCCCATCTTTCTGGAAGGTCCCAATCAGGAAATCTCATTTTGTTATGCAAGTTCTTTTTCACTCACAAAGAGTGAATCTTTCTGATATAAGAAAGACAGGCCTTTGATGTATCATAATATCAGATATTTCTGGTTCATTGAGGAAACTGATAAAGACATTTGGACATTTCTGAACACGTGAGGATACTTCTTTGGAAGTCCCTTGAAATTTCACTAGAGGAAACTAAAATTGAAAGATTCAAGCTTAGAAAGAAGGAAATAAAACAAAATAATTTTTTTTCAGTCTACAGCTATTTCAGAAGGTCAACATTTTTTTTCGGGATTTTATCAATATGGAACAATATTTTTGTTGGAAAAAATTGTTAATCTCTTTTTCTATTCTGTATCTTAAGAAACACAATATCTTTTATTTGTTTATCTTGCTGGCATTATAAAGTTAAAGGGCTTTATAGCACCAAAATATAATTCTCCCATTCAAACTTACAAAATAAATATCTACCTGGTGGATCATTCTATAATAAAACAGTAAATTAAATACAATACTGCTTCATGTTCTACAGCCTCACCTCTCAGGATTCAGAATAAGACTGACTATATTAGGTCTGTGAGGAATCTGTAAGAAATACTGTGTCTGTTTTCACATTTGTGTGCTTAAACAAAGACTTTACAGTTCCACCCAGCCTAATCATGAAATCCTAGCTGTTAGAGCTCATACACGAATACATTTCTGAATGGGTGTTAGTGATGAAGTAGTCTCTCCATCAAGTGTGAGAAGAGCAACACAAAGCAAAAGCCCAGGAGTGATTCTTGCTCATCAAGACATTTCCCTAGGTCTCTGACTAGGGAAGTACATTTTCCTGTCAGAGAAATACAAGTACTTTCAAAGGGCTGTCTAGCCAGCCTCTACAAGGCATGGATGAGCATGGTACGCTTAAAGCACACTTGCCAAAAACTTGAAAAGTTTTTCAGGAATGATAGGATGCATTAAAAAAATAAAATATTCACATTTTGTCTTTTAATTTGTATATTTTCTTATATTTTTAGGTGGTTTTACGCTCAGCTAGTGAGAGCTTTGAGCAATCTTTTCCATTAAGGAAGTATTAATGGGGGACTAAACAATCTATTGTGAGAAAACTAATTCCCTTTGAATAATGTTGGCTGCATGAAAGGACAAAACCCCTTAGCAAATACACAAAAGCAAAAGTCAAACCAAAGCCAAAGCTGGAAGTAAGCACATTTTGAGTTAATGCAAATTCATCCTGCAGCTTCAGAGCAAAGTCACCTGCCTGATTTGTGAAATCATGAGGAGCGTGAAGAATCAAAAAAAAAGGAGAAGCATTTGGTACCCAATGATGGTCTTGAGGGATGAAATAAATTGGAACTGAGGAACGCTCTGAAGGCAGCTCTGAGTCTCTCTCTGCTTCCCAAAGGAATGACCCTTTTAAAGAATAACCTGCTTTTCCTGCTTGGCCTTTTCCCCATGTCAGGACACAGACAGAAACAGAGACATTTCATAAATGCTTAAGCATAGCAGCATGGTAGCCATTCCCACAGGAAGCTTATAATTCAACCAATCATAAACTCAGAAGAAAGGTCATATTTCTTTCATGGTATATTCATATTTCTTTCAATGATTATTTCTTTCATGTTTTATCTCAGTTGAAAGCAAGATGGAGATAAGCAAAACAAACCAAGACCACTAAGTTTTGAAGGGAGTTGACATCGAACATGTGAGCAGTGTGAATATGACTTCATTTGCTTAGTTAGTTACTTGCTCAGGAAAGCTGAGGCTTTGCTTTTTCTTCTTTCACTGCCTTCTGTATATTTAATTTAAGGTTTAAACCTAGAATGATAAATTGGTGCAGTGTAGTTAAAATTGTTCAAGTGCTTTAAACAGCTAACATTCAATTAGAATGGAGATCAGACAAGCTAAAGTGTCAGAATATGTTCTTGCTTTTCATTAAAATTCAGGTTTCTGAGGAGTGTCACATTTTGAATTTTGATCAAATTGATTTATTTCCATTAATTGTAAGTGCCAATTAGTTACTTGCTGCATTAATAAGAGAGAACTTTAATAGAAAGATCCAAACCCATTGTTCCCTTTGAATGTAACCAGCCCCTTCAGTCATCCTATTCTTAACTGCTAGAACACTAATAAAATGCTAATTTAAATGGGAATATTACCATTTACTTCAAACAAGGCCAACTTTCACCCAGTGTAACTTGTTCTGTTTTAGAACAAGACAGAAACTTCTTGTGATTCTGCTTGACAGAAATTGTCTTCCTTCCTAGAGCTACATTAGTAAACATTTAGGTCAAAGTTTTGAATAAGGCTAGTTTTTCAGATGATTGCCATTGTTGATTTACAGTGATTCTTTACCTGATTTATAAGTTTAGAGGAAAGAGATGCCCAAAATGTTAAGGAAAAGACGTGATATTCAAAGGAAAGTACAGAAATTTGGCTTCTCTAGACCAGGAAGGCAGAGAAGGAATATGCTTGGTCTTTATGAAAACATTGGAATCTACATATTGGATACTGTTCCATCTACTTTCAGCAACAGAAAGCTGTTATTCCAAAGAGAAAATATCTGTCCTGGGTAAATTTGGGCTGAAATTCAGAAAGAGACTCCTACATTCGTGAGAAAACAGGTTTTAGCAGACCTTTCTAAGTGGATTGAAGGAGGAAACACAGATGGCTTTTACAAAGGAACATTTTCTGCAATAATTTGCTTGTCATAGTATTGTCAAAATAGGCCCAACTCCATTCCTATTATAAGCATTTAAAGTCAGCAGAAAAGGGTATCATGTTAATGATCTCAGTTTCATCATCAGGTACAACAAATTACAATTAAATATCTGGTGTTTTTTTGTTTGCAGCTTCTATAAACTTGCTTGGGGCTTTCTGAAGTCAGCTGAACCGTATTCTTTTTTCTCATTTCTAGTGAGTAATAAAGATTGTTATAGCACAAGATTTACTGATCTATCCCTATCTGAGCAGAACTTAAGCTTTTACTTTGATCTGTTTTCTGAGGTTGTCAACAGAATTGTGGGTAGCCTTGAACAGCAGTGCAGCTCCTTCCCAGATGGGTTTCCAAGACATGGGGAGAAGCATCTCCTGAGATGCTTATCACATATTCCCTGAGCCCAGAGGAAACCAAGACAGTTACCAGTGGCTACAGACCCAGCCTTCCATCAGCTAAAAGGAATCAGGACAACCCAAGCCCTTACTACCACCTATCAGCTTATACGAGATGAAACTTCCTTTGAAGACTGTGCAGAAAGGGCTTTTTGTGGTGCACCTGAAGATGTGAATTATCTTTCAGGTGTGGGGTTTGAGTGGTGCTAATACAAAACAGTGACAGTACTTTTGTGATGATCTCTGGCAGAACAGACATTTAAATTTGTTCAGAATAGCTCACACTTTGAAAAGCAGATCCTCTTTGTGGCAAATGTTCAATTTTCTCTTCTCCTTCCCCCCAGCCCAACCACCAGCCTACAGACATGGCTGCAGGGATGAGTCAGTCAGACCCCTTCTGCTGCTTTGTTTGGACTTTCTTAGAATTTTTAGGTAGTTGATCATCCCTGTTCCTCCCAGTCCATGCATATCTCTATGGTCCACTCCTTATATCCCTCTACCTCATACATTTCCCTAGTCACTCTTTTCCTGCATTTGCTCCCCTCATCTATTGACTCTTTCTACCCCAAGCTCCTGATAAAACCGTACAAGCTACATCTCAACACCACATCCTTAATTTAGGCCTTGCCCTCTCTTGAAAGCTTGAGGTCCAAGGCAAGAGTGTCACCAAATGGGAGCCAGTCTTGTATGGCTTCTCATCATTGGCATAAAAGAAGGACCAGGAAGCAGTAACAAGGAGCCACCATTTTATCACTTAAGGGAAATGACATTATTTTGGGTCACCTTTTGGATCCACTGGTTTTATATTATACGGCACCTAGAAGTATGCTAATTTGCAGCATGCAGGGTAATAATAATTTTCAGAAGTAGGCTGATTTTGAAGCTGAGAATAGAATTATAAATTTTCCATAAAATCAAATACTTTGATAAATGAGAACACCTGGGTTTAAATGTGCTCTTTTTTGGGAAATCCTGGTATAAACACTAATAACCATAAGCCAGGAAAAAAAAATAGAATACTCACTGATTAGTCTTCCAAGTAAGCTATCTGATTTATTCCACAAATTTTAAATTCTAATTATCCTTGTCTGTTGAAAATTGTGTTGCATTTAGTGGTGGATGGTATTTAAAATATAAGAAGCGAGAACATCTTATACCTAGTACATTACTAGATGTAGAAAATTGCTTGTTTTCAAGCAGTTAAAGACAGGCAGTTCATGAAGACTTCGACACCACAAAATACTGATTTTTACCTTTGAAAATACATTATTTTAAAGTCTCTAACTATGAGAATAAATATTCTTTTAACAGTAGTTTTGTGTGCAGCCTGATGTTTGTCACCGTATCCATGCTCTACAAATATTATTATGTAGTGTAAGTTGGAATTCTGTTCTAAATCATGTTTCTGCAATGATGATTGAAATAACAGCTAAGAAAGAACTTTCTAGAGTGAGCTTATTATTTCGTTTTTAAGCAAATATACTTCTTGCCATTCATTGTAAGAAGAGGTGATAGTTCTAAATTCAGTGTTCACAGAATTTCTGCCTGGCTTTCCTCCCAGGTAGTTCAGCAGAAGTAGCTCATCAAATTCTAAGACTCCTCCAAATGTTTTGCCCTTAGCTATTGTGTAACAACTCCTGAGTAGTCTTATACTTATGTATTCAAAGGAAACAGACAGAAAATTCTTTTTTTGGGGGGAAAGGATGGTCCAGCTCCTTGCCAGGTTCAGTGCGTGTTCAGATGAAAAACAAGTTCTCACCAGGGAGGCAGAATGATTGGCACAGCCAGGAAGGCTGAAAGGGGGCTGCCTTGTCAGCGTGGACCATTCAGTAGGATTAGCTGTATTCCTAAACATATCCAAACATCTCTCCTCTCAACTGATCACACAAGTGACTGATCACACAAGGAAACAGGAAAGCCAAAGGCCTTGGGACAACACATTCCCCTTCCTGCCCAGTGCTGTGAACTACCAGCACAGTGTTCCAGCTCACCGCTGAATTCTCTTGAAGATGAAGAGCAGCTTGGCTCAGCCCTCTCAGCAGCAAAAACTCACGGTGGGTACCTGAAATGGCTCTTTTATCATTCCCTGAGGGGCTGCTGTGAAGCTTCCCATGGTTTACCAGGCCCAGCTCCTACCTTCAGCTGCCACAGCCTCCTTGCTTCAATTTGCATGCACACGTTCTCTCTCCAAAACTTTGTAAGCAAGATCATTTTGAGTTTAATGAGAGCATTTCTTTTTCTAATTTGCTTCAAATAGCTGAATTAAATAATAGAAGTGGAGAACCACCTAGAGGACTCTCTAGAAAGAATAGTACAGCCAACTTCTACACCCCACACTCTAGGAACACACGTGCACACAGGCGTGCGCACACACACACACGTGCATACATTATTTGTGACGATCTTTCCACCTGTGCTGACATGGATGAGAATTTACAACTACTTCGAAAAATCTACAAGCAGTACCTCAGAAATTCCACATTTTACTGAGCTGCATTATTATAGCACATTTGTCAGGCAGCCAAATGCTATGTCAGCCCTGCAATTGATTTACAGCAACATCTGTAAGAATATTTGAGGAGAGGAGGAAACTAATGTTCACTTTCAATGCCAGCGTTCCAAAGAAACTAATGGTCGCAGGGGATTCACAAACAAAAAACACAGAAATAAATAGCACGTTTGAAAGGTTATGCGCTCAATGTTACAAAAAGCAAGGGAAAAAATAACAAATAAATGCGCTACTTTTCAGACAGGAAAATAACCACAACCTTTTCAGGCATGTCTTAACTAAGCCATATAAAACACCTGGCCCTAAAAACAGCAGACCCTTTTTTTTTTTCTTTCCTGACTAATATATGAAGCTTGAGCAGGAAGCCCACATAAGCTTAAACTTCTTTGTGAAAGACCTCATTTAAAAAAAAAAAAATCCCACCAAACTTTTAAAATAGTTACTTTGTAATTGCTGTGAATTATAAGAGCCTACTTTTCCATTTAGGAATATTTTGTGAGGAGAAAAGAGGTCCAACACTACTGAACAGCTGGAAAGCTTTGGGTGGAGGAAAGAGGTAGGTATGCCTTTCCCAGATCCCTCTCCTCAGCCTCTGCACCTGATCAATAACCAGACATCAAAGACTCAAGAATGTTTCCTCCGCTGCCTTTCTGAGAGATAACTATCCGATGCAGTCTTTTATTTGCACTTCAGTTTAAGAGAAGAGATGATTTGGGCATTGTTTGCACAGCTCCTGAATCCGAGGTGCTGTTTGAGATGCGCTGGATCAAGGCATCCCCAGGGTAGGAGCCCTGGAGTAACGCTGCTCCTGTGGCTCCCCTGCCAACAGCACACACAGCAACACTGAGAGGCCACTCGGGGCTTGCTCAGGATCCACCTTGGGACCAGCCTCCTACAGCTCTCAAAGCACACAGGGAGCAGAACACTTCTAATCACACAGAAAAATGTCAACCCTGACTCTTTATGATTATAGAAACTTGTTGAGTCAGTACTTTCAAGAAGAAATCAAGGAGAGAAACATGCTCTGGGAGGAAGGAGAATCAATCCACAAGGCCCTACCAAACTCAGATCAAATGGATTTGGGAAGAAGGATTTGCAGCAGGGAAAGAACAAGCAACAGCTCTGCACAGTCCAGCTGTGTGCCTGGTCTGTGTTGCCCTGATAACCCAAGGGGCTCTGCACTTTATATTCCAGTTCTGAATGGAAAAGGGAGAATTCAAAACCAAAAATGAAAATAATTTTGATACAAGTAATTTCAAAGTGAAAAACCAAAACATTTCTATTTATTCACACTTTTTTCATGTTCTGAATTAAGCCACTTAGTAAAACAAGTCTAGTGACTTAGTGTCACAGAGTTGCTTTATGATTTCATCTTCTCTTTTTTTTTTTTTTAACAAAAAACCCCGTATTATGAATGTTAAATGCTGTTTCAGACAAGACTGCTAGAGTGTGCTGGTAGGTGAAATAACACAGTTGTTATAAGCTACAGAACAATAAACAAACACATTTTTAAAATAAGGCACTCAGTTTTAGAACCTCAGTTTATGTTAAAGGATAATTTTATTCATTAAGTTAATGCAGCTTTCTCATTAGTCATATTTTCCATCAACACCACCATTTTACTACTTTACCTGCTGTGTGGTCACATTTACGTGAAATTTAATTCTTTCTAAGAACATTTTTACACGTGGGTTTTTGTGCCCTTGCCAAAGTCTTGAGAGCAGATTAACTTTTCCCAGCTAACAGCAAATACCTACGAGGCTGCTGCAAGCACCCCTGACACTTTCCATTCTTTAGCTTACATGGAAGGCTGTGTAAGCTAATTACAAAGGAGGCCGTGTTTCCCTTTTCCTGAGGGAAGGTTAATAGAGAAAGAACTTTATACTAATAAAGAATCCGATCACTCCGTGGCAGAGGCCAGGCTACGGGCAGCTGGCTGCTGTAGCACTGATGCTTTCTTAATGCTGCTGGTGTGCAGACCCACAGCAGGTAGCAGTACAAATACAGTTTATTTTAAGCCAGAAGAGTGGCTAATTTCAGTTATGAGTTGGCTTAATTATATATGTCTTTTACCACTTACTCAAACAGCAGCTTCTCCATTGCTGTGTCAGTCAGCCACAGCTATTAAAAAACAAAGACAAAAGACTCATTTGGAGATGTGTTAAAAATTATTATGTGGTACCAGTGAATCAAATATTTTCTTTGTGTGAGCTCTCTGGTTAGTCATAGACTGCAAAATTCTTCTGCACGCAGTAAGGCACGTCATGACGGACCTCCATATGCCAAACGAAGGACCAAGCCTTTCTGCTTACTTCTGAGAGTCTTGAATCACAATGAGATTGAAAAGCAGTTTCAAAAACTCCGACGTATTTTGTCCTGCAGAAAATGCACACTTCCCCATTCATGGGCTAATAATGTGGCAACTTTAACTCCTTGATAAGCTTATACAATTATGAGGAGTAAATGTTAAAACCTGCACAAGTTATGCCCTTGGAACAAGGGAACTATTCAAAACCCCTCCATGGAGGGGAACTACAGCCCTCCTCCCCTGAATTCCCTTTAGGGTATCTCTGTAGCTCTGCTTTACAGTAGCTCTGACTACTCCCCTAACATGCAGCATGCCAGCACAGGACAGAACTAGATATGTCTGTCAAGTGCTGGCACATCTATGAAAATCAGGATGAAAGTACTCCACCATCTGTAGATAAACAGAGGCTGAATGGAGCTCTGAATTCTCCATGTCACAGCAAAACAAAACGCAAGCATTTTGCAAACATTTTTTAAGCAACTCAAAGACATCAATGTCTATACTTCTATGACAGTATTTTTTCAGCAATTTCTAAAATAAGTAGACTGAACACCAGAAACAGTACCAAAGGTCGCTTCTTTAACTGGATAAAAACTGACGTGGCTTTGCATCATTTTGCCATAAAAAAATCTGAATCCTGACTGTCCAAAAAGATGTTATTTCACACATCTCTATAATCAATACCTCAATTTTGATAATCCAGCAGCAGTCCTGAATCTTAAGTCATAGCTCCTCCACGCACATCTACAAAGGAAGTGCTGAAAATAAGGTCACATATTGCTATGGCAAATGAGTGTCTCTGGACAACACGGCATACCAGCCTTTCGAAGTAGAGGCCTACAAAATCCCAAAGCCTGTTCTATATCCAGGGGATCTTACTACCTGTCAAGTAAGATCTTCATTTCCAATGCCATATTTGAAATTCACATGCTGTAAAACTGGCCACCATTAATTTCAGAGCAGAGTACATACAGGTATTCAGACTGCAAACTCCTGCACTGAAACTTCTGGTCAACAGCCCGCGGTTAACAGTAACACCAACGCCCTTGTTGATGGCTGAGGTCCAGGGATCATGCAGAAGTTCTGTTCACTAGTCCCAAATCTAAGTAATTTATGGTTCTGTTCTCTGTTGTGTGGGAAAAAAATTTCTGAAGTCACAAAGCCTAAATTTGTTTTACAAGCAGTGAATTTAGAATAGCTACCAACTTCACCGTCAGGTCCAGCTGTCCCATGGCACTCGAGTCACACTGATCACACATATTCTGACACAGAGGACCCACAGACCACATGACCCTGGGAAACTATGCACTGCACCAGCAATATTCAGTCTTGAACCCAAACACAGAAAAACAAACAGATCTTGTTTCGCGTCTATCAGAAAGGAGCTTTTAGATGCAGTAAGAGGTAACTCTCTGGATGATGTGCTTTTTGGTGCATTGCTCCTTTTGACACTTGAAAGCATCGAGGGTGAGCGGAATTAAACGTACAAAAACTATTGTAAAGCTTGTAAAGTACAAAAATGCTCTTTATTATGCTTATAACATTGTGCTATAAATATTTTATCCCTGTGTCCTGAATTATGCATTTTCTGCACACTCATAACCAAGTTGTTCCTAAAGCTGTGGCTAGCTTGTCTCTCTCCAACACTTCCCCTCCCCTCTTTGAGCACACAACTGCTGCTGACTTACTGCCTGCAATTGCACTGTGCTCTCTAAACTGAGTCCATTTGTCCCAGCCTGTCACCAGTGACAGGGCAAGCAGAGAAACTGGAAACTGAGGAGCTTAAGTTACCGGAGAGGGTCCCCTGAGGATGTGGGAGCAGTACCAACTTATGAGCATGGGAGAGGAAAGGGCCCCTGTGCCTTTAGGTAAGAGGTTGGGTGTGCACGTATTTATTTCAGGGAAACAACTGACCTCTTAATACTTAAGCACAACCAGTGCTTAAGGAGCACCTTTTGCCACACATTAATGAGCCAAGACACTGGTGTTTTTATTCCCTCCTTTAACACTTCCCTAAAATATAAAAAAGGAAGAAGGCATCTGGAAAGTCCTTAATTGGAGTAAAATGGTATGAACACAAACTGCATCTTGTTATATGCTTTATTCCCCTTCACTAAATAGGCTGCGGTTCCCCCTCTCTCCTTGTTTTAGTGAAGTAATTTCACAAGAGTTGTAAACTAACATCCAACTAGTCAAGACACATTCTCCATGACAAAGCAATACATAAAGTGAGCAAAAAAGACAATTTCACTGAGAAAGTATAACTCTGAGATAACTCATATCCACAAGAAGAAAACTTGCAAGTAGCTAACAGAATTTCTGCTTATGTTTATATTCACGGAACACAATCCCCAATTACAGTCCTGCTCTGTAAGGCTGGCAAAGACAAATGTTAGCAGTGCAAAGCTAAGTCTTAGTTTTAAGCTTCTTTGGAGTGGCTCAAGGAGTAAGGCTTAAGTGTTCAAGGGATCCCCAAGACTGAAATAAGAAATGTTTGGTAACATTAATGAGCCCTTGGTTGGAGAAAACTTTGCACCTAACTCTTTGCCATTTTTCAAGATCCCCTTGCAGTTAAGAATTCTAAATTAAAGCACTTGCTGTTGAAGTACAGTAGCACTCCATAAGGTTGTGTTTGAAATTGTAACACCCTTCAGGATGCAGGTATCCCTTAGTGTCATCTCACACACACCATTTAGGTTACTCATTTAGGAAATGCTTGCTCCAAAGAGATTGTGGTAAATGAGTAACTCCATTTTTCTAAAACTATTCAGGGCTTGCAGAAACTATACCTCAGAAATTGCTTGTGTGAGTTCAACAGGCAAAACATTTTGTTGTGCGAAGCATTAGGTGGATACTGCCCTTAAAGAACATTCTACAAGTTTTAAGTGAGCCCATGGCAAGATTCCAGCAGATACTGGTCATAAAACTGCAAAATGTCTGTTTTGTCATTCAGCAACACAACACTTGTTTCTCATCCTAACTCTTAAAATGCAGTGTAAGCTTTACTCAGGGTTGGCTGCAATTTATGTCCCCATCACATCAACTTACAATTTAGCTTTCAGCTGGGTAAATATCCAACTACCAGCTCAATAACATCTGCATCTTAAAGAGGGAAAAAAAAAAAAATAAAGGCAAGCAAACTTCCAAGCCTATAAGCCTTTAAAACAGGTGTTTGGTTACATCACTGGTTCAAAAAGAACTACTAAGATATTGAAACTGTCTTGCACTTTTAGATTGTCACTTTATTAAAGCACAATCCACTTATAAAACACAAAACCTCAAGATAGCAGAAAAGAGGACTTGGGAGCTTTCATTTCCATTTCTGGGCATTTAAGGCATCAAATAAAATTTTAAGTCATTCCTGTGTCTGGATTGCTAAATGCAACTTGATGAAAAGCATTTAAAATTCAGTCATTGACCCTGAACATTTATTTAGGTACAGACATCCAAGCCTTTGGAAGATTAGTAGCTTTGCAAGGGAGATGAAAAAGGACTGACATTGCCACTGTTCTCAACCTTCACCCACTACAGAATTTAAAGCTTGTTTTTCATGATGGACCTTTAACATGGAGTCCTTATGGATAAACACTAAATCCGGAGTTACTGTTTTTAACTTGGGTATTTTTTAATATGTCAAAAAAGCAATGTCTAGTTATAAAACAGGAGCTATCACAGGCCCAGCTCTCCTCTCCATAAAAACAGGGTCACTGGGGAGGGGGGCTTGGGGGAGAAAAAGGAATGATATAGAGTGAATCAAATTTTAGATTTCTTGCCTTATTGACCTACAGGTTTGTGCTTAACTGAGGAAAAATTAATCTCTTTCAAATGCACTTAATTATAATTAAATACCCGTACCAATGTCTGTCACCGCATCAGCACATCTGGCAGCAATGAAGACAAATTAAAATAAGTCAAAAAATCTGGCAATATGGTCAACTAAAGCACGCAAAACCCATTCTGTACGCCTAGACCACCAGTGACTAAGGAGGGATTAACTTCCTGTCTCTAATACCGGTGCCTAAATTAAAGGAAAATTGCATTGCAATCTGGGTACCAGGTTTCTGGCTACAGACAACTAAAAGCCCTTAGTTCAGCTACACTAGGCAACAAAATCTTTGCTCTTGCTTTAGCCCTGATGCCTGCGATGGCCTATTCTAACAGCTGCTTTTAATTTAGTTTAAAAGAAGCTATTTGGCAACCATGTAAGTTTGCACCTTCAAAACAGGCAGATTTAAAAAGCCAGTGTTCTGTAGAATTAACCATTTTGAAGCCTCGCTGTTTTAGTGCAGCGATGACAACAGGATTCACAGCTTTTTAAAACAACAGGCACCTGTACATGGAAGCACAAAGACTCTTCGCTCAGTTTTAACTGTTTTAGAGTAAGCAATCCTTTGTATAGTTAAAGATACTGGGTCCATTACTACAAATATAATCCAGAAAGAGTCTACAACTGCTCCATTTGACTGAGCAATAAAGCACAGATCTCATCTATAACCAGAGAAGGGCGGCCAAGTAAGGAACAGAAGCATGAACTAAACCAAAGAAAACATTATCTTGTTCTTGGATTACCTCCTCATGTTGAGGAGGGAGTGGTTGCAGAAGCAAAAAAGAGGGAGAAAGGGTGTGGGAAAGCAAAGACTCAGGCACGCACTGCATATTTGGCAAATACTTGACACTAAGCCACTCAGAGAAGAGCTAGGTTACCAGGCAGATATCCAGTGTCTTTTTTCTTCTTTTACTAAATAGCTTGATAAGAATTTGTGCATCTGCTGTGTATATCCCTCCACCAGAAGCAGGCATACTAACAAAGGCACAGGCAAACTGCTGGTACTACAGCCTTATGGGCATGAAAACCTGAGAGCATGTGCGTGCACATCTGAATTCACAAACTGGAGAATTTACAGCCTTGCTTTGGTTCAAACAGCTGCAAACCACCTTAGCAGTAGCCATGGCAGGACCACACCCACTCTTTGAAGATGAACATATTTTACACAGTAAATCTAAAGGTACAAGTTTAAGTCAGAGAGGTGCAAGCATGCGTCAGAAAGCACCTACATTTGCAACACTGTCTACGAACGTAATTCACGCTTTTCATTCTTCGTACACTAATGTGGGTCAAAGACCACATGGCAGCATATTTTATTAAAGTAATGTGCAAATAAGATGCGTGATAGCTGCAAACAGCATGGAGTTTTCATTTGTAAAAAGGTACAAGTAACAGTACAAAATTAGAATGATACTACTCATTTCAAGAAAATGAAGTCTGACATAGAAACACATATGCTGTATTATTTACACCATTAATTTACAAAACATATTATTTGCATTAAAAAAAAGCTGTAAAATAATTACAAATATAGTATTTTTATACGGATTTATTTCCCTGTATAACAAATGTAGATCATTTTGGAAATTATGCTTTATTGGAAAAATTTTCTTTTCTTCTGATTTCAGAGCATCACACGGTTTCTTTCTTCCCTTCTTCTTGTTATTCCCTTTTAAATAAAGTCCCATACTGAGGTAGTAGTATGCCAAATTATTTCTTTGGTTCCAGAAATCAGCAAGTCCAAAAGGAGCTACGTATCCAAATCACAGGATTGGAAAGTAGAAGTCCTAAAGTTTTCAAAGGACTGTTTGCAAGTAGAAAAGCTATCTTCTCCTCTAGAAACTGTCCTTTCCTTTCCCTCTTCATCTGCCTCTGCATCAAAGTCCAGTGAGACATGATGATTTTTATGGGAGGTTTTTGGTTGGCAATTTGCTGGCTGTCTACAGCTTGAAATAGAGTCCAGCTGAGGCCTCCATAAAGGCTTTCCAAATGTTCCTGAAAGACAGTAAAAGAGTGAGCACAGAAATACTCAGAAATATTTGTGTATCACCCTAGTGTACATAAGTGACATTGAAATGCAAGCCAAGGATTGACAAAAGAAGTTCGCTAAAGTGAGATTTTACTTTAATGTTGTTTTACCATTTAAAAGAAAACATCCATGCGATCACAAGCATAGGGCAAGGTTCTGCCGCTAGAGACATTAAAAACATTTCCAAGTAGTTATATAGCCACCCAAAACTTCATTTCTTTTGTTTTCATGACTACTTCCATACCCATTTTTCTTTGGGGAGGATGGTGTGGGGGGAGGTGGGAACACAGACCAAACTGCAAACACATCACAACAAGACAATTTCTAATGCAAAAGTCGCTCCGTTTTGTTCTTCAATAAACGAATGACAGGTGGAATTTGCCATGCAGTTCAGAAAAAATAAAATAGGAATTTTAAAAAACTGTAACCCCACAACCTCTGTCAGGTTATACAACAGTGTCCCACAGTGCAATCTGAATGCTAACACAATCTTTTTCTGGCTACCATCTTCCCTTAATAATAAAGATGCAGACAGCCACATGCTCCATTCACCACCAATCATCCAGCCAGTTGTGGGCAAAGAGAACAGTAGCAACCCAAAGAGAATTACACATTTCAGTTAAATTGATATTAATAATTATCTGGATTTTTAAGTCAGGAAACAATCATTGTGTGTCACTCTTCACCACTAGGAAGCTGCTGGCATCAACACCTCTACAAGAAGGGCCTTCTTTTTTCACTGAACAAAGATACAGCCATTGTAAGTCATACCATCTGTGAGGACTTATTTTCAGAGGACAATGTGCCACAGGCTGACTTTGAAGAACTCAAGTTTTTATCAATAATTTAACACTACGTTTTTAATAAATTTTGAACCCAAAATGCAATGCTTTTGCTTTTGTTTAGTCGTTAGAAGCAAGGGTTTCAAGTAGAACTGCGACCTGAAAAGTTACTGAAAAAGGAATCGGACAAAATCCCTTTTTCCACCAATGATTTGTAGAGCAGTTTTGACCTAACACAATATGAAAGGATGTTCCTCACAGCACCAAAGCTTAAAACTGTCTTAAAAACAAAAATCCAAGCTACAAACTTTCTGGCTTGTGCATCAACCGTGCTAATAAATCATGCTGATGCTGGCTGTAGTCTTCACTGTGATTGTACAGGCCAAAGGGGGCTTCAATTTGATGACTGTGTTGAAGAAGTGAATTCACAACTAAAGACAAGAAATCTATTCACAACTTGTTCCACAGCCACCACCTCCAAGATCTAGCCATAGTCTCTTTGAGAGAAGAGTGTTAATGATTATGAAGCATCCAAGGCAATGACAATGCAATGTAAGTGGGGTAGAATGCCCAGAGAACTGCTGAAAGAAGTAACTGCATAGATTTTTAGGGCAGAAGGAGGACTATGTGCCCTTGAGGTGATACTAACTCCTGGATATACAAACATACAGTTGGACTGCTTTCTGCAGAAGACATGCTAAAGCCCTATCAGCACAGTCCCACCACAGTAACAGTGGCAGGCAGCCAGGAGGCCAGCCGTGTGCAGTCCCAGGGTCTCTGCCAGATGTCCTGGCATCTGCAACATTTTATAGTTCAAACATCTGGCTTTTGAAGGGGGAAAACTTCAGAGCTTGTGCCTCCCTCCCCACCCCCTGAGAACAAAGAGCCCAGTGATGCACATTCCCCCAGGTCCCCTTCAGAGCCAGCAGACCCAGATCTCGATCAGCCAGTGCTGACACACCAGCTGGGAAACAATCCATGGTACCAGGGCTGTGCCTGGCGCTAAGATATCGCAAGGATGAAAGCAGCATGTGGTTTTATACGCATTTTAAACCAAGCAACCAAACCGACATCCAAATGTAATGAGCTTCAAGGATAAAGCAATGCTTTTCTCCTTCCCCCACCTCTCCCTGCAATCTGGATTAAAATTGTAAACCCTAAACTAATCTTCAGGAATCCTTTTGTTATGCACATCATGAGAAAATGACAAAGGAGGGACAGAGAGGACATCTTCACATAGTGCCTTATTTTGAAGGGCAAATAGTTCTGGCTGACTGTGTTACACAATACATATGCATACGAGCTCAAGTCTCCCTACCCGCCCTGAGCCCTCCTTACATACCTTTTGCCTGTTTGCCTCCGGTATGCTTGAAGGTTGTTAAGGTATATTTAAATTACGTATGTTAACATTTACAGAAATCTGCCAGCTATACTAAAACAGAAGGTAAGAATTGCATCACTGATGTGATTTTTACGTAAGTGTGAGTTATTAAGATATGGTAATCTAAATATCCTCATTACACAGTTTTACTACAGTCATTTTTCTGTCCCTCAGTTTCAAACATTTGGGAAATAAAAAGCTGAGAAATCAGTTTTGCTTAAGTGTTAGAGGTAGGCAACAAGACAGCAAACACAACTGCAGCTTCAATAAAAAACAATATCTAGAACATACCCATGAAAGTGCTGTTACTCGTAATAGATGAGGGTTCCAAACTTCTGTTGAAGTCAAATGTGTCTGAGTTGGGACTTTTGCTTTTCAGTCCAGTTCCTTCATTTTGAGTATAAATAGAGTTCATCAATCTGCTACTTGTAGCCTGTGTCCCGATACTGCCAACACACTGGTCAAAGGGATCTTCCTGTGGAAGTGAGTACCGATGGCATTCCTTTTTCTTTAAATATCCAGACTCATAAGGGCCCAAGCCTGCTGCTCTCTGGTCAGGGCTGCAACCTAAAAGAAATGAAAAATTGATTTTATATAGATTCATCATAACAAAGATTGAGTTAGAACTAAAACTTTCCCAATCAACTTACTTGTACTGTATGCTTCAAATGCATCAGAACTGTAAGTGTTGCCTTTTAAATACGAAGTCCCCAGATATTGGCATAGGAATGGATCTGCAACACCCTCCAAGTCCATTTCACTGCTGTTATCTAGGTGGCAAATGCCTTAAAAATAAAATTGATGTGTCAGCACACGGTCTTTTCTGAATCTTCAGCTTAAAGTTCCTTGAGTAAGTTTTAGAACTCCATGTGTTCAACTACATTTCCTGTGGAATCCTCCCATTTTGAAGAAGCTGAAATCTGATCTTACTCACCTTAGGTTGCCTCTTTCCTACTGTAGTTTAGAGTTTGCTAACCTTTGGATGAGAATTGTAATTCCTGCAACTGTTCAATTAAATAGCTTCACAGACAATGTGTCACTTCACTGTACAATCCCTGAGTAACAAAACCAAACCAACCCAAACCAATCACAAGGATCAGAACCAGGGACTTGCTTCTTCTAAAGCACAGAAAAAAATTCATGATCTGTCTGACAGCCACCTTTCAAAGCAGATTGCCAATGTCCAAGTCCTGGTTGGAAGAATCTGAGGGAGTCATTGGCTGCCTGAACAGCTATAAAGATTTTCAGTTCGATGGTTCCTGAAAGCTTTGGACACAGTCTCTGGTTCTTGATCCACAAAGAGGCTGCTCCTGTCACTACCCTACAACTGCAAAACTATCTCACCATCACTCCAGTCCCACCTCCCAGCCCCTGATTGTATCTCAATGCCACGTCCTTTCCCAGAAAGGTGCCTTTTCCTCCCTAGTGCAGGTATGTACAGGATTCTTAGGGGCCACATGTATAAATGTCAAGTACTGCAGCTTTTAACTTGCAGTCACCTTAAATCCTTTACTGACTCTGACTGTAATGATTCTTTTAACCAGCAAGTTTAAACAGTTATACTAAAGTTCCACTGGTATTACCACACATGCCTACATTCCACTAAAAGCACCCTTTTCAAGCTGGAAGATAGGAAGGCATGTCGTGGTAATTTCTTTTGGACGCTCTTGTTTTGGGCACGTCCTCATCAGTTTAAATTTATCCCTGAGACTAGAGAAAAACTTCCTGATTTAATAAACACCATAATGCCATTCGGATGAACAGAACCAAGTTCCGGTTATTATTGTGTTGAAAAAAATCCCAAGCAATAAATTTCACATCCTCTATTAGATTTCAGTAAACATGCTTCTTCAGTGTTATTTCAATTAGTTAGAAAGACAATAGCCAAACTGCAGCTCCTCAAGCCACATGAAAAACCTGCTTAGCATTTTCTACCTACCATTACTGTCTCTCTGCTGCAGGAAATACCCTCCTACAGAAGACGAGAGGAATTGATGGTGACTGCCATTTTCAGATGAGCCATACCCATCCTGCCTTTCAGCCAGTGTCCCCTGGGATGACAGGTAACTTGGAATATCAGCAGGCAAATTTGTTTCATCTGTGGGGAAGTAAAACACATACAACAGCCATCAGCATACTTCAGTTTGTAGAAACGTTTTTAAACTTGTCAGCAAAGCACTGAAAGTAAGGAACAATTCACCTTTCTGCCTCTGAGTCAAAGCACACAAATGTTCCTACAATAAAGTCACTGCAAAGCAACCACAAGCATTTTTTTTTCCCTTCCAAAGTAAACCTTCAGTTTACACACCTGTATTTGTGATGCTGCAATCTTCATTTCTCCTTCTGGTGTGGTAGATGATGACCACCCACACCAAGGAAGTGCCCACCACACAGCAAACCACAGCTATGATCACAATGCCAACTGTGGCCCATCCATCATCATCCAGCGATGGGGCAATGTTTTGAGGAGAGTCACAGGTGGGAGTAGGAATTACATTAAGACGGATGTTGCCTCGTTCCGTTCCAAGTGTATTAGACATTTCACATGTGTATTTCCCAGCATCTTCTACATCTGTATCCACAATAATTAGTAACTGATTGCCTGCAGCAAAGAAATGTCTTTCTGTTACCACGAGAGGGCTGTCATCCTTAGTCCAGTTCAGTCGGGGTGGAGGGCTACCACCAGCAATGCACTGCAAGACTGCAGTTTCACCTTTTGTTACAGTTCGATCCAGCAAAGGCCGCAAAAATGATGGTGTTTCTGAAAAGAAAGCACAAGCCTTATATTCTAAATGATCTTGCAAGAGTAAGAAGTGTCCCTTTCCTTCACAGCTCAAGAAGAAAAGCTAAATTAAATGCATCAGTAAGGCCTAATAAGACTTACTCTCATTCTAAGAAGAAACTCAAGAATTTGTACTTAAACCCTACAATTTACTTGTCAATTCATCTGATTTACATGCTTGATTACCTTATGAGGTAAAAATGCCAAATGGTACATACATGCTTAAGATTGCAGAGAACTGCCAATAAAAATGGTTAACAAAGTGTCAATAAATCAAAAGTAAAACAAATCTACTGTCTCTAAATGAAAACAGAAGCCCCTTCTTCCCTCCATCCCATGTGTACCAGATGAGAAATGTAACCAACTTTTATTATTTTGAATCATAACATTGATTGTGCTGTTAAGGTTTGCCAATATCTTACCTAGCACAGTTAATGTTGCATTAGCTGAAATGCTTCCAGCAGTGTTTTGTGCAGTACAGCTGTAAACACCTGTGTCCTCGATCTTTACATCAACAATAAAGAATACATCATCTTCAGGCATGACATGCATGCGTCTTTTGCGTGCTGCAGGAAAATCTGTTCCGCCGTCTTTCTGCCAAGCAATCTGTGGGATAGGATGCCCAACGGCAGCACATTCCAAACGTGCCATGGCCCCAGCTCGAATGGTTAAGTCCATGGGGATTTTTGTAAATGAAGGCAGCACTAAAGAAAAGTTGGTGATAGCAAAATCAATACATGAAACATACTTTTCCTTTCTTGTACAGCATTTTCTTGAACACCCTTCATGGACCTAAAATCACTAGAGAAACATACAACCTAAAATGATCAGCAGCCAGCAGAAAGGGAGGGAACTGTGAAGTATGTGAGACCACCCAGATCAAAATCTCATTTTTGCTAACAGCCTCCTAGATGACCTTTCCATAGCATCTGAAACAGAGCATACACTTACCTTCTGTGGAAAAAGGTTAACATTTTTCCATCTGGTAACATTGATTTTCCCAGATTTACTATAAATTGGGTATGTTACTTGTTTTTTCCTATACCATGCTTCAGCGCATTGGAACCAGAGGTAAAACTGAAGGGTGACCTTGGCAATGGATAATTTTTTAAGAAATAATCTCATATAATGGATCTTCTAAAAGATGCAGATGATGAGAATGGAAAAAATCTATGATTACCTATCTTGATTAAAATCATTCACAGGCAAAACATAACGTACTTACTGTTTACTGTAAGTTTGGCTTTGACAGAGTAGGATGAACCAAAATGGTTTGAAATAACACACTGGTATTTCCCTTCATTACTGAATTCAACATTGCGCAGCCGAAGGATGGTGGTGTACTCCATCACTTCTCCACCCTGGGCCCGGAGGTGTGCGTAATTCTCCATTTCAGCATCTTGCAGTAATTCATTGTCTTTCTTCCATGCAAAAGTCATTGGGGAATCACTGCTGCTGGCTGCTGAACACACAAAACTCAAATTGGAGCCTTTAATTGCTGACTGGGTTTCTGGCTGGACAGTGATCTGTGGTTTAGGAAAATCATCTGCACATAGGAAAAGAAAAAAAAATAAAAATACGTGATGCCTGAGGACTCTTTCCAGAGAGTTAGTAAGCCTTGTTTTATAGGTCTGAGAGAAGAGTCAGGTAAGTATTCATTAAATGGATCCACAATGCTTTCGTTTTTAATTTTTTTAGCCTTAGGGTATTTAAAGATGCCATATTTATGAGTTTGTTGTGCCAAGCCATCTCTTATTGAAGAGAAAGCACATTTAAAAGCAGACTGTGTACACAGTTTCTTCAATAGCAGCACTAAAGATGGAAGAACTACCCCCTGACATCCCTAAGAACTGTTCTGAACATCAATCATGAAGTCTACCTCTCATCTTTACAACACCTCAGGCTGCTCTGAGTTTTTCTTTATTGAAAGCATAGCTCTTTGGCTATCAGAAACTGCAGGTTACAGTTGAGGGTTTTACCCAAACCCACAAAAAAAATCATGTACAAATGTCAGTGTTCCAGTGATCTGCATTTGTTTGGGCCAAAGGGGATGGAAGGTCCCTTAAGCAGGGCAGAACACAAGAATTTCAAGAATTCCTGGAGGTCCCTTAACTATAGGAAAGTCACCTTCAAAGTAGCATGTTTTGAGTTTACAGAATTAGCTGCCTTCTGAATTATTTATTCAATTGTCTGTACACTGCATGAGCAAAAGGAGTGGGCAAGTAAATGCCTGGTCTCTGAAAGCAAAAGCCTTAGTATATTCCCAACTTTCAAGATGCGTCCAATCTCTGGACAAACTTCACAGGAACTGCAGGGAAAGCCCTGTACCCCAAAAAATACATGAAATGCAGTTAGCTTTTAAATTTCCTGACATTTTCAAAGATCCCACTTTACGTATCAGAGTAATAAAACACGTGTCCTTACTCTGAATGCTTAGCTTCACTTTGCTTTCAATAGAGAACACAGCATAGGTGTTCATGAATGTGACTAAACACACACAGAAAAATTTCGTTTTTAAGGCAGATGCTATCACCTCAAATTCTCAGGACCTAAAGTAAAGGTATTTTACTAGCATTTACTATCTGGCAAACTGCAATTCAAAATACCAATACTGTAACTGCGGTAATCAGGTGTTTTTTTAAACACAGTTTATATAAAGGCAGTAATTTACATACTCCAAGTAATTTTTAAAGCAGACAACTAGCACACATAAAAAATGTCAGAGCTGAGGCCAGCATGGCTTTTCTACCTCCAAATTTTATCAGCCGTGGAATAACCTCAAGACTAATGGCATATGAAAAAAAATTACAAATAACCAAACTCAAAAACTACATCTCAATTTTGCCAAAATATGTCTCATTTAAAAAAGATAGTTATCTAAACAATACCTTTTAAATCTAGAGGCACATACATTTACCCTCACAAACTACTGAGCTTTCACTTGCACATTATGATATGTTCTATGTAAGCAAGCTGTACTTGAAATGAAAGTCAGAATACCATCACTCCCTGTCTTGTTCAAAGCCACAAGCTTTGAGCATCTACATCACAATTTGGGAACAGAAGAAAATGTTAGTATCACATCCTCTCTATTTTATTACAGAAATCACAACATATCAAGGAACCACAAAAAAATCCCAAGCACACAGTAAAATTTGTTTTATGGATTAAGAAATAAAGGGTACACTCACCACAGACAAACCCATCCAGGCTGACAGCAAAAATACTTCTCCCTTTTAGCAGCTGAGGATGGGCACAACTGGCATTTACAAAGCTCTGGAAGTTGTTCTCTGACATCCACTGTGGTAGCCATTTTAACTGGCAGTCACACAAGAGACTTGATGTGTTGAAGTGCCTAAGAAAAATCAATTAAAATCAAAGCCTTTTTTTTTTTCTGTTTGTAATACAGATCTGTACGAGCACACTTTTGTAACAAAACTAAAGTTTAAGCTCAAACACACACACTGCATGAGAAAGATGGCAATATTGTTCAGCTCAAATCCCTTCCCTTGCCCAGCTGGCGATGCTGTCCCTGATGTCCCCCAGGACATGGGTGACCCTCTTGGCTGCCAGGGCACTGCTGACTCAAATTCAACTTGCCATTGACCAGGACACCAGGTCCCTTTCCACGGCTCTGCTTCCCATCATCTCATCCCCCAGTCTGCCCATACTCCAGGTGCAGAATCCAGCACTTTCTCTTGTTGAACATTATACAGTTGCTGATTGTCCAGTCCTCCCACTTGCTGAGGTCTCTCTGCAGGGCTCCCTGCCTTTGAGGGAGTCAAAAGTTGCTCCCAGTTTTGCACCATCTGTGAACTTGCTCAGAGTCCCTTCCAGTCCTGTGTCCAAGTCATTTACGAAGAGTACAGGGCTGAGGATGGAGGCCTGCTGAACCCCACTAGTGACATGTCACCAAAGGGGAGATGTCACCCCTTTCAGTATAACCCTCTGCATCCAACCCATGAGCCAGCACTGTTCTGCATTGATCTACAGAAAAAAAGGGTGAGAGGACAAAAACCCATCCTCACTAAAATATGTTTTTCTCAGTGACCGCTTCACGACTTCTCTGAAGATCTGTCTTGCTGCTACTACAGGAGAGAAGGACCCAATTACAAGCACTGACAACCACGTCTTTACAAAAGAATTACAGCACTGCATTTCACTGGTCCAGCAAGCTTTAGCTCAGTGATAGCACTGCTGATTTTAGAGCACATTACATCAAAGTCTCCCTTATCTGAAACCTGTTAGAGATCACCCAATTTAAAATAAGGACTTTGCAGACAACAAACATAGCAGAAAATGAATGCCTCCTATCCTACACTCTCACTTAAACACACCCATCATATAAAAAGTAAAAAACCCCAAAACACTGACAGAAGCTTTTTATGTTACTTCAGAGAGATTACAGCAGGGGTTTATCACTGCATCAGGAGACATCTTACAAGGCTTGTATTTATACATTTTCAGGATATATATACTTAACAGAGATGATGTCTTTTGATAGAAACTTACAACTGTTTGAGTTTCTTCATTTGTGAAAATGCATTTCCTTGAACTGACATAATTGCATTGTTACTTAGATCTCTAGGAAGAGAAAAGAAAAATAGGATTAGAAGAAAATAATAGTTTATTAAACTGAACGGATTTAAGACCCAAGCACTCATTTGCTATTTTAGTGATATACAAAGGACACTCAAGCTCAAAAGCAACAGAGATGCAAATAGCATCTTCCATAGCATGTTTAATATGTAAGAATTTCTGCTTTAATTCCAAAATTCACACTCAGCTAACTCCAAAACTGACAAATCTGAAGGTCACAGTAGCAACCATGCAAGTGTATTTCATCCCAAGTCATAAGTAAAGCTTGTCAGTCCTACTTCAAATTTGGTTAGTATCAAATTATTTTTTTTCCCATTTTGAGTAAAATGTGAATTTCTACTACTTACAGGTGTTCAAGTGCATCCAAACCAGAAAATGCCTTCTTTGTAATGGATCTAATCCTGTTTCCTTGGAGTATCCTTAAAAATTTAAGCACATGATGCAAAAGAAATGTAATTAAATGAAAGTATTTTTGAGCTGAGCAATTGCATTTTTGGCATTTATTTTTAAACTGTGACTACTATTCACCACTCACCCATCTCTAATGCATCGAAATGCATCACATCTACAAGATACTAATTTGTTCCCCTTGAAAAAATATCTAGATTTTACAATGATTTTAGAAGACATTTAAGGTGTACAGTTAAGTGACATGGATTATTCTAAATGTACAACTATAAACAGCTTTTAATTTCATAAATTTGCTTTTGAAAATTTCAATGCAATGGAGCCACTTCCACTGGATGCTGCTTTATCTTACTGAAAGAACACTAGGCCTGCCGCTACGCCTTTGTCATATGATACACTTCTTATTCCTTAGTATGGGAAAACCTTATTGCTTTGATAAATATGTCCATAAATTTTAGTAATACTTAAAATATTTCAGATTAGGTTGACTTAGAAAACCTTGAATTTCTTTTATTGAAAAGGACATAGAGAATAAAGTGTTAAGGGAGAAAAAAATCATCTCTGCTATGGAAAATTTAATATCCTTAAGTGCTGGGCTTGATCCTTGAAAGACACATAATAAGCTAATTTTTTTAAGGCATGATGAGATACAAATATTGTAGCAATACTTACAGCTTCCTAAGTTTATCTAGGCCAGAGAAAGCACCATTCATATCTTCAATAGTCCATGATATTTCATTGTTTTTCAGATCTCTGTTTAAGAGGGGAGGGGAAATCAAACCACAAAAGCTATTAAAAAGAACAAAGCACATACTTCTTCAACAGCATGTATTACTTAAAAAGAATTTCTAAATTAGCTTTCTGTTAGGTTGGATTTTTGTTCAGTTGGTTTCTGTGGGTTTTTGAAGAGAAGCTTTCCCTGATTACCTTTATCATTTCAATTTTTACTGAGAGACTTTGAAGACTATTAGTATTTTCCCTACTGATAATTAAAAAGATCACAAACTCAACAATTTCTAGAACTGTGAGCAAACCCTACCCACATACCCCTCTAAAGGTATTCAGATATAGGACTATCATAAGAGAACATGCATGGCAGGAAGGAAAAGGATCAACTGTCATCCCTTTGAAATTAACACCCTCACATCTTTTTAAGTCCATAATATTAACACCCAGAGAATCATTTTAACATCCCAAAACACTTGCTTAGTTAACTATGAAGTACAAAGAGATTAGAGATTTGTGTACAGAATGGTGTGTCAACAAACAATCTACAGGGTAGGGCTGAAGGAGAAAGAAAAATCTAGGAGAAAAAGCCTACTACTCAATACCTAAACACCTCACAATTCTCTAATTTCCTCTCTTTATAATCTCCAACTCTCTATATTCTTTAAAAACATAGTGTACACTCCTCTAATTTGCATCTTTCCTAGATGCCCTAAGTGTCAGCATGTGAGCACCCCCCTGAAAATAAAGCCTAGAGGGAAAGGCAATGATTTTGCTCATCTGGCTGACAGATGGATCAGTGGTATGCAATGGGAAGGTTTAAATAAAGAGGAATGTATTTAGATTAGTTTACTTTGTTCTTTCCCTTCCTTTAAGAAATGCTATTACGAAACATGCTCTATTACTTAAAGCAATTGTCCAGTAATCACAATGAGTTCTGTGCTCTTATTTCTGCTATGAGGGAAAATCATTCAGTTAAGACACAACTACGATCCAGAATTCTAAAACTGTGGGTAGCAGTGCTCTGCTTGCTGCCTCCAAGCAGAGATATGCCTCTCCCACAATAATGCCACTGAAAGTTTGTATCACAGTTACCACCATCCATTGTGCACAGCCTTAACAAAAGAGGAACTCCTCCCTTTCTCAACTGTTCTGGAAAGAAATCTCACTGTAAGAAAATCATACACTGATCAGGGGAAGTTAAAATGTTCTTGTCTATTTCATAAAAAAAAAAGAAATAACCTATAAACACAAGATTTTTCTTTAGATTTTTGACCTTACAAATTGAGTTTGTCAACTTACAAAATCTGCAGACTGGAAAGTCCCTTGAAGGCACAATCAGCAATGTAATTTACTTTGTTGTTTCCAATGTACAGACCAACCAGCACGCTTAAACCAATGAAGCTTGAATCATCTAACCTTGCTAATTGATTGAACGTCAAATCTCTGCAAATTTAAGGGGGGAAAAAAGAACATTTTAATATTCATGCTGCAGTGCTTATTTAACCTAGTTCAACACCCATGAATTTTCAGGGGGGAAGCAGAATTTTTCTCCATATGATTCTCACAGAACCCACCACACCACTTCTGACCACACGGCATTTTGCATTGTTTCAAACAATTCACGAATTACTGCAGAATTGATTTCTGTCATTTGAAAATGACTGTGTTACAGCTTTAGTTTAACTGCTACAGTGAAATGGAGCAATCACAGCGAACTTCAACTTCTTTCAACAAGATATAACTGTCTTATACAGCAAAGTTGTTGTCACCTTGGAAACTTTGCTATGAAAAATTCATAGATCATTGCTAAGAAGCTCATGTTTTGGCATGTACTTGGCTTTTGAAACTGGAAGAGAATAAAGGTACTCACAGCTCACTGAGTTTTTGGCAAAATTCCCAGGCATCAGGACTGATCCTGCTGATGGCATTTTGGCTGAGATGGAGTTGCTGCAGCATCAGTAAGCCATAAAGCCAGCCTTTGGTTACCTCTGTTAAGTTGTTATAGTCCAGCTGCCTACAAACACCCACAAACAGAAAAAGATATAAGGTTCAGAAACTCAGCAGCATGCATGCTATGCCACAGGTCCACATCTGCCCTCAGCACACTGGCTAGATAACTGGAGCTTCTATTTAAATCTTGAATCATAAGCATGCATTTAAAATATGCTGCTCTACACATTCATTACTGACCGTTTGCTGCTTTTCAGACCACAACTAAACAATTTAATTCAAAAATGCCCTTAAATTTTACCACACAATTCTATTAATTTTGTGCAAATCTACTTAATATGTTATCAGCAGAACCTATCTAGCAAAAGTTTGATACTTACAAGACTTCCATGTTGGTCAAACCCCAGAAAGCACCATCCATGAGCCTCGTAACCCCATTTCTCTGCAGTTTTAATGATTTCAAAGCAGGAAGTCCTTGGAAAGTGAGCCCATCTATTTTTCTGATTTTGTTGCGATTCAGTTCCCTGCATCAATAGAATTTGCAGTTACAGCACAGAAATTTTACCTACATGCCAACAACCTTCCTTCCCTCTCTGAAAGAACCAACTTTATTTAAACACTTTTCTTGCACACGAAGCAAAGACAAGAAGCAATAAATATCAAACGTTTTATTGTAGCACATTATGTTCAACCATGTTAATACTGTTCTGCCTTTCTGATACTGAGGACAAGTACTTGGTAGTTCCTTGATTTTCAGACTTAAAGAATCCCTATAGATCTAGAATGTCATAATTAAGCCTGTTCCCAAAAACTGAAATTTCAAAATTGAAAGCAGTGTTTATCCAGCATTAGACCTCTTAAGGTTAGTTTGTAATTGCAATCAAATGCAACAGTCAAGAAGAAGTTAAAATTTTAGTTGTGATAACTAGACAGAATTGAATATCCTGGGTGATTCCTTTCTGTATCTGTAGCCAAGCACTCATTACATCTCTCCCTCCTCCAAAAGCAGTTACACATAGTGCCTTCCCTCTTTCTCAAGTGGTCTTGGCACTCACCCTTCTGCCACTACACTCACCCCCTGTAGGGCAGAAACGGAGAGCAATGTGTATCCTGCGCGGGAAATGTAGGGCAGAACTAGCTGGAGGGCAAGATGCAGTGACAGGATTAGACAATACTACCAAAAGGTAGTAAAAGGAGTGATCACCTGCCCCTTCAAGGAACTCTTAGGTCTACCAAACTGGGAAGAATCTCTCCTTCCAAAACTTATTTCCTCATGCAAAGTAAAGGTCTAAATAATTGTCTCCCCATAGTTATAATATTATTATTTTTCAGTCACAGCCCTATAAGAATTCAGATTTCCTCTATGGCAGTCTGACACAAAATCTACCTGATAACAAACCTGAGGGAGAGCCCTACTTCTCATCCTGTGTTTAAATATGAATAAAAAGTGAAGAACATTCAGTAAGAACAGACTTTAGTTCTCCCCTATTCTTCTCTGAATACTTTCAGCTGATAACACAAGTTTTTGGTCTTCCATGCAGATAAGCTACCTAAGATAACTTGGTCAGCATACCAACTATGAATAAAGGGAACCTTTTTAGGCAAGAATATAACCAACATCTAAAATTTAAGGTGAATCTGAAGATTGGAACATCTACCAAAATCACTAACAAATCCTGAGCTTTGCAGGACTCTTCTCATACTCTTCTACTGAGGCCTGAGTAAATATGGCACTTATATACAGAAGAAACACAGTCACTCTTTTCCAGAAGTGTCAAGCACCCTAATATTTCCGTGTTCTTATAAACTATCGCTTTCAAGACTAACCTAAGAGATTTTTAACTCCTGACTATCTGATATGGAAAATAATTATCCAGGATTTGACAAAGTGAAAACCCATTCTCCTGTCCATTTTCTGCACTTTCCAAGTTTTCCACTTTAAAAAAAAAATAGAGTCTCTTTCATTTAACTTTATTATTTATTCAGTAAAACATTTATGGACAGCACACTATCAGTAAAGCTGAAAGTTTATTTATTCAAGCATATTGCTTATTGTCATGCCATCTGAAAGCAAATCAATTTCCTTCATTTCACTGTGAAAGCACAAAGTAAATGACTATTGCAGCGAACTATGTAAGTTTACTTTACTTACTATTTTCCTGACGCTTTTTCACAGAAATATTGCTACTACCCCTTTTCCAGCCTTTTTTTTTTTTTTTGCTTTTAATAGGCAAACACAATTTTAAACACAAAGACTGTTCACATCTCACCAACATATAAGACTAGTTTTGTTCAGTACAACGCCACAGTTAGCAAGGGTTGTAGTAATATGTTTTCTCTGTCTGTCTCGCTCTGCCTCTGGTTAAATTAAAGGCTAAAGTTCAAGCACTGCCAGTGCTTTGGAAAACCTGAAAACAATTAGTCAATTGTAGGTTACACTTACAGGTGCTGCAGATGGGACAGTTTAAACATCTTTTGAGGAATTGCTGAGATTTTGTTTCTGTTCAATTTCAATACTTGAAGTGTGGTAGACAAATTGTCAAAGGTACCAGGCTCCATAGAGGTTATTCGGTTACTGTTAATATACCTGTTGAAACAATGTTAAATTTACAGGTTAAATTTACAGTTATTTAATAAATTCTTAACACCAAGTAGTGAAACACAAAGCTCTTGTGGTGCATAGTCATGTAAAAACGGAATTTTTTCATATTAATTAGAGCTCTTGACAGCTTATTCTATAGTCAAATAGCATTTCACCATCACCAATTTACTCTACTCTGCCAGAGTGTGATAATGGAAGAGGATAATAATATGTGGCAATCCCGTAACTTTTTTATCAGTCAGTATATCTGGCATTGTAATATTCCTCAATAAGAATTAAAAGTGTATTCACAAGAAGTCTATCAAACTCCATATAAATACAAACTAGTCTATCCATGAGGAACCTAAATTCATTGTATCACATAATTATTTCTCTCAAGAGACACATCTATTTATTTAATCTCAAGATAATGGCCTTAGCTTTCTTTAATGAATTAAAACATCTCGTTGTAACAACTCATATATTCAAGTTAACAGCTTATGTTAAACTAGACACGTGAAAGTAGGAATATTTAATGTCATTCCAATTAAAAGAAGATTTAGTACCTTAATAAGCAGCTGCCAATCTAAATTATTCAACAAGATTTTTCAAAGTTATCTGAAAGAAAAAAATAAACAAAACCAAAAAAAACCAAAACAAACAAAAAGTCATTTTTACTTACAGGTACTTGAGTTGCAATGATGGGAATGATGAAATTTTTAGCTCTGATAAGTTGTTGTTGCTCAAGTCCAAAGTTTCTAGACTCTGAAATGGCTTCAGATGTTCAGACAAAATGTTGGCAATCTTGTTACTGGTCCTGAGATTTAAGGGCAGTAGGCAAAAGACTGTCATTTCCAGAGTAAACTCATATTAACTACCTAACTCTGGCAAATGTTAGTTCTTAATTCCCCTACCTGAAAATAATTTTGAGTTACAGAAAAGCAATAAAGTACGTTCTCGATGCATAACATTAATTGGAAATCACAAATTGGAATAGTCTAAATAAATTTTCATTATTATTTCTTAAAATATAATTCCAGTAAACTATGAAAAAAATGCAGTATAATCAAATTACTGCAGTTCATGGCTTTGAAAAAGAGATGTAAAACTCCATAATCACCTACTTCTGAACAGTAGAAATATCTGATACTTGCATGGAACAGTATGTCACGGTATTGACATGTAATGAAATAAGGTTAGAGCTGTTTTCTATTTTAAGTAAATTAATACCATAGTAGCTAAACGCAGTGTTTGGCATTTTTTGAAAACTCCCTTGGCATGGAAGTCCAACTGAGCTTCAGAAAAAAACACAAAAGATTATAAAAGACCGATGACAGTGCAGACCCCAGAAAAACATTCTATAATTGTGGAATTAGACCTAGTATTCCAACCTACAGATTTTTCTAATGAATTGGCAAAGAACAAAAATTCTGCATATTAGAGGTCATTACGGAGTTTTAGACGTCATGTCTGGTCAAACTTTAGCTCACCATCACTCCCAATTCCACAACAAAAAGTATGCAACAATCTGAAGACGTGGGTACTGCAGTCTGCTCTAAGGAACATTCCTTCTTTCACTTTCACACATGAACTTTTTCCAGTGACCCTATTCCATGTTCATACTCAGCAACCTACCAGTTTTTCCATCTTGGCTGCATAATATACAGAATCATACACACCCATCAGCAACATTATCTTTCAGGGCTACCAGTACATAGGTGAAAGCAGATCATGACCAATTAAACAAATGTAACCTGAAATGATTGTTACCTTGTAAGTTCAAGTCAGTTCTAGCTGTGGTACATTCTATACCAGGTTTGATAATTACCAAAATTTAGGAGCTTTCCCCAGATCCTAGAGATGGCAGGCAAACACAATTTTATTAAACTATCAACAAGAGTATTAATTCTGGAAGGTGTTTACCTTTACTGGAAATTTTGCAAAATAATGCTCTGAATCAAATAGTAAGCCACACATTAGGGTAGCATGGACAACTCTCATGTATTCAAGGGGTGTGGGGGAACTACTGCTTGAGACAAAAAAGCCCTAACTCACAAACTGAACCAGAAGTGAGATTAATGGGCTTTCTGACCACATATGGGAATGGGTAAGCGATCCTGCAGCCCCTCCAATGCTGAGCCTGTATCATGTTTCATTCCTTAGGCTGTCTGGTAGAGGTACTCTGCATTTTTAAACTCTTATCTGAAAGTATTTATAATAAATGGAAACAAATTACTTTAATAAAAAACAACAACAAACACCACCACCACGTGTCAGTTCCATGGGCCAAATAAGAATGTGAGTTAGATAACAGGTCACAGAGCCTTGCCTTTATGCATTAGTTTGTTTACAAGGTAATTACTAACAGGGTATTAAAACTGCCAATTACTTGAGTGACGAATAAAATTTTCCTTGCAGTAAAAGTGTGCTCCAGCAGAAGCCAGCAATTTCCTGAACTGCACGCCTTCTAAATTGCAGTGTGAAAGTGCTCAGTTATAAGACGGCTTGCACAGTGCTGTCTTTGTGTCAGCACTGCTCCATAAAACAGAAATTCCTCACAACTGGCAGGATAATAGCCCCTGTATTACAAACTTTAGTTGAATCTAATGGAACCGAATAAACTCTTCCACCATCTTCAGAGTAGCGCTTGAAACAACTGGCAAATTACCTGACACAGACCAGGTACAACAAAAAGAACCAAACAAAAACCCTCAGCTTGTTTGTTTCAGGAACATTTTTCTTTTTTGGAGTTGGTAAGGCCATATTGAAGAGTGACAAGCAACTTATTTTGCCCACTGAAACTGCACTACACATCGTAGTCCCAGTCCAACTCACAATCAGAATCAAACCAGCCTTCATTGCACTTTCCTGCTTAATTGTATTTGTAGAAATTACTCAGCTACAAAACAGCTGAATGGTTCACTCCCTATTGCTCTGGACCCTAGTCCAATTTCTCTTCAAAAGAATATTAGTAATTCACACCTGGAAGATTATTCAGCACTAAAGATATCCAAATAGTTCTACTTTAAGACCCAACTTTATTTAAAATGAGAAAGTTAACCTCTTATTTGATTTTTCTTCATAATCATTGCTTAAACAAATTGAAAAAACCCCAACGTATCATGTTCCTCGTAACTGCCAAATCACCATTAAAATTAGTCAAGAAGGACATGTTGAACACACAAGCCTATCTTAACTGTCAAGACAGAACCAAAGAATACACATGTGGGCACAATGACAAAAGTTTTTTCACTGAGAGGAGGGTGGGGGTAAGAAAACCCAAAAGAAAATCTTTCCTGTGAGATGCTACTATTGCTGTGTTCAGACAAAAAGAGCTGCATACAACCCACTGGTTTAATTTCACAGACCTTCCAGGGAGATGAGAGAAAGGGAGATCCCCTGCAACAAGAAAACCAGCACATCAAATTCTCCCAAAAACGAATCTGCAGTAATTTGGTAACAATTTCTTTATGTGGAAGGAACAACCACATGCTGCAGTTTCCTTACAACTTACCTTGTTACAGCTAAAGCTGCAGGAGCACCAAGGAACGCAGATAAACCCACCAAAAATACCTACATGAATTTCAACATGCCTTTTGCAATTTTAGTGCCTACACCCTGACTTTCAGCAAAAATCCCACAAACCAACAACCATGAGTGCATATAGACTGATTTAACAACTTTTACATAAGCCTGTGTGAATACCAGCTTAAGAGAGAATACCAGTTTTTCATTATGGGTATGAGAAACCTTAGCTTTCTTCTCAATATCCATGACTTTAAACACACCAGTAGGCCAGAAATCCTGTAACAGCCCTCTCAATCCTGATCTCTAGACTCATTCTATATAACCAGCTACCATGTAACTGACCTAATGACTTCTACTTTGCTCACTCTGGAGAAAGACGGAGCAGGTCAAAACCATCTGTATCGATGCTGTCGAGCATCTACTTAACGCCTTTCAGATATAAAAGCTCTTAAGTGGTGAAACATTCTCCCCCTCCTCTCAGTTTTTAAAGATCTGAGATAGTCATACTGTCTCTTGATAAAGATTGTCAGTATAAAATGTTTTCTACCTACGAAAAATATCCATGTAAGCTCTGTGAGTTGTAACTCATCATGCACACTGTACCACGGAAAACCCAAGGCAGGGACAGATTAGGTCCTGAAGTCCTATCCTTTGTTTCTCTTTGAAATCTCAGCACAAAAAACCACTCCTGCACTTCCAGCCTAGCTTCTTCTTCCAGGTATATCCTGATCTGCAGTGTTTTGAAAACTTCTTAGTTGGATCACCCTACTATCCTGACATGGAATACGTGTAGGAGCCTGGAGGCAGAGCAACCTGGTAAAAAACAAGTTGTCTAGAAAGACAGCTTTGGGGAAGAGTCCATGAAGCCTGTTCTGGATAACTGCTTGATGTAAAGTAACTATCCTAACATATGTGTGTATCTGGACTAATACAGCACCTCCTGTCCCTCAACTAAGCCCTGAGAGGCAGAATAATCTGAATCACAAACAGGCAAATTAAACCACAGCGGAATCTCCTGCTGGAAAACAGGAGGATACATAAAGAGGGGGGGGAAAATATTCCTTCTGCTAGGATTAGATGTATCTTTCTGACCAGTTCTGAGGCCAAAACACAGAGATTAATGGATGCCTAGTCTGACCAGATTAGAGCTGTTTTGGAGGCAGCCATATCAGAGCCCTTGCAAAACCAACATGACTGTCCATATCTGAGCATGTTCTGAGTGGTCTCCATTGTATGCCACTACAACTCACAGCCTCCTTTTAAATTTTTCTGCGTTTTTCACCTGTTTTTCCCATCACTCACCACCTGACATCATGTTCATATAGCTGGCATATTCTTTCTTGCACTCCCCCTCCTCCCCTCCCAAACTCCTTTGGGAGCAATGATGAAAACACAGTGTGGAAGAAAAATTGAAGCAAAACCAAATTTTATTAAATACAAAGGATCAAAACTGTAATTGCAAGTCCTGGAAGATACATACCTTCTGGCTTTTAGGATAAGTCTGGATAAATTTAAGGAACCCTTATCAGAAGAGCCTCAGTAACTACTACTTCAAGAAGAGCAAAAATATTTGGTTTTTTGTTCAATTTCTACTAATTTGAATACTGAGCCATATTGTAACGAACAATTCCATCATTTAAAATGCTGAAACTGAAGTTTAAAGCTGAACACTACCCTTACAAAAAAAAACCAGCCTCTGATATGAATGGGACTACACGCTCTTCTCCTCATTAAGACACCCAACTGGATTGAAACAAGAAAGTCTGGGTTTCTATTTTTTTAATATTTGCAAGCCACAGAAATATTACAAGTGAAACTCTTTTTCTCAAAGACAAAGCCAGCAGAAATAGACCCCAGATTCTGGCTCACTTCCAGTTCTACTGGTAGATTTACAAATCTATGCCTCTCTTTCACACACGAGCTTCTTGCCCTCCTTGTGGCAAGAAGTTATTTCTTTTGAAGGTCTCCTTCATTCCATGATCCATGCCTCTCACTCCTCTTTCAAGTCAGATGCCAGAAAGACTCTGCTTCTGTATTTTGTGATTTTTATGCTATACAGGCATAAAACAGAAAATGAAAACTCAGAACACTGTAGGCTACTGATACCCTGCCCAAAACTTGAAATCAAAGGTTTATTGATTTCTAAATCAAACATAAACTGGGAAAGGGGAAAAAGAAAAGATGCAGACTGAAACAACTCTGTGATCAGATATGTCTTCATCATCAAAAAGAAGAAAGAGGCAAATCCAAACTTATAAACACATGACACTTCCATAACAATTCTCTTCTGATTCCAGTCACAGTAACAACATGCAACTAATTAAGCTTTCCTTCCAAACTCTCTTCTTAATAAATACCCTGATGTCTGTTTCCAATTCAGTTTTCTGGCTTTTCCAAAATAATCACAAGTTACTTAGCATGTGATAGGCAAGTGAATGTGTAAGTTCATCCCTTTATTTTAACAACCATAAACAAAAGCAATGCAAGCATAACTACGTTGGCAAGAGCTGACAACAGGAATAATGGCCCATTGCAGATTTGGTGAGCTGTGTGACAGTTAGTTAATCCTAAAATCTTGGAATTTTTAAATACGACCAAGATAAACCCAGCACAGTGCCCTCCAGAATTATAAATCATCTTTCTAATCTAATATATAGAGTTCCTAAGTATAAACAGCTATTCTTTATTGTTACAGAGCAACCCTCCCTTTTAGAGGGTGCAGACCAAAGTCCAGGCAGTTTAGACTGCACACCCTTCTAGATGTACCCCTAACTTCAATCTAATACAAGGTAAGGAATGTTCTCCCATCCACTTCTCTTTCACTCGAGGCACAAGTGATTTCACTGCTCTATTGCAATCAGCACCACCAATTCTCTAAAACGTAATCCAAACGCTTATGCCTGACCTCTCAATTTCATTCTCACTTCTCTCGTTTTCTGTATCAAATGCCCTACTCCTCTGTGAAATTCCTACCACTCTTCCATTCTGCCATATCAGAACAGTGTTCTATTTTTGTAGTTCATTACTATTCTTTTTAATTCACCTTTACCACTATGATCAGAAAATCGTGACAGATTTATCCACTGCAAGTAGTTCTTTTCCATTCTCATTGCAAAAGCATTAATCTAGGCTCTCACTCCTTGTATTTTTGCTACAACAAACTCTGAGTTTCTATGTACTTCTTCTCTTTCCCATCATTCAGCCTAACTTGCTGCTATAAAAATTGAGTTTCCATGTCTGTAAGTCTAAGTCAAGTTCCTTTAAAAATTCATTCATTTACTTCCTCTTAGGTCTCCACACTAAATGTCAAAGACTGCAAGAACTAATTCCAGTAAGTTCCCTGCTCTAAACTTCAGACCAAGTCACACATGGTTTACCACCAGTCTCAGTTTTGGGACATTCTCCAAGTAGCCTTATGCCTGAAGCCCAGTCTGGCATTCCTCTATCCTTTCTTTCAATCCTTCTTCAAAACAAACTCTTCCAGGCAGCATCCAAATCTTAATCCTTCCCATAATAAAGTGGTAGCTGAAGAGATGACAAGGATGTAAAATATTTGACCAACGTTTTCTTCATACTGGGATCCAGACTTCAGTTTAGTATGCTAGCTTTATAAACAAACAATACCACTTTCTCTGGCAAGCATAGAAAGGAAAGGAATCCACTCCTACTGAATGTAAGCTTTCATTTTCAGGATTTTCATCTAAACATCTTTCTTATGACTGCAGCTTTCTAACTACATACCGAGACAGTGTTCTCCCGGATTTTATACACAGCTTTCACTCCCAGACCACTGTGACATGACAAAAAGGCAAACTTCTTATACCCTCTTTTCTGTCTTTACTGAAGGCCCTTCACAGGGGTTTAAGTTACTGCCACAAAGTGCAAATTATCACTCTTATTTCCAAACTGTCAGCTGGGACAAATCCAGGGTTTATTTTGAGTGTTTGCTTCAATTTGTTGAATTTTATTTCTCAATATGACTATCTGAAGCCTGATCCAGGATGCTCATTATCACATAACATACACAAATACACTCTTCCAGTTTATAAACAGAAAGGGACACACGATACAAAAAAAACCCAACAAAAAACCCTTCTCAATAGCAGAAGGGATTAATTGCCACTTTTCTTCGGTAACTATGTGCATGAAGTAAGGTAAGTAATCAGGCTAATTTTGTAGTGGCTGATCAGAAAGCTAAATTTAAAGTTGAACTAGTTTTTCTTACTATGAAAACTTGTGACCTGTGCAGTCACCTAGGACTGGCTGCTTAACAGTTCTTTTGTCCTGTTTTTCTCTCCTGGCCTTTTCTGTTAGTGCTTTTTGTTCATTTACCATTTTAAACATCCAAGATGCAAGACACATCTTCAAAGTCAATGAATTTACATTCAGCACATATTGACAGAAAGACATTACAAATCAAAGGCTGTAGAAAACCTTCAGGGAAGTGGCTGGTGGACTCTGTTTGTCATCTAACAAACACATGTTCACATTTCAAAAAACTGCCTCAATTTTGGCAGCACTTTTAACTATCTCGGAACTCAAAAGTGAACAGGCCCCTGCCTTAAAGGCTTCCTGTACAGACAGAGTTGTAGGATTCCCACAGCAGAGCAGAGATAAACTTCTACCATGTCACATTTTCATTGTGTCTCTTATAAACAGATGATTTCACATTCTAAAAAAAAAAGTGAAGCGGGAACCTAATATAAAACACACATTAATGTAAGACTTGAAAAACATTCCTGAACTCTGAATCATTCATGTACCTTTTAACTTCCACACCACGACTTTTTGCATTTTCCTCTCTGGCTTTACTAAGACCAAATATTTGTTTGTATTCTAGACTAATATGATCACTCCTTACAACATAAGAATTTGAATCACCTACGCCATATGTTCCAGCGCCTGTAAATAAAATATCTCCTATTCAATAAAATGTAAAATTACAAGTTTATTCAAAACACTCCATTCTTGAAAACTAGTTTTATGTTAGAATTTCACTATATGCACTAAAGCCTTGGGTATGTACAGCTTTCTAGTCTCTACTGACTGCAAGCAGATTACCAGGGAACACATTCTGGACGTGGGTAATGAGAAACATGGGGGTTTTAATATTAGTTCTACACATACGTTTTGATAAGAACAATAAATTACAGTTGGAGAAGCAGGATACTTTAATACTCAAAGCTACCTTCCATTTTTCATAGTACTCAAGATACAGAGTACTGATGATGTTGGATAGTGTCTACAACTACACATTTTTTAAATTCTGCATGTAAAAGCAACATGGGTTTCTTATTTAAACTCTACATCCTTAAACAAAATCTTAAATAACATTGCTGAATTTGCAAATCAGTGTCTCTTCCTTACAAAATACTAGTAACATTAAAAATAGTTAACATTTTTGGAAGAGTTTTAAAGTAAAACCTTTATGCAAATAGTAGTTAGTGGCTGAACACCAAGCAGGACTTCAAGACAAGGCTATTGTACTTACACTATTTGGTTTCAATCTACTTCTGGATTTTTACCCTAGGTGCAAAACTAAAACTGCAATAGACCTAAAAGGCAGTATTAGTTTTCTTCTCATATGACAAGATTTTTAGGATAAATAGGACAGAACTGGTACATCCTGGATAAACAATATCATTAGAATGGAAACAATATTTATTTATTCACATGTTCTTCTGGAATGAGGGCATTAGTGCCCATTTTTGTACCTGACACAAAAGCAATATATCTTGGAGTAAAAAGTAAATTGTTTTTTCTCCAGGAAATGAAGAATTTTCTACTACAACCCTTTAAAGCAATTCCCCATTAATTTAGCTGTTTTTACATTTATTCCAAGAACACAAAGTAGAGAACTTCTAACATATTTTACTTCTAAGGGACGATAAATACACCTACATTACTGTGTGTGGCGTCTGCACGTTATACACCTGCGGTAAGCAGTTGTTAAATACAATACTCTCCTCAAAAGCTTATGTTGCCAGCACATGGGGGACCTGACCTCCTGGCTAGAGCTATTGTGCTCACTATCTCTGGCAAACACCTGAACTTCCCTCTTCCTGCCTTAATATACTGGTCTCTTCATGCCTTCTCTCATAGAAAACATATAAAAGGGCTCGGTGGCTGTGCAAAATGAACACCCCACAATTTAATTTTTAGAGACTTGACCTAAGCCTCCTGACTAGATATAGCCCAAACTTCCACACATGCAGCTCAGCTTAGTATCCAGATTCCCAGGAGGCTCACAAGCTCTCTTCTGACATGTAACAAGATACATACTCATCACATGAATAAAATCATAGATACATCTTCAGCCATGTAGTAAAGAGTGTGCCTGAATATCCATGTATACTCACTCCTTCACACTGACACATCTCCCAGGGTGGTGGTGAGGGGGTGTGCCTGCCTGATACTTTTCATTCCCAAGATGTTCAACCCTCAACTGGCACGGGTAAAAACAAAATGTTAGCATTGTTGTTTCATGTTACAGACAGGCTGGGACCATGAGACTGGGAACATCTCCTGCTCTGGGTATGTTTATTCTGAATAATTCATTAGTATGTAAATATCTCATTTAGATAAAATATCAACTAGATAGCTAGAAATGAGGTAGCTCCAGAAATGGAAACTGGACTAACATGATAATCCACCCATGCTTGTTCATATTCTTCAAAGAATTCAGACATACATGGCTGTGTGGGGATACTTGCACTATTATGGAGATATACCAGCAGTGTAATTTCCTCTGCAGGGCAAGAAAATTCTTGCAGAACAGGTAAAATACTAAGGTTCCCGAGCTCAGTGAGAATTCTTTACAAGTGAAAGAAAAAAATCTTGTAATAGAGCTTCTTCAACAAAGAAAATATTGGCAAGAAAAGATGTTATCACTTCCATAGAATTCCTTGGAGATTCCTTGGAAAAAAACAGCTGGCTTTTCAACCGACAGTAACGACCCAACATATATGAATCTCCTAAGAAGTATAATCAAATCAAGTTTCAGAACACTATCACCCTCTTTTCTGCTATTATTTGAAAGCCAAAACAAAGACTCAACATGAAAACAGTGGTTTACTTTGGAAAGGCTTCACAACCTCCTTTCTTATAAAAGTTTAGAATTCTAGAGAAAATCATCAGATGTTTCTTTGAAGAGTAGATCTAAAACTTATATTCTAATTGTTCCACATGTGTTCTTTTCGCATGACTTAAGACACATTAACTCAGTTCGATTCAATCCCTCCAAATAATATCCACCACAGAAAAACCAAATGCAAGCTTTTTTCACTACTAAAAAAAAAATCATTAGATTGAGTGTTTGTCCATTACTGCTGCTATGTATATTTTTATGCCAAACAGCTGTGTGTTTATGTCTCCTTATTTATACTATTTTCTATAAAATTAAATTTAATATCTTTACATAAACAACATCCAACCAATAAGAACAGGAGGCTCAGGGGAGACCTTATCACTCTCAAAACTACCTAAAAGGAGGTGGGGGGTCATTCTCTTCTCTGAAGTAACAAGCAATAGGACAAAAGAAAATGGGCTCAAGTTGTGCCATGGGAAGTTTAGACTGATAATCAGGAAAAACTTCATTGTGGTAAAGGTTGTGAAGCATTGTAACAAGCTGCAGGGAAGGGATCAAGCCTCTGGAGGTATTTACAAGATGTGCCTATGTGGCTTTTACAGACATATTTTAATGGCGGCCTACACAGTGCTGAGTTAATGGTTGGACTTGATCATCTTAAGGGTCTTTTTCAACTTAAAAGATTCTATGATTCTACTCTATGTTTCAAAGAAAAGCTGGGCGAAAGAGACACGATGTTTGGTTTTTGGGCAATACAGTACCACTCTAATTTTCTGTTCTATGTTCATCTGTTTTGATATAGCACAATTATCTTAACTACTGTAGACTGGAATCTTTAACTTAACACAAAACATTAAAATAATTATTTCTGCCATATCAGACTCCAGGAATCCCAGCTGTAGTCGTAGAATAGGCATTAAATTTCAGCTGCAGTGGAGTCACATTCAGTAATCTCCTTATCCACAAACAGAATTAGAATGAAAATAAGCTAACACACAACCAGAGCAACTTTACCTGCATTAGTAGTGTGATAAAACCTTTTAGAAAATACTTTTTTTTTCTTTCAAGCGTTAGCATATACAGCGCATAGCACAGATCTAACAAAGATTTTTCCATGTTTGACCACACCTGAGTAAATGCCCAAGCCAGGGACCTGAGCCTATGAAACAAACAGTTCGACAGTGACTGATAATCATTTATTCTCTCAAAGGAATACCAAAATTTTTGCACAGTTGCAAAAGAATGATTTTAGGTTTCTCTAAACTTGTTGAGTTTCCATAAGAAGGAGAAATCTTAAGAATTCAGAAGTAAAGCAAGACAATATAAATCACTTTATTATGCCAGTATTTCTAGCCTTATGGTAAAAAGGACCTTAGAAAGGTGGTTATATTAATATATATAAAACAGAAATACAATCTTTAGCTCAATTAGATGCTTAAACTACAGAATGCTATGCCAGTGTAAAAGTAATGCCAATGCTACTGCAAAATAAAAGATGTGCTTTAATTCAACAATTATTTGTCAGACACCATCTGCTTTTTCTTTCATTCTTTTCTGATTCTGATCTGCAAGAAACCACATCAGTATCAAATGTCACCTAGTTCTTATTCAAACAGAGCAGCCCAGACACAGCGGCTGCACCAGCTGACTTGGCTGACCTAGGCCTAGAGTAACAACAAAACCCTATAAATCACCAGATGTAAGCAATTGAATAGTGATCAATTTAATTAACTGAACAGCTTTCCAAAGTTTATTGTATTGTTTTAACCCTTCAGGATTCTTCAAGAAAGGTAACTTGCAATTTGTATTCAAGGACAGGATTTGGCCAGAGGGCTGCATATTAATAGCTTTAGACACTTTAGATTCCCACTGATAAAACGCAAACCCCACACATGAAAACCAGGTCATTTTTGCTAACTAATAGTAACTACTGTTCCACACCTTCCTTCAACAGTTTATTTAAAACCAAATCACAGACAAAAAATCCAACTAATTTATTGTTAAAACATCAGGAGTAAAATTTCCTTTAAAATCAACTTTTTTGGTTACGGGCCCGGTATGCCTTTTACAACTTTAGACTCATATTACAAATGAACACCAAGTAACCTACTCCTTTCTTTCATGAAAACTATGAATATGGACACAGTCATGTACTACAGTTTTATGTAAAAACTGCAGTCAGAAAAAAATGTGCCACATAACAAAATGGGCTCAAAATTTTTTTTCAAGACATTGGCAAAACATCTTCTAACCTAGATACTTGCTCTGAAGCTGCATCTTGACGGAATTTCCCTGTATTGCTCAGTGAAATTAATGGAATTCTGTCATGATTTAACCCATCAGGATCTCAGCCAAGATGCATAACAACAGAATATAAGTCCTGTTTTAAAGACAGCACTGTACAAGTTTTTGTAACATTTATGGATGCTTGTACAGTGCCTAGCACTACAGGACTGAGGTTTCTGGGCACTACCACAACATAAATTAATTCTAATGCAGTCTTTGTATCTGGGAAGCACAGAAACTACAAGGATTAAGCTCAATTATACGCATCTTAAAGAACTACTAAATAATATGACATAATCAACTTCCTAACCACAAGCCGCTCTATTTCCAATTATTTTACTTTAATCTCTGTAATGCACACATTTCCATGAACCCTGCAGAGTTAGTTCCATGAACCAGGGACAAGAGTAAGATCTACTTACAAAGACAGAAGAGTTATATTTGCCGAGACTGCTCCCAGATCTGGAATGATCTCCAGTTCATTGTTGTTCAACTTCCTATTAATATAACAAAAGGGAGAGTTAGCTTTGATGTTAATCAGAAGTATGTACATTGGACTTGCTAAACTGTTAGACTGTGTCACCCCAAAATTAAAAAATAATTCCAGTTTCACTTAATGTAAAATATCAGAACAGCAAGTATCTTTGTTATTCAAGCAACCATCCCTAGAGAAGTAACTATACAATTAGCATACACAAACACAGGTTGGGTATTTTTGGTTGGGGTTTATGTTTTGGTATGGTTTTTAATTAAGACAAATTAACTTACACTTCCTGAAGACTATGAAGGTGATCCAAGATACTGGTCTTGATTGAAGATAATTTGTTGTAACTTAAGTCCCTATGAGGTTACAAAAACAAACACCCTGTTAGTTTTGCCATGCAATATCAGGTAAAGCAGTACAATTTCGATCCAAATTATGCTCTCACTTGTCTCCAAGTACATAAAAAGATTTTTTTATGTTAGTAAAATTAGAATAGAAATTCATTTGCCTATACAAGGTATAAATACACAAATACAAATGCAAATATCTTGATCACTGCTAGCAGTGTCAAAGACACTCCTAGTATCTTTGAACAGTATAGAACTGCTTATTGGCATATGCATAGGACCCACGGAAAACATCTTAAGATTTTGACCCAGATACACCAACAACCCCTCTCCCACACACCCTCACAACAAAAGATATGGCTGTAACAACCTCTTGGTTACTTTAACAAGGAAAATTCAAAAAACAATAGTCATTAGTTTCATTCCTTGGGTTAATCATATTTCACTCTTCTCATCCACGTCTCAGAAGCAATCCACTGCTCACAAATACACAGTAAGGACTACCCATAAATCATGATTCTATTTTCATGCTTCCACAAAATTCAGGACACCATCCCCACATGACCAAATTTAATGGAGATCTTAAGAAATAGCAGAAGAAAACAGACATAGCAAGGGCTAATTCTGAGCTTGAAGATGTCTGTTACTAGAGATATTAATACCACACTTAATTACACTTGAAAAAGTAGCTCAAACACTTAGCTTGTGCCATTTTGAAGATCCCCAGTATATACTGATGCAATTTATAAGCAATCATTAGCACCTTTGTAGCATTTGCTACTAAACAAGGCAGGTACTAAAAATGCAACACTTCTTGCTGACCACAAGAAATACTTTTCCTTACAGTGCCATGCATCTTTACCCTCTCAAACACTTGACACCATACAAGAACCCTCAGAAATTTTTGCTGCAGCCTCGTAAGTACTGGCAACATGACAGAAATAAGAGTGACTATAAAGTAAGACAGAAAAGCCAATTGCAGGAGCTCAAACCTCCACATCTCTGAACCTCTGCACAAGTGGTACAGATTCACAACTCATCCTGTAACCATGACTAGCTCTGTTGAAGGCCTCCCCCTTCCCAGTCACTCATCCACCAAAACATGCACTTTTCTGCTCCCCCACTACGGATAATCACTACCTCACCAGCATCAATCCAGCCATCTGCAAGCATTTGTTCCAAGTTAAAACACTACATCTATGCAAGCCAGCTAATAAAAATGACATTATTTTTAATGAGTTCTTAAATTCACTTCAGTGAGTGTAATGCAGACACATAAAGAAATTGAGCAGCACACCTCAGCAGTGAGCAGCTGTAGCATCAGGTGAAGAGTGCTTTAAAAAGCACCCTTTTGAAAAAAAATCGCTCACACTCTATGGTACTTTTGCCCATGCTAATTAAGCACTAAAGAGTCATCTACCATACCTGGGGTCTTCATCAAGCCATGGAGGCATGAAGTGCTATTTCAAGTTGACTCTATGAGGAAACTACATGATTCCTCACTTTTTCTGAGTAAGATGACTCAGTACAGTCATCCATGCTGAGCATGGCAAACACGGGCCTGACTGTCATGGACGTGTCTACTCTCCATCCACAGCTCCAGAAGTGAAGACAGCTGAGGAACAGCATATCCCTGCTGCACACAGACCAGAACTGGCTTAAACGAGGCCAAGTTCAGGGTCTGTTCTAGGCATTCTGCTCTGTGACTAAGCCCTGAAAACCCATCGATCCAGAGAAGTCCAGCTTCCCTGCACCCATGACTCCACATCCACAGGTGTAATGTTGCAACCCAGCCAGACACCTAGGTCTCCTTAGCAGAACGTGTGGATTGTAAAACTCTGCTTTATATTCTCCCAACTGACTCGTTCCATGTTGCCAGAACAGTTTCATTGTCACTTCTGTCCTCTCCTGCAGTTGGCAGTTAGAAAAACCCCCAGTAATAATAAAAATTAAGTATAAAAAATAATCCCAGGCATGTATGGGTATTATGAAGGGTACCACCAGTACTTGGCTGTAAGGTGTGCTCTGAGCCAGCTAACTGGACCAGACCCAGCAGGCTGCTGAGCTGGGGCACCAAAGCTTGGCTCAGGGCCACAGGCAGGGAAAAGAGATGTGCTCTCCTTCCCAAGCCAGGGCTGCACAGGAGCGTGCACGGGGCACAGCTGCAGGTGTCAATGGCATTTTCCAGAACAAAAGAAATGGGCTGAGTGACGGGGCAGAGCCACCTACAGAAGGGGAACACACTCCAGCCACCACCTTCGGGTGGCCACAGAGGAGATGTTTTCAGAGACTCAGCTCTGCACTCAAGCACCTAATATACATCTGTGCTTTCTTTCAGGTGTCTAAACCCCTACAGATTTTCCTCTTAATGATGGAAAACCAATATAGTGTCAATGTTTTCCAAAGCCCACTAATTTTAATTTCACCATTATGATTTTGAGTTCTCCTGTATATTAGGCTAACCACACTCAAGTTAGAGGACTGCATTTTTCACCGCTTAAAAATCTAGTGCAAACATTCTCCTGGCCATAGACTGAAGAAAAATCCCTTTGTTTAACACCTGAAGGTATTAGCTGCACAGATTGGAAATTCTCACACTGCATTCTTAAGTGTAAATACTGAACAAGTATGCTGCTACAAAAATCTAGACAGCAATCTAACTTGGTCCTTAAAGGCAGAGTAGAGACAGTTTTTGCCCTTAAACTTACTTCAATATTTGGCTTTAGTCTGTAGGGATTACAAGAACTATGCAAATAAACAGCCAAAATTCAGCTGAGTTATGGCCGTTAGTGCCTAACATGTTCCTGTTCTTCACGCTTCAGACAAGACTTAGGAATCAGTAATTATTTCAACAAAGAGCTTTCAACATTAGTACTAAAAACCTGCATTTCTTCATTTCACTTAAAAACTCTGCAAAAGGTTTATTTAAGGCATGTTTGCCTAAAGGACCTACCAGACAGTAACAGACATGAGTAGATTTGTTCTGCTGGAGTTATAACATGTTAAAAAAAAAAAAAAATCTGGCAGAGTCCTTAAACTATAAAAATCCTGCAATTACAACCACTGCTGTGCATGATCACCACACTGGAGCCAGACACTTTCACTCATAGCTCAAGCTCACATCCATCTGGAGTCTATCAAGGCAACCCTGAGCGTAACTAACACTAGGTTTCAAACTACTTTTTTTCGTGTTTGTTTTTTAACACTAAAGATACATTCACATTTTCCAAGTCGCACCTACTTTAAAAAATACATACATAGAAATTTCTTATGCCTGGTTTACTTACAGCAGGTTGTCAAATACATGATGGAAAAAAAAAATCCCAAAGCAAAAAACCAACAAAAAATGCCCAACCCTCCAGACAATACTGAATTGCCTGTTTCATACAGTCTATACGCTTGTCTATCAATACTTGCATAAAATACAGATTATAAATATTTTATTAAACATTACTTCAGTACTACCGGCATAAGAAACTTCAGGAAAATCCAGGAAAAAAAAGCCTTGCAAGTTACATTTTAAGTTCAATCAGAGTGGCTGGAAGCGATCCAAGAGTTAGAATATTTGCCTTTTACTAAAAATCTAAGTGAAGCTTAAGCCTGTAGAAGTTTCTCAAACTTATAAGCACTGGATTGGCACCATTTTTAAAAATATAAATATCTATCATCTCAGTTGCAAAGCTACACGTTGATTTCAGTCCCGTGCAATTCTCAACATACCTTAAAACAAGTACAAAGAAAGAAAATAAAATTCTGTTTTTCCTTCACAGAAATGCTACTGACATTGTTCAAACATTATTACGTGTTTTGCATTTCTGAATTTTCCTTGTATGTCAAAACCAAATTACAAGGAGGGAGAAAATTCCCTCTGTGATTGCTTTTGCTACTAAAATTTCAAAAGTCATAGAAGATTGAACAGAACACACTCTGAAAAGCCAGAAACCAGATACATATTAAGAATTTCTTTACAGTAATTGTAAGCATATATACCTGTTCTTCACCTCACATTTCTAGTAGAAGTGATTGGACACTTAAGAATTCCCTCCACTTGAGAAAGCATGCCATAGTTTTTACCCTGTAAGAACCTGTTCTATGAAACAAACTAATTTCTATGTTCCATTTTGTTTGTATGACCATCCTTTGTAAGTCACAAATCTCAGCATTAGCTGAAACTTAACTCTGAACATCAATATTTGTGTGGCTAAAAACTGAAAGGAAGCCTACTGCATAGAGGGAGAAGGCAAGTGCTTCTTCACACATTTTATAGATCTAACTTTTAGACTCTAACTTAATTTACAACACTTAGTCACAATTATCATCTTCTTCCTTAGAGAACTCAGAAACCTGAGCCCCAAGTCAAATTTTAAAATGCAAATCCAGCAACAGTTCCTTAATCAGTCCCACTGGGGCCTATAGAGCTGCTAATTCAGCAGAAATCAGCAGAGCTGAAAAACAAAAAGCCAGGCTGTAGCTGTTTTAAGACACTGATCCAAAGTGACTCATAAATCAGCTTGCTATGTTCAAGCTTTAGTCTGGAAAATATTGAAGAACAGCTGTGAAAACTATACAGCTTTTTTTTCTGGCAATTCTGGTAGAGAACTAGAGGATTTATAAAATGTAAATACTAAAGATGTAATACAAACACAAGTGAAAATCATTTTTCAGACTTTCCCTCCTGCCCCACCGACAGTTCTAGCATTCCTGAGCGAACCTGGCGAAGGGAACTGCAGTGCCAGCGGGAGTTTGCACACATGGAGGATGCTGGCCAATGCTCAACACTCTTCCTCCTCCTCCAGCTCTAATAACACCACATTCTTGCTATATCAGGATACACATCCTGAAATTAAATGAAAATCCAACTTCAAAACTATCTGTACACAAAGCCATTATAAATGTTAATCAGTTTTCAGCAGACTGTTACCTCTCGTGAAGGCAAGGTAATAGAAGAGGGTATTTTTGGCTAAAATCACAGTGAAGTTGGCAATTGTAGCCTGTTTACATTCCACTTTGTGAAGCTATTTCCATACAAAACAGGAAACTCACACCTGCCACCAAGAAGGGGACATAACTCAGGTTCATTTCCCCCCCCCTCTTTGTCCATTCTGAGGTCCTTCTCAGAATTTTATTTCAGCAGGGAATTTGAACAGAAGAAAGCATGAAAGAATGCAGCAAGAGTTTCAAAAACCTGCTCTCCATATGGGCTAGTACAGATGGGCAAAGGAAGGTGTAAAGCCTAACATGGGCCTAGACCTTCTCAGGCAGAAGAGCTTTCACTCTCCTGCTTGGGGGTCTTGTCTGCCTATGTTGAGAAGGTGGTAAAAAAGCTGTTGTTTTCTCAAGAGAACTGGAAAGCCTGCAATTAAACTAGCCTTTGGTTATATACCCACCATGGAGTTTCATGAAAAACATAGTAGACATATAGCAATAAAATTCATAAACAGTCTTTTACAATTTGTAACGTGCAGTCTGCTGCAACGATAATCCAGACTAGTCAAACTTTCTTGTGTACTTAAAGTTGAACGCATTAATTATCAGATTGCACAATCCCAGGTCCAAGTACCAGGGTAGCTGGAGGTAACAGACAATGCCACACTCTTCCTTGTTCTCATTAAGAGGGGAAGGAAGAAAGAGCTGGGTACTTCTAAGGCATTTGTCACAAACAAAAGAAATATTTACACAAAAGCGGCCAGACCACATGGTTTGGTGACACCTACAAAGATGTACTTCTGTGAGTTAAAAAGCAAGTGACACAGCTGTCCAATGAGTAATCACAGCAGGGTTTCTTACAACAGACCAAAGCTTATTTATACAAGCGGAACTTATTTTCTCACACTTTTAAAGGAATGTGAACTTACACAAGGGCAATTTACACTACCAAGGGAATTCTAATTAGAAAAACGTCCCTTGTGCTAACAAAAAAAACCCCTGCAATGTATTTTATTGTCTCTCGGGAACATAAGTGGAAAAGACAAATTTTGATTACTGCTAACGAAAAATGCTTTTTAAACCAACTCAATATATGAAGAGTTCTGTGATTTTTCTCCTTGTGTTTTTATTTACCTCTGAATTTTAACAGCATTGATGTATGTTCAGCTAAGAAACTAAACTATAAAGGTTACCTTATATCAAAATAAAATCCTTAGGTTTTGTCGGAAAACTTAAGTGCGTATACTGAAACAGTTCAAAAGAATAAGAGCGATGAAATGTAATAGAAAGCAAAACCTACTGTTGAATGTAAAGTAGATCCAGTAGTAGATCCGTATGTTTCAATTACATCAGACCAAAAGAAAAAAAAAAGGAAAAAAAAGTTTCTTTTCCTTCACACTTTCCTGTACCAGTCCTGGAAATATTCAACCCCCAGAGCCATGCCTGTGTTCAGCTCCATATGGTGTCAATACAGCCATCCACATTTCATGAGTAAAGCAGCATGACCTCCAGACGAGGCAATTGAACAGAATTAGCCACAACTAATTGAAAGTCTTCCTGTTTACTTTAAAGCCCTTATCTCGATCTGCTTTGAAAATGTAATAGAAAATTAATACGACTAATATAGAAGATCTTTTAGTGACAAGCGATTAAAAACAAATGTGAGAAGTCCCTCGGCCATTTTCAAACTTTTACAAAGCTGACCTAATTTATGCTTTTTCTATAAAAGTTTGTCACTGAAAGTAACTTTTCCTCAGCTGGCACTTGAGTTCGCGCTGCGCTGGGTTCGGCCTCTGAGCGGCCCCGCACCACTGCCAGCGCCAAAAGTACCCAGGAACGAAGACCTGCGCGAAGAAAACCGATAGGAGCTTTCCCGACACACCGATCAGCGTTAACTGATGATTACTGCAAGTTGTCCAAGGAATGCAACAGAACTTTTTCCTCGCCCTCTCCGACACTGATCAGCACTCCCGGGTGCATTTCAGCCGGGCGCTTATCGCCACCACCGTTCGGGGCCGCAGCCCGCCCCAAGGGACGCTGTCCCGCTGCGGCCGCCGGCGCCCTCGCCGCGCCCGCTGACAGCTCGGCCGCGGCCCCAGCGCTGCCCGCTCCCGCACCTCGCTGCCGTCACCACACCCGCGCTCCCCTCAAAGCCCGCCCGTCCGCGGCCCCCGGGGCAGAAGATGGCGGGCGGGCGGGCGCGGGCCGGTGCCCCCAGCCCGCCACCCCGATACTCACAGCTGCACCGCCCCCCGCGGCAGCCGCTCGGGCAGCCGGCTCAACTCCAGGCGGCTGCAGGCGACGAGGTGCCCAGCGCAGCGGCAGGGCGCGGGGCAGCGGGCGGCGGCGGGGCGGCCGCCCAGCAGCAGCGGCAGCAGGAGCAGCGCCGGGAGGACGGCGGGCGCCGTGCGGGGCCGGCGGAGCATGGCGGGCTCGGAGCCGCTGCCCGCGCTCCCGTCCCTGGCGTTCCCCCCACTGACAGAGCCGAGCGCGGCACGACCTCCTGCTTCTCAGCGCGGGTGGCGGCTGCCGCTCATGCCCCGGAGCGGCCGCTGAGGGGGGAAGGCGATGGGAGACGGGGGCGTAGAAAAAAGTTAAGACAAGAAAGCGGGAGGGGACCGCAGCGCCGCCAGAGCCGCCAGCCACTCCGCAAACTTTCCGCCACCTCAGCCCGCCTCCGCGGGGCCGAGGGAGCCCCGAGCACGGCCCGCCCCGCCGCAGCCCCCTCCCCGTGCCATGTGACAGCCGCGGCCGGGCCCTGCGGGGCTGGGGCCCGGGTGAGCCGGCATAGTAGCCCACTGCTGCCGTGCCTTTGCGGGGGCACCCCTGGACTCCCGTATACCCCTGGGCAGCAGCATATGGCCGGGCTCGCAGCACGCCGTCCGCTGCTGTGGGATTTTGCATCTGTCCTCGGCCTCTCCATGGGGCAGGCGGGAGCGGGCAGTGGGCCCTGTGTGCCCTGAGCGTCACCCACCACGCCCGGGCCGAGGTGAGAAGGCCCGGACAGCACGGCCGTACTCGTGCGGGGTTTCTCTTTGCCATCACACCAGGTAGCGTGTGTCCGGGTAATTCAGAAGCTGCTCCAGAGCCTCAACGGCTTCCCAGCCAAGCCTGGGGTCACTGGCATGTAAAAGGTGAGGTGAGGTTAACTCCTGCCTTTCGGGTCCTATATGGCTAGTCCAGACACCGTAATTAAGCCCATTATGTTCCCCACAGGATCCCGGCTTCAAAAGTTCAGGGAAGTGGGCAGGACGTACAGATTCCACATCTCTGAGGTAATCGATGTAATTTAAGTAAATACCTATTGTTCAAGTTCCATATGTAGGCCCGAACTCAGCAACGGATTCAATCACTGAAGGCTTCACACCCCCTACTCGGCAGCAGCAGCCATCAAAGTGCTCAGGAACACTGCTTTCCTTCCCACATTTATATGTACACCTGAAAGATGGCAGACATCTTAGACACTGAACCTGGAGCCTCAGGAAGTTTATCAGCTCCAGTATCAAGATTCATAAGGCTGAAACTTTGTCCCGGTTTTTATTGTTTCCATGTATATCTCATGATACAAGGATTTTTGTTAAACAGAACTACATTTTAGCCAGGAGTCATGAGTTTGCCAGCCAGACTGACAAGTTCTGAGTAACTACAAACATTCATGTGCCACTGACAACATGACTGTTTCAGATGCATAGGGTGTGCAGAGCTGTGCAGTGTTTTGTCAGCTTGTGCTCTGCTGACCAGTGATGTTCCTTAAGGAAATTACCATGGGAAAACAAACAAATGCTGCAGGAACATGCTTTTTTCTACATATAAAAGCAAGCAAACAAGCAAAGGAACAAATTATAGGCTAGAAATTACTTAGTATGTCTTTACAAGTTATTATTTTTTATTTGAAGTGAATGAAAACTGTCATGGTACCATTGACATGTCAGTATTGCAGTTCCTTTTCCAGTCTTCCTTTGGAAAACATTAGGGTGACATTAGATCAACAAGGCCTGTGAAACACTGAGCTGTACTAAACAGACAGCAGGACAGTGCCAAATTTGGATATTGAAGCTATCCATTATTAGTCTGTACATGTTTCCATGGAAGTCAATGGGAAAGCTTCTTTTCTCAAGTTCTAGCATTTGTTCTAGCTGTCCAGTTGTTTCACACTGTAACATTAAGATACAGAGACGCTTGAACATGATGTGCTTATATATAGGTAAGAAATGCTATACTTGCTAATTTTGCAGAGTAATCAAAAATTCCAGAGAAGGATCTTTATGTTGCTCCAGGTAATTATTATCTACAAATAAAATAGATTTAAAGTAACTAAGCTTTGTGTTATAGTTCCCAGATTGCACAGCAAATGGCCTCACTTTTCTGGGAAAAGTGGGCTTTTCTTATCTTGAGTGTTGGTAAGGGTAGTGATTCACTAGTAGGTGGCAAGAGAATTGTTAAGCTGTCAGTTTTAACATTCAAGGAAAAGAAAAATTAGAAACCAAGTATTTTCAACTTAATTTATCATAGCAGTCAATAATACATATGGTGCATATGTGAACTATGGAACAAGAGAGAATCTGAGAAACAAAAGCAGGAAAAAAAAGAGATGAAAAGGGCAGGAACTTCTGGTTTTGTAATTTTGAAAACCACTCATGCAGTCAGAGAATACTGTGTCCTTAGAAAAACCTAATGCATATTTAGTGCTAGTAATATATGAAGCTGTTTTAAGTTAAGAAAGGTAAATCCATTCAGAAAATTAGTTCTTCGCAGCTTCTTTTCTCAAAATAATCAATATTATGAATCCTACAATGCTTATATATACTTATACCTGTGTGTACTTCAGAGTCCCATGACAGAAAGTCTTCTTTCCCACTGGGAGATTTGGTCTCTTCAGAAGTCTCAGGGACTGATTCTGCACCTCATATGTGCACTGCAAGTTCTGGCAACCCTCAGTTCCAGGAGTCTCTTCATCATTGGTTTTAGCTTGAGTGTGCACTGTGACTGTACATAAACAAATACAAGTCCCTCCTTCACAAGTTTGGCTGGACTATGTCTTATAAGCTTAAAAGTAAGCTTATACCAAAATAAGAGGTCTCCCATTTATCTACCCTGTTATCTCCCCATGTACCAAGGAACTTCTGGTGACCATTCTTTGGCATTGGCATTAGCGTACCTGCAGATTCACCAGGATTAGGGTACTGATTTGACTGATTAAAACCCCTCAAAAATAATAACACCACACACACATACACACACACATACAGACACACTATTTTTAAGTTGGAATAATTTCCTTATCCAGTTTTCCATGTAGCTTCACAAGGAAGAGACTTTACTCATGGTTATGCAGAGGCAAGTCCTTTCCATGGCAGCCTGAATACAGGTCAGCCTGAGGGAATGATGTTGAGGAGGGGGAAGCATGGCTGCAGAGAAAAATTCTTGTAAAACTAGACCCTCAAGCTCTCTCTTTGGCTAACAAGATTAGTTTCCTCCACAACACTACCAAGTGTAATCCTGTGGATGGGTTGGGAGTGGAGGACGGGATTGTGTAGTGAGATACAGCCCACTGTTTTGGATGTTACGGCTTGATTTTAATGGTATCATGTTCAGTCTGATTATTTTAAATCAGATAAACACAGGTTTACAGATTCAAGTCCAAACATATGTTGTTTAAAATATGTATTCACTTCAGGCTAAAGACACACCCAGAAGCTGTCTAAGTATGATTTTTTTGCATATCATTAATGCACTGAAATCAGGCACTGCTTTCAAATAATCTACTTCCAGAAGAGGTCAACCCTAAATCAGACTGGGTTGAGCAAACTATTAAAAATAATTTACTTCTTGCTAAATTAAGCAAAACTAAATTAAGGTACTATACATTTTCTGTTCTGAATTCAAATTAGAACATCTTTTATAATATTAGTAAGAGTTCAGTTAATCTAATTACAGGTTTCTTATTCATTTTGCAAAGAAATCTCAAGTCATTACATCAGACAATTATGTATAGTTGTATATAGTTATGTGTAGTTAGATCTGCAGGATTAATATCAGAAGGTCAAAAGGGCTGAACAGTTACACCTACTAAATACTAAATGATTTTGTCCATTAAGGCCACCTCAGGAATTAAAAGTCTTCCCATGTACTCCTGGATCACCTTGTAATCCAAATCTGTGTCTGGTATTCATTTCAGATTTTCTACTTTTCATGGGTAAATGAAGTAATTTGGGTAGGGTTCAGCAGCAAAAAGCAGAAGCGAAGCAGAACAACATTGTTTACGCTCTGACACGTCTCAATTCTGACAGAGATAGAAACCAATGGTCCATCTATTTACTTTCCTGTCAGTAAATAACACTGTAGGAGCATTGGCAGAATGTCAATGTCCTGTCTATTTATTCCTAAACTTTCAGAGTTCAATTTTATTTATTGTCAAAGAACATGTTTAGGGCTATCTGAGAGAAGGAAATGAAGAGTTCATGCTCTCAAGATCATTACTGCCTATTGGAGACTCACCAATTTAGTCCATTAAGAGGAATAATCTTAAGGCTAACAAAACTTTTTTTCTAAAACCAAAGCTGGAGGGAGAGATGAACCTGTGAGACCCATCCTGCTTATAAAACAAAAGTGGAGCAGGACATGCTTTTTGTGGAGGCTGTTTGCCTGCATGAAATACTTTGAAATAGGCAAGAGAAAGTTTTGCCTGAGGCACCTGTCTGGAAGTTACTGAAGAGTCCCACAAAACCTTGCTGTATTGTATGCAGAAAAGCCTTTTGACTTCTTTGTGTGTAAACAATAATCACATCCAGTATTGTGGAATATTTTTCATGGAAATTACTCTAAATGAAGAGCTTTTCCACCTTCCTTTGCTTCTGCCCATTTGGTGTAGCAATTAATATTACTTTTAGATTATAGTAGCACTAGGACTTCATGACCATTTATTTCAAACCCTGTGATTAACCATTGCAATTACATTTGCATTTGAGGAAAATAATAAAATATTCTTAAATAATTTCCTAGTAATTGTGAATCTCCTTCTAGTGTGTCATAACTCCACGGTGAATATTCCAAGGTGCATACAGAAATTTATTTTTGGTAGTAATTCTAATTGACTTTATGTGATCCAACAGTGAAACCATGAAAACCAAATTATGCATAATTTGAATGCACTGATTACAACCAGAAAAACCATATGAACTCTTTCTGAAAACTTTGCCTAGGGCAGAAAATGTTCAGCTTTTATAGAATTCATCCAAACAGTGAGTGTTTGCCTCCATTACAAATAAACTTAAAACATCCTAAGGCAATCCACATTAGTGACGATTGTTAATGTCTTCAAGTCATGTCCTGTGTGGGGCTAAGTAGGAAGTTAAGTGCTTGATTGGAAGGACAATTAAACAATCAACAGCTACAATGATGTATCTTCAAAGAGGAAAAAATAAGACTTAGTTTTATATCATTAAGGAACACTCAAGTTGAAATGTCAATTTGAATAAAAACAAGTAGATGTAATATCAGGATGGTGCTACTGTAATAAAATACCTGCCAGGTCTGTTCTACCTGTTGCTTTAGTTTGTTGAGAGTTTTTAAATACTCTTTTAAAATAAGTAAACATTTAGTGGTAAGAAGGATCAAGAAGTGGTCCAAAAGGGAATCTGAAAGAGTGCTCTGTTGAACCTAGCAGTGGTTCTTCCAGACAGTAATGTCTGGCTCTTCCTTGGGGTGGGGGATTATGGTACCTGAAACTCATACATAAGGTCCTTTCTGCAGTGAGGGTGGAAATTTTTGTCACACAAAAAAGGGCTTGAAGGCTGTATCTGCTTAAATAGTCACAGGCCGATTTGTAAGATTTTTATCAGTGTTTTGCAGCCCTGATGGTAAGTATTCACTACCTTTAGGTGTGTAACTCCTTGAAGTCAACTGCTTAAAGAATCTCACAGTGAGAAATCAATGGGAGTTAGGCCCTAAATCTTTGAAGAATTCATGTCTGATTGTCTGTTCTAGGGGGAGAATGAGCTGCAGCTGGGACTCATCTTGTGTAATTTTAGCAATTTGGAAGTTTGGTATCTCTTCTAAAGCATTTGTATTGGCTTCTTCTGTAGTCAGTGGAAAAAGACAAATCCAGGAAGTGATTACTACCTTTCTAAAATAGACAATCAGGGAATTTAGAGTGAATCAGTCTCTGGAGATTTTCTCCTTCTGCCTAAAAAGAGCCTTATGACTAGTTTAGTCTAGACCCTGTTTTTTCAGATGATTCTCAATGTCTGCATTCAAACCTACACATTAAGCTAAACAGAATAATATGAGAGCTTTTTTGTCAAATTTCTTTCTATAATGGGGACCTGTATTGGTTTCGGATGGCCTGGTTTTGCTAGTGGGGAAGCTACAGGGGCGGCTTCCTTGAGAAGCGTCTAGAAGCTTTTTCCATGTCCAGCAGAGCCAGTTCTTGGTGGCTGAAAAACTGGACATGCCACTGGCCAAGGCCAGGTCAATCAGAAATGCTGATAATGTCTCTGTGCTATTTAAGAAGAAATATAAAAAAAAGTTGTAACATATTTTTATTTTGGCCAGAGAAGAATGGAGTGATAAGAAGAACAGCTTTGCAGCCCCAAGGTCAGTGAAGAAGGAGAGGGAGGAGGTGCTTCAGGTGCTGGAGCTGAGATTCCCCTGTAGCCCCTGGTACAGCCCATGGTGAAGTAGCTGTGCCCCTGCAGCCCATGGAGCACCATGGAGATGCAGAGATCCACCTGCAGGAGCCCCACACCAGAGCATGTGGATGCCCGAGAGGAGGCTGTGATCCTGTGGGAAGCCCATGGAGAGAGGAGCTCTGCTCCCATGCTGGAGTAGCCTGTCCTTGAAGGACAGCACCCCATGGAAGTGACCCATGCTGCAGCAGATTTGGGAGGACTGTTGCCTATAGGATGGAGTCACGTTGCTGCAGTTCGCAGGGAGCTGTTGCTGGTGAGTTGGAATCACATTGGAAAAGTTCATGGAGAGCTGTCTCCCACGGGAAGGGACCCCATGGTGTAGCCAGGGAATGACTCCTCTCCCTGAGCAGTGGGAGAAGCCTCAGGTGGTGAACTGATCATAACCCCCATTCCCTGCCTCTTGAGCCAGAGGAGTAGAGCCAGGAGGTAGAGCTCCAAGGAAGGAGGGGTGGGGGGAAGGCATTTTTCAGGGTTTATTTTACTTCTCATTATCCTGCTCTGATTTTGTTAGTAATAAATTCACTTCATATCTCTAAGTTGAGCCTGTTTTGCCCATGATGGTATTTGATGAGTGATCTCTCCCGGTCCTTATCTCAACCCATGAACCCATTGTTATATTTTTTCTCCTCTGTTCAGCTACAGAGGGGAGTGAGTGAGTGCCTTTGGTGGATGCCTGGCATCTGGCCAGCTTCAACATGGCAGTACCTTAAATATCATTGTAACAATAGTAAGCAAAATTTATTGCAAATATGAATTGTAGTTTTAAATTTTATTATACCTCTGTAACTGTTGTAACAACTTCTTCTAAGGATTTATTAACAGGGTAAATCTTACAAGACTTAGTAAACCAAAGGGGAAGTTCCATGCGTAAGTGAAGTATCATGCACAAATACAAAATGGGAACCACATGGAAGAAAGATCTAGTGGTGCATCGCGAACTATGTGTCAACAGTAACAATATAGGAAGCATTTTAGGGTATGTCACTTGGAGTTTTCCATGTGAGAGAAAGAAATAATGTTCTGGTGAGGACTGAGATGAGGTAATATATCCCATTTGGAAGTCACATATTAAAGGAGAGGAATGGAATAGGCTACAAAAAGCTGGTAGCAAGGTCAGGAGGAGTTTGCTCTCTCGAAATGAATACCCAGTGTTGCAGTGCAGCAAGTAGCACTTGAAATTTTGTACAAAGCCATCCCATCGCCATTGGTAGGAGAAACCAGTGAGTCCTAGCACACTGTGGTGTCATCTGGACTTTCTCCCCCCCACCTCCTGTCTGCTGCCTCTTGCTTTCCCAGCTATTGTATGCAACAAAATAAGCAAGCACTATCCCGGTAAGAAGTTGGCCAAACACGCATTGCACCACTTCCACAGCTTTCAAGTGGTTACTTGCAATAGCTATGTTTGCCAGTGAAGTCTGACTTTCCAAGCTGGAGCATCAAAGAGTAGGCTGGATCTGGCAGCAGCACACAGCCTGCAGATCTGAATGGGCTGAGGGCCAGCTACATCCCAGCAGCAGTTGCAACCAGCACCAGTCCTGTGCACCAGCTGGCCAGATTGGTGAACCAGTGGTCTGCAACTTTGCTTTGATCTTGTTAATATGAAATCAGAAGAAACTGCAAGGGATCCTGGCATGAATCATTTTGGGGAACCTTTTACAAGCAAAAGTTTCTGTGGCCTCTAGTACATCTCTGACATTCAGGCAACCTGGTCTGGGGAGTCTCTTAAATGGAGATGTCACCTTCCAAATACCCCTTTAGCTGCCAGTGAACACTGGGAAACTGAGGTTTGTCAATTTCTTAGTGGTCATGTCATGGCACTTCTTTTGACCCTAAGCAGCTTTATCAAGTGGGTTTTCTGCTAGGGTAGGCTAAAATAACCCTCAGCATACATTTCCATAATATTGTCAGTTGTGAAGTTTTTCCTTTGTTGTTTTCCCTCACAAGTTTGAAGCCAAGTCCTCTCAGTAATTTCTCCCTTTCACTAACCTCTCTACACTCTTCAGTCTATCAAAGAAAATACATACCAGGGCAGAGAGTTGCATATGTCGATTCTTCAGATACTTTCCTGGTAGTGTGCTGTAATCTCCAAAGAAGGAGCTTCTGGTTCAGAGATTTTCCTTGTGGTTGTGTTCTCTATTACTGTTCAGCTTGTGTAGAGGAAATAAATAGGATATAAGGGTGCAATGCTTTAGCACTGTCACAAGACAAATAGTTTAGTGTACAGTTCTCCTTGGACAGTACTGACCTCAGCATTAGAAAAAGCAATCTTCTAGAAAGATCCCAACAACACTGTCAGCTTCCTACCACATCTGAGATATGAGGATCTGAGGATGAGAAGGCACGGTGCCACAGTGTGGGATATTACGTACCTTGGTGCACACGTGCAGTGTCAAAATCAAAGCAGTACTATCACACACGTGGTCAGCCTGGGCACAAGTCTAGCAGTGGTGATTAAGAAACCGTTATTTTCACTGAGTTGCAGACACTCAATAATTGAGTTATCCTTTGAGTGACTTACAATCGGCAAAGTCTCCAAAAGGTTGGCTAAACTACTGTTACAGTATGAATTTCCCAGTTTCATCGGGGGATTGAAGAAAGAAGCTATAAACTAAAGTAAACAGGAAGAGGTTTGTTGATAATTTTAAACTTTTGGAAAATTACATCTTATTTTAATCATAATAAAAAAAATCCACCACAAATACACCATGTTACTACAGTAATATTTTTTGCTCTGATTTTTTGTTAGAAAAAACTGCTAATGATAAACACAAAATTACTTTTCTAGAATTTTGATAAAATCATGCATGCCCTTACTGAGTACCACATGTGAGTAATATTTCAGTTATTCCACTGATGTCACTGAGATGGAATTGAAAGTGCCAAAATTTTCAGTGATGGATATTTCACTGCAGCTGTGAGCAATGTGTTCCTCAGAGAGTAATTCTCCTGGGGCAATGTTAAACCCTGGACTTGCATCTTATTTGTAAAATAATACTATTTAAAAATAGGATCAAAAGAGATCTAGCCAAGAAACTTAGCCTTGTGTATATTTTAGTGTACAAATTAATATTAAATTATAAATAAATGTTCTTTTTACACATATATATCAATGCATGTCAGAAAAAATAAACCATAAAGTATGTTAAAATAAAATCAACAAGAAGAGAGCATTCAAAGTTAAAACTAAATGTGATTGTCTAAAAAATGTCAACAGCTAAATATAAAAGGGTAGAATTATGTTAAAAAAATTTAGGTATAGCTGCCTGACTTCTATTGCATTTTAATTTTCTTGAACTTATTCTACTGCTTTCCAAATACGTTATTCTCTGATTTTCTTAAACAGATAACAATAGGTGTATAATTAATTATAAAATATGTAAAAACAGTTCACACAAATGAATACCAGAGAAGCTGCTTTGCAAATGCAAATAATCCTTTGTTGTCCTTATTTAGGAGCATACACTAATCTCCAGGGTTGAAATGGACTTTTGAAAAACGTCGTTTATTCAAAGAGCACTCGAGGCTCGGACACAGAACTGTAAGCCCAGTAAGATGGATGGCAAGAATCATTTCTGACCAGTTCACCTTCATGAACTAGGCTCGAGTGTTAGACTTGTAACAAAGTAGACCTGAATACAGTGGATGGGGAAAATCATTATAGCTGCAAGCATTCTGAGCATGTGTCCCTAGGCTGTCTCTAGTGCTTCTCCCTCAGCAGAGCAGGTGTGCCTGAACAGCCTTTTGCCTGTGGCCTGAGGACCTTCCCATACCTATAGACAACTTTTCAAGTTGACAGGGTGAGGTAGTGGAGAGCAAACAGAATAAGTATCCCTGTGAATGGCTCCCCAGACCATTTTGTCAAGCAGCCAGTGGCTTCAGATTATCCCATCTGGCATACTGCCTGCTCAGACCTGCCCTAACCGCCCTTTCCACAGTGTGAGCACAGCTGCTTGTGGTGCCTTAGATGAAGCCAGATCATGACTTTTTTGTTAGAGTTCTTTTTAAACCGTCTCTGTTCATTGGTTTGTCATTTGGCCCCACAAATGATGCCAGCTGCCATAATATGAACCAGTGCAAGGCATTAGGGGTCCTACGTGCACCTTAAATGGTTGTTACCACTGAAAAGAGCATGTCAAATATATTGTGCCCTACAGAGTACCAGTTAATGTGGTCGTAAGTCCAGTCTTTGTGCACCGAGTCTGAGTCTAGAAACATAACAGTCCCCTGAACTTAAAAAACATCACTTTGCCTCTTCAAATGAATTAAATATTTTTTCCATAGATGACTTTGATCTTGAAGCTTTGCTGTCTCAAATGTTGTCTCCTCTGGTTTTGTTTTATGCAAGATCAGAATGGATTGATTAGTAGCTCAAAAAAAGCTAGTACAAGATTCTAAAGACAGCACTAAAAATCCTGCTGTCTAGTTTGGCAGAATGCAGCTGTGTATTCAAACCTGATCTGTCTCCAGTGTACACTTCCATTTAGCTTCAGCAATGCACAGGTGTGGTATTAATGATCATGGAACTCGCAGTACAAGAAAAACAAGCTAATTTTCATAAGCCAGACATTCATTATGCCAGTAAGTAATGTGTAGGGTCTCAAAATTTGAAAAATAGTTGAAAACAAACCTGACAGCATCACGACTTGTACTTTAAGTTCTTCCATTCCTAGTGCTGTCTAAAACTTGTCTAAAGCCACAAAGTTTGCATGCATGCTACAGTTCTTAAATGCATGATTTTGTCCTGGTTTCTTGATTTGAATGCTCAGACACCCATTTGTATATTGCACTGTAAATTCATATATATGTGTAAATACATTTTATATGTACTTTTACTTTCTGTGCACATATTTAACTTCACGTACTGCATGTGTTTTTGTCACAAGTACAGTAGGTTCCAAGCACAGCTAGTGCAGTTTTCAACTGAGACTATCTCTTGTCAGCCTCAGGCTCAACAGCCTGGCAGGAAAACCTGCAAATCCTGCTGCACCCCACGGATTTCTGTGATTTGCAGTGTTGATAGAAACATCCTCCTTGCTGAGGCGTTAGAAGTTCCCAGATGAGAAACCTTTGCTTCACTCTTCCAAACTCACCAAATTGTTATACAACTGCATCTTTGAGTCTCTTTGATGCTAAACTTGGAATATGTGTTATTGCCACACACACACAGTAAAAAACAAAACAAAACAAAACAAACCCCAAAAAAACAAACCATCAAGTAAGGAGGATAACACTGCAGCTAATGGATGTTTTATTGCATGGTTTAAAAAGGCTAATATCTCCACATGAAAGAAAAGGCAAGGCATTTCTCATCATCAGAAAGATGCTGTTCTGTCCCACAGTTAGTAGTATTATCTCATATTGTCTACCAGTGACCTTAACACAGTCCTACAGCTGCTGTGGATTTGGTGAATTATTTTGGGAACAAATTTGGTCCATTCTGGTAAATTGAGTGCTCAATAAACTGTATCACTAAATCTTATGTGGTAGGTTTGTGGTGGTAGTGTTGTTTGGAGCTTGTTTGTTTGTTTGTTTGGTGTGGTATGGCTTGGGATTTTTTCCCTTACTGATCTGTCACAGATCAGATTTTCAGCTGAAAACTTCTGTAGAGACAAAGGGTCTGGAGAGACACTGGTGAAAAATGTCCCGTAGGATCATAGAATTAGACTATCCTGAGCTGGAAAGGACCCACAAGGACCATCAAAGTCCAGCTCCTGATGCCAAGGCTTATCTTCCTTGTTTTCATTTAATCTTTTAAAGAATGGGTAAAAAAAAAAAGTGGTTTTTATATATTTATAACTAGTAAAGACAAAGGAGAGCAAACAATAAATGCAACTTGTAGATATTAGAAATAGAGACAAGAAGTAAAGTAGGCCTCCATTCTGCAAACAATTATAGAGCTGTTAGGGTCTTTTAATTCCAACAGTTTACTCCTATATCTAAAGTCACAAAAGACATGAGCACAGTGTTTTCTGGAGATTATTTGTACAACATGTTAAATCCATATATATAGTAAAGTGTACTTTGAAAATCAGATTGCTGTAAAGGAGACTACTTAGAATGCAAGAAAATGCAGACAAAGGTAGGTGTACAAGTGACAGACCAGACAAGTGCCCTGCTTTAGCTGACCACACAGCACAAGGGAAAGATTGACATCTGTTTCACCCAATGGGACATTTGCCACTTTCCTTTCATTAAATTCATGTGAAGATGTGGGTGTGACAAGCAGTTTAAGAAGCCTTTGCAAATTATGTTTGCTTTAAAGAGGCAGAGCACTCCTATGTTACATTGAATAATAATTCTAACTGGGCTTTTATAAGGTATTTATCTGCTATTTATTTGCTTTTTGAGGTTGCCTTCGACTGAGAGGTCATAAGAAGCTTTCAGGAGCCCTTTCCAATGCCCAGCAGTAATTAGAGCTGCAGGAGCAGCCCGATTAGCCCTTACTCCCCCGGGGTGGGGGCCACGGAGGTGCCCGGGGCACTGAGAGCCAGCGGTGCCAGCCTGCTCACCCCGCGGATGTCGCGATCCCTGCGGTGTCCTCCGGGACAGAGGAGTCCGGCCGCGCTCTCACTGAAGTCAACGAGGTGTTTGTTGCCTGTTACTGACAGAGTAAGAAAACCATGAAATGAAAAGTTCGGCCAGGCAGAATAGGTACGCAATAAAGGTGTTACCAGGCACTTTTTCCTGTCTGAAAGGAATTCTGTTTGTACAATTAAACACACTTCAGATATTAGCTACTTTTGATTTTACAAACTCAGTGTTTAGAAGCTAATTAATCAGCGTATTAAATCGCACTAATCCTTCCAGAAAGCACCTTGGTAATTACTTCTTAAGAGCATCACTGGTAGATTCAAGCCTGTTTATTCCTCTAAGATCAGCACTGCAAAAAAGCTTTTAGCCTAGCGAAATGCTTGCACCTTTTCATGTTAGCCGAAAGGGGTGTGTTAACACACCTGAAAGATGTGTTCTAACAAAACAGATGAGAGACCTGTTGTGAAGTATCAAGATGTTTATTGCCTAAGAAGGGGGGGGGGGGACCCTTTTAACACATTTTAGATGTTTCATTTTCAAATTAATTTAGTATGACAACAATATATGAAAGGAAATAGAATGAGAAAATTAGACCCATAAAAATTTTGAAGTCAATGGGGTGATTGTCACTGTTCGGATTTTTAAAAGCAGTCAACTTTTAATTTTTTTCCTTAAAGAATATAGCAAAATATAGTTAAAACAACTTCATTTACATACCTAAAGAAGCGTGGTAAAACCAACTGCACTTCAGGACTGCCAGGGCTCAGCCATGGCAGGTTTAAAGGAAACCCCTAGTAAGACTTATTGAGGGAGGAGATTATTATGAAAAGCAATTGTATCTCTGGTTGTGCTGGTGGGAAATTGCCTAGGAATATATTAATGAAGTGTTCCACTTTCTACCACTCTACCTCTGAACAGAAAGGACCTTATTTATTGGAACAAGGTTTTGCATTTAAGTAATGGGGAAAAAGAGCACTCAGACTTTTGTTAAGAGAGTCATTTATACAAAAAAAACCACAAACAAACCCACAATCACCCACCCCAAAAATAAAGCAAAGCAAAGCAAAAAACCCTACCCCAACCAACCAACCAGAAAACCAAAACCCACAATGCAAAATCAACAAGTACCAGTCAGGAACTTGCAGTCCTTCAGTTCTATCTAGTTTATTTCCTTGGTTTGTGACCAAATATCCTATCCATTAGACAGTGGGCAATGCCAGTGAAACAAATGGAAAACACATAATAAACCAACCCCTGCGCTTGGACTATGAACGGTGAATAGGCAGGTACCTGTTTACTTCATGCACAGACTTCTGAAAGGATGGAATTAATGGAAGGACTATGGCTTTATAGTCTGGTTTTATAGGAACTTATCAAAGCTGGACAAAACATGTATTTTGCTTTCTTAATGAAATAAACGAGAAAAGTAACTTCCTTTGCTGTTTCTGAGTTGGAATTTTGTACCTGAGGCAATAGGACATTTTTTTCAAACCAAACGACCTATTCCCATTGTCCACAAAATAAATGTGGTAATTTTCAAGCCAAGAAAAGTCAAAGATATAAAACAGCTTAAAAAAGAGCTTTGCAGATAATCTACTGCCTCTCCAAAATAAACACGTAATAAAATAATAAGTAATAAATTCATATTAATTGCCCCATAACTGTGTATAGTAAATCAGGCCTCTCACTGAGGTGACATGGAGCTCTCTTGAGAATCACATTGCCTCTGGAGGTGTGAGCTCTTTTTTGGAATAATGTTGTCAAATGTCAATAAGAATAGACGTAGATAGGTATTTTGTGATTCTTTGATTAACAGGAATGAGGAAAGCTAGGGTCCAATTTAGACCTAATTCTTACTGGCCGCCACATAATAAGGCCAGCAGCTCTGGTTTGTGGGTGAAAGTGAAGTTATCTGTGCCTCAGGCTTTGAAGCAGGTATTAACTCTTCTTTGGATTTCCAATTGCAAATACTAGGGCTCATCAAGGGAAGCTCTTGTTACTAGCAGGTGGACTCCCTCCCCTTATGCTTTCCTTCTCCAAAACTTTGTATTATCCAGAGGCAGGAGTTTCTGAAGAATGAAGAGACACAAGGTCATGGAAAGACTCTAGATGTCTGTAGACAAATCCAATAATTCTCACTTTTCTCCCTTATATAAGCAGAAAGGACTGTTGGCATCACGTAAAATGGATGTTACAAGTCGATCAAAATTTTATGTACAGAAAAATAAAATTTGTATTTGAAAATGACTTGGAAAGGAAACTACCAATGTCCTCCTCCTTCTCTCCCTCTCTCTCACAAAATATAAAGAAAAAGAAAAGGAGAAAAAGAAAAATATTTAAAGGTGATGTATAGAATGAAGTCACTCAGAAAAAAGACTGAGTTTATTTCTGCTTCAAGATAGTCAAGGACAGTGTACCACATACATTTTCTAGATTATTAACCTGGTAAATTCATCTTCCATTGGAAGGATACAGAAGGATAGCTTGAGCACAGAATTCTAGCATATATAAGTGAAAACTCATTTTCCACTGTGTTCAAATACTGTTGATTAAGTCACTTAGGCCCACAGCAGCAGTCAAGTACCTTAAATTGTTCCTAATTCCAACACTTACAAAGTCCTGCCTGAGTTTTGGTTGCAGAAGATCCCTAGTGCACATTTCACACTGCCTGGAGCAACATGCCAAGAACAGCTCCTTATTTTGCAAACAGTTAATTCACCAAGTGAGGATTCAGATATTCTTAAAGACTATAGTTACTTGTAGACAAACATCTGCAGCCAACATTTGAGAGACTTGTAGTGACTTTTTTAGACATCTCCCTGTATCTGTCAGTACTCCGCTGATTTTGTCATTTGGTTACTGTAAGTCTGCTTCAATGTAACGTAAACTCAAATACACATATAATAACTATGACTTAATAAGGGCTGCTTTCATACTACTTGTTTGCACCTCTGGATGAAGAAGGAAGAGTACTAGCTGCCTCCAGCATGACTGTCAGAGCAGTCTTGTGGATTATTGACAGACCCTGGGAAAATCCTCTCTTAGCACTAATGGAGAACATGAAGTCTGGATTGGAGGTGTTTCCAAGATGATGGTTTTGGAGAATGCAAAACTTAATACTTTTTTCAGAAAATATAAAGTCTTCATTGCATATTGTTTATAACTTCTCTCCACTGAGATAGTATGAGCTCAGCATGTACTTCCATGAATAGCTTTGTTGTAAGGGAATGTCTGTTCACACCTTAGGAAACAACTGATGAACAGTTCTAGGCCATATCGCTTGATTTGAGTTGTATGCACAGGTTCCTTTAGTAATTATATTCTCCGTGAAAGCTTTGTTATCCTGCTGGAGCCAGACTTCAAGAGTGCACAGGTGATCCAGGAATTCATCCTCTCCCTTCACATCGTCATGGTTGTACTAGTCTTCTCTATGTGATTGTTTAGGTTCTATTTAATGTCATCTCTGGATTCCTGTTGAGGTTGTTTGCCATTATGTGATATTTGCAAATCTTGCAGAAAAATCAGAAGCACTGGGTGTCACTGACCAATGAGATCCTTGTAAAGTTCCTGGCATATACATGACGGAACTGCGTATGACAAGGTCACTGATAACTCTTCATTGCTTGTCTTGCCTACTGCAGGGCAATCTGCTATGTGTCACCCGTGCCCTTTGTTCCAATGCAGTTTAGGTTTTGCATTCTTAATCAAAAGTGCTTCTTGAGGGCTGTACTCAGATCTGCGGACCTGAATACATGGGCTTTGGGTCATCATACCCAATATTTTATTGCTTTTTTTTTGTTCTGTCATTCATTCTCCTGCTAGTGTGAAACAAAAACATTGTTCTTTGATGCATTCTTTTCTGAGGTCTTTCATTGTGTGCTTGGTAACTGCTGTGACACTGTAAGATGTCTTGCAACTGTCTTCATTTGCTTACAAAGCACCTATTAGATGATAATTTGTGTTTAAGTTCCCTATTGACACTGACTGATTAGTGTTCTACATGGGGCATGGAGGCCTGCTGTCTCAGCCAGTCAGGTTTGTTACACATCTTTCAAAGATCAAAAGAGTATCTGCCTGAATTTGTAAGTGAGAATCAGTGCACCCAAGTAGAAATGATGATAGGGAAGTGCAAAGAAGAAATAAGAAATTGTTGGTCAGAATGCTGTTAGGTCACAACACATCCAGAGCAACCAGTTGATAGGCTTCATAAGCAATACAGACTTCTTTGCCTATTACCTTAGTTTTGCCCTCCATTCAGTGCACTTCATAGAAAATGGAGTATTAATCTGCTGCTATCGTGTAATTCCTGTAACTTTTACTAGTTAAAATATATATTACAGATCTCCTGTTGATTGCTTGACTAGGAATAATTTTTCATAAATCTGTGTATGCTACTGATTTAGCATTTCTGCTTGTGATGGGCCTCAGCTTATTTCAAACATGTGATGCAAGCTTTTGTGTCAGTTTCCAAATCCTCTGGAACTACTGCTTTATCCTGCCTTTTTAAACAACACTCCATTTTATGGCTTTATCCATAATAGGGACTAATTTCCTGTGTTGTTTTCTCCTGAGATATGGCTGCCTCTGAAGTATGAACAGGCACTCTCAACAGACAAAGTATTTTATTTTGCAGATATTTTCTGCTTTATGGAGCTGTAAGGATGCTTGTCTCCAGAAGGCATGCTTTGATGTGTATCTCTGTCATTAGTAATCCTGTTGGTGAGTTGTTCCTTATCTTTGCAGTAGCCTCTTAGTAAGGTGAATTGCAACCTGTGGTGGTTTCTTTGTGATGGTTAATGATGATGAGAACATGCATCCCAATAACTCATCCCTTTCCAGAGAACGTGAACTTGGGATTTCATGCAGTGCTACTACTGCTCCGGAAAGTGCAACTCTAGCTGCCCTGTACATTGGGAGCATTTTCTCTCTCATCAAAGATCTGAAATTATATGATATTTTTTGAAAATTGTCTAAAAATCCTGGATCAGGTCTATCAGTGACCTCATCACTGGATGCATTGCTGCTTTCTAAGCAGCAATGGAGATATAATGGAGTTCTGATTTTCATACTTTTAATATAGGTAATTTTTTCCTGTCTTTGTTTTGCATTTCACAGTATGGAATTGTACCATCCCAGCCAAGATATTTGCAGTCAGTCTGTCTCTGTCTTGAATTTCTTTATCCTTGCTTGCCCTCTAGGAATTACTTCAGATTGGAATTTGAGGAAGGAAAGTTGGGTCCTTGATTGAAAAAAATCATTATTTTCTTAGATAGATTAAGAAATTATCTAATTTCAAACCATTCATATTTTTTAATGTCATCACTTCCAGATGGGTCCATACTACTTTATTCTTACATAAATGGTGTATTTATAAAAAATATTTTATAATCTTCTAGAATATGAACTGTTTCTGACAGAAAGTGAGGAATACCAAATACAGTGAAACTTCTGAATCACGGAGTAAAATCTTTCCTAGTTCAGAGGAAAGCAAAAGAAGTGCCATTACAGAGGTATATGAAACTGTCACATACAGCAGTAACAATTCCATTTTCCATGTGGGATATGCTTCCAGGATTTTACTCTCTCTGGTGTTAGCTGTGGTTTCCAGATGGAACTTTATTACTACTAGTATTAGTATTAGTATTAGTATTAGTATTAGTATTAGTATTAGTATTAGTATTAGTATTAGTATTATTTTTTTTCTGGTTGTGTCGTTTCACTTAATATAAAATTACTTATTCCAGACAAGAAAATATGTCTCTTTTGCTCTGTGGAAAACATAATGGTTTACATTTTTTTTAAGTTTGGAAACACTGAACTGTTACTTGAACTTGTTTAATAAAGGGGAATTTCTGATATTGGCAAAGAATAATTCTGTGGTAATGTCTTTCTCTCTGCACTAAGGATTTAAGTTGCCCAAGATACTCAACACTTTGAAAGTACCATTAGCATTTCACTTTTCAGATTTCCATTTGTGCGAATATGAGAAAATGAAGGAATGTCTTTTTCTGGTTGGTTTCTTTGCAGAATTTCAGTGCCTCTTTTCTTCAGCTTGTTCTTTTAGCTCTGCATGTCCTTGTAACTTAAAACCAAAAGGGAAGTGAATAGTTTGAAAGAAAGATATTTGCTTAACAGCTAGTGGCTCCAGCTAAAAAATCTGCAGGGTCCCATTGCTCTCACATGCTGAGTGAGGCAGCCTGAGGTTTGATTGCAAACTTTATTTGCAATCAAACCTCAAACTGTGTATTTCTTACTTTAAATAGACACTTTTTTGAGACTTCGGTGGTGATTTTGGTAATGTTTTGGGTGCTTTATTCTACATTTTTCTAAGAAAATTAAGTTTAGCAGATTGAGCAGTCATTCCATATTTTTGTCTGTCGGGTTGTCAAGGATTAGTGTTGCCCTGTGCAGAGCCAGGAGTTTGACTCAATGATCTTTGTGGCTCATTTCATTAAGTCAGATACTCTATGGTCATCTCCTATCACTTTGAACCTACTATCAGTTTTAACCAAGACATGGGTATTCAGTCCGTGGAATCAGAGCAGAGGTAGTCCAAAATGAATTTCCGAAGTATGTACAGCATCAGTTTTCTTCTACGTATCCGCAACAATTATTCATGTAGTGTGAATGCAACCACAGTTTTTTCTTTAATAAATGACTGTAAAAGTATCATTTTGGATCTCACTTTGGGGCTAAATCAAGTCAATTTATGAGCAATTTTTAATAGGGTTCTGTTGTGTTCATTCTACCTAGCATCTGGCAAACCAGTTGTAGTTAAACTCTCAGTATTTGGGTATTTTCCCCTTTTCGATCACTCCACTGCAGTTGCTATAGGAACAGAGGGTATGTTAATGTAGTCGAATTAAAAATATTTTAGCCAGTTTCTTTTCTCTAAATTATTTTTATGGTAATAAATTTCAGGTCCATTTATAATAAGTATTCTATTATTGCTACCATAAAAGAATAAATCTGAATTATTCTAATGTCAGCAATCTTCAGGTATGTTGTGGAAGACACTTTTCCACCATAAAAAGTCTGTGATTCATAGTTTTTTTCATCCAAAAAAGACCCCAGGGGGGTTTTAGGACAGATTTTTGACTGTTTGAAGTATCTAGTTTGTGTGTGATTTAAACCTCCATCCTGAAGAAAGTAGAAGACTAATTTTGTTACAGTTAATATAACATCTTCCAAAAAGTTATTCAAATCACTTAAAATAATCTCCAGTCTCATCCAGGGAACATACCAATACAGTGTAAAATTCCCCATCCCAGGGGACGTACCTGGGTGTTCACACCTATACCTGAACATATATTAACCCGTTGGACTTTGTGTTTCGTGGGCTTCCCCCACCCCCGACAGACCAAGACAGTGACCATTGCTTTGGCCAGCAGACATCGGAACTGCTGCTGGACCCAAGGGTGGTGATTATGGACCTTTCTACTCTTGTCATTTCTTTCTCTTTCCTCCTTTTCCCTTAAACATTTTCCAAAGTACTATTTTTATGCTTTTATATTTTTGCAGTTCTAACCAAAATAGCTAAATTTTAAAATTTGTCTAGTACCTTATTCTACCTTAATGCTCTAAAGTTTGCAAGTAAAAGTTTGTTATTGAACCTCCGAAGAATTTTGTTTCTCCTGTGCACCACCCAGAGTGAACCAAACAATCCTTCCCCAAACTCACTGAGCAGAATGTGGCATAACAGTGTGCTTACATCACCATGTGTGCCATACAATAGCACTGTACAGTGGGAAGAACCCTACTTCCAGGTTTTAAGGTGCAAGTTTGTGTTGATTCTGCACATTTCAAAAGAGGAAAAGAGTTTCCCATACACTCTAGGGCAAAATTTGGTTCTTTGCCTCTGGAGTAATAACAGAATGGCTTGTGTTTATAAACTATTGTTTGGAAAAATCTGTTGCTATAAAGATTAAGTCACATGCAATGTGAATGATGTTCTGCACATACTAAACCGCCCCATGGTCTAATTAAGAAAAACTGGTCAACAATTCAAGGAACACGTTATTTTGATGTAGAAGGTTCAGTGGTAGAACTGGTAGAAAAATTAGGTAAATAGGTACCCAATTGATTTACTTAATCATAGTTTTTTTACATTTCTCCTGATTAAAATGGGGAGAGTTAACCATCAGCCTCAAAAGGTAGTTAGAATACAGAATCATAAAGAATGTAAGGAAAAAATGATGGGAAGAAATTATTTTTATTCTCTCTTCTTAAATCTTCATCTCTTTCTCTGTTATATTCCAGTTTTTCATTACTTATTTTTGTCTGAAATAAGTTCATTTGACTGTGTATCTCTTGAGTGTATATTTTCCTCACTGATATAATGAGAGGTCAGAAATACTGGAGACTAAATTTATCACTCACTTGCCCAGTCCCTTTATGTGGCAATCTCACCACATTGTGTGGTTACAGGTAAACAAACAGGCTCCTCTCTAGGTAAAAAAATATGTTCAATTAAGTTTGTGTTTCAAAATAAATGATGTATAAATCTTTTTATAGCTTCTTAATTTAATGCGAGTTTAGTTAGTTAATAGCTTCAATAGTAAAAAAAGAGCTAAATGTATCAAAACTGGTTTGTGTGAATTCCTGTATACTTGGAAAGCAGCTTTCCAAATATGAAATGTATCATGCCACATCATGGTCTCTGAAAATGAAAATCTTAAAAAACTCCAAAGCATTGTAGTTCCATCCCCCTGAATAAAATAGGCTTATTCTTTATCTCTGAACAGCCTTTATTTGATATAACCCTAAGAAATGGTCTCTGGAGCTAGTCCATTTTTCATCTCAGGAGCAGTAGAGCTGTAATGAAGTACAGTCAGCTCTGTCACTGAAACTGGACTCTGCATTGTGAACTAGAATAAAGGACTGGAACCATTGAAAAAAATTGAAATGGTAAAATAAAGAAACCTCTCCTTTTATTTTGTAGTGGTTTTCTATCTTGATTTCTAGTCTGTAATCTACCATATTTCTCCTGCATTTGTCTTTCCCAAAATCCATCTCCCGATGTCAGCATGACGCTATCTTCCTGCGTGTCATTACTATGCTGCTTGTCATTACTATCTGCTATCAATAAAGTAATGTTGTGGTTAGCTTCTGAATGGTAGAACCCCTTAGGACATCCTGTGTATGCATTTCATTCTGGATGAGGCTTTTGAGCTTCCTTGCATTCCCTTTGCCTTCAGCTGCTGTACTATTTTCTTTCAGAATGTTGAAAGATCATGTCTGATTGCAGCTGTCTTCACTTGGGTGAAAGATTGTAGTTCATGGAGTTTCCTAGTTATTCCAGATCCAATGTCAGAGAAACACTGAAGTCACAAATTCTTCAAGACCCAATTTGCCAACAGATAATAGAACAAGAAGTGAGAGTAAACCAAATTGAATTTATCTTTTTGATTAGTGTGCACTGACTGTCAACTGGACTGAAAGATCATTCACTTTATCAAATGGATTTTCACAACATTTAGCAGTTCTAATTACAATAGCTACAGAACTACCTGGACTTTTAAATTTTTCCCACCTGTCAAAGACCTTACTGACAATGATGAAAGTGGGTATCTGAACTGTCTTGATAACTTCTTTTCTTTTCAGACCCTTAAGATGTAGAAAATCTGAATTCACATATTCCAGTAAAGCATGTTTATCTACTTGCTTGTTAGCTTACATTCTTGTAAACTGACAAAAATATTTTTGCAGCATTTGGAAGTGAAGTAGAATGTATAAAGCACTGTTTCAACTTCCAGTGTTTTCACCGTTTGGAATTGTTTTCAGGACCAACAAGGATATGTAGAGGTGCTACCCCAGGTATATATCTGTACCTAAACTCCATGTCAAATATTCTGAGTACCTGGAGATTATTGAAAAGACTCTCTTGTTTTTGGTAGTAGTATAGATTTACATTTCTTTCCCATGTAATGCAACAATAGTATTTTAGAAAAAGAACAATCAGAGATTCACTGATATTCAAAATAAACATGAAATATGAACTGACAAAATCTGTTAAACAGATGATCACAAAACCATATATTTTACTTAAATTATGTCTCTGTATGTACTAGACTTCTGTGTTTAATTCATGGAAACATTAATTACAGTGCTAAACCTTTTCTGACAGGCACAACATAACAAGTCTTCAAATAATAAAACACACTTAATTTCATCTCAACCCCTTTTCTATAAGCAAATGAATGAGTGTGTCTCCAGAAGTACACAGTCTCACCTATGTGGAAACCTAAATATTTAAAATTAGTATTACTATTGAGGGAGGGGCAGAGGGTTTACTGTGAGGGGACTTGATCTACAGCTGCTGTTTAATACCAGCCAACTTAAATCTCATGCCAAAAATGTCTGGTGTTTGTTTTCTTTTGTGATGAAGCAGATGACTGACCAGATGATATCCAGATGATTAAAAGGAAGCTGAATCTGTGTCCTGTCAAAGTTCCTCTGAAGCTCATCCATAATTTCTCCTTTCTCCCACAGTACATACTTTCATGTGCAAAAAGCTTCAAATAAACCAGAGGGTATTGATTAAACAAAAGAATACAGTAGTGTACCAAAACTGAATTTCTACAGTAAATTGCTGTGTGATCAATATCCAATACATGAAATATCTTCCATGCAATGACAATTACCCGTGTCCTATCCTGCTTCATAAATTACCCCAGAAACACCAGTTGATATAAAGCCCTTTGTGGTCTCGGCCAACTTGTGTAATATTTCCAAACAAACCAAGTAATAGCATATTTGTAGTAATTTTGCTTGCTGTGGACTGTTTTTAAAGATTGAAACTTCCAGACATAAGATTTCTGCAGTTGAGAACAGATTTTTTAAAAGTAATTTGAATGTTATTTTTAGGCATCATGGTATTAATTTAGCACATTAGAATACTCCCTGCATATCTTCTGTGCATGTAGGTTGTATTTTTAGTTGATGTTGTAGCAGATTCTTTTTTAGAGGTCTCTGTAACTTAAAACAGACAATTTTGCCCAAGTTTACTCTCCTTCAGTGTGAGTAATTACACTATGTCTTCTTTACTGAAGTAGAGAATTATACAGCATAGTTCATCTCACCTGTTTTAGACAGTTTAAAATGGGGTGAATCACTCTTTAGAGTCTATTGATCATATACACAAAATTTCAAATTATTATAAAGAGAGACAGTTCAATATAATCAAATAATAGGTTCTAATGCACATTGCATCCTGTCTTCTATCACCTGATCTCACAGGAGAAGGAATATATACAGTTTTCCTCAAAGAATTTGATAACCAGTCTCTTACATGGATAAAGGCCAAGACAGCTGGGACTGTTCAGCCTGGAGCGGGGTGTCTCATTAATGTGTACAAATATCTGAAGGAAAAGTACAAAGAAGAAGGAGTCTGTCTCTTTTCAGCAGTGCTGAGTGACAGAACCAGAGGCAACAGACACAAACTGAAACTCAGAAAGATCCCTCTGAACTTCAGCACTTTCTACTGTGAGGGCAGAAGTTGCCCAGGGAAATTGTGAACAACCAAATCTAGGCAGCCCTGCCTGAGCAGAAGGGTTGGACCAAGTGACCTGCATAGGTCACTTCCAACCTCAACCGCTTTGTGATATTACATCTAGATTCTATTAATGATATTTACATAAGGATGTTACTGATTGCAGACTATTTAAATAATATGTAGGATCTTTGAGGGTGGAATTTTGCTTTATAAAAAGATCTCTCAATTTATGTTCCTTCTGCTCTTGTGAAAGGGGAGCAGCACACTTCCTCCTTCATAATCACTGATGGTTTGGTTCACTTGAGTGAATTGTCTGACTCTTGAATGAACTGGGTTCAGCTTTCTGGATCATCATTATGCTGAACCCATGGAGGGAAAAAATAATTTTTTATTCTTGTTAAGATTCTTAAATCTGCTCACATGCATCACATGCATCACATTCATCAGTAGTATAAGAGAATTCACAGCCAATGGCAAAAAGTAATTTCCCCTTCCTTTTGTTGTCACCATGTCAGACTTCATCCTAAGAAAAGGAACAGGTTAAGGAGCAATTGCTTAATTTTTCTACTTATTCAACTAGATTCTGTGGTCAGCAGTGCTGATGAAAGCATATTTGTGTTGATGCAAATTGCATCAACAATTTACTGTGTCCCCCTGCAAAAGAGCTTGATCTTCTGAGCACTAATGTCTTGGCTTAACACCTCAGCCTGGACCTACCTACTCCAAATCTCAGCCCAAGTTGTCTGGAATCTTCTTAGAAAACTCATTTGTAAACTTCATTCATTACCTTCTCTAAAAATAAGGTGTCTGGTTTTGCATGATTTCAGCATGAAACCAAGTGAAACTCAGTAGCTGAGGTTTTGTTTTGCTTAGACCTCCGGAGTGCATGTGGATCTGTAGGGGGGACCGGTGGCTGGTGGTGCAGGGAGCCACACAGAGCAGAGCAATGAACAGGCCAATGAACCAAATAGGCAGCTCAAGCCTTGCAAAGAGAAACTGCAACTTCATAGGCGATTTAGTTGGTACAATTGATTCTAATTTATTACAGTAAACTACATATTAGCAAATGTTAATAGACCAGGGTAGATTTATGTTAGGGAAGGCTACTGTGCTAATGAATGGCCCTCACATTAGCATTGCCTGGAGCAGCACATGCTCTCTTGGCCTCTCCTTACCACATTTTCCCATTACCATCACAGCAGAAACAAGCCTTTCACATCCTGTAATCTCTGACCGGGAGGAAACTTGTTTAGAAGGTAAAGAAGGGAACTGTCGGATGGCTATTTGTATGAACTACAGTTCTGGTTGTTTTTATTTGGGCATTTACTTGAAGAAGCACAGGATTACTGGGTATTGAGCACTTCTCAAAATCCATATTCCAGTCGTGGTTACTGCTAGAGTGGTTTTAGTTTGTACATGTTTGTATTCCTGCTAACTGACTGTGACTATCAACTTTTCTACTTTTTTTTTTCCCCCTCTGTATACAAAATAGGATTCCTAACACCTGTCACAACAAATGATTTTTTTTTTCAATATGATGCATTTGTTTTTTTTGTTAGTGCATATAAAGTATTTGCATTTTTAGCATTATAGTATTGGGCTTAAAGAGGGAGAAATATTCTATAGGTTTGTCTAATTAACTACTATAAAGCATTTGAGATTTTGGATTAGCAGGTGCTGTCAAAGCATAAAATATTATCAACATACATGTAAATCAATGAAAGACCAAGAGAGTCACAATTCAGAGAGCAAACAAACCTAATTGTTTACTCTTCACTCTGCGGCAGTCTGTAAGTGCAGACTCAAAATTAATGTAGTATACTTTAGCCACCCAACTAAAATCCACAAAAATCCATATAAAACACCTTCCAAATTCCTCAATGCCAGATTGTTCTAGTTTAAGAAAACTCTTTCCGTGATACCTTTTCTTCTTTAAAATGTTTGATATTTTATTAAATACCAATTAAATAGCAATTTGAAAGGATTGGAGCGATATTTACTCACATTCATAATCCAACTGTTGATAAACCTACTCCTAAATGTCTCTAATAGTAGAGTCTGCATTTCCTCCCCTCTCTTGTGAGACAACTCTAAAGAAAACTTTACATACTGAGTATTAGCAAATTGTCTGAAGGCAACACTGTGATTTATTTGTTTTTTTAATAACCTGTGAGTACATGATTAGGTCCTGGTTGGTAGCAATCATTAACTTTTGTTGGTCCTTTTGTCAGGCAGTCTGGATTTCACTCTATGGACATATGCAAGGCTCCTCATTTGTTTTTTCTCTCCAATACCATTTGCATTTGCCATATAACACCTCATTGAAAACAGGAAAAAGGAGAGAAATGCAGACACCCAGATTTTCCTAAATGCTGTAGCTACTTTGAATCGCCCCATAAAACTTCCAGATCCTCTTCCTTGGGGAAAAGTGCAGGTGGTGGTGGGTTGCAGGAATTGGTCCTAAGCTGAGCTCTTTCCAGCCACCAGCAGAGAGGAGGGAGGGGGAAGGTGTTGGTGGGGCTGTGGGTGTCTGGCTGCTGCCCTGTGTGGATTTTGGCAGATGGTGAGAGGCAGGGCTGCTCAGAGCGAGCTAGGGGGAAACAGCCAGGGACTGGAGACTGGAGACCTTCAGTTTTCCTGGAACTGCTCTGTAACCTTTTCAAAAATGAGGAATTCCCGAGAATAATAGAGAGAGAAGGGAGGTGAGAGAAAGAGAACTAGAAATGAAGTGAAATCCCTAAGCATCATTCATTCACTGGAGAAAGGGAGGGGGAAAGGGAAAAGACAGGAATGCAAAGCTTTAAAACAGTTGAAATGTTGGTATTTCCAGTTTGGAAAACCTTGAATTATCTAAAAAATTGTTGAGATTTGCTTTGCAATTTTCTTGTTAAAACAATAACTAGAAAATTAATTACTATTCCTTGTGCACTCCACTGATTCTTTCAGGTTGGATAAAGCTTTGTGAGGGTATTTTTTTTTCCTCTATACATAAATTAATGTATTTTAAGACCAGAAGGGACTGTTCATCTGACCTCATACATAACAAAGGCATCTCGTTTGCTGTATATTAATTATTGCTTCAAGTCTGATTCAACTGCAGCATACCACAGAGAAATCTTCCCACTCCAAACTATTATCCTCCTGTTTACATGTCAATGAGCTCTGTTGTCCTTTTTTTGCAACCATTACTTCAGGAAGTCTAACTTGCCAGGGGCTCAGGTCCATTGGAAGTCTCCTCCTCTTGGTTCCCCTCCTCCAGTCCTGGGAGAACAGTAGGTTAATCTTCCTGATTAAGTACATGACTAAACTTTTGATCATGACAGAAGTCCTATCATTACGTATGCAAATGACATAAAACAATGCCAGCAAAGCAGCGGTTTTGAATTTTTTCACCATTTCTCTCACAAAAGTGCCAAAAGCAAAGTGCAGTGATATCTGAGGGGTTTTTTCTCATTTAATTAGTTAATTGAAATATATATGCAAATCCAAGAGTGTCCCTGTAGGACTTTACTCAAAAATTACTCTGTATTTATAGTTCCATTTCAAGATCTGCTGGTTTCTAATCTGTGCTGTGTGCTCTGTTGACTTTACAGCATTCTAGTTTGCTGTTCATCACATCGTGTGATGTCCTGTCAAATAATATTTGATTTATTTACATTGTTACTTTTATCAAATCCGTGATTTTACTTGCTATTAAATACTTCATTGCCATTGTAGACAAATTGCCTCTTGGCTTTTTTTGTTTGTTTGTTTGGTCTCTTTTTTTTTGTTTTTTGGGGGGTTTGTTTGTTTGTTTGCTTGTTTAGAGAGAAGGGAAAGCAGACCTAACAGGCTGAAGCTGTGACAAGGCAAGAACCTGGGAAGGCTACAAAGAGAAGGATCTGACAGAGGGCAGTATGGGCAATGAATGGCTTAAACAGGAACAGTTTAAGCAGAGCCCCAAATTAACAGTGTGACTCCCTGGGAAGCACAAGAGAGGAAGCACTGTGGTCCTGGAGTTTGGAGGCAGTAACTCCACCTGACAGTCAGCACTGAACACCTCAGACACTGCTATATGTGAGTAATTCCTGTGAATATCAAAGAGATGTCTACGTGATTCCTCTGATTCCTCGTCTTTCTCTCCTGTGTTCAGTCTGGCCTCCTGTAATGACACCACAATAGACATAGTACAGAAGAACCATATGATTTCTGCCTTTTCTTATTTCCTGTACATCATCACATATACCATGAGTTGGGATTATATAGTTAGTTATTTTCTACATCTACAGGATGTGCCAGTAATAGACTCTGTTTGTGTTCTTGGAACAGCAGATGTATTAGCTTCTCCAGTAAGACATTCCTCTTCCAGCATAGAAAAAACATAAGAAATCAGGAATGACAGTTATGTTGTATTACAATCAACACCCCTAATTTAATGAACTTTTGATAATTGTCTCAATATGATAGTCTACTGCTTTGTTGAAAATTATATCTTGCAAAATCCCTACTAACAGCAACTAAACTGACATTATTCACACAAATACTTTCATTAAGTGGAAACTCTGATATAAATCTCTTGTATTTAACCACTAACCTCAAATGAATACAGCACACTGGAAAAAAAATCTATTTTCTTTGGGTGAGGTACTTCGACTGGCTCCAGTCATGCCTTCAATACATATTCTCTGCTCAGTTAATCAACAATAAACTTTTAGCAGAGATTTGGTTTGTTATTTTTGTTTTTTTTTCTTTTTTTTCTGTGAATACAAGAGTGATCAGAAGCCAAAGCTTCAGGACATTGACGTTTGTCTCACTTTGATTTGCTTCATCTAGAAGGGAACAGATCCAGTAGTGTGCTAGTCTAAAGCACTTTCCTAGTTGTGCACATTAAAAACTAGTACTGGAGTAATGCACTGGCCTCTCTAATAAGAAGAAACATTCTAGGATGTATTTGGGAGAGTGAGAGGACAAAAAGATGAGTGAAATGAGATATTGCCCTACAACAGTGGGAAGCCTGATGAGAAAATAAGCAGATTTTCTTAATAAGTAGACCAAGACTTCAAAGCATTAAAAAAAAAAGACAGCTACAAAGAATTAAGAAAAAACACCTTAATTCTTTCTACTAGTGCACAGTCAATATTTAAAGGTTTATAATCCTGAAAAGGTGGTTGTGGTATTTTTTTATTATTTTTTCCATCGAACTTCCTTTTTTAAAAAGAGGAAGAGGGAAGGTACTGCTCTTCCAATTTAGATTTAGTGAAATAGGACTTTTCACTACATATATACACAAATGAGAAGGGCAAATCATGCAGGTATTTCACAGGATGCCCTCCAAGTGGTAGCTTCTGTGGGCGAGCACCTAGGCTGCTATTCTGAGAAGTTCCTCAGAGTTAGCATGTGGTTTGTCCAGTACCAGACATCAGGCAGTCATGATATCCTGACATGGCAAGACCAATTCCTTGGACCTTCTCTGGCTGTAGGCAGTGGCTATGAGTGTGTGCACCAGGTGTATGTTAAGTGCAATCTCACTGAGTGCACATATTCATAAAAGATGTTGCTGGCATCCTTAAGCTCTTGTAGGTTTTATAATTAATGTCTGTTTTGCTTACACTCTGTTGTATTTCCTGTCCATTCCCTTGGTGGGTAAATAAGATTTTGCTTCCATGGTAACTCTTACAGAACCTCTGCTTTACCAGGTGACTCAGCAGTACAAATAGGATATGCATTAGTTATATGTAAACAATCGCATCTATGCGAATCTTTATCATGAGAATATAAATTACCCAGATCACACAACAAACACAGTATGTTTACATTATGCTTCTATCTGGACTTTCTGGCAGTTGCAGGTGCTGCAAAATGCTACCTGATCTGGCACAAAGTTAGAGTGGAGTGACAATTCTGCATAAGGCTTGACAGCATAACAAGAACCCCAGCTTTGGCTTGGTTATAACAAATTTGCAGTAGATTGAGTTCAGGCTATGTTAAGAGGGCTTTTTTTTTATTCTGTAGCCAAGATATTTTTAGAATGTGGTGCTAAAATCCCTAATCTGGATTTACTGTATCATCAAACAACAACTTGAGTTTAATGGGAAGAAGGGTTGTTGAGAAAATGTATTCCAAGTCAATAGAGCAAAGTCACTTGGAAAACATTATTCTCTTATTGGTTTGTCTGGTTTGATAAATGACTCTTAAGAGTCAGCTGAAAGAGCAGAAAATTGTTGATTCTGGCTTTCTAATTCAAAAAACAGATTACTATGTATTCAGTATTATTTAAAGCTATCTGCTTTTCATATAAGCTGTTCACAAACATATGCCTTTTTACCTACAAGTCAGCATCTGTGGCATATTCTGCTTCCTTGAATTAACCTCTGCATTGGTGGGCAATACATGGAAAATGGCACTGACAGTTCATGTCATCTGGCTTCATTTCTCCGTCCCTATCTCTCACAAAATGAAAATTTGGCAAACTACTTCATGTTAATTGCCATTAAGAATAGAATAGAATAGAATAGAATAGAATAGAATAGAATAGAATAGAATAGAATAGAATAGAATAGAATAGAATAGAATAGAATAGAATAGAATAGAATAGAATAATATCATACATGTAATATATATATAATCTGGGCTCTATTGAATTCTCTAAAATATCAGTGTTTGATATTTTCAAATATATCACTGTGCTTTATGTACTCTAAAAGAGTATCTCTATTGGAGAAAGTCAGCAAGTATTTATCAATGAGACACCAAAGCTCTTAACTGTTTGCATCCAAAGTGTAGAATGAAATCCAAAATTTTCCGTTAATTTCCCCTGACAGGCCTGGGGAAACAGATACTTCACATGGAACTGCAGATCCTTACACTGTGCAGAAACCTGCTCAGGGTCAGTAGAGGAGTCAGCCATATATTTTAAGCTAATATACACTGAGGTGCTCAATGAATGTCTGCCAAAAAGTGCTTCTGTCTATTCTGCCACTTGCTCCCCTTCCCCCTGCAGTGGAAACTTGAAACCATTCCCTTAAGTAATTGAGCAGGATTCAGCCTTTCTTCTGAAAGTTATTGGCTGGACAAGGACCTTTTTACATAAAAGCTTGGGGATTATAGCTGTTGCAAAGGAAGCACTTAATTAATTTTGCTTCTCACCCTGAAAGAATTCATATGCATATCTGTCACCTCCCTCCCAGGGAAATGTGAACCCCCAAGCCACACACTGACAGCGGATGAAGGGCAGAGTAGCAAGACACACAAAGGGCTCACAGACCCTTCTTGTGGAGCTGGAGCATGCAATTTCACAAGTCAGTGAGCCATACAAACCTGGCTTTAGGGTCTGGTGGTTAGTCAGTCATATGGAAAGAGGTATCCTGGGTTTTGACTCATCTGTTTTATACTGAATAACAAAATTTAGACTGTGTGTGAGGATTTGTGCATCTCCCTCTGTCTCCCCACTTTCCAGCCACAGTGCTGACAACTGCAATGTTCACAGCTTAGTTCCAGCATGAATGCTGCAGCTTCATTTCAGCTGCAGGTATATGCTTGCTGCACGGAGTCCTGCATCAACAGAGGACCTAAACTTATGCTTCCCTGGACTGAAGCTAAACTTATGCTTCCCTGGACCTTCAAGGACCTACCTGCAAAAGGTAGGTCCTTTTCATCTAGAGTATCACTTTTGCTCAGTCCTGTGATCAAGGATGCTCATCTTGTGACTGTCCTCCCTCAAGCAGCTCAGTCACCTGACTTCTACAGAGGATACTTCTGCAGCAGGTTCTGGGATACAGATTTACATGCTGTCACCAAATATTTTATGTGCTTGAATCCAGATCTGAAAAGCAGTCTCTGAAATTCAGTGCTGAGTGTAGGATTGTTCATATTTATATTAAATAGAAAATATAAAAGCAGGTAAGAGGATTCTGTCTATTTTTTGGGCCATTTACATAGCATAGAAGATACCTATAGAAGATATACATAGAAGATACCATAGAAGATAGACACAGTATAAAAATTCAGAGTTACACTGCTCTCTCTGTAAGGAGAAGTCTAAGGTGGACAAATATCATACAGACCTTGCATTAATGGGACAACATGGTTGCAGTCAGACGTGATTGGTAGAACAAAAGAAGTGGAATTCTGATGACATTGGTGTTTCAGGATTAATCAAACCATTGTCACTTTGCAAAGCATTTTGCCCATATTTCCAGCATGTGGTGTCTACCAAATTCAGATTTTTTTTAATATATATTTTATAAATATTACTGTAATGGTCCCAGTTGTTCCATGACATTTTTATCAATCACAGTATTTCATAAGTGGAGTTCTGTCTCACAATTATCTGTGTGTAGATCCTTCCAACAGTTCATCTATTCTAATCTCACTTTTGCCATTAACTTACGTTGTATATCTGCGTTCGTAATTTAAGTTTGATTACTGATCTCACTTAAATTGGAACTCTGCCACTAAATTCAAAGGAAATAGCTTAGATCTTTATCCATTTCATCTCCTATTTCTATATTACCAAGATGAGAGGAAAAATTACTGTGCTGGATGCTGAAAGAGTGGTCAGGTCGGAGCAGATATCGTGCAGTTGAATCTGGAAATGCGCAGGTGTTTAATATTGAATAGTCACTGTCCAGTGAGCACAGATGGGATTGGGAGTCGGGGATAGAAGCCCAGCCCGGCCCTCCAAACTGAGGGTCCAGCTTCAAACATGGGCTGCAGCAGGGACATCTCCAATCTGCTCCTCTTCTAGCCTTGTCGCTCCCACCTGCACATCCCAGGGGATGTGGTCTCCAAGTCACCCTGTTGCTTGGTACCTTGCCACTGGTGTGCTGGAGATGCGCATTTACTCCCTTGGGATAACCCGGAAATAAATTTCAGTTCTCTCACTTCCTGAGAGAACTTCCTGGTGGGTATTCTAGCAACTAAGCAATTATGCGCTCTATGCTACCATAGGATTAGAGGTGGTTAATTGTAGTCCTGGCCACGATTAACATTTGGGTCTTCTCTGGGGACTTTTAACTGAGTTCAAGTACCAATCCAACTCACCCATTAAATGAGAAGAACTGGAGAGAGAAAAGCATCCATTTTCCACTTCTGAGTATATGAAGGTAAGTATCTTAGATGTTTTTAAGCAAAAAGAGGATCACCCAATGAATTTCTGTAGTTTACAAGGGACAACCCTGAAAATTGGGACAAACTGTACTTTTCTCTGAGACTGTGGCAAGATTTGGACATCCATTTCACATTTTAGATGGAACCAAGCAAATACATGTAAGAGAATTGGCAAAAAAAGTTAACAATATTGTATTTTTCCTTCAAGATTTACAAGTGTATGTTACCTGTGATATCATGATATCTTAATTTTCTTACTTCAGATTTCTGCTAGGCTTTGCATCTTTGTACATCTGTGGATTTAATTCACTGGCTGCATCATTTGCTTCCTCACAAAAGAGCAGATAGGAATAGGTAGTGAGACAGGAAGTCTCATCTAATTCTCCTCAGCCTTTAAGTGATTCTATACTATCTATATTAATTAGTGATAACTTGTTTCAGACTGAGATCTTGGAAATCTGGAAACTTCAAAAACTGTTACACTGAGATGTATTCTAGAATATCAGCAAATGCAAATGCAAAAAACCAAAACAAAAACAAACAAAAAAACCCAAACAAAACTCTCACAAAACCCAGCACTCCCACCCTCCCCCCGACAAGTTCCCTTATCAACACTGTTCTGTGTCTAATATTCCCGGATCACTGGAGTGAGAGTTTAATGCAAATTTCTCAGACAGGTAAACAAGCCTGGGAAAACACCACCCTCTGGGAAAGGTGCCCTGATTCATAAAGCCAGATAAACACAGAATTTTTTTTTATGAGATAGGTGGGAGATAGGACCCCAGCCTGAAGCAGAATGGAGAGGGCAGGCAAAGAGAGTAGAGCAGTTTAATGAATTTGTGTTTACAGCTACTGATACACAGTAAACTGAATATATGTGCGACTGGCTCTCTCATGGCTTGTTTTCCTGTGTCTCTTTGTCCTGAATTTAGAGATACTCCCCAGAATGAAAGATGTATGGCGGTCAATCCACTATGTAAAGGTCTCTAGGAGAGAACAGGAGTAATTCTTCTGAACTTGGTCAGAAATACTAGATGATGGACACAATCAGTGAAAATCTGGTCTGGGCAGAAACAGCCCTTTTATCACGCAGCAGAGGAGTGGAGAGGACTGGCAGGAGCCACAATTTAACCAGCTGCAGTAAGAACTGGTAGAAGCTGTTGATCTGCCCTCTGATACAAGTCTACTCTTTCTGTTTGTCCTTCTGCAATTCATACAGCTTTTGAATATCTCTTAGCTTATGTAATACATAGAATTCACAGTGTGGCCAGTCTGAAGGAATAATATTTGAAAAATTCTATTTTGAATTCCCAATCACTTTTTCCAAATGAGAGCTACTGTCTTAGCTGAGCATTCCTCTGTGTCTTCTAAATCACCATGCCTTTGTATAAGATGTATGATTAGGTACTTTGTAAACAGCTGTATGTTTAATAAAATGCTACAGAGAAGGAGTTTCGATGGATTAGGTTTCTTTTCTAGGATCCTAAAGTATTCTCCTACCGAGTTGGAATACATTTTGTTTCCTATGATGCATTCAGTTGAAACATTGCTATCTCTGTAGAGAAATATTGTGAAGTTATAAGGTAGTGGCTGCATTCATCCTACAGTAATATAAGCGGCTGCCATTCAATTCACCTGGCCTTTACAACTTCACCTAATTCTCTCTCTCTCATGTGAAAAAAACTAAGTAAAGTCTGTTGAGTTTATAACCACGGATCAGTATAGTATAGTGTCATTAAATCTTTATCATGAGAATATAAATTAAATTACATGGACTATTGTGTTCAGCCAGTCCTCTTTTTGTTTGTTTGGTTGGTTTTTTGGTTTTTGTGGGGGTTTTGTTTGTTTGGTTTTGGTTTTGTTTTTGTTTTTTTATAGGACTTCAGACTTCATGAGAATCCCCATCCACATGGGGTGGCCTCTTCACAGATCTGGTAAATCTGTTGTCAGGACTGAAACAAAACCAGTAAACTGGTAAACTTGCTATTTAAACGTTGCTGTTTGGTTAATAGGAGCAGTGTACAGAGTGTGCTCGGGTGCTCAGCGGAGTAATCAGCTCAGTAACCAGTGGCAAAGCTCCCAGATAAGAAAAAGAGTGATGCTAATTTATTGTGGGAAAGCATCATGCTGCTTGAGACGCACTATAGTTGTTCTGCCCACACTTAGTAGTAAGAAAGCAGTGTAGTAAAATGTTTTGATAATAGGTTCCCAGAACTAGCAATGAAGTATAAACACCTGCATATTCCAGTTCCCTGCCTTTAAATCGTCAAAAAAGCCAATCCTTTTCTAATGAGTTAATGTCTGAACCCACAGCAATCAGTGAGAATTTTGTCTCTGAATTGTAAAAGGCTCTAGGGAGAGCCTTCTCTATTCAGTATTATTTAAAATACTGTGGACATATATGTGATAAAAATGCTAAAAGGGAGAATTAGGCATTGGAATCATTAGAAGTATTCCAGCTGCCAGTGGAAAGAAATTTATCTAAATGTGGCCTGGAAAAGAAGTTCAAGAAAAATGTTCAAACTTGAGGTACTTCTTGTGATTTCAAAGTTTTGTTTTATTGTTAGAAAGAAATAATTTTTATGTGATTCCCACAGAAGCTCAGATATTTGGCTTGATATAATTAGGCACATAATATTAGAACAACCAATAGTGGGTCAGAGTGAAGCAACTGGTCACTCCCTGGGGAAAGCAGTTCATGCCTTTGGAAAAGGCATTGTGCATGATACTTCACCTGCCTGTTTTTCCAGCCTTCTGCAGCACATAGAGTTCCTGAAATAACAGTTGTATCTTTGTAATTTAGGGCCATGGATGCATTATTTTACTATATACCTTTTATATTACTTTTTAACCAATTCATATTTTGGCTTCTCTGCTATTCTTTACAGTGAATTCTATGACTTAAGTAGTTACACCCAGTGCATGCACAGGCCTTTCCTTTTCCTTGCACACTAGTTCTTGATAACTTCATTTGTTGCCCCTTAGTTTTGTCTATAAATATCTGGATAATAACATTGTCTTCATCTACACTGACTTATGATTTTCACCAGTGATTTCTAGCATAATCCATTGAGTCTTCTCTCTTCCAAATTCAACTTAACCTGTGCTGATATCAAAGGAAATCCGTACTTTTGATTATAATTGTTGCCTTTGTACCTGTTCTTATGCCACTGTATTCTTTTGACATGAATAAAGAAATAATAATTAAAATGTCGACCAGTCAGATTTATAATAATCCCATAATAAAATTTTGCTTTTTTATTTTATTCTAAGATTTTCACTATTTACTTTTTTAACCAGTACTGAGGACTGAATAGATTTTTACAAATTTATTTACTACCTCCAGGATCACTTTCTATAGTAGTAATATTAGTTTTCAGCCCACCAGTATATAGATCTCATTAGAATTGGTTTTATTTATGATCCTGCATTTATAAGCATTACATTTCCCCTGACAGTTCATTACCCAGCCAGCAAATGTTATGAATATTCATTTTTAAAACCCTGAATTGACAGGGACTGTAAAATCATCTTCCTTTTCTAATCTTTTATTATTATACTGAACAATGCAAGCCTTAGCACAGATCCTGGGCATTTCCTTTTCTTGTAAAATCAGCTGGTTTTTTCTACTCTTTTCTTGTATACTTGGATCAGATCTGAATTTTTGATGAGACCTTCCATGCTATGATTCCAGCTGTTTTCCTTGGGAATGAATGCTGTAAAATGGTTTTAAAATCTACATTCATTACATAACCTGTATTTCCCACGTCTGCCTGGTCTTGAGAACCTTTCTAAACCGCTGGTAAATTTGTGAGGTACAAAACTTTCTCCTGCAATAGTACTGTCCATTTTTCCTTACTGTAAAATATTTATCCCTTTTTGATTCATGAATGGATATTTTATGAAGGCTTCTACTAGTTTTCTTAATATGAATGTAAGATTTCATAGTCTGCAATTCCTTAATCCTTTCTGGAAGGTTTTTAAAAATCTTTGTCACAATGACTACTTCTCGTTACTCTGTTGTTGAGATAATTTCAAATGTTAGCTCTTCCCATTTGATAAAGAAATTCCAACTCCCTTTCTGGAAACACTGACCTGTCATTAACAGTGGTGTGTAGTTAAAAAAAGGATGCAGATTTCTAAATCTCCTCTGTGTAGTAAAAACAATGAGGAAATTCTGCTTTGCCAAAAACAGTTCCCTTGTCCCACTGAACAGCCTGTGAGCAGCTTTTCCTTCACAGAAGAAACCAACAGGTATTAGTAATGCAGTCAGTCATTACAGTCACATCCTTGCAATCTGCGGACCAAGGCAAGCTGAGAACCGAGCTGAATCAATAACTTCACCTCTGTTTACTTCAGTGGAATTAAGGACTTACTTAATTGTAGTGGGAGTTGGATACCTGCATACTCACAGAATGTGCTGAGAAGGACTGAAATTCCTTCAGGCAGGAAAGATTTTTATTTGCTACATTTATTGCCACTGATTTCTATTTCATCTCCGAGTAAGACCTGAAAAGGTTTGGCTCACTTATTCTCAGGAAAAGCAAACCAATTTCAGGATCACAGTGTTAGGATTAGTCTTTAGATTTATAGGATCTGAAGCCTAGAGCATCTCTTTCCAAAATTCTATATATGTCTACAGCTTGGGTTTTTTTTTGTGTCTGTGTTTTTATGTTTGACCCCTGCACATTGTTTTGATTTTAGAAAGCACTAGTCCCTGTGGCCAGTAATCTTCTGCCTTATTGAAGTGTGTACGTTGCCATCAGCTTCTTAGGAAAATTTAAATTCATAAGTAGATTTCTCTGGCCAAGACAGCTCTGAAAGTCTAACAGAGTAGAACACTGCCATCAGGAAAACAGGGTTTGGAACTGAAAAAGTTTTTGCTGGTCTGATGGAAACTTGGCACACTGTATGATAATTTAATGAATGCTGGTGGAAAACAGACCCTAAAACTCCTGGCAGCAGAAAGTAAGCCAGGACTGGAGGCTTAGTAAACAACCTACTCACACACAACCTTCAAAGGGTGGGACTACTGTTGGTCACTGCAACATCAAGTGCTGGCTGTTAAGGAGCGAAGGACTAAGGGAGAGAGGAGCTGCACCAGCAAGGTCTCCTGGATTGCTGCTTAGTCCCACCCTCTCTGAAACCATGTGCCAGAGGATAGCTGTCATACAAGCACTGTCCTCTAAGGTGGTGAGACCGTACTTTAGGCTATTTTATTACTGAGGTGCAAAAAAGCTTCAGGTATCTGAGTGGCTGTTGTGTTTGCAAAGTCTAAAATACATAGCCTCAAAGCACCTCCTTGGCCGCCACGTAACTTTGCAGAGGTTGATTATTATAAGAACTGAAGTTTTTATCAGTTAAATTTCTTCCATGTCTAAGTTTTCAACTGCTCATACATTGGAGTTGCCAAAACATCATCATGTGACTGCCTTTAGTTTAGGTTTCAAACATATTTGAGATATATAAATCAGACTTCGTTCTGCCTGGCTGGCTGGCAGGGCCTAAACCAGCCAGCAGACTCAGATCAAATCTTAATTTCTGCTCTTCATTTAAAGTGAGACCAGATGACATAATACCCCTTTTACTTTTGTGGTTACAGCATTGCAGCATTATCCTGTGGTTAATTTCCTTCTCTGCTTGAGTGCTTATCTCAGCAAGTGGATGATGAGGTGCTCATTCTGACGGAGAGCTGTGTCAAACTGCTGCTGTCTGGGGTGTGTTTTGAGACAGCAGGAAGAGGCTTGTGTTCAAGTTAAACAGGGAATATTCACTGGGGAGGAGGTGACGAGAGCCTGGACTGTTCATCTTTCCTATCCTGGATGAACAAGCTCTAGATGACAAGAATTTCACTAGATGACGGTAAGATTTAGATTTCACTGCAGAGGGAAGTTCATGAAATGCTCAATAATCTGAAAACTGGACATCCAAAACATGCAGATACCCATTATCCTGTGCAGGAAAAGTATTAAAAATCTGTCTCCCAGTCTGAGGTGAGAGATTTAATCATTGCACTGTAGAATAAGAGAGGGGTAATTACACTCCTCCTCCTGTGTTTTGTGAGAAAGGGGCTGTTTAGGGACCTGCAATCAAGGACAGATGCTTTCTGCTGGGTCCAGGGATGCCAGATCTGGCTCACAGCAGCTGCTCATCCCTAGCTTCTTTGGGCTGTCAGCACAAACACACTAATTTGCTTCAGGCACAACAAAAGAGATCAGCTCTAACAGTGCAGATTGTTGGCATCCATTTGGTTGAATTTCCTTGGGGTGAGGTAGGGAGTTGCCCCCACAGACTGAGTCAGTCATAGGTGGCCTAGGGCAGGAATCTCCAGCTGGGGAAAAGAGAAAACATCTGCTTCTGCCCTAATTTTAGGAGAGAATTCAAAGCTAAAAATACCTTAAGTGGGAAGTTCTTCCATTTATTTCAGAACTCCATGCTGAAATCTCTGGCAAAATAGGTTGAAAGGCTCTGGATGCACTTAAATCTCCCTTTGGAACAGTCCACTACCTAACCATGTCTTTCTTCAAATAAGCTCTATTTCTCTGTCACTTGGGAGTCCAGTTCTGGTCTCCTTGGAACTATTGCCAAAATGCTCCTCAGTGTGGCAGGAGAAAGATTAAGGAATGTAGGGACAAGTGCTCTGCATTCTGTCACCTCCGCTATCCTGAATGCCTCCAGGCAGGCTGAGAAGGTCCCTGTCACCAGCAACCTCTGCTATTCCCAGATTCTGGCTTCCTCCTTAAACCTCTCCTCTCCTTCCTGTTTCTTCTTCAGTACTTTTTCTTGTCACCTCCTTTTTACCAGGTCTGAACTTTGGCTGATCCTGCATGGGGCTTTTTTCTGCAGATTTAGAAGCTTCAGCAAATTCTGCCAGGGCCAAGGGAGCCTGGGGAAGGGAAACTGGGATGTGTTGGTGTGTAGCAGGTGTGCATCAATCAGCCTTGATCCATTGTCACAATTGCTTGTGTAATTGCTCCTGAACCCGTTCAGCCACATGGACATCAGTTTCAACAGATTAACTGTCAAAAACTTGGATCTTTTTGACCAAACAGGTTAGAAATGAAGTACATTAGTACTTTATCTTGGTGGATATGATGGATCTCATGGAAGAAGAAGATGGAGCTTGGGGTAAAATGAGCAATAAGTGTTTATAAAATTATGCCCAGTCTTGACTTTGCCTAGGAGGGAAAATGCAATGTCAGTTCTGTGTGCCAGCAAGGTCATTGCTGAGATGAGACTGAATCTCTAGTACTAAGCAATTTCAGTAGAAGGCATCATCCTGGAGTAAATTCTAAGGGTGTATTTTTGGGTTTGTAATTTCCAGGTTACAGACTTCTTGATAAAAGAGTTTGAGTATGTTTACCACAGGGTCACCTGATATATATGTCTTTTTTAGAGATAAAGCAACTTTTCCAGATTCCTAGTAATTTCAGCTTTCATATATTTTTCTCTACTTTGTGCTGAGAAGGAAAAACTTTACTAATATGAATTGTATAAAAGTCAGAGGGAGAGAGGAAAAAGAAAATTATTCACAAAATTTTATTATGAATGCCAACAATAGAAAAATAGAAGTGTTCATATGGTCTTATAGAGTCACAAGTTGTGATTTTCCCAGATAGTAAAACTAGCATCTATATTGCTAGGACAAAGCTCCAGAATATCTCTGTTAAGAAGATAAAGGGAAAGGTAAATAGGTGCTTTAAATATGGGTATGCTTATTTCCTTTCAGACTTGAGTCATCAAAAGAAAGATAAATTTAATTTCATTTGGGAGATTAGACCAATTACTGTGTGGCAGAAGAGAGTGCTAACACATGCTTTAGACTTGGGTTTCATTTGACTGGAAAGTGACTACACAATGATGTCAACAAAGTTTTAAATCATTTAATGTCTTTTGTATACTGAATAAGCAGAAGTTGGCAAAAAGATAATGCCCCTCTTCATATCAGCAGCACAAATGAAAATGTATTTATCACATCAATGGAGTTAATTTCTTAAAAGATTTAAACAAGACAGTTCTGGTACAGATAGCATTAATACCCAAATTAAAGAAATAATCTTACTGGCAAACCCATGACATTTTCTTTAACTTGATTTTTTTAAACATTAGTTGGAGAAAGTTTTTTAAATTGAGTGCAAGTTCTATATTATTATGCATGTATTGTATTGTATTGTAGCTTAAAATATATATTACATATGAATATCACAGTGAGGTTTAATTTGGGTTTCAAATTGCACGTGTGTAAGAAACAATTGAAATATCTTGTATTTTCATCTATAACTTTATAGTTAATACTCCACTAAGGATAAAGCAGGCTACATATAATTTAATGTTATCTTTTATTCAATTTGTTTTCAATATTCTTTTTGTAGAGGTAAATTTGTATTCCAATAATCATCATCATCATTATATCGTAAGGCTCTGACATGCAATATTGCTAATCTGCTGTATCCCTTGGTTTGCCACAGTTCATTGGCACTATTATTGATATTGATGGCTTTATTTTTTCTAGACATTAAGTGAGCAATTCATCAAGAGAACAACAAAGTCTGGAGTAGAAAGATAAAGCATCCAGGTCAGTAACTCACTGAGTGTCTCACACCTAAAAATGTTTGGAACACACAAAAGGCATGAGCTGATTTGATACATGAACATGCCAGCATGAGTAACAGTGGGAGTGTCAGTGTATATAAGGGTGCAGGTACTTCCTGTGAACCCAAACACTCACCTTATTGTATATTTCAGTAATAAAAGGCCTGCTGGCAAAGATCTGAGGAATAAGGAAAGAAAAGACCTGTTAATAAATAATGAATTGTTTCCAAATTCATTTTTATGCAATACATTTCTAAATACATTTACAGATTTTCAAACCAGCATGCAGAGACCAAGAAGTATTCCACCATCTAAAGATGCAGACAAGTACTAGGAGAGACTTACAGAACAAACTTGGGCCCAGACTTACCAGCATTTTTACATCATACGAGAGTCTTGAAATTAGTTCAGGCCCTTTTTAAAAGTAGGGGCCTATCAAGATTGTGTGAGATGCCCAAGCTCATGATATGGTCAATGGAGAGTATTAGCTAGGCCACAGAAATCTCTCTTTCCATTGGCCGTAAAATGCCCCATATGCATTTTTAGTATCCACTTACTGGAGCAAACTGATGGGAAAAGGGTTTAGCACTGAAAATCCCGTTAGATATGCTCACCCCATACTTTTCAATTATTAAATCCAAATGTAAGTCCACCACTAAGTAAGTGTTGCTGATTTTATAACTGAAAAGTTTGTGACTAAAAATGTTCTTCTTCTAATAAGACCACCAAGAATGAGAATGAAGTTGGAATTATTTCAAAAACTTCTGTACACAAGAAAACAACCACACTTTACCTTAGTTTACATAACTGGCAATCAGATGAAACAATCCTGGAATGAAGGAATAATATTTTGTTGATGCTTGAGATAAAAGGATGAATATCTGGCATGGTATTTTGATCCTGATTATTAATAATATGCCTTGCTAGTACACTGGACCAGCCAGTAGCCAAGTCAGTTCACAAAAGCATAAAATCCAACCCCTAATCTAATTTTTAGACTATATTTTATGGATTAGACATTTTATATCTTTAAATATGAATAAAACCCAAAGCCTAAAGTTACGAGTATTCCCCATTATCAGTTAAGGTAAAAGTTTGGACGGATCAGTGAGAACATTAGTGAAACTTAGGCTTGAGATCACTTTCTACTTTTCAGTTCTTTCTTTTGTGGTTTTTAATCATCTTCTATTACTGTGACATCAGTTTGATTTCTTAAAAATGTAAATGCAGACCACTAGGTAAGACATGGGACATGTCCTTTTTTAGCATATTGCCACATTAGCAATGCCTTTCTCAAAGTAATTGCATCTCCAGTTTACTGCATGTCATGATTTCTTCAATGTGCTTTTTCTTTTCCAAATCCTCTGTGTTAAAGAATATAAGCAACACGTGAGATGGATTTCATTCCTTTTCAGGTCATGCCAACACAGCAGTGGCCAGGCCAAGGATGGTGAATTGCAATTATTCTCTAATCAGGTTTTCCCCACGAGTAAGTTGTCACTTAGGAATTAAGCTGCTTTAATTTATTTTTTTTTTCAGAAGAAATTAGAGTTACTGAAAATATATGGCTTCCCAAAGGATATGTTCTACCCTTGGATAAATGTGAATGTGTGTAACTGCCAGTAGATTTTTTTTTCTGCAAGAAGCTTTAAATTTTGCCTAATAATTTTAACAAAAGCAGAATGCCTTGTTTTGTTTTCTGTAGAATTATTAGGCCCATGGCAAAAAAAACCCAAAAAAACCCAAACAACAAAACACCAAAAAAACAAGAAACCCAAGCCAAGAAACCCCAGCACCAGCTCTGAAGATGTTTATTTCCTTTGAACCTAAAAATATTACTTTCACTAGCTGACTTGAGACCCGTTAGCTTGGACCACTTCAGAAAGACTAATACTTTGGAAAAAAAAAGGTGGGCTGTTCCACCTACTACTTGGATTGCTTTGGGGGGAAAAAGCCCCAAAAGTATGAGTTAAGGGGATAAAAAAACCAAAAGAGAATTTACTATTCTTACTAATTTGATTCCAGGTTTCAGATGGCTCACAAGGCCTGTATGATGTACTGAGGTAAATGCAGTGGTGGGGCAGTATTTCAAAAGCAGAATGTGACATCTTGTAATCATGAGTATGACTTACATTTTTTAGTTACCTACTTTAATCTCTGTTGTTATTTTCTTTTTTTCTAACACACTCACCCTGACTTTTTTTGAGATGTTAGTTTCCTTGCTGTAACTAGAATTTGTCTGACTACACTCACACCCTTTTTCCCTTCTTTGCCTTCTCTGTGTATTTATAATTAGGGAGCTCATTGAAAAACCTCTCCTTGCTTATAAAAGTCATGGGTTAAATTCAGTTTTTGGAGCTCTAGGCCAGCACCTCACAGGGACAACACTAGTTATGACAGGACCACATGTGCTTTTACACAGTTTACTGCTCCCAATGCTCACCACATCCTCTATCAAAATCATCCATGTTGTCTAAAAGTCCCTTTATAACCTGCTGAAATGAACCTAGCTCTTTCTAAATGAAGTGGGGTGAAAATCAGGGATAAGTCTGACAAATACTCCATTTCTGCATTTGGAGAAAATATGTGTTTTCCAAATGATTTTTACTATTTTTTTAAAATTTCCAACTGTGTCTAGGTACATTATTAAATAGGTTCTATTGTAGCTTTTTGTCTGTAAATGAAGAATCTTTCAGATAATGTGGATCTTTTAGATCATTTAGAGTCATACTTACAATCTGCTTGTGCAGCTTTTTAATAATTTGGAGAAATCATGGGCATTTTCAGAAATTTCAAAAAAGTTACTGTTTTTAATGATAGTTTTGAAAAAAGAGAGTGAAGATCCATCTTAATCTAGGTATGTTTTCTTGATTCTGAAATAAGCAGTTAGACATCTGACAGTAAATAATACACTCAATGCTGGATAATTCTCAATAAGCAATCAAAAGAATGTTTAGCGGATCATTTCATATGATCTTGTAAAAATAACCACTTGTTTTATTCAGATTGTAAGTCTGGTCAAAATCAGTGTTACACTGTACTAGGCTTCTGTAATACATTGCTTGATATCGCACAGTTTCGTGTTTCAGTCAAAAACTTAAATGACAAAAGATAAATACAAGGTATAAGGAATGGATGAAAACATTATGTGCAATATGAAGGTGTTCTTTGTCAGATAGTCCTGAGGCAGGATCCCTCAGGAGTCACAACTTGGTCTTAGGTGAGTAATTTCTTACTATGTGCTTACCTGGGTCTGTATTCACCTGTACACGGTGAGCTCAGGTGAAATGTTATGGTACAATCCAGTGGATGCAAGCTAAAGCCAAACAATAGTTAGGAATGAGGACAGTCAGTCACTGGAACCAGGTCCCTAGGTGCTCTGTAGACATCTCTTCAACCAGTGTTTTAAAATCAACACTTGCTATATTTCTAAAGTAAGTGTAGTAGTTCAGCTAAATCATGCAATTGGAATTATTAGTCCAAAGTCCAAAGAGGAGAAACAAGGACACATCCTATTAATCTTCTGGTCACAGTTTGTCCACCTGTGATATTGGATTGGATTTTGTGCTAGTGTCAGTTTCCCAGTTTGCTTGAAACATTGGCTATTTTTAAATAACACTTTCTGTACCTTTTTATTTTCCCTAAAGTGTTTTTTTATTTTCTTTAATTTTAAAACATTTAGCCACTTCCAAGAGAAGGCACTGGAAAAGTAGTAATATTTTCTGCAGTATAAATATTTCTGGAATTATTAGTTTTCATAAATTCTGAAAAAAACAAGTACAGAAAATACATTGATGACAAAGATGAGTGTTGGGTTCAATTTTGCTATGTACTGAGTGTTGCAAATATTACTTTGTAAGACAGCTTTATACCTCCTGTTGGCACCTGGAAGCAAAAGAAATTTTGTTGCACTTTGCTGCTTTTTGTAGTAGAGGACAGCTGTTGATACTTGCTTTGAAAAGCAAATATTGCTAAAATCAATGGCAAGATTTCCAAGACCAAAAGAGACATGGAACAAAGGCTGCCACAAAATCACTTATCTTTGAAGATATCCACTGAACCAATGAACACAATAATGAACAATATATGAGTAAATCTTTCCATTCACATTGAATTCACGTCTGATTAGAAATGAAAGTGACAGTCCTCAGGTAAGTCCATTGATTTCCTGCAAAAACATTTTTAATAATAATATAGAAAAGTAATATTGTCTTCATTTATGAAATGTGCAAACTTTTGCTGATGGATTTTTTTTTTTTTAGAAAATTCAAACCCAGAAACTATTTCAAACAATCAGACGCAAACCACAATAACAGAATATTAAAGTCGTACTGCTAAGGTTTCAAAAATCAAGACACAGATAGTCAAATGTGTCTATTAATTTTGGTCCCCTGTGAATATGCATTATTAAATAGTTTAAAATGTTCTTACAGTGTACAGTACCGTGCATACAAATTTGTGTTTTCTGGAAGTAATTTAAAATTAGTAAAATAAAGTTTGAAAAGCTGTTTACTGAGTAATGCCACATTAATTTTAAAATTGGGTATCTCAACTATGCCATTAGAGTATAAGCATGCAGTTAGGTAATATGGATATTTAATTTTGTATATTCATGTGCAATTATGAACTGAATAATCTTAGGAAATCGTGGCCAGGATTGGCACCTGAGCAGTTTGAAAGTTCTCCACCATCCATTGTGGTTTTTTGTAAGTGTGCCCTAGAACAGAAAGTGTGTTAATGTGCTAATGTCTCACCCCAGGTCAGGCACTGTGCAAACTGTGGTGTGCAGTGGGCAGCTTGGGGACACACTGTGCTTTCTTCTCATACAATATAACAACTATTCACAATCCAGTGTTAAAACTTGCATTGCTTAGGATTACTTGTCTCATTCTGAACATATCCAGGCAACATTTAAGTTATCATATGCATTTCTATACAGTAATCTTATTATCATTCATATTACCTGTCTTCAGCTTTGCATGTAAGCCCATATTAAAAATAGGTTCAGTCAGTGGCAATATAAATATCAAGGCATTTATCAGCATTTGCTGAAAAATTAGCACCCACACTGGCTCTGAAAATATAATAAGTGAAGACATCTTTAGACCTACCTGAGAACCAAAATACTGTCCTGCTCAACTAGTTCACATGAAATTAGAGCAGGCTGGTATCTGTCCAACATTGGCTGAAGCACCAGGTTTAGACAGTGTAGAAACTTTGAGAAGATCACGAAGATCAAACTTGGAAGAGAAGATCAAGGCTGTGGTTGTGGCACCAGGAGGCATCTGTGCACATGGATGACTGTTGCCTAGGAGTGAACTGGCTCTGAATGAACTGTATCCCACCTGAAGACACAAGACTCATAAATGCTGTCTGCTTTCTTCTGCAACATTTAGTGCCCATTACTGTTCAGCATGAAAGAAGAGGTTTCTTGATATATGCATAAGGCATTACTCTAAACAATTATCAGCATATTTAGTTAACACATCACTTAACTTTTGACCAAGGAAAGAAGTGGTATCAGCACCTGTGGTTCATTGACCAAAGACTGACAAGAATTGTACTTATCTCTCATGAGGCTATATTGCATTTTTTCTTGATTGCAGGAAAAGCAATTTTTCTGAAAGTAATTTAATACCCTGCAATTGTTCCTACTCACTGCTCACTCTTTATCTGTTTTGCTGTTAATTAGAAGATCACATTTTTTAAAAGATATCATATCACTTCCAGTTACAGTTATAAACTTCACCCAAGGGATGTGATTTCTCATGTTGATCTCAAACCAGGCATGGACAGATAAGCCAACGTCATTTACTACGCTCGTAAGCGCAGAAAAAAAAATAAAATTCTGTTGGTGTAGTAAGCTCCTCTTTTAAGTACCACAACCTCCAGTTGGGGGACCCAAATGAAATACTTTAGCATATATGTCAAAAGAGGAGAGTGAGTATTTGCAACAGAAGAGTTGTCATTCAGGATGGCAGCACAGCACAGAATTCTGACATTGAACTGTTCTTTTTAAGATAGGCCCCACACACTGTAAGCAACCAGACTGAATGTTGAGTGTTTCCACAGTCTCTCATGAATTTCTAATTGGTAACTAATGATGGATTGTTACCTGCACATAATGAAGTTACTTTCCACAGGGTTATAGTGTGAGCAGACATCTGATAATGTGCGTAAGTGAAAGAGAGTCATAAAAATTAGAGTGTTAGGTGATAGGACTCTTTGAGGTAAACAAATTCCTTTTCTTAGAGATAGTTTTATTTGAATTAAATTTTTAACAGACAGCAAAAATCGATCCATTGGAAACAAGCATTTTGGCACATGGCTCTTGTTTACACTATGTGTAAGCAATGCAAATTGTCTTAAAGGGAATGAATATTCTATTTGCATCCACTTCACATCAGCTTTATACTGCCAGACTGGTATAAAGTCTTGCCTTTGGAAATCCTTGAAGAAATTTCCGAAGATCTTAAGGGAAAATACACTATATTTACATTGGCTTTCATAAGATAGGAAGCTAAACTTAATAGGTATTATCTTTAATACTTGCTTCCTCAAGGTAAAATATAGGAAGTACAACAGAAACAAATATCAAATCAAAATACATTTGGAGTCAAAATGTCACCCAAGCAGTTAGTCAAGAAAGTTGTAAACCTCTGTGTGAAAGTGTGTGTGGGGGGGTTGTTTTCTTTTTGTTTTGGTTTTGTTTTGGTTTTGCTTTTGTTTTGTTTTGTTTCAAATTGTCTTCTAAATGTAGAAGGTATGTGTCATATGTCTGGGGTGATGCGGTAATAATACATTCTAATGATCACAGGACATGTACCTGAAGGCATTTTACCTTAGTGTATGATTTCTTCTATTTCTGCTGGACTGAGGCATGTAATTTTTTTTTTAGGAGGACTTCACTAGAAAATGAAAATGTGTTAAAACACATTTCTCCTTTCTTCTTCAATGAAAATGAGAATAAAATAAGTTTACCTTCTGAAAAAACAATATACTGAATCAGTCAAATATGGTTCATATGGTAAACTAAACAAAAAAATATTGAATGCGTTTTGAAACTTGTTGGTTTTTTAAAAAGAAAATTGAAAGACATCTTGAAAAAGCAGTAATTTTATTTTATTTCAGATGTCATTGCTGCAAAGTTCAAGTGCATTAAAATGACATCCCCCACTACCCATTACAATGTGTCTGTTGTTCCTTCCCTGAAAAATCTGTAATCTATCAAATGCTTATAGCACAATACCACAAATTCGGAATTAGGAAGTACAGTATGGAAGATAACATACTTTGAGCTCCAAGATAAAACTAAGATCCTTTCCACAGATGAAAATTTTAAAAATGCTTATATTTTTTTAGGTATCAGCCAGGCAAAACATTTTGTTTACTATGTCACACTTAGCTAACAGACACTAGAGGGTTTTTAAATTAATTGTCTATCTCTTTCTTATTGGTATGTGTTATTTAAAAAAAATATTTAATAACTTTTATGGGCTTTTATGCCCATATTGCCACCCTGAGGTGACAGCATTTTATCAAAATATGAAGTGTTTATTGTGTAAGCTGTGAATTTGTTATTTTACAGTCCTTGAGGACAAAATTTGATCCAAGTCCACCTTACCCATAAGCTATAGTATGAAAATAAGATAATACTTATCGTGGTTAAAATAAATGCAAAACCTAGGATACTGTAACAATTTGCATAGATTTCTAGTAGGTCTTCTAGCACCTACATTTTTGAAGTATTTGCATGTTTAAAACACTTCCTCCTGTTCCCATAACCTACCCTCATTTTGTTGCTGCTACTGTGCAATGCTGGAAAGAAAACAACCCCAAACAGCCGGCTTCTGAATGATGGAACTTAATTTTCAACTACAATCATGTCAGGTCACGTCAGATGGTGTAGAGATAACTCTTTTTCTGTTTCATGTTAGGTGTTAGGCTATATATACATACACACACGCACACACACATATATATATGCAAAGCATATATGTATGTATATTCTCCACAGTATAGTGGATTTGTAATCATCTTGAAGTATCCAGCAACATATGTGGATAGCCTCTGAATGCATATAAATATATGAATGCATATAAATATAAATTAATTCAAATAATTAGAGCAGTCCATTGCAACTGAAAAATCTTAGAAATGATCCCACCAAAGCTAAGTGTACCAGTTCTAGCCTGGTTTAAAATAAAACAAAAATCTCTTTGAAGTTACAATTCTTAATCAGAATAGAGTGAAATGAGATATCTAAACATAAGATTAAAATTAATGCCTCATCTTGTATACCCATACACAACTAACATGACCTTACATGTTAGAAAATAATTAATGTGGTTTGGTAAGTAATTTTGCAAGAGCACAGATCTGGATTTTCAGATGCTCATTTTGTGCTTTACTTGGCTCAAACAACTCTACTTTAAAGTCTTGTGCCCATGATGGAATGATAATTGGGTGTTGATGAAAAACATCAATCATCATTATATTGTGATTTGAATTATATTCGTTCTAAAGTTGAGTGGTAAGATGTGAAATAAACCGTATGGGTTTGGTGATTGCACTTTAAAAGCTCCTTCATTTCCAGTCCAACTGTGAATCATTCTTTAAATCAATAGAGCTTACTGAAACTCTAGGATTACCTGAAAGAGTTTTGAAGAGTTTGTCAGTAAGAAAAAAACAATCCTGACTATTTTCTATTACATATATCTTTGTGTTCCATATCCTCCCGAATACTTCTGAACCCTTAACGTGGACATTTTTCCACCATTCCTACTGGGACAAGCCAGACTGATTTTGAAGTTTTGTTTAGCAAGTGATTCAGTGGAAGTGTTTTCTAATCAGTAATTTAAATTATTCATGTGGAAAGAAATTAAAATGAAGATAAAACTGCACTAAGTTTCATTGATCTTAGGTTTATTTAGGCTAGTTACTTTAGATCATTGGGAGGAAATTAATATTTGTCCATGGTTGAAAACAAGTATATAATTATGTAAAAGAGATTAGATAAAGCCAAAATTGCTTTACATGTGAAGCTGTTTTGATTGTTACTTCCATAATAACGAGCCATTAACTACAAGTGTTTCGTTGATCACAAGGACAGAGATGAGGCTTGTCAGATTTATTCTGATGACTCAGAAAGTCAGAGTAAACATGAGTCTTGCAAACAATGGCTACAAATAATGTAATCAATATTCCTTGCAGTTATCATGACAGTGTATATATTCAGAAAGGAATGCAGATGATGCTATAGCATACTTAATCCTTGAGGATGAATTTCAGCTGACTGGCCCTTCTGTTTTTTCCATCCTCTGATGCTGAGACCACAAGGAAAACAGACTAAACAATCATAAAATTTTGTTTTCTCTGCTTAATATTTGTAGGCATCAGAGAGAGAAACTATTATGAAGGGGTTTTTTCACTCCAGTGCACAGAAGCACAACAGTGGCATTTTCTGTTACTGCTTTTTCACATCCAGCATGTTGAATCTTCTGAGGGTCTTGGTGCTAAATAACAAGTGATCAGAGTTTCTGACATTAGGGTGGGATTTCATAGTTCAATAAGGTCTTAAAATATATACATATATATGTATATATGATGATTTCAAATACACATTTATGTGTGTCAGAAGGCACAGGAAGGTTCAGAGCTGAAGGAAATTGTTTCATGGAGGAGTTAAGTGTGAAGAGGAGGGATTATCACCTTAGGCTTTTGTTCTTTGGTGTTCCTACACCATAGAAACTAGGCTGATGTGTGAGAATGAGTCAGAAAGTGTATGACTAGGGAGCTTGGTTGATCAAGACCAAATGCAAGACAGCTCAATAATGTAGCAAATAAGTGTGTTGCAATTGATAGAACACAAATACATTTGCAGATGTTGAGGGATTAGTGAACAGTAAAAGTTATACAAGGGGAATCTTCGTTTTTAACTCCTTACTGAAAAATATATGGGATGTTCACTTTCCCTTTTTCTTCCCCTTGTCATCCATCTTCCCTTGTTCTCAGTAAAACACTTCTCTTTAACTTCCTCCTCTTTGATTACGGCGTCCTTTTTTTTCCGCTCTGAAAGTATGATCAACATGCCTGGGAATGCGTGGCGCAGACTATTGGCTGCAGACCTTCACTTATTTTGCTTACAGAAACTATTGTTAATTGTTACATTCCTCTGCCTCTTTCCTCATGAACACAAACTGCTTTGAAAATTATGAAATTAATTAATGATGCCACAAGATTTCTGCTTCATTTTGTTTTATTAAGGGTTTAGAGTAATTTCAGCTTAGGCCAAAAGCTGGAGTTATATGTCAGGGTCATGTAAATCAGAGATTTAAGCTTTCAGCTTTTAGAAAGCAAGAATTACCTGCTTTGGGAGGGAAAACCACACCCCAAACAACAACAAACAAACAAACAAAAACCCTACAAAACCCCCAAGCAACCCTACAAAAACCCCAAGCAATGAACCATCAAAAGCACCCCCACATCCCACCTTTGTACAATGTTGTCAAGTTTTGCTTTCCTGGACAAATAGACAAAAATGATCCTCAGCTTCTGGTTTGTATGTTACTGCAATTTTCACCAACAGTCTCTGTCCTTTGCTGCATGTATGAGGCTGTGCACAGCGCCATGTTCTCAGTCCTGTAGAAATTCATCAAATGTTGGATGTGCAGCAAAGTTCTGAATACTGCCAACAGGAAGTGCCTAAGATCCTCAGAACGATTTAGGCTAGCAGGCAGTTCTCAGTTGCTTCAGACTGGCTCTTCAGAAGAGCTCATTTCTTGCATAACTTTAACAAAAACAAGATTTGGAACAGTGATGAAAAACAACAGACTCTGATTGACCAGACTTTCAAGATACCAACCAAGATCTAAACTATTCATATAACGGCCATTTAGTCTGAATCTAAGCAGAGGCTGAGCTTGATTTAAGACTCTAAGTATATGAGTATCTTATATAAGTTTCTAAGTAAGAGTATATGACTCTAAGTTTCTTAAATATGTTGATTTCCAAGTTTTCTCTGGCTAGATAAGGAAATGTTTTCATTAAGACTAAGTCATGAGTTTGAATACTAGGCTTTCTTCCATGTATTGGCATGAACTTGAAGTTCTAACTTGAAAATAATTTATTAGCTATTCTCTAGAGGCATATGTGTATAATTTCTATGCCTAGGCATGCTAAACCCTGGCAATTCTGGTTTTATTTATCTGGACTGAGTTTTACTGTATTCCTTTAGGTCATATTATCCTGCTTGTATATTGCATGTAGTTTGTTTTTTCAAGTGATGTATTAAACTAGGCTAGCAGAGACATGCTCTTATTTCCTTCATATGAAAGAGGAATGTAGGGAGACCCAACCAAACTCACCCACTGTGGTTTGTTGCAGTGACATTACAGATCCAGGTAATGACCTGTAGAGGAGTTGGTTGTGTTTTAACCAGTAATCATGATACCATTATTTTATATATTTTCAATGCTATAAATAGTAAGAGATTAGTCACCTTACATTATTCCAAAATATAATTTAAAAAGGATTTGAGGATAGAAATTCAGTCCCAAAAAATGATTCTAAAAATACCATTCAGGTTTTTAATGAGTTCTGCTATTTTTGCAAAGTCTGAGCAAATGACATCTCTGTATTTTTCAAAATATAATAAATCAAATTAAGATATCCACATTTTTTCCCATATCTTTTTAAGCAATCTTCATTTTCTCAAAAAATAAAGAACAAACCCATAGTGAAAAGCTGAGACTGAAAAAGCAAGATGATGGGGACAAGGGAAAGAAGACTTTGTTTAAGAAACATTTGTTTCCGTGTATTCAAGCCTGCATTAAGTGCTTGGCCTGTTTACCTATCTGTAAAAACAGTCAAAATGCCCCAAGGTGTTAAACCAAATATGTCAGCAAATACTAGGAGTCAGGTGTTTAGTGCTCTGGGTGTGTGGATGCTTGAGATTTTGGCAGGCACCAGTGAACACTTTCATCACTGCATGGTTCATAATGTGATAAAATATGCTGAAAAAGAACAATGGTGGAAACAACAAAATAAATAGACTCTCAGCTTCAATCTGATGTAATTCAAAGTGATCTCAATGTATATTTCTTTTCACCCTGAATGGTTCAGTCTCCATAAGCTTTAGGCATGTATCTTATAGTCGAGTTTTGAGGATTTAATCAGAGGGTGGCCATAAGCAATTTTTGTATTTCCTTTTTAAGTATGCAAGGAAATCTTTCCAGCCAGCTGCACTCCTGCTCACAGTTCTTCATTATCTCCACCTTCCAAAGTAGTCTTTACAACCCCGGACTCTTTGGAGTTTATTGTTCTTGCTCTCCATAGACATATTATTTGCAAGGGTTCTGAGAACATCTTTCTCAGGTTCCTCTCTCAGCTGTAAGATCAGCTGCCTGCAATCAACTGACAATGCCTGGGGCTGCTTTGAGCACCATGGAAGGAATGAGGGAAGTTTGAGAGCAAGCATCAAGAAACCCCTTTTAACATCTAATATGTGAATGAAGTTTTAGAGATCCTAAGTGTAAACTACTGTCATTGTAAAGGGATTTTTACCCTCCCTGAGAAAAAAAAATTACTGTATGTTTCCCTTTATCTTGTAGTCTTTCCTCAGTATTTCCTATTAACTGGCATCATAAAAAGGAAATAAATACACCTATCTGAATATACTATAAGTTTTCCCAAATATCAGTGTAAAGGCTGTAGAACAGGGAATGAAAACAGATATAACAGCTAAATAAAAGGTAGGATGAAAGAGACAATCACTGAGAAGCAACATCAATCAGGTTATTTTTAGTAGACCATAGGAGGCCAACTGAACTTTTTAGGATACAACATTGCAGGTTAGGTGGTGTTAGGGTATGAATTGCTAGGTACATTCTGCTGAAAAGATTGTTTCTAAAACTTTGCACGGAATTTTTTTGCGAAGCAATTTTTGTGATGAGGAGCTTTTTTACATGGACACACTCTTGCTCATTTCAAAGCAAACTGGTTCAGCATATACCTTCAAAGAGTAGTTGACACAGACATATCCTCACCTGCCAAATGTGCTACAGCAGTGTTCCTGCTGGAAAAGGTGTGGAACTGGCAACCAAGAACAGTGACACTTTAAACCACAGAAAGCCGATTCACCTGTGATCTCCTCTCAAAGCCCTAACACATCTGAAGAATTGCAGTGGAAATAACTATAGCCCAGCATAGATAGTGTGGGGAGCTCAATTCCAGGTCCATGTGCTGTCTTTGGGCGAAATGTGTGTCAGCTGGAGGCTGGAAGGAACTGTGAGTGTCTTAGTGGGCAAGGGAAGATCTAAGGATGTCACCCATCTAGGCTACGGGACAGTCTGTGACATGATCCCCCAATAACATTATTCTCTCTAAATTGTAGAGAGATGCATTTGATGGATGGACTCTTTGGTGGGTAAGAAATTGGCCGAATGGTCACAATTCAATGTCTGGATGGAAATCAGTGTTGAGTGGTGTCCCTGGGGTCTTTACTGGCACCAGTACTGTTCAATTAATCTTCATCACTGGAGACCTTTAAAGATAGACTTGCTTTCACTTCCTGCTCAGGATGTTTTATGTCTAGTACATCCCAAAGGTTGGATCAATACATAAATGTTGTGTAAGGCGTAAGTATTCTATGTGACTTCATTACATGATGGTTAATTTTTTAGGGGTTTTAGCCTTTTCTTTTTTTCTTGGTGTCTGTAATTGTCCTTTGACAATGATAAAACTAGCAGGAAAAATAAAATAAAAATAATTAGCACAGCCAGTGTATCTGCAATTTTCCTAAAGTTTATTTTGAAGGGCCTTGCTGAAGTTCAGAAAAAAAACCACCCCAGACATAAATAAAGCTGGGTTAACATGGAAAAGTCAATCTCTTCCCACCAGTGGGTGAAAAGTTTTGAGGTTACTAGTATTCAGAAATCAGAATCAGATTATGATATGATGCTTGTGTCATACAATGTTTACATTTGGAGTCATTCACAGAATAAGAGGAAACCATTCACACTGTCATATGTACTGCTTCTTTGACTGACCATTGTATTTATCTATAGTATAGTGGGTAGGTTTTCAGTCCTAAATTAATTAGACAACCTCTACTTTCACATGAAAGAGGGTCATTATGTCCCTTAGTTTTAGCTTCTATATAACACAGAACAGAATTTTTCACCATGTAATTTACTTCATATTGCAGATAATCTTTTTTGATGTCCATTATTTTAGAAAATCATTGAAACCAGATTTTAAGGCTTGATATGATAGAGAGGATATTACCCCATACTGTACTGTATTTTGCTGGTGATCTATCAACCTTGTTTTTAAATATGTGCAGTAATGAGTAAGGCTTCAGAGCTATAACTTACTCTTAATGTGTTGTCATTGCCTTGTGTAATCAATACAAGCCAGGCTAACATCTTCCTCAAATGTAGACCCTAAGTTCCGAAGGTAATGTGTAGTGATAGAATAAAGTACATCTCTCACCTGGATGCACGTTCCATGTAATCACTAATACATAATCCCATGTGCTTCTTGTTATTTTTTGCCCAATTCTATAGTCTTTAAGGAGAAATGTATTCACCCACTTAAATATCTTAAAAATAAGGATGATGAGTCATGCCTAAATAAACAGATGCTCCAGTATACCTTGGGGTGAGTACATCAGTCAGAATATTCATTATCACATAATATGCAACCACATTATCTTCATCTGTTCCTGTGGTGTATTCCCGGGAAACCTAGGCAACATTACATTCCGCCAAGAGATCACTGGATTCAAAGCAGATTCATCAAATCTTCACAATCCCTTTTTGAAGAAATGAAACGTACATAAACCATTCTAAAATAAGCAAAACCAAACATTATAGGCTTTGTATTAAATACATTTAAGCACAATTTTGCAATAATTTTCTCTACTACCATGAAGAAGATCTTATTACGGCAAATCCAGGTGATGATTTTTGAAAAATAACCTATGAAAAAATGTGAGGATCTTCAGGAGGAGTGTGTATTCAGAATATTCGAGATAATAATCCTTTCTGTGAAATTCAGGTAAAATGTGGCACTGAGATCCTAAATAAACTTCATAGGCTTGCCTTCTTTTCCCTCATTGCAGTTTCCTTTTCTATTTCTGAATCTCAAGACTGAAATACTAGTTTATATAGTTGTTTATAGAGTTTCTAGCTGCTCGAGCATGAAGTTCAGCAAAGCGAAGTGCAGGGTCCTGCACCTGGGATGTGGCAGTCCCAGACACACCTACAGGGCTGTATGAGAGCAGCCTGTGGAGAAGGACCTGGGAATGATGGCTGATGAAAAACTCAACATGAGCTGGCAGTGTGTGCTAGCAGCCTACAAAGCCTGGCTGCATCAAAAGGACCATGGCCTTGAAGGAGGCAATTCTTCCCTTCTATTCTACTCTGCTGGGACCCCACGTGTAGTACTGCATCCAGCTCTAGTGCCCCCAACATAAGGAGAACATGGAACTGTTGGAATGAGTCCAGAGCAGGGCCATCAGGTTGGTCAGGGGGCTGGAGCACCTCCCCTATGAAGACAGGCTGGGAAAGTTGGGGCTGTTCATCCTGGAGAAGAGACCTCAGAGCAACCTTCCAGTGTCTGAAGGGGCCCACATGGAAGCCAGACAGAGACTTCTTACCAGGAATTGCAGTGATAGGACAAGGAGTAATGGGTTCAAACTGCAACAGGGCAAATTTAGGCTAGATATACAGAAGAAATTCTTTACTGTTAGGGTGGTGAGGCACTGGAATATCTGCCCAGAGGAGATGCAGATGCCCCATCCCTGGGAGGGTTCCAAGGCCAGGTTTTATACAGTCTTGAGCAATCTAGTCTAGTGGAGGTATCCCTGGCCATAGCAGATGTCTGTGGGACTAAACATTTTTTAAGGCCCATTAACATTCTGTGGTTCTATGATTTTATGATTCTATGTGCAGTTAGGCTCTTGTACATACGTGATGGCAAATTCTACTTTCATACTGATATTTTTGAAGTTATGCCAGATTTGTACAAATATGATCAAGAATCAGAAGTTATACATCACCCTATACTATGAATGGTATATACATTTGGATTCAAATTATTTTGCTGTAAAGGTCATGAAGCACTTTTTTGATTATCAAGAAGGTGATAATATTTTTCATGTCAAGCTTTGCGGGTGCAAAAGAGTTTGTGGGAGGAGAAATAATGAGGAGGGAGATCAAGTTATGATTACAGATAATTGTGTATAATTTAAGTGAGTGTCCTTCAGCCAAAAGTTTTTCTCAGTATCCAAATGCAAGATAGTGTAGCTGGAAACCAAGAGTACAGGTGAGCATGTAAGAAGACAGAAAACTATCTTGGAAAACAATGAAGCACATAACATATGCACATAAGATTTGAGCATTCAGAGAAATTTATCTTTTGATATGAGTAACTTATGAATGAAAGGCTATGGCAAAAAGAATCCATGTGAATCTTAGTTATTAAGAGATAACCAATACACAAGATGGAAAAAGACAAGCACTATTACTTCTATAAATACCACTGTTATATTAGATTAGCACATGAGTGCAATCATCTATACTTGAACACAGCTTTATACATCAGCATAAGCTTTATACTCTCATCTTCAGGACTGAAATTTTTAATATAAATTAAAAGGAGCTCAGTTTTTGTGAATTAATTTCTTCATAGAAGAAGCCCCTGTGTTCAGGTGATACTGAGGAAAGCTTTGATACTGAATGAGAAGAAAAATGTTAAAAATTCTAGTGAATGTATCTCAAATCAGGCGAGCTGAACGATAAAGGAAGGTCCTTTCATAACAGCAGTTAAATGCAGAAGTGGCAGCATATGCAGGATCACTTGGAATTGTCGGAACCAGATTGTAGTTCTTTATTAAGAAAAGGAAGTCAAACTCCTGCAAGAAAATCTATGAGTGAGGAAATCAGAAATGGCAGATGAGGCAAGTGGTCACAACTGTTTTCTTGATGTTGATATTTTATTCTCCCTTTTGCGGAAGTCTTTTCTACTGTTGTGGTTTAGGTTTGCTTATGTGAGTCACAGCACCATTTGTGTAGTGGTTTTACATTTGCCGAATTTGTTTGCTAATTGAGAGAGAGGATTTTGGGAGAAAAAGGCAAAAAAGGAGGCTCAACTTAGAAGCAAAACCAGATGGATTTTATTAAAATACACTAAGAGAATAAAATGAGAAAAGGAAAAAAAACCCCTCAAATTAATTTCTAAAACCAACCCTTTCTCCCACTACAAACTTTTCATTTTCTACAAACAATATAGAGGTAAAACTCAGAACTCCAGGTCAGTACCACTTATAAAAACAGTCTTTTATTTAGTCTTTGAGAGAGAAGTTACTCCTGTTCTTTGGTAACTTTTACCAAAAGCAGCCTGCCCAAAAGAATCTGCATTTGTGGACTTTCCCATATCACGTAGCCTTTCTCATGACTACCTATGGGCCATGGACTTCACAAATTGGGGTGGTACTTCTTTTTAAAAATGAGCTGTTTCAAAAAACAGGGATAGTCTTCTCACTTCTTCACTGGCAGAGGGCTTCTTCTCATCTCTCTCTGTTCAACCTCTCATCGGGCATTAAAAAAAGGGCAAAAAAAATCACTCAGTTCATCACAGATACCTTTGCTCAAATCTACAAAATTATCTCCCCAATTATATTGTCTATGATTTAAAAGATTGTCCTGTTACCATAATCTATAGATTTTCAGCTTAGAACCAAGGCAACTCATCATCTCTACTACTTAAAAGACACTCTTCCTTTACTGACTTTGAGATCTTTATATTGTCCCTTTACGTATCTCCAATTTGGTTTTTCTTTCATCTCCGAGAATGGTTAAAGTCCCAATATGCGTCAGGAAAAAGTTAAAGCTTGCCCAGGCCTGTGGTGGTCAGGTGATCTCTGCTGGGGCAGCTGCTAATGTTTCAAAGGATACATTATCTTCCACCCCTCCATCTCATGGCGTGAGCCTCTGGCAGCTGCTCTGTAAAGCCCAGCGTAGGGTGGGAGGGAGATCCCATCCTCCCCCCCGGGCCAGGGGTGCCGGTAGCCAGGGGGGCCCGGGACACGGTCCTGCCACGACCAGCCCCGATCTCCGCCCCGGCCCCACACACGCGGTCCGGTCTCCCTCGGCCCTGCCGAACTGCAGCCCTGCCAAACTGCAGCCCTGCCTCCTCTGCGGGCAGCGGCTCCCGAGGCCCGGCCGGCCCCGGCCATCCTGAGGGCAGCCGGGGCCTAAGCCGGGATTCCTCAACTGCTCGCCGGACAGAGGAGAAAGAGGAAGTCACCAACCCACCTTCAGCTTTTATATGGGTATTACCAAAAGTCGCTTTCCGTTTTCTGAATGGTCAGAACTGTATGTCAATCCAAAACCTGCCTCCCCTATAGGTCCCTGTCCTTTCCGGAGAATTCTAGGGTCCTAGCAGGGAGATATAATTTCAACCCCTGACATCTACTTTCCATTCCTCTAGGAAAAAGGGAACCTACTTTACAATCTCTTTTCTCTTACAATTTCTTTGCATACAATACATTTTGCATTGGACTCAGAAAAAACATGGCAATGACTATGATCAAACACAATATACCTGATTATTTCAAGTACTTATATGCAAGAGCAAATTAATCACTTTTGATTTTGCTTTACAAGTGACAGATGTATTTTTGAATTTTTTGGTTTGGCTTAGTTTAGATCTTAGTTTGAAGCTGCAGTAAACGGACAGTTCATACTGTAAATGGACAGTTCAGGTTAAGATTCAAAAAAGGTACAAAGAATCTTAATTGTATGACCAGGGTGGGTATTGATCCATATGCCAGAGCTCAAACTGGTCAGTCCAAAAATACATTCCCTTTTCTGCAGGTCAGACTGTACTAGGTTTTTGTTAATGTTGTTTCATCAGTTTGTGTTTGTCTATGAGAAGAAGAGGTTGTTTATTTACTTATGATTTTCCTCGTCATGGGTTATTATTAATCTCTTTCAGATCCTTGGAACATTTCTTAATGGGCTCCTCACTACTCAAGAAGCCTCAGGCTGTGGTGGAGCCTGGGTCTTTCCTGTTCACTGCTGAGAGAAATCAGTTGTTTCAGCCCTCAAAAGATGAAATGTTTTTGTTTGACTCAGTTCGTTGGCCTTAGTATAAGCTATTTGGGTGGAATGGTTGTGAATGAGAGGATGTGAATACAGGAGGTTGAAATATGTGATCTAAATGTCTTAACTGCTTTTAAAACTTACAGAGTAGGAAAGCCATTAGCAGTTATTTGTATAGTCTTTTTTTAGAAAGCCCTCTCTTTTCTGTACTTATGTCATACCTCAATCATTTTGGTGAAATAAAGGAGAAATATCATACACTGCATGTGAAAGCCCTGAAAATACAAGCAATGTAAAGAATTTCAAGGGATTTGTTTAACTTAATCTTTAGAACACAGACAAAATGTGTCTGAAACTTAATAGCCATCCTGCTTTCACATTATGTTGCCCCATACTACATATGCATTATAAATATTTGCACAATGCAACAGTAAAATAAAATATTTATATGTTTGTTTCATTTGCTACTTAGTCTTAGAGTTTCCTATTTATATTAAATTTCGATGACAAATATGTTTTACTATAGTTTACTGTAATTAATGCATGTGTTACTATAATTTCTTCTACAGCATGAAATGACAATAACACATCTGAAATACATAATCAAAAATATTCAAAAGAAGAGACACTTTAACAGGAAGCTCACTACCTGTTTAAGGGTCTAAACCACTTCCTGCTCCAAGGCCAAAAGAACAGGATTCATACCTCTTAGAGATAAGAGTTTCTGCACTGGGCCATGTTTGCTTATATTTATTGAACACTTTCCCCAAAATCAAACATTTTGTGTAAATAAGATTGGACAACGTGTGAAAAATAGAAGAGTCTTGGTGAAGTTTCATACATTATTTAAATGTAAGTAATAAGAATAAAATGCACTGATTAAAATATACATGGTATTTCTTGTCTTTTGGTAGGCCTACAGAAAGTATTATGTAGTTCCCACCTCTATGACACACAAAACACTGGTTAAAAATGTATGAACTGGATGTTAATCTCCAGGCAAATGTGGAGTTATCCACTCAATAAATATTATTGCTGCAAAGGTGTTAGTATCTATATTCCATAGAGAGAACATTCATATCTTTCAAAAACACATATAAATATAAATCATGGCAGTAACATATTTTCCCATTGGGTTTATAACTTCTTTTGGTGCTGTAGGCATCACTTTTAAAAGGCAGATGTGCTGCAACTGCACATGGTCATAAAAAGGTCCTAGTTAAATGTGCTTCCTTTAGTGATTATTTTATTTTAAACAATTTTTGTAACCAAAATTTATCAAAAAGTAAACAAAAAAAAGTCAAATACTTTTTTCTTTCATATCACTTTAGAGCTAGGTAGAAGAAATACTTTAAAGTTGATATAGATGCGTAATTACAGGAAAAACATTGTTTGAGTTTTATTTTGCTTTTTCAGTCTTGATGTTTTCTGCAATGTCCAAGTCATTAAAACTTGTCATGTGAGCAGTTACAGAGCGTATTGCAGCCTTGATGAGACTTATAGCACTATTCTATAACACCCAGGTATATTATTTTGAACACACTTCAGTACTTTCAATTCTCTCCACAGCAGCAAGAAATAGAAGATATCAGCATGGGACACTTTGTGTAACATGAAATACTGGTAATACGTTGATATGTCCAAACATTCAATTTGCTGTAGCCAAGGTGAATTTAATTTGGTGGACTATATTCAATTTGTGCATTGTTACATTGTTCCTTCTCTGACAGATAATAAAGCTGTCTTTATTTGTTTTTTAAGAAATACTTCAGATCCATAAAAACATAACATTTTGTTCTGTTCTTTATTTGCATTGAGATCCCTTTAGACTACCCTGGCTATAAATATCACTTACAGCCCACACTGCCAAAATGCTTTAATGGAATTTTGGAGGTGAGGGTAAGGCCCACTTTGCTAAACACAGAGACAGAATGTAAAATGATGGTGAACCATGTGACTACATTTCTCCACTTACTGACATGTACAATCTAAATGAGCATGTAGAGAGTCAAAACTTGTGGAATTTACAAGCTAGGAAAAAAGAAGAATGTATAATGAGATGGAAATTAAAGGCAATTTACATCTTCCCTACCCCTCAAGCTAGATCTTTTTCCTCTTACCACCTTTTTTTCCAAATTCTTAGTATGCAGACTGCACCATCATATGCTGAGATTTACACATTTTTATTCTGATAACCATTTACCCCTTCTTATATATTTATCTTTTGATGGAGACCACACTTTTAAAGTTTTATTTCCTTCCTTCCTCCTCCTCTAAACAACACTGGCAACAGCAATATCACAGGACACGTCTCCTTCACTGCCCTGCCTCAACGCCATTCAGGGATTACTTAATCTCCTAGGTAGAGATGGGACCATATGAGGCTCTATTCAGAAGTAATGGTTTCCTGCATATATATATAACTCTTCTTTACTTATATTAGACATAGTTTGATCCTAATAATATCCTGGCACTGCAGCTTTGGAAAAGACATTCATCATTGTCTTTCTGCTTCTTGTTTAGTGAGCAAGATTGTGCAAAAATGGAGTGTGAAAGGGGATTTGAAATGCACTTTTTAACTTGTATGTTACAGAAATTCTGAGAAATCACAGAGGACTATTCTGAATTAGCTTTCTTATTGAAATCTGCAGTTTATTATACTGAGAAGGGGTTCTAAAGAGCAAATAAAAAAGTCTGGGTGTAATGACTTAGTGTTTACAGAATATAACTGCTACAAGACTGATTGCTTGATACATTACTTCTTTCATTGTGAGCCACAAAACAGGTAGAGGCATGGCAGACTAATTTGGTTTATATATTCAGCTGTAAGGCTAGACACTGCATCATTCTTTTCATAAAGCAGGGACTGGAGGCATGTGGGGCCTGTAGCCATGACGACAATAAAACAGCTCCGAGCCTGAGCTGTAAGAAAGAAACTCGGCCTTGTCTTCAGCCCTTCCTGCTCATGACTCGACTCTACATGCTCTCTGGAGAGGGGGCTGGGTGCTCATGAATGATCTATTGAGCAGAGGTACAGTACTGAAAAGCAGGTCTACAACGAGCCTTTTAGCAGAATTTCCCACTGTTAAACTAACACAAGCTACTGGTGACATCAGCTTGAGCATGCAAAAAGTCTTGGCAGCTGCTCTACTTCACCATACGGATTTACTGCTGTATAGTAAACACTGGTCATAAAAAGACAAACAGCTCGTCTACATTAGAAGTCCCATTGTTGCCAGCACTGATGGAGCTGCAGGAAGAGTGCGTGAACACCTAGGACTCCAGCTGGAATCAATATGGTTTGCAAATACCCAAAAGTCCCTGAAGATGAGGCAAAGTGTCTAAGCTGACATTTTATTGGCATGAACAGGCAATATAAAAACAATATAGGAACTTCTGATGCATTACATGTTAAAAATGTCTGTACACCTCACGTGAAGCAAGCACTACTGATAAAAGAAAATATCAATTTCAGACAGATCTGTTTTTGGAGCATAGCTTTTTGTTGCTGGTGGTATGTGTGCATCTTGTCACAGTCCATGAAGACCTAGATAATCACATGGTGCTAACAGGACCTGCTCTTTTTGTATACTGCTTAGCATCAGAAGATAGTTGGAAACACATGAAATAGTATAGGAAAGACAAATGGTAGTAATTGGCAACTAATACAACAATTTAACCCATCATATTTTATTTCAAATGAAAATTTCTACAAATGCTATGTGAAATCACTTCGGTGCTTTCTGCTTTCCTTCTTCCACAAAGATGAAAATCTCCTTGATATTTTATACATATGGTTTTCTGTCTCTCTTGAATTAGAAGAGATCTTAAATTTGTACTATGCAAACTGGTCTTGCTGGTAAGTATGATTACACCAGGGCCTCTTTTCAAGACAGACAAGGCTATAAAAATCAAATGAGCAAGGTTTATTATATTCCTGATGACAACTGAAGATTAATTTAGCAATGGTGTTAGTTAATGAGACCTGTGATCACCTTCATCTGGACTGGTGTCTGTAATGACTGAGAAGAATACTGAAAAGGAAGAACAGTAATGATAGGCTCTCATTGCACCATTTTAACTTTGAGTCTGTTAATTAGTTTCATTTTCATCTGATTTTGCAGTAATGATGCTTTCTGGTGTTAGATATGAGAAATTACAACAATTTAGTTTTGATTTTGCCAGTGTCAGAGTCATTGCTGGATAATAATATTGAGGAAGAAACAATTTTGACTAACTGTAGATGTCAGTGACTCGTCCTTTGTGTTTACCTCACTAGATCCTGGCATCCCAGCAGGTCTTGTCAGGTCTAAAGTCAGGCCTGCTCTTTAGTAAGAATTCTTGGGCTCTCATGAAGATAAGAAATCCACTCACATGTCATATCCAGTAACATATCACAGTTAATTTGAGAAACTTCTACAATTAACTCCCGGAAAGTCAATTGTTACAAGTTTGTTATATTCTCATGAGTAACTGTAAGATAATATTTGTGCCACAATCAGTGGCAGCAGGTCAGGCTTAAGATCTGAGGTTTTTCTGTACAGTTCAGATCTCAGTAATTTTCTGTACATTGTTTTTCTACTTGTTAGTTGTTTCTCCAACTTTCTCATTTACATTCTTCACTCATGCTATTCAGAAAAATCTCACAAACTTAAAAATACTCTAGTTAGGTGTTTTTCATCGTATTAAGGTAATTACTTTAATTTAGGAAAGGCATATTTATAATTTTAGAATGTGAAGATTTATGTGTAAAAACAAATAAAAGCAAAAGTTGGAAAAAACTCCAATGCATAACATGTCTTGGAAAAAATGCACCAAAGATGAAAAACCAATTTGTCATCAAACACTATCTGTGTTTAATGGACCTTTTAGTTCATATGAAATAAATGTATTGCTTTTATAATTGAAACAAAGTAAAAATTACATTTGACTTTTGTATTGCTAGTAATTTTGGAAGTATTGAAATCTTTCAACTATAAACATAAACACATAAAGTACCAACATATTACTTACTTGACCAAAAAAATTTCTTTTAATTTACCTGAGGAATCTACCTATGCAAACTAGTTTCAGCATTTACAATCACATATACTTAATCCTTCACAAAAATGACAAGAAAACCCGAAACCCAACCACTGCAAAAGGCACTTTATTTCTTATATAATAATATTTCTGAAGGGCAACTTTTCTTCAGGACAGAAATAGATTAAATGTGCTGGATGTATTGAGTTTGAAGTATTTTAACTGGGCCACTTTTATAGCTTGGCTTTATAGCCTTGAAAAGGTGCAGCTTGCAGAAGTCTGAGGTTTTTGCCATACTGCCTTCAACACCAGACTAATGTGCAGCATCCACTTAAGATGTTTGGCATCACAGGTGGCAGGTAAAGAAATGATCATTCAGAAATGTCATCCAGGCATCCAACAGCAGCTAAAGGGAAGCCCTGACTGTAACTTTGAATTCTCTTTCTGACTGTTGCATGCATAGCTTGTGCATCTCCCAGGTTCAGATGGAGCATCTGACATGACACCTTCTCCTTGCTTTCTTCAATATTATATTCCAGCAATGCACCCAGGGTGCCCCTGGCCACTGTGCACCCCCAGAGTACTGTCCCAAGGCCCCCTGAAACCCACATGTGGCACTGGAGATCTCAAGAGAAACCACATGGCTGTGCTGGAAACGTCTAAATTGTCCCTTCTGGGAAGGGAAAACTGGGAAGGTTCATATTTGCTGTGTATTTCTGTACACAAGGGCTATACTATCAGCATCTGGAGTGAAGCAGAGGAAAGAGTTGGGAAAAACCTACTTTTAGCAAAGTTATAAGAATAAGTCTATAAAATAAATGAGCTGTGTCTGAGGCAGAATTGAGGATGAGAAATATGCTAAAAATACTGTCTCTAGAGTCATAGACAAATTAAAATGGTTTGGTTTTCTGAATGAATAAGAGTATTAAGCAAATAACAATCTTTATATCCAGTCTATCAATGGAACCCATAAGTGCTAATAAAGCACCAGTGGAAAAATATGTTGTTTCTGCTCATTCACTGGTACTGTATTTTAATTAAATTTAGATGAACATGCTAGTAAATATAGGAAAAAATATTCAGGAATTGATCTTGTTCCTTAAAGTAAGACATAATTTTAAATATATATTGATAAAGGTTTTATGGAGGTGTTTACAAAATTTTATAAGAAGAAATTATCCTGAATTAGATCAATATTTTGGATATTTTTATTAGATGGCTCATAAAAGAATTTTTCAATACATGAAGGAGGAGTTGTATATGTGTGTATGCACATTTGCACGTGTATTTGTTACAAGTTGAGAATGTTAAAATCTGTAAAGATTCCTGTATATTAGTACTATCCCCAGACTTCTAGAATAAAGAATAATACAAAGAAACTTTAGTGATAACATAACAAAACTAGTAATCCATTTGTAGACTACAAATTATTTTAATCCTTATTTGCACAACATGAGTATGTTATAATTTATGCAGTTTACCAAAAATACTGAATTTCAAATGGATTTTTTTTTTTTTTTTTNTTTTTTTTTTTGGTAGAAGAAAATACATGGATATTTTTTCTACAGTGTCATCCTTCACGGACTTTAGAATGGTTTACAATCATTAACTGGGCTTCAGAACAGTACTCTGACATAATTTTTTTTTTGTGGGTAAAATGAGGATCCGAGTGAGTAAGTGATTTGTCAAAGTCACAAGAAGCCTTGACTTTCAATTGTTCTGCTGACAAAAAAGAATGTTTTCACCACAGGATAACCACAGGCAGGAGAAGCAGAGCAAACACCTTTAGGCTTGAAGTGCAAAATTTGCCTCAGGCAAAGCAGAGTACATATAAACTTCCTTAGGTACCTGGCAGTGAAAACTACAATGTCTTTATTTATGCTAAGACTTTTAAAAACCTTCAAGTACCATGGACATTTTTGTAATAGTCCTGTCTTCCTTCTAACTTAACTCAATGTCATTGAGGGCTTGTTTTCAGATAAGCCTGGCTGAAGAGGGAGGAAATTTAGATGTATCCCCATAATGCCTTGCTTTCAATCTGTAGACAAAGTATCCACTTTCATATAACCCTGAAGAAATTAATGATCTTACATACAAATACAGATCTTTTTACTTGTCCATGACTGTCAAGAGCAGTACAGGGAAATAATAAAAGATACACTGATCTTTGCAAAGTGCCAACTCAAATTATTATGTGGTTATTGTGCATTTAACAATGGAGCTCTCTGGTGCTGGTGGTTAGAATGAGCACTTTGTTTTTGATCAGATATGGATAGTTTCTGTGAAATCTTTCTTTCAAAGTACCAGTCATGTGCAACATGGGATCTTGTAATGAGTGAACACATGCTCCTCAGATATGCTGCAGAAGTAGTATTTACTTGTGAATATTTATTCAGTCACTTTCAACAGGCTTTGCAGTTTATTAATTGCCTTCCTTTATGTCCCCTTAAAGACTTTATGTACCTCACCATATTTCTTGCTTCTTTTTATTACTCTGCTGTGTTCCTGTTATTATTGCTGTTGTAAAGTACTGCAGCTTTCTACATTGACTGTCTTTATTCACATTCTTTTTTAGTCACGAACTGGTAGTAGAGGGCTAGGTGAAAAAGTGATGAGGGTTTGGTTTACCCTTAGCCTTTATTATTGAAGAGCCACAAGGAAATAAAGCTTTGATGTACTTAGAAAGCTAATCCCGGTGATTATGGAGAGATACATGCACTAGGAACTAGAGGGATATACTTCTTTAATCTCTTGGTGTTGAATACTTAATCCAGTAAATATTCTTGGCAAGGAGATTTAAGAAAGAACAAGTTAATTAAACTGTTCACAGGTATTGTTTTCAGGAAAGCAGATTTGATAGCTTTCTAATGAAGTATCTGAGATTTTTGTTTTTGTAAAGGGGCACTTAAATAATATAATTTAATCAGTGTATTATGAAACATACTGGTTTTATGTTTTCAAACTGTTAAACACCCAAAGATCCAGCTACATGTTGCAGAAACTGGACTTTGAAATGTGTGGATTTGACTAGGGTGGTTATAGCAGTGCCGTGATTTCGCTCTATTCAGTTTTAGCGCAAATTTGTTATTTTTAATGCAAATTGAGTAGGCTGAGCTACAAAAGCAACATATAACTTCAGATTCCTCCAAGTAATCAACACTGAAACCTCAGTGCTGATAACTGGCAGCATATCTGCATATTTGCATAGACAACTCTTCAGTTAGTATCTCAGGGAGATAAAATTGTGCCATGCATATCTTAGGAAAGAACATCATCCTGATTGTCTGTGTCTGATTTTTTTTTTCAGACTGATTGTTCTTAGGGTCAGCACATGCTAACCAGCTACGTACAGCAGCTATGACTATTTACATGCTTTGATACCTGGAACAGAAATCACTCGCTGTGTCTGTGCATACAGACATACGCACTTGGGATCCTGGGGGACCCACTCAGAGCAGACAATGTAAACACCACATTCTCCCTGGTATAAAACAGGCTTTTAGATCTTTATGGCCAGTGTGGCTTTTCTTCACAGTAGCACTTGTATATAAAAATAAATAATGCGGTCAAACTTTTTAATGTTGCAAGCCTTCATATAATACAAGATGATCCCACTTAGTTTGAGCAAAGAGAACATAAGAATATAAGTTTCTGCTTCTCAGTGACATTTTAAAAGTATTCAGTGTTTTATTAAAGATGCACCAAATATAAAAAGACATTTCTTACAAGTTGAATTTCTTCAGCTTAGTCAGAAGTGGCAGCTGTTTATGAGTATATATGCTGTTTATCAACAGGGGAGAATGAAGAATGTATCTGGCAAAGGGATAGTAGCGAAGTTCTGTTGCAAACCCAGAATTAATATGTAGTTTTTTTCTTTAATAATTTACAGTGATGACATGTTGATTTAATGAGCATACACTGTATATTTTAAGTTGACAAACACGTTAGATGAAGTTCCTGTGCGCACACAGAACTGGATGAAGTGAATCAACATTGTTTGTAGACTAGAAGTGGGATCAGGCTTGTTTTTTGTTTTGTTTTGTTTTTTCATTTAGTTGGTTTTTTTCATTTGGTTGGGTTTTTTCCTAGGTCATACATTAAGACATGTAATTTGTGCCTAAGCAATTATCTACCCATATATTTTTATCCATCTAATGAAATATTTTGGGTTTTATACTTCCAAAATTAATTTTATTATTTAAAAGAGGTAATGAATTACAAAGGGAAAGACATTACACAGTCTTGAATATAGCTGTGTCAAACACTGGCTATCATCTTCCCTAGCATTTATGAAGGCTAGGAGCATCTTTTTTTGATAGTAGCAGATCCTGGGCTTCTGTGTTGTTGAGCTGTTTATGAAAATGAAATGTTTACAGCCAGTCCAACTTTTAAGATTAACAGTCATAAGAGCTCCTTAAGTTGTAGTAGCCAAAGAACATATATATATAGAGCAAAGATATGACCGATGATAGATTCATACAACATAATGAGAACATTTTAGTATAAAATTAGAATGGTATTTAGCAATTTCAAAGAGCTATATTAATCATAAAAGACATTCACATACAATTAAATAGTTTCCTTCAGTTGAGGGATATTATACTCCAGTGATATTCCTATTTAAACTTAAATCTAGGAACAGCTTTGGTGAATATGAAAGAAAACCTTTGTTCTGCTTCATTTCTTGTTATCAAGTCTTGTGTTTGAAGAACTCAAGGAACAATTAACTGATGGAACTCATTGTCACAGATGGTCATTTATGAGTTTCTCATGAACATGGGTTCAAGAAGGAGTTAGACAAACATTCAGGATGCGTTTCCAAGCTTACAAAGAAGTTTGATCCAGATGTTGCCTGTAGTTCAGTCAGTGTCAAAACTACTAACTGCCAGATGCTGACAGGAAGGGATCACACTATATGCAGAGGAAGAATCTTTGTGAACTGATGCCCATGCTCTTTTGCTATCTTCTTCTGGAGACAAGATATGCACCTAGGCTGATATTAAATGTTTAGTACAGAATAAACACCAAAACTTTGCCTTGGCAGAGAGACATGAAAGACAAAAATAACCTCCCAAAGCTATGTTACTCCTCTAATTTTAACATAAAAAATATGGGATTAAATGGCTCCTGGAGAAGGCCATTCCTCTACTAACCATTGAAGACTGAATAACTTAGGGCTGCGACCTGATTTAAATGATTCTCCATAGTTCATCTATTCAAATTGAAACTTAAATTCCATGGAGCAAAAACATAGAAAGTAATGGTATTAAATGCTAATTAGATGTTTATATAATAAAGATATGAATGAAGACTTTTAGAGAGCCTGTGAATAATCAGGTTGCAGGATAGCCTCTCATAATGACAAGGTGGACTGTGTTACAAATAAACTCCTTCCAAGCAGGTTAACCTCTATGTCCTATTGCAGATTTTCTTGCCTATTCCAGTGAAATGCTTGGCAATTTTGACTGTCACATTCCTGACTGCCTGCTGCTGGGGCGGCTCTCTGCTCCAGCCTCACTCTGTTACTTGACTCTGACGTGAAAGGGCGGTCTGTAGGGAGAGCTGAGCTCCGTCTGCCTCCTCCCTCCTTCACAGAGCAAATTCTTCCCAGGAGTTGTGCCGACAGAATTCTTTGGTTTGTTTGTTTTGTCAAAGATTAAAACAAGAAACTCAGAAAAGTTGAAAGATTAGGTATCAATCTAAAGCTATTTTTTCCCCCACTCAAGTCCAAACAATAGACTTTCTCATTTGTTTTTATTTCTTTACCTTTCAAAAATTCAATTTAATCCCATAACCTCATATGGAAATGAAAGTTCTAAATGCAATGTATTTTCTTCCTCAAAGTACTGATTGCTTTAGCTTGCATGTTGCACTTCGGGTTCATACCTTGGCATCATGGTCTGGTATCAATATTTTCAAAAATTCATTTGTAGCAACTCCAACTTTGTTTTCTTCCCTGCAGCTAATATTCTCTGCGTGACCTTTGTGTGTCACCTAAGATCCAATCTTTTGGCTTTGAATTTTGGGATGACACCTTCTGTGATCTTTTTATTTTCATTTTCTTCAGTATACTAGACAGAGAGGTTCCCTTGTCCATCCTTATCTATCCTTAGTCACTCATCTTCCAGACAGAAAAGGTTATTAATCTTATCCAGGCTGGAAAGAAGGACGTGAGAGACTGTGAGTGTTATGTCAGTTCAAATATTGGTAGGTGCTCAGATAGAACTGTTATGTTTAGGCCATGGAAGTATGTAAAGGGCACTTTAGTAACAGAGTAAAGGAAGGGCATTTTCTCTTTTCTGTCCTTGTATGTTAAGCAGGGATCTTTTTTGAAAGGTAGATTCAGAACCAATATCATAAAGCTATTAAAAACCATAATTTTTGATTGCTGAAGTTCCTTCACTGAAATGTCAGGTTATGTTCATCAGAAGAATGACATAGGAATGAAATAAAATTGAGAATGTTTCCAAAGAATTTGCTGTAAGAGTCAGCTTTATCTAAGTGGGAAGGATGGTGCACACTGTTAATCTATCTTGTTAATATGATTCATGGTATTTTCCTCTTCTGGTTTATACCAATCCTGCACCTTTCAACCCAGTGGAAGTTATTCCATTTGAACAGGAATGTGATCTAACTCCAGCTTAATAAAGAAAGCACTTACTAATTTTCTTGGAGACTAAAAATATACTTTGAGAAGGTCCTCAAAACTCAGTTTGAAAATTTGGACAGGAGACTCTCCCAAGCAGTTTGCATTGTATGTAGTATAGAAGTTAGTTTCTGGATATTACAGAGGATGTTCTCTACTGACTTTAAATTCTCAATTCAAGAAGTCACACTGCATCACAGAAGAGGGAGAGGCTTGTTTAGAATACACCTGGCAAAAAAAAAAAATCTATATTTTCTGCAGTTCCCCCCTTTCTTTTCTAAAGAATAATAAAAAAAGTAAAGATATTTCCAGAATTTTTTGCAGGAAAGCAGTACATAGATGCAGAAATATTGGCCACTCACTACCACTGCAGTAAACGTGCATGCTAATTTATATCAGATCCCCCTTCACAAGAAGCCTTAAGTTCAGGCCGTAGTTTGCCATGATTCTCTTCCCACACGCATTATTAATTTTTATTTTCTGGAAAACAGAAGGAAAAGACTGTGCACATAAAGGTCTTCCCCTGACACAAATCATGTGCGTTTGGCTGGACCTGAGAACTAAGAAGCCTTCACAGGCTTCTCTCATCTTGGGTCTTGTAGGTGTGTGCCTCACAGGCCATAAGGTCAGCTGTTCCTGTTTGCTGCTCTTTGATTGAATTCAACTTTTATCACTGACACATTTATTGCTGAGTCAAACTGGTAAGTAAAATATAATTACCTTCACTCAGGTGCCTTGAAGGAACCCTCATTTGGAAAAGAAATACAGATGTTGCTTTCTTCCTGTTTTGTCCATGCTATATGGAAAGTGATTTCAGTTAATCCACCGTTTACATGGAATGCTCATGTCTAGATGATGGTGTGTCACACACATAATATCTGTGTGAAATGATATCTTGATTTATGCAAAGACAAACCCACCATTTTATGGTTCTTTAAATCTGTGAGTATATTTCACTCCTATTTCTGGAGCCAAAATTTTACGTAGCGATATTGCTGTGGAGAATAAGGTCATGGAACAAAGCCAGACTGAAGCTGTCCTTGCTCTTTGCAGGGCTTTTTGTCTAGATGTCCTTTAAAGGGTCCCTTCCAACTCAAATTATACTATGATTGTATGAATGTACAAATCAGCAAAAATCAGTTTATCTTAGACTAGCAGAGAATGATTCCCATTGAGGACTCTGCTGTCTGGCAAAAACATAGAATGCTTTTAATTTTTTTTTTTTAATTATTTACTGCTGATTTACAATAATTTTGCCATAGGACAAATTTCTGTGTTACTACCTGAAGTATGTAAAGAATGAGATTAGTGACTATGTGATGGGCAGCAACTATCAATTTCACTTGCATTGCCATGTATACCTGTGTCAAAGGTATGTAGCTGCTAAAAGTTCAAGGTCAAAGTGTCAACTGGTTACAAGTGGCATTTCTCAGATGCTGATTTGGTGCCATAGGATTTCCTTAGGAACTTCACAATTTACATGAATCTGTGGTTCTAAACCTGGGCAAAAGTTCCACCCAAAAACTATCCCCACGTCCTCCTTTATGTGAACACTAGAAATTGTTAAGGTCAGTTTTGAGATCAGAGTGCCACACAGCTTCCCAGCCACAATTCACATTGAAGGAAGACAGGAATGGGTCAGTAGCGTTAACTACAGGGACAAGAGTTCCCTTCATGTTAGCACAATGGATTTAAGTTTGACTACACTGACTTAGCTACAAGCATCAAATTGGGTTTTACAGAGCACCTAGACTAAGGCTAGACTTAGCACTGAAGGTGATTAGAGTCTACTGTACTGAGCTACCTCCATCCACAGGATGAATGAACAGCTCTCCGAAGTCCTGGTGCAGTTGTCAAATGTAGGTGTCCCTTTTGTTCCCTCTGTTTTGTTCCCTTTTGGTAGTACTTCCCTAAGAAGTAAGTAATGAGTTTTCTTGGATTGCCGTTTCTAAAATTCCATCCAGTAAAGTTAAGCAAATGGGTCTCTGTAAACAGATGACTAAACCAAAACACATTTTCTAAAGATAATTTAGACTTGAAGTGTAACCAAGGAATAACGAGCAGAGATTTCTCTCCATACCCTCAACTGGAGACAGACAGGGAAAAAAACTTGTCATCAGAGACCTATCATTCAATAAACCAGGAAAAGATCTGACTTCAGTCCTGAGAAATAGGGCATTACAAACGGAATTGTTCTGTACTGATGACTGCAGTGAGGACTGGCAGACACTGACAGCAGTAAATGCCAGGCATTCATAATATTCCTTGTGGGATGAAACTGACTGCTTAACGAAATTAGCAGGACTGTTCCAAAACTCCTTCCCAGAACTCAATATCTGACCATACCCTGAATGCTGAGACCACACATGAACATGTTGCTCTGCTGTCTCAAAGTGACAAGACAAAATTACATTGGAATCATCACTCAACTAATAAATCTTACTGTCAGCTGGCTCTCCTTGTTGGTGGTTATTTTTGGGTTTTGTTTGTTTTGCTCCTAGCATGCCATCTTGGATAACTGCATTAAGATGACACTATTATTTTTTGTATTTAAAAGTGTTTGGTCTCCCATGTGACTGTGAACAGTGGGCATATGTGGAGACTGGAGGAAGGAATGAAGTATATTGTTCTTGTCACACTGTTCATTCAATATTTGCTCCCCGTATGCTGTGTGTGTATCCACTGGCTTGAAATATAGAAGGCAAGCTCTGTTTATGAAATGAGGAGCAGAAAAGAGAAACATTGTCAGGATCTTTGGCATTGTTTATTATCTCTGATAAACCACATTTGGTATTTCAGTGTTTGGCCTATGAGGGTTTGTCCATCCGGTAAATTCACCATAAGTGCAGCTGCATCTGGACAATATTGAAGAAACTGGTTTTAATATTAGAAATTTTCATGGAACTGGAATAGACTGTACTGGTGCAAATCACAGCTCAGAGCAGCTTTGTCTAACTCTGCTAGAGGCTGGCAGTGATGCAAGTGTTCTGGTGGAGAGCAAGCAAAGGCTGAAGTCACAGGAAACCCACGAGGCAGTTCAAGTCCTTGCCTGAGACACTTCAAATGACAAGTGTTTTGCAAAGACTGGTCCAGTAGACAGAAAAGACAGCTACGCAACAGTAACATGTGATGTTCTTTTTCTTGATCTATTTTTCATATAAATTTTTCATAAAACAGAAAAAGAACCTTCAGATTAACACATTTGTGAGATGTGCTTGTTTCAAGTGTACCTTTCTTGAGAGAATTCCCCATACTGCCTCCTTAAAAAGAAAAAAAAAACAAACCAAAAAACACTTGAGAAGAAAGGGAAACATCTCTGTGTGTCTCAGAGTAAACATTCCCTGCTGGGCTCCTGGCAGGCACTGAGCCCACCCCTTCAGAAAGAAATCAGATCCTGAAGCAAACTAGGTAAAGGAAAAAAAACCCAACAAAAAACAACTAAAAAACCCAACCTAAAAAAGCAGCTGTTAAAATATTTGGGCTTTTTTCCTCAACCTAGTGCTAAGCATGTCATCATTTCAGTTGTTTGGCTCATGCTAGAAGCCTCAGACCCTCTGCGAGGGAATGCTAAAGAGAATAAAATGGAGCATTCTCATCTTGTTCTTCTCACCACCATCCTCTTCATCTCCTCCTTCTTGGAGGACAGTCATAAGATTTATTGCATAATTTTTTGGTGGCTGTTAACCAAGTGTGCAGTTACAGCTTGGTTTAATTAAGAAATCAGAGTGATTCTTTTATGTAGGTCACATCAGTTTTTGATTCTGAGTCTCATAAAGTTCTAACCTTTCTGAAAAATCAGCAGTGTATCCATGGATTTAAAAAAATCACTTAAACACTTCTGAGTGTTCTTTATGCCTGCAAATGCCATTGCTCTTCTACTAGATAAATTGTCAGAAAAACCTTTGTTTGAATATGGCCTTTAGTAAAATCTATCATTTTGCAGAAGTGTTTTCAAATGGGATTCATAAATACAGTCTGAGCTCCCAATTGTTTGAAGCACGGCCATGCCAGAAAAGGAGCAGTGGGTGATTTGATGTTCCTTTCTTTGCCTCTCATCATTATTCATATTGATAGGAATTACTTGAAAATCAGGTATTCACAGCCCATCAGAGAACAAGGTTATGCTGGCTCAGAGTTGTGAATTTTTATAAAATTATCTGAAATACTTACTTCACTAAAAGGGAGGAGCCTGATGTCTATAATGCTTTTCAATCTATTTCTTCTTCTTGGTAGTTGGGCAGCATTCAAGTCTGTGGATATTGGCTACTGCTCTCAGAATGCCACATCTCTGTGACCACAGCACAGCTGCTCAGCACCTCACTCTCTTGTAACATTAGACTGTCAACCTCCAGGCTTACTCCAGGTCCAGCCACCCTTTCTCTCCCTTCCTCTAAAGGAGGATATTTTAAATCATTTTGTATTATTTTAGAAAGCTTCCTGATCTTTGTCTGAGTCAGTATCAACAGAGTTAATGCAAGATTTGTCTAATATTTCTCAAAATACATTTTTAGATATTAAATGAAAAGACCAGTTATTCCTCAGTAGTACAGCATTTCATCCCTGAACAAGGTTTTCATGTCCTTGAAGACAGAAATCCTTCAATAAATTTTTTTTTAACTGTTGAGAAGGTTATATCACCCTCAATATCTTTATTTCTCAAGTAAAATAAGGAATATGCAATGAGCAGGGTACAATGTCTTCATTGCTCAAGGATAGGAGTTCTGTCTGGCAAAGTGCAATGCTAAAGTGTGCAGGAACAATATTTTTCCCAGTATTGGCCCAAAGCTCAGAGATTAACTACTGCAGGGACTTAGGATCATCACAGTTTGCATTACCTTCTAGTGTGCAAAACCAAAATCCTTGGGTTCCCTAAATTATAAAAGCACAGCAACACTAAATGCTTTATATTAAAACAAAACAATAAAAATTCCAATAAGGCCAGACACAAGCATATAAAAACTCTACTGAAACAAAGCCTTTGCTGTGGTCTGCTTTTCTTTTGAGATTGGTGAGAGGACAAATAATGTGGCAAAAAATGGCAGCCACACGAATTACTTCTAATAAAAAAATAAAATTGGCCAGTCATCTGTCCCCTAAGGTGAGTGCCATGTGTGTCATGCCTACTCTTAAACATCTCCGCTGTCCTGTCTCTAGTTCCTACTGACTTTTGGAGAGTGTCCTGTTCTGTGTGATCCCCCCAAACCATGCCTGGGATAATGCCCAAAGGTTGGGAATATGCAAGGAAGCATATCAACACTTATACAGTGGGTAGTCATAGGCCAATGCCACACTTCTACATAATTTTCTTGTGTAGATGTAGTGTAGCGTAAGAGCCAGTGTAGTCTATTAGAAAATAAGAGGCAGCAGAAATGAGAAAAAGGGAAGACTCAGATGAAAAGAGCAAGTTCAGCAGAGTTTACAGCATATTACTGAGGCAGAAATTCAAATCTAGGCGTTTAATATCACACTGCAGGCAAAACAGCATTATCTGCGTTATCTGGAGGTGGGATGCCAACATAATGAAGCACTGTTTATTAAATCTTTTTGAAGGAGAGCTGGAAGGAATGCTATCCCTCTACATCTGTCCAGGGAAATGCTCCAAAAAAAGTTATAGGCTGCATGAGGAATCCTACTTTTCTCCCTAGCACAGTGCAGAATTATACTTTTCTTCACCCTACATACTCTATTCACTCCTCACTGTCTACACAGCCTTCCCATGTGCATCTGCTTTTTAAGATTGGCCATAGCAGTAAATGCCTGTGAGATCAGGATTGCAGAAAGCAGCAGTTCCTAAGACCAGGAGTGTAGCAAGCAGTGGTTCTTATTTCAAAAGCAGGCTTCTCAAAACCGTTGAAGTTGGCCTTTTATTGGGTACAGGATTTGCAATGATACCTTCCATTATTTTCTTGGAATCAACCAGAACTGAATTATGGGAAACCAGCACCACAAAACTGAAAAGTGTCAGTGAATCACTAGGAAATATTCATAAAGCACCATTATCTCCTGAGTTTCAGCAAAAATCATGCCCTAACACAGCCGTTAGAGTGGTCTGGATAGCGAGAATGATCTTCTATAATGATCTTTCTTCCTTCTGTAATGTTTGCATGCCAGTGTAGCATTTTTTCTAAACGTGAATTTACTGAGCAAGATAAGGAGGCACAAATGTTTTTTGTTGCTGTAAATGCAGGATGGGTATAGGTACCTTCTAGTCACAAGGCAATGTTGATTTAAAGCAGCTGTGCAGTTCCGTCCCTCTCACTTGAAGATCTGGTTTGTCCCTGCTCCTCAGGCTGCAGCTGCATTTTGCAGAGGCAGCCACAAAGCTTTTCATCAGTTCTAAACAACTCTTTGCTATCTTTGGTTCTTTAACTGAACTTCTGTGTGAGTTGGGTCCATGTGATTCCATTATTTTGTATTGCAACATGAAAATTTGTCCTTACAGGTGACAACAATAAAATAACCTCCCCACTGTTTCTTTTGTGTCAGAAAATCTAAACGACAGTTTTGACTGGGACTTTTTTATACAATTTGTTAATGTCTGGTTGTAAACCAATTGGTTCATAATTTTGTTCTAGAATGTTTCCTTCCCTTCCCCCTCATTTTTGCTGAAGTAATCTGTATTTTCCAGCGGCAATAGGGAAACTGTGGCCTGAAGCAATCCCATAAACACTTGCAAAAAGCATAATTTTTCACAGTCATATATTCATAAGGCAAAAACTGGGTAGCTTCATGCAGCAATAGCAAAGGGCTGCAGACAGGCTGTCTGGTGGATTGTGCACTAGGCTGGGATCCAGGAATGCTTGAATCCTGCTGCTGGCGCTTCCACCAGCTTGCTGTGTGGTCTTGGGCCTGAGCAAGCCGCAGCTCTGTCTCGCAAGTTGCCCATGTGTAAAAGGAGGATAATAATATTTGCCTGTTTCACAGGAGTCAACACCCCTGTGTTAATGTTTTTGCAGAACTCTGAAAAGCTAAAGAGCTGCCAAAGTGTTAAAGCCTCTACCAAGCAAGGCATTTGTTTATGCATTTAGAATAAAACTTGCTTTAGTGAGCAAAAACATTTCAACCATTTGGAGAGCTTTACACTGTTGTATATTCAGTGATGTTTTCAATTTATATGAGTCAAATTAGAAAAATTTTTAAAAGAGGACCAAAGCAGTGGTTTTTGACTTTCTGTGCACTTCAGTGGACTTGGTTATCCCTCTGTCATATGCTCTGTACTTGATACTGTACACTAGCCAACTGCTAGATTCCCAGACCCACTACTGCATTTAGACAAGTGCCATCTATTGAACTCACATGGTCTTTGCTCATCTGACATCTCTATGCAGTAAATCTCTTCAGTAAAGCTAAACTAGCTGACATTACAAGATATGCAAAATAAAATCAGGATAATCTAGGATAAAATTTCTGCAGTCAAGGGCAGTATTAATTCTATCCTCTTGAGCTATCAAAGCACTAAGCCTTTCAGAGTGTTTGCTCTAATGCTGGGAGTCCTGCATTTAACCTGACACAGACATGAAGATGCACTTTGAGAGAAATTCTTTGCGCAAGTTCTGTAAAACACATGGTGTGGAGTTCTGGGAGAAGATAAGAGATAATTTTAATTTTTTAAATAGAAAATCCTCCTCCCCTCTTCTCCATGGTACAGCTTTGTGAATGGACAAAGCTATATGTGAACTGAGGTTGAATTTCAAGAGCCATTTTGGTCAACATGACGAATGTTTCAAAAACTGTGAGGCATTCTGTTTTAATGTTTCTGTTATGCCATTTTTAATCAACTTCTGTGATTCAAACACCAGAAAGCAGTAATTAGTGTTAAGAAGTTAATGCCCAACATCTTTCATATGAAAGCAGCATCTGCATCTGTGAGTCTTTTCTCTGCTTCAATCCAATGAAACCTTCACCCTTAGGACTTTTCTCTAGTGCAAATAACCTTAGTAATGCAAAAGAAAAATAATTTTATCTTAATTCAGATTAAGCTTGGCCAGCCTGTCAGCTCAGCTGTCTTACAGGACAGTCTGGTGAATACATTGCACTGACTCTGGCATGCATTGGCAGCAAACATTGGGAACAAGAAGAGATGAATGGTTGAAGAATAAGGGAAAGAAAAATATTGCCTTTTTTAAGGATCAGTAAGTATGTACTTTAATTCATTTAGATACCTAGAGTCTTAATAGGCCTATGACCAGCTATATAGGATTTTCCAAGTTGCAGACTGAGTAGCAAGCAGGTCATAACTCCCTTCAGTTTGAATAAAGGTGCAGCTACATGTGTTGAGATCAGCCAGTTGAGCCAGCCCCTCTTCTGGCTGCACACATACTGAGTCCAATGTGAGGGAGGGGCAGAATCCCACTGCCCTGGCTAAGAAAGGATGAAAGTTTCATATATTTTTCACAGACACAGATAAGTTAGCTCTGATTCAGCATTTCCTGAAGTCATACCCTGAGAAACACCTCAGTGGGGAAGAGCAAAAAAGTCCTTAATTTGAACAAATCCCAAAGGGAGGCCTAAGGTTTAGAAGACTAAAAAATCACTAGTGTTTTTATATGAGGATTTAAAGCTCTGTTGACAACTAAGATTCTTGGTTAGGAGCTGCATTCAGGCTGAAGAGGCGAGCTACAGAGGGCAAAAGAAAGTTTGAAACCTAATCTAAATGCTAATTGAAACTGGCTTGTTTGTTTCCTTTTCGGACACCTGTCTCTTTAGATGCTTTGCTTTCTCTTTAACATATTTCATCCTAGCCAATATATACTTTTGTCTTTATGGTAGTTGAGTTTGGAATGGTTTCAATGGGGCTGCATAATGTTGAGGTTTCCCATTTCTTGGAAAGAGCGAGTCCCTAAACTTCACTGTGCTTTACAGTGCTTTTCTCCCTATTCCTACTCTATTTTGTTGTGAAACAGTGCAATACAGCAGCAGCCTGTGCAGCAGCACCAGCCAAGAGTGTTGTCTTGGCTTGCAATGATGTGCCATATAATATGTCTGAACCCCAAAGATTCCTGCAAATTGCTCTTGCAGCTCTTTCACTGCCATGTCGATGGGCACGGGAGCTGCTTTTCCCAAAGCTCTGGTACACAATGGTTTATATCACATCACTTGCCTTAGAATCACAGAATCTTTTAGGTTGGCAAAGACACTTAAGGTTATCCAATCTATGGACTTCAGGGAGACATTTTGCAATTACCATATTTGAGTATTATCTATAGGAAGGGAGTTAGAACACATAACTTCTGTTATCTGACATTTAATAATACTGCTTACACATACAATACAATATTTTGTATAATTATATATGAATGTATATAATTTACCAGTAACTCATATAAGACATGTTGGAGTATTTGAATAATAGAATCATGTATTGGAAGGGACATTAAAGATCATTTACTTCCAATGCTCCTGCCATGAGCAAGGACAATTTCCACTAGACCAGGTTGCTTAAAGGCCCATCCAACCTTGAAAACTTCCAAGTGCCAAACGTAGACAATGTGTAGCTGAATTTTTCACCACAAATTTTTGACCTTTTCTGGCCAATGACAAGGCTGAAGAAGAACACAGACCTGTGGATAAGAGATTCTCATGAATATGTAAATATCCACGTTCTTCAGGGAAAGAGTATTTTCAAATTTAAAAGCCAATTTTTTTCATTTTTAAATATCTCCTGCAAAGTAATATAAACTATATTATTTTCTTAAGCTTCTGACACCACAAATCTCTTTCTCTATTTTTACATCCAGATTTTTATATGTTATTGTTATAGCAAGCATAAGGAAGAAATCCCAATCTGTCATCCTTAAATTATAGGAATGAGGACACCAACAGCATCACTTTTGAGCAGCTTCTTAAAACATCCTTTAAAAATTCCAGAAGTCTCTGCTTGACAGAATATTACACACAGAGGTAGAAGAAGAGGATTAAATGAAAATTGTTTGAGAATAATGAGGGAGTGATGAGTATGATTTCTAGGTACCATTTCTACCTATCATTTTTTACTCCTGCAATTTTGTTTGAATTGCAAAATTTGCATTTTGCATTGAAATTTATTTGAAGTCTCACATTTTTACAAGGAGACACTGATTTCTTTTACTGATTAGCTAAAGTGACTTGGTGTCACAAATCATACTTTATGCCTGGTACAGGCCCTTTACACTGTATCTTCCACTTCTATAATTTTCTCATTGGTAAAAATTGTGTTGCTTTTCTTTTGACAAGATTATGGAGCCTGGAGAATAAAAAAAAAAATCAGTTGCAAAACCACCCCATTTATACCCATCTGTTTTTCTTGTTCACAATGCAGGAATCTCAGACATTTTTCTCATATGTTATCCTTTTTAATAGTTCCACAACAAGAATTGCTACTGCTTTCATCAGAGAAAAAAACATTCTGAAAGATCCTCAAGATCAAAAAATAGTTTCAAATGTGTGGCCTGTATTTGACATTGCTGCATTTTTTTCTAGATACATTTTCTCTGTTTATATTCTAAGAAATAGCTTGCCTCACTGCTATTTAGAGCAAGCAGAGATTTGTAGACCATTCTTGAAATAGACAGACAGGAAATTGGGCTAGATTTACAGTATGCTGAACTCTATGAACCATCCAAACCTGCAATAGCATGAACTAATTTCTGCTAGCTCTGCTCCTGCCCTTTTATGTTCTAGCTGCACTTGCAGGACTGGAGCGGCACATAACCCGTCATCAATATTGCTTTCTCTCTTTCAGACAAAAATCTTACAAGGAATAAATTCACAGGAATTTTTTAGTGCCATCAAAATAGGCCTGTTATATCCTACATACATCGTGTAATCTCAGCTGAGGGCCTGTATTTAGTGTAAAGCACTGTATCCTGCTGCTGAAGTACTTTCACAATAATGCAGTAGTTCAGGTTGAGAATTAGCAAGACAGCTGGACACATGCAGAAGGTTTATAAAGGTTTTACACTATTAAAAATAATTCAAAAGCTGTAATACAATTTAGACTTGGTTAGATTAGAAACTTTTTTTACTTTACCTAATTTAGTTAGTTCCAAGTTAAAAGGAATAATTTGAATTTTTCTACCTGTTCTTTCCTGTGTAACTGAAATGGGGCTTATCAAAGAAGATGAAGTGAAATCCACTGAATCTTTGCCATCACATTTTACTGGTTATTGGGCTGGAAAAAGAACACCACCACACACAGAATAGCTATGAAATATATGAAATACACCTGTCTTCTGTTTGTGCAATTCCTTACCCTCTGTTTCTGTGTAGTAGAACAATATTGCACTTATTTGTTCTTTATTTTTGAAACATCTTTGGAGCCAGGTAACCTTTGAGTTTCTGTTACTTTTTTCTACCTCCTTGTACTACAAGTACAGTCTGTCACTAAAACTGACTTTCATCTCTGAAAACCACTAAAATAAACTGCCCTTCTGCTGTGCGAACAGGTTGTTTATTTGATGCTGCCTGACTTTATTGTTTCATAAAACTTTGATTTGCCCAGCTTCACTTCTCTGACTGTCTGCAGGAAGTGTAAGGGTCAGCAGCAGCAGTATTGCAACTAGACAATAACAGTAGGAACAGGTATTGCCAACAGGTCTGTAAGGAACTGCAAGCAAGAGCACTCACCTGTGATAGTTACAATGGAGAAAGGAGGAGCCCTGACTTTACAATGATGAGAGTCTTGTAAATGGCTTTACAAGAGAGTCGCCTGTGTGAGTCCCACAAATGATGTTTTCTTCTGATAATTGAGAAATTTAAATTATTTCCAAAGCAGGGATGTTGTTAGGAGCTTCTGTCAACAAACTCACTTTAAGTGAATAAATAATGGCAGTAAGAGATTTTTAATTTCCTAATCACACTGTGATCTCACATTGTTTGTAACTTTCTTAGCTAAATTAGATACTATGGTTGTCTATAAAAAATAATTCCATGTCTATAGTAGGGGTTCATTTAATGAAGAAAATACATTTAATGAAACTTGAAATTGGTTTAAATTACTTTTTCTTTTTCAAAAATAAAAGGATTTTCTGTATGCAACTTAAAAAACAACATTAAATAGCAATATCATATGACATAGGACATCAGCAACAGAGAAATCAGCTGAAAATTTTCTGAGTAGATTACCAACAAACCATGAGTTGAGGATTGTTTAAACAATCCTTCCAATAAGATACATAACATTCAAAAAAAGCCTAATCAAATAAATTATTACATGAAACCAGAAGTGGATTCACTGGTAGATATATCTACTAAAATTATTGAAGAATTTTTGCCATTAAAAGATGAAGCAATGTGCTGAAAGAAGAAAAAATTATTAAAGGAACAGAGAGCTGATTTATGTCAATTTAAAAAGACAAGAAATCTGTCAGGACTGATAAAATATTTTCCTCTTCTAGTGAGAAATGGAAAGCTGTGGCTTAGATTCTGCTCAGTATAACTGCTCTGTGGGTGTTAATTTTTCTAATTATGATTCATTATCAATAAAGGAATGAGTAGAAGACCAAATGAAAGACTTTCTGATCTAAGATATGGACAGGAATTACATGTTCTTTGAAATTTTTCAGGTGGATATACAGGATTAGAACCAGAGTGGAGGATGACTGGATCTCCACCAATGGTATGAGTTTTTGTTCAAAAGACCCCTAAACCTCCCACCATTTTTTAGGAATAGTTTGATGTTTTGTAATTATTATTATTATTAGCTCAACAGATAAGAAAACTAGATTTTGGCCATATGGCTTCATAGAAATTCAGGAGATATTGGACTGAGAGACAGAGAGAGAGAGAGCAAGCATGTCCAACATTTTGCACATGGCTTTGGCTTGGTTTTCTCTCATGTCCTGATGTCTTTCAGCAGTTATTCAATTTTCATGAGAACCAGTGCCTCCTGGGTCTGTCACCCAGGGCTGTGCTTGCAGCCAGATGGTTGGCTGTTACAGAGCAGCCTGACAGAGCTGCTTCAATGCAGAAAGCCTAGAGCTCCGCCTTGCCTTGCCTTGCCTTGNGCCTTGCCTTGCCTTGCCTTCATTTCCCTTCTCTTCCTTCCTTTTATATGTAGGTATGTACCAGAGCAGGTTCAGAGCTGAACTGTTCTGTAGAAGACAGTGTGGAATTTTGTTCTTACTCAGTTAAGTATTTACCAAAGAAGTCACCATTGTCACTGGCTGGGCAGGATGATGGGATGGTTCTCATGGCTTCTGAAATTCCTCTTCAAGATGCCAACCTTAAAGACCTGCCACAGTCTTTTATATTCTTAATATTTTCTCTCTTTTCTCAAAGTCCTGGGCAAAAAGCACAACTTTTAATTTTACAAGCAACATTGCTAGACCTTTTAGAATTTTTTTTATTATGTTCTTTTAAAATATGCTACTCTGTTATTTTGATACTATTTCGCTCTCATTTCTGTACAGCTGCTGCACAATGAAATTTTAATTCCTTTTGCAGGTTAGTCTTTATTATTATAAACAGAGTTGACAGACTTTAAATATTTTTCCCAGTTTGCACATTAAATGCATTTAAACACATTTTAATGTCGTACAGAAATGTGTTTAGATTGCCTGTGGTTTTGCTTGTCTATCAATGAAATGCTACTTAAATATGTTTAAATTAGTTTAAATGCACACACATGCTTCCTGGAAGGGAAATTTCAGAAATCTCTTGTTTAACAATTCAGATGTATTTTATAGCTACAAATTCATATTTTCATTGCAAAAAGGTGTGCTTCTTAATTAAAATACTTGAAATAAAAAATTATGTATTTATGGTAAGTTCAGAAGATAGAAGTCAGGAAAAAATCTTTAATAGATCTTCTCAGGGAACATATTTTAGCTAGAAAAGTCTAATATTTAGAGTCCATTCTTGATAATGATTTAAAGCTAGGATGTATAAAATGGATCAGAATAGCACAGAAAAAATCCTTGAGTCTGATCTCTGCATTATCCAAGATCACTGATTATATTGGACTTTTAATCTCCGATGTCTACAGTTTTGCTATAGGGAATCTATTCTGCCATTTGCTTGATGCAATTGTGTTGGAAGATCCTCTACTAATGAAAGTGAAAAGAAAGGGCAAAGAAAACTACAGTAGTAATACTGCTAACAACAGCAGCAACCATAATAATAAAACTAGATAAAGACTCTTCTTGAGGAAGTCCTGATGCAATTGGATAAGAGCAGTACATGATATTCTTCCTGAATGTTTGCCATCTTTACAGAGATAGCAAAGTTCAGAGCTCTTTTACTTCTCTCTGCTGTTGCATTATTTTATCACATGCTGTGTTTGACAACCTTTGAAGCCAGAAGACAAATCTACAAAGCATGAATAATGAATATAGATTTTTTTTTAATGTTTAAGAGCAACCTACTTCCTCTGGTGACTGGGCATGCTGCAGGTGGATGATAATTTAAAACCCATAAAATTTACATAATTACCAGTTATAGGGCTGCATTGGTAAACATTTCAGTTTTTGCTTCTGCAATTAGAAGTGTAAAAACAGCTGTTTAAAAAAAATCTGTGATTATCACAGTTAATTAATTTATGTGAAAGACAGAAAGATAACCAAAGCTGATTTGTGTCTCAGAGAATTTGCAAAACTATTCTATATGCACTGCAAAATTACAGTGGCAATGATATACAGAATCTTGACGGATGCAACCACAATACGGTTCTTATTTTGAGGTAGAGGAATACACCTCAGACTGAAGGAATGACATCAATGAGAATATAACAAATATTTACTGTGAGCAGTATTTTAACATCACTTCTTTGTCAGAAAAGGGAAAGGCTGTATTCCTTTGGGTATACAGGTGCGTGCTTTAACCATGCTTTTGTTCTATTTAATATTTCCCCTTCATTATCTTGATTGTCAAAATAGTGAAAATATCTATTCATAAGAACACATTCAGCAATTATTTATTCCTAAACCCAAACTCCATAACATGAGCAGTATCTTGTCTCCCCGGAGAAAGGTTTAGAAGTTTTCAAAGAAAGCACCTGTGTCCTAGAAAAGGTTCATTCATTAGTGCCAGGAGGAAAACAACCCTGCTTTCTCATACCCTGTAATCCTAGTAAGTACCTAGCTGCCAAAAAGCAGCATGTAGAAGACATAATGAAATGTGGATGATCTAGGAAAAAGAAAGTTGTAATTAGCAGTAATTATGGTGTTTACAAATTGCAAAGCACAAGAAAGTTGTAGATTCAGAAATCCAAATATTTCTCTCTGCCTGCTTTAGTATTTAAACAGTATCCAGCCAAAATCCATTTTTTGTCATACGATCTATAAGTAGGACAGGATAGCATGAGAAGAATCCTGTGGAAGGCTCCCTGTTAACTTTGATTTCTCTCTTTTCTCAGCCATAGGGAGAGCAGAGGAACTATGTGGAGTTTAACTCTCCAAAGAGGTGAGTCAACTAAGCTTTACAATGTATTTTATTTAATTTTTAAATGAATCAATTATCAATTAGAAAACACTCTACATTTACACACAAAGCAGCAGTCTCTCAGGTTGGATTTCTATTGTACCCAGGGCAGCTTACTGAGTTTCAGAATTTTCACCACCCTTTTAAAAAGCCTCTCATTTTCACTGTGGTTTTTTTTAAATCTCATGAACTTTATAAAGGATGTGCAACTTTTGTCACTAATCTCAAAGTTCTTTGGTGATAAAACCTGCAGGGTTGGTTCCTCTGCTCCTTGAGGTGCCCAGTGCCAGCCTGTTGTATTTGAGTGACGCTGGCTGCAGCGTACTTCACAGCCACCACAGTCCTATTACCCTCAAAAAGTCTGCTGCAGCCATCACTGCCTAGGAGCACCTACTCTGGGGTTTCTGGAGAGTGAAAATTTCATACATAAGAAAGAAAGGATGATTTAGAGTAAGTCATGCTCTAAAAGACAGCAAATACATGTGTAGCTGATGTAAGCCGGGGAAACATTAAATAAGAAAGAATCAACAGAAAATTATGATTAAAATAATATATATGTCAAATATTTACCCCTTACAGAAGTAAAACTGTCACTGCATTTTCAGAATCCTAGCCTTTTAGATTTATAACTACTTCTAAATATCTAGAGGTTTTGAAATTTATCAAAATATTGTATTGAATATTAATTAGGATAGGGCTTCAATAAGGTCCACTGTGGTTTACTAGGTAAAAAAGTTACCATCACTTATTTTTATTAATTACATTAATTTCTAAGATATACTGATACTTTGTTCATTTCTGATGCGAAGTTGATAAATCTGTTTCAAGCTGATAAAGGAACAGGAGGGTCAGAGGTAATTAAAAGGAAACAAGGATTCATGAGAACATTAGAGGATTCATGAGCTTCTTTATATTGTATTAAATAATAATAATTTCAGACACAGTAATTGAATATGTCACTAGCCATGCGTGGTTTTTGATACATCAATTAAAAGTCAGATAACATGCTTCATGGAAAATAAAAGCAAAACAGATATCAAAGGAAGAAAGGTAAATATTCAATTAAAGACTAAGTGTAAACTTCTTTCCAGAAGATTGAGAAGAAAAAAAAATCTGTCCTCACTCCCACTAAGTGAGAACAGAATGTCTTTAGCATAAATTGTCTTGGAAATCTTCATAGTATGTGGATCTCAGATTTTGAGGATTCTCATGCTGATTTGATGAGAGAGGTTGTTATTATTCTTTGGTGAAAAGCTTATTTATTCAACCATAAAACTGTAACAGTTTTTTTTCCGTCAGTAGGGGTTAAAACATGGCTAAACAAATGGATTGCAATCTGTGGGATACGCTGTCCTGGTTTCAGCTACCACAGAGTTAATTTCTCCTCAGTAGCTGTTACAGTGCTGTGCTTTTGGATTTGGAATGAGGATGGTGTTGGTAACATATTGTAGTTTTGATTTTTTCCTGAGTCATTTTTAGCCTAATTCAATGACTTTTTTTTCTTGTCCCATGCTCTGCCAGTGAGGAGGTACACAATGGAAACTGGGACAGAGCACAGCTGGGACAGGTGACCTGAACCGACCAAAGGAATATTCCACACCATAGAATGCCATGCTCAGAATATAAAGTGAGGAGTTACCTGATGTGGGTTTGGAAAGGGGGTTTTGGCATTGGTCAGTGGGTACTGAGCAGTTGCATTGGACATCACTTGTTTATTCATTTTTATTATCATTATATTTTACCATTATTATTGTGTTTTACTTTATTTTCAATTAATAAACTGTTCTTAGCATAAAAGTTTTATTTTGATTCCCCTCCCCGTTCCACTGTGGTGGGAGTTGGGAGGAGAGAGGGGGTTGAGTGAGAGGCTGTGTGGTGCTTAGTTTCCATGGCTTTTGACCATGATGTATACTTAATGAAGAACAAGAGCAATATTAAATAGAATATTATCAAACTGCAAGACTTTATTTATTTATTTTCATAAAATAGAAATGCTGTGCTTCCTCCTGCTTGAAACCACATTTTCTTATCTCTCTAAAGATTTCCTCATTTTTGACAAACATTGGGGTGCTTTGAACCATCGGTTCAAAACCAATGATTTTTAACCATTGGTTCAAGATTGGAAGTGACATTGAAAGGGGATCATGTAATTTAGGCCTCTACACAAAGCAGGGGTGACTTCAAGGTAAGGTAAGATTGCTCAGGGCTGTGCGTGGTCAAGTACTGAGTTATTTCCAAGATTAGGTGTTGTACTGCTCTTCTGGGCACCCATCCCTGTCCTTGGCTACCCTCACTGTCACTGTTCTTTGCAGTTAGATTTAGTTTCCCTTGGTGCAAGTTGTGACCAGTGTATCCCCTCTTTCACTGTATACTTCTAGAAAATTTCACCTTCATTGTCTCCATAACCCCTTTTTCATAGCTGAAGACTAAACTAAGATCCTTCATTGGCTTTTTCTCCAAGCTGAACAAACCCAACATTCTCATCCTTTCCTGACATGACATGCATTTCCCCCATCCATTATTTTGGTGCCCCTGTGTTGGGTTCTCTCCAGGTCTTTTCCCCCTGTTGTATAGAGAGGGAAATGTATTCTAGTTGTGGCATCCTGAGTGCTGGATAGAGAGAAGTAATCACTTCCCTCAGCCTGCTGCCTACGATTTTGCTAATGCAGCCCAATATTCAGGAAGCTTTCATCGCCAACAGACCGGACTAATTTTCTGTTTAACTGGATTTTCTATGTAGTCAGAATTCAACTTTTCAGTTATCACAGGAGACTTGCTGGAACTGTTACTTAAATACCTTAATTTCTATAACATTAAGCAAGTAAAGAATAGAGGAAAGAGTATTCATGTGCTTCCTACTAAAAATGTTTCCCCATTATTAGACACATATATATTTATTTTGTGGTTTGAACATCCATTGGAATTATTGAGCATAACCATCAGCTCTCAGTTTACACAAAGTATGCATTCATTCCTTTATGGAATCTGGTGATGGAAACAAAAACAGACTCCACCCAAAACACAGATACTTATCAAGAGGTGAGATAATTCATAATCTGAAATTTTATTGGTAGCTAGAAAGTATGTGAAAAAGAAGTATCAGATATAAGAGCAAAGCCACAAGAGGAGCAGCAAAGATGAAAGCAAAGATCCAATAAGTATATATGACAGAGAAAGGCCTGTACAGATATGTTGCAGTTGCTTTGTCTTGAGTGAAATTATAACAAATAAAGAGTGAGAGTAAAACCTTTAGAATATACCAAAAGCATACTACTAGAAAGGATGGCTTTTTTCCAACTGTTAGCCCTTGGTGATAAATATATCCCTATTTGGTTTTCATCAGTATTAGGAAGACATAACTTTTATGGAAAAAAGTAGTTCTTTTTATAGTGTAAAGCCTCTCAAGTGTCTAATTTGCTTGAGGAGCAAATAGCTTTACGACTTAACAGATGGTGAGATTCGAGGAGAATCTACACATGAAAATGTACCAATCTAAGTGGCCATGTACTACCACTGTACAAATACACTGCTCCAAGGAACTTGGTTGTAAGCAGATGGTTTGGTTAGAGTAACAGCCTTCAACTTATAATCTTAAATTGATGAGTGGTTCATACAGGTATTTTTAATAACGCTAAAAATTCTTAAAGCTAGATTGACATAAGGATCTGGGGTTGAAGAGCCTACACCAGAAGTCTGATATAATTGCTAGCCAGTATCAATTTATGCCCTTTGACTGCAGAAGACAATAGAGCAATGAACACAGACATAGCTGTCTAGGCTTGGTCAGATTAATTAGATACATGAATGAAGTCACTCAGTGACTTGTCTGGAAAGAATGCTGTTTCCTTCTACTGAAAATTAAGTCCCTTTCTGCTTAGATAGTGAGGAAGTGTTACATATATCCTCAAGGTGATAAGGTTTAGTGTCTAAGACATCCAGTGAGCACATGTGCTGTGCAAGGGAATAGGCACATCAGTCTGACAAATATGGCTTTGGAAAAGACATAGGATCCTTGTGGTACTACATTACAACCCTTGTATATCTGAGTTAATGGATTAGAACTCTTCTTTTTACGTGTATAGCTGTAGCACACCTATTTACAAACTGTATGCACAGGCAAGGGGAACCTTCTAAATATTCCCTCTGCTTTCCTTTACATCATGCTATAGCAATGAAGTTGAAGTGCAAGTATGAGGTTATTTAATGTTTTTGTAGAACTGAAATACTTCACCTGTCCTGTTTCTCTTGCTGCCCCTTTCCAGTCTCTGATGGGCCATGTTCATGGAACGTAAACATGAGAGTGTGCATATAAGTGAAATACCATTGTTCTAGAATGCACCAAGTAAAGAATAAGGCTTTGCTTTATGAGTCCACAGTATTATAATCTCAAATTATGAACTAAAGTTAAAAGTACAATGCAGGGCAATTTAGAAAGGAAGGAAGGGGAGAAGAAGGACTGTCTTTAAGGTCAGATCCAACCCAAACCATTCTGTGATTCCATGAAAATGAACATGAAGACATGCAGAAGAGAAGCTTCTTTCCTTCCTTTCTGCATGGGTGGTGGCTCTGCACTGAATTACATGTTGGTGCTACATCCTTATACCAAGATGCATGATACAGATATGCTCATGTCAATAACAGAAGAGCAGGGATACACCCTGACACACCTATAATCCTGTCCACTTTTCCAATTTTGGTACTTTTTAATGGTAGAGGAGCGAGTGAGAAGTTGTGGCCCCACATACCACTGAGGGGTGTGTGATTGGCAACTGTACAGGAACTGTGCAGAGATGGAAAGTGAGGTGGTACTGGAAGACCAGACCCTGGTAGCCTGACCTTTTTTCCTCTCTGGTAACCCTTGTGACAAAAGGACTGATTGTCTTACTTAGTTGGTATGTGGGAGTTCTGTCTCTACATTTAGTATGAAATTTAAAAAACAGCCAATGCTGAGTGCTGGTATTCTAGGCTCTTTTTTTTTTTTTTTTTTGATATTCTCCTTCTCTGCATCAAGTACTGCATTGGCTGGCTATTGGCTATTTAAAACAGAGATGAGGTAACAGACATTCTTTTAAATCCATACTCTGTACTGGACCTCTGTTTCAGATGGATCTGAGTGTTGATCTCCCACCTCCTAGGTGGTTATTCTAACCACTGCACTCTGTGTTATAGGACCAGCAGCAGTGTTGTGAATCTACTTCCTTCATTCTTATCAAATATCTTGCCCAAACCAAGACATTTCTGCAGTGCTAAGAATTATTTCAAAATTAGGGTGTTGCTTTGAGAATCACTATTTTCCACTAATTCAATATAATTTCTAGTCCCTCAGAAACTTTATTTTTTCTTCTTTTGCCTGACAAATAGATAATTTTGCAAAGAGAGTTTCACTCAGCTGTACTAATATGGAATCTAATACTAGTCAATCTTTTGAGTCAAAATGAGTTACACTATTGCTTTGATAAATCTTATGAAGATCTAATAAAGTTAAAATTTGTACAGAACATTTTCCTTGAAGTCAAGTGCTCCATGCTGGTTCTTCAATGCCTGTAAACATGTCTGAATAAAAAAAAATTCCAGCCACAAAGGATATCACAAAGCACTGACCAAAATCTGCTTTCATTTATGGAACTTTGACACCAGCTAGGTTGCATCTGGGCAAACAAGAGCAATGTCTTAACCTGGACTGAACTTAGCTTACTCTTTTGCAGAGGAAGATAAAATATAAGCCTTCAGAATGTCCTTCTGAGTAGAAATGTTTTAGACACTGCTTTTCCTATTGCTAGGATCATGAAATGTCTTTTCTTTAGTTTTCCCTAAGCTTATAGGTGCTAAAAAATATTATATTTATTATATTTATTTTTATAAAATAAAGCAAAGATTTGAATAAAATTTTAAACTCTTTTGGCTTTTTTATTAGAAATCTGAAGTATCAACAAGGTTGGAAAACTGCTTTATGTGCCTTGCTGACTTAATCTGAACCAAAATTTATTTGTGAGGAGACTAATGATTTTGAATTATATTAATGCAAATCATTATGGAGCATATTTAAATTCAAAACCTGGGAAACATAACCACTGCTGCTTAAATCTAACACTCAAAGTAAAACGCAAAAATAGAAGTCAGAGCAAACTAAAAGAAAAAGGGAGAAAAGAGGTGCAGTTAAGCATATAGACCAAAATCAATCTGTTTGATTAATAGATTTTACCAAACTATCAAATTTGTACTTTTTTAAGCCAACAAAACTGTCTGTAAGTTATCTGCTTAATATAAAACTGTTACCTTATTTATTTATTTATTTATTTACTTTATTTTCATTTATTTAAACTGTAACTCTTATTTATTGTTATAAAACTGTTACTGATATGAATGAAAAAATGAATCCCAGGCAATTACAGATGTTCCGCTAAACTTTTTACCCTATTTCAAAGTACCCCTCATGAAATAGAATTGTAGAATCATAGAATGGGTCAGGTTTGAAAGGATTGTAAAAATTATCAAGTTTCACCCTCCTGCCATGGATAGGAACACCTTCCACTAGACCAGGTTGCTCAAAGTCCCGTCCAACCTGGCCTTGAATATTCCCAGCCGTGAAGCATCCGTGGCCCCTCTGGGCAACTTGTTCTGGTCCCTTATCATCTTCACCATAAAAAATTTCTCCCTTACATCCAATCTAAACCTACCATCTTTCAGCTGAATATTATTATCCCTTGTCTTGCCCTATAGGCCTAGGTAAAAAGTCTCTCAAAAGTATTGACTTAACGTAGTTGTTAATATGGACTTCAGGCCAAATAAATCAGATTAAGCTGCAACACATTTTGAATAATGTCTCAGGAAGCTGCAAAGAACAGTTATAAGAACAGAAATTTCCTCTTCTTGTAAAACACATATATCCCAGCTCAGAAGCATTTCTATGTCAACCTGGACTTCTTAGTCCTCTCAGCAGCAAAATCAATTGGAGGATGCAGATTTCACAAATGATGTATTTCTCAGGTAAATTTGATCTTTAGAAGGATCAGTAAGTGATTTACCAAGGCATGAATCACTAGTTGTAAATTTCATTAACCACAGTAATAATAAAAGTTGTGACTATACTTGAAGTCTTTCTTAATTTGTCCTCCCAAATGCTTTCTACTGTGACAAGAGTCACTCAGCTCAGGTGTTATTTGTTTCATTTGAAAAGGAGTTGTCATACACCACAAATGAAAGTTCAACTTTTGTGCCATGGACCTGTCATTTATATAAATCGATATCCAGGTGCTGTCAGTTGTTCTGCTCTGTTATTAGCTGAGACTTAACCAGTTGCTCAAAGGTGAATGAAATACTGATATGTGGGAGGTTTTTCCTGATACCTGCAGTAGTGTAAATCTAAGTGTATTTAATATCAAGTAGAAAGCCTCAAAATTCAGGTCAGTGAGGTCTTTTCTATATTCTGTGCTAAAAGTGAAAAAAGAAAGGAATAGCTGAGAGAAGGTATTTCTGTGACAACACAGCCTAAAATCAGAGAAACAGGATACCTTTCTTCCAGGAAGGCAAGATATTGCAATTCAGCTCCTCTTGACAAAGCCATTCAGCAGCATTCCCCTTCGTTATGAAAGGAAAACATTAAAAATTACTCAATTGAATTAAAAAGTATATTCAATGTAGCTATTTGTGCAGCCAAAGTAAACCATTGGAATGAGGTTCAAAATGAAAGGGTAAAACTGGAAATATTTAACTCCTTGAGAGTATCTATATCACAAACTTCAAACAATTCTCTGAACTCACTCTGGTTGCTGAAGAAGAGCACACTGTATGCTGAATGTTACGGCATCGATCAGTGCTTAAAATCTTGACCTTAGCAAGGTTTGGATTAGCTTAGGAGAAACAGAAGTCAATACATGTTGTTGTCTCCACTTGAGAGCCCATATATATTCAGAAGGAAAATAATAGACAGTAGTGATTCTACTTGATATTAGATTAATTTTCCTGTCTAAACAAAATGTATGAGGACTCTGCATCTCTGAGCCGTACAATCAGAGTTGAGCTGCACATTGGTAAGCTTTTGGAGTGTGAATTTCCAGGATCCATAGAAGTGAAGTGGATGTGACAGAAGGACATGTGAAAGAAGTATCTCCAATTTCAGGAACAAGCCCACATGTTCAGGTACACAACCATGAGATAAAGACTGACTAATAGACAATTAAATGTTTTGGAAGTGCAAATTACCTTTGTCTAATATATGTGTGTGTGTATANATATATATATATATATATACACACTAGAAGTGTCAATACAGATGTAGAATAAAACGTAAGGTAGACAGATTTTACCATGTTCAACCATGAACATCAAAATGTGTTAAAACATGGATTTTACCTGCACATCAGAGAAAAACAAATCGTGTCACCAGCTATACAGATATATTATAAGCACACAACCACTTGGAAACTTTGTAACAAAAAATTAAGTCTACATTTTTGAGCAGTTTGATCAATAATTCCTATAATGTTGTCCTGGCTTCAGCCAAGGACAGGGTTAGTTTTTTGCAGTAACCATAACGGAGTGGAGCCTGGAGCTGTGTGGGCATGTCGAGGTTATTCTGTACCACCATAGCTGCTTAAGGGTAGGAATTTCAAAAGTATTCTAGGATGAGGCTTTTAAAAACATCAGCCTTTCAAGGACCACAGCAGAGGTCACTGCAGATAAATCAATAAGTTCTGTTAAAATCTGGAGTTGAGGTTTGAATTTACAGGAGGTGAGTATTGTAATATACCCAGGATGTGACTGGTTTCAATTTGTTGAGTATCAGAATGGTTCAGCCCAACTGTTTCTTAAACTGGTGTAAGCATTCTTATCGCAGCCTAACACCACTTCTTTGGTAGATTAAAAATGTTTTGATTACAAAGAAAACTAGACTGATGAAATGATCTGGCAAAAGAAGGGAAAGGAATGATGTAAATTAAGGAAAGGAAATAAATTTAGGAAGAGAAGGAGACAGAGGGGAGGACCGAAGGGTCAGAAAAAGAAAGAAAAAGGAAAAAGAGTAAAGAGAAAATCAAAGGAAAGGAAGAAAGAAACAGGGAAGATTGCTGAAAAGATTAATATTCATTTGTCCTGGTTTCCAGGTTCAGTTCCGTAGTCAAGCCAGCACACTTTAAGGAGCAGTTCAAGGGCAGAAATAACTAACTGGAGTGTGAGAAGAGAGGAAGAGTGTGCTAACACCATACTGCTGCTGAGAGATGCAAATTAGATGCAGTGTCAGGCTCAGCAATTTTCAACAAGGAGCAGTGTTGTCTTGCTTTTGCTGGGCCTGCACAAACCCACCCCCAGCAAACAACTGGCACCTGCCAGCTTCATTGGCAGCTGGCTGATCATTCTGAAAATATTGCTGTCACTTGAACAGAGGCACTTAAAGAGGGAGATGAGTTCTGAAGTGTTTCTGAAGATCTACGCCTCCGTGATTTTGGTGTGCATAAGCATAGATGTGACAACTTTCGGCACCTGCACACAGGAGCTACAGAGCTGTATTCCGCTAAGTAGGCCAGCGTGACTGAGCACAGCAAGCCTCCTAACACAAGCTTTCTCTGGGAATATTTCAGGAGAGTGTTCATAGCTTGTTTACTGATAAAGCACCTTGGTATGCAATACAATGTGATATGCAGTGCTGTAGGCAAATCTCGAGTTTATAAATTCACACCATCCCCCCAACAAATCAGCTATTCCTGTAAAAATGCAGCTTTGCTGAGGCAGTGATGTCTGTGTTGGGGCTTTTCTCAGCAAAGCTTTTGGTCAGGAGTGGGCACATCTTTGCTTGCTTTGCATCTTAGCCAAAGCAACAGGAGTCTACAGCACACAGCTCAAGCACAGTTATGTGGTAGTGTAATTGATTTTCACTTATACTGAATGTCCTAAAAATGCATTTCCCCAACTGACTTTGGGCAGTGCTTAGCCTGGGGTTGTGAGAAAAAGATGTTATTTGGGATTTACATTACATTAGTTTACAAATGTTAACTGTTCTCAAGTAAATTCACTGGAGAGGGAACAAATCTGGATTTCACCAGGGGAGAAGAGGGAAGAGGCACTTGAGAAAAGTTGCTGTTAGAGATGAAGAATATTTTATCAGTATAACAGCTCCAGCATTATAGCATCCTCACAGTAGGGAACAAAACATCAGATAATTTACCAGTATGGCAACAGCAGCACATATTTTGCACACAAACTGGGTCTAAGCCATTTAAATGCTTTATACATGTGGGTACACAGGACATGATTTTTCTACAGTTTCTTGATGAGCAGGAAGTCATCATTAAAGGTAATTATGATCTTTTAAATACTTTTTTCTAAATGATTCTGTGAAACTATGTACATATGGTGTGCCTGTGTGAAGAAGCGTGATATATTCCAGTAGGTGCCCAAAGTAAACCAGGGGGCTTTTGCTGGGACTTTTTGCTGTGCTAGTGACCAGGGAGCCACAGCCACAACATGCATGACAGGTCAAAATGAGGCTGCTCTTTTCCAGATGTATCTGGTGCAAAGCAAAACCACAGTATATCTCTCAAAAAATGTGGGCACTGAGGTAAGCATGTCTGCCACAGCATGAGTAGGTGCAGCTTCCCTGGAGTAAATTTTCTTGTTTTAAATTTTATTTTTGTTTCTATCCTGACTCTAGGTTTGCCTCAGGATATCTTGTGGCTACATGATGGAGACATTTAAAAAGCCTTGCAGTCTGCTGAGGTTTCTACTGGTTCTCCAGATGTGTCTCCTCAGGAGGCCTTTTTTCTGCGTAGGTACTGCATTGTTGAGCTTCTGAGCCTCTTTGCTGTTCCTCAACACTCAGCAAAACCTCCTTCCCAAGACAAAGACTTGCAGAGCTTGTCAGCCAAAGGTACATCATCAAAAGGTTCCCCCTCCAAGTAGCTCTTTCTACTGCACAGGACTGTGTATGGAGCAGTGGGTCTCAAGTTAGGACTTCATAGTCATTTTTTTTGGACATTTAGTATGGTAACATGAGTGTGCTCAAGTATCTGTTCAGGTATTGCAGTCTCCTACAGCCATGTGGTGCCACATTTGTCTAGAAACACTCTTCCTGCTTTCAATAAAACTGTTTAGAATGTTTGTCTGTTTTTAAATGCTTTCAGAGAAATCAATCAAACAATCAATTAATATTTTATTAAATATATAAATTTAATTAATGTGTTGGTCCTGACCTTTGTAGCCCAATTTTGATTTTGATTTTTGATTTTAGATCTATAAGAGAAAATTAAGAAAAAAGTTAATACATAGATCCTAAGTTTCATATTTATCAATAAATTTCCAAAATGTTTGACATAGCACACAGCAGGAAGAAGCCACTATTTTTTTTACTGCTCAGGAGATAAAGGAGTGCAGGAGCTAAACTTAGGTGTTCAGGTCAGAATCTGCAATATTCCTGTCTTTGTCAAAAACACAGAAGTAGCTTGCAGAGACTTCCACAGCCTCTTTCAGTTCTTCCACGTAGTTTCTACCATGAAGTTTTTCTTAATATCTGATCTGAATTTTCCTTGTCACATAAACCTCTCTACTGTATTTTTTATCTGTGAATTCTGTTATTCTTTGCCCATTCTTTCATTCATTCTTCCAGTTCAGTACTGAGTAATGGATGTAATATTTCTTCCCAGCTCTCTACAGCCTTTCACTCAAAAGAAAGACAAGCCTATAGGCAAGTGCGGTCATAGTTATGTGATTAAAGAATTCGCCCAAGGGGAAGAAAACAGGACTCAGCTTCTTGCATTATCACAGATCCTGCAGTGCTGATGGTGAGCTGTGTAGGCCCACAGCCAAAGAGGATTTAGGGTCTCATTAAAAGCTTCTTGTTCTACTCTGCTACAAGCCTAACCTCTCTCCTGCATTCCCCTTTTCATGCTGGCAAGTTTGCTGAGAGAATGCCTTTGAAGTTGAGGTACACAGTGGAAATGAACAGGGGAACCAAGCTTGCTGCTGTTGATGAAACTTAAAATGAGACAGAAGCCAAGCTGTTGTCAGTCATGTCAACAGTGATTTACTCTTAAGGCTTTGCAGACCTAAAATTCAGGCATCTGAGGAAAGGCAGGAATGAGAAATGAGGTGCTGATAGAGTCTGGGCACCTCCAAAGATTAAGCAGGAGCTTTCAAGAACTCAGTTTTAGGTTCTTAAATTCCAAGTCTCACTTAAAAATATCATCGCCTTTCTTGACCAGGGCCTCGTGATAGCTGTGTTTCCGTGACTGCCTGTTTGGAAAGGGATTTGCAAATATCTACACTCCCAAGTATCTGTTAAGCGAGATAATAGCACTTGAATATTTCATGTGGTCTGAAGCTGAATGTTATCACAGAAGCTGAGAAAACCTTGGATATTCATCTTTTCCAAACTGCATGTTCAAATGAAAAAAATGCTTCAGACTTCACTCATAACTAGCTTTATTTCATTCCTTGATTAAACATCTTAACCTGCAGACTTACCATACCAGCAGAGAAAATAAGGCTAAACTACAAAATCCATAGCTCTGTGGATGTGAGGTTCTCAGTAGGAAAAACAGGGTGTATATGGAGGGTATTCTTTCAGGAACAGACATCATTTGAAGAGAATTGTTTCAAGATCGTATTTCTGGATGTAGTCTCTTTAATGTTGCCATGACTCATTCTGCAAACATTTGGCATGCATTTTACATTACATATGCTGAAATATATGACTTTAAACTGAGTAGATGTTAAAAGATGTGAAAAGCTCAGGTATAGCAAAAGGATAGATTCCAATAAAGTTTTTATGAAAAAAGGTATATTTTATTGCTAATCTGTAAAACTGAGTTCAAATTGTTTTAGCATGTCTTTATTAAATGTCTGGCCCTTCCATCCTGGAAATACTACAATCTCCATCATGCTGACCTCTTTGCAATCCTGTGTGTGGTCCTAACTAGGAACTCGTCAGAAAAAAACCCCGAACAGCTGGGGAGAAAGAGCAACTGATGCAGTTTCCATTCTCAGAAATTGGCTAGTCTGGCATACCTAGAAAAGGCAGTATTCAGATCTCATTAAATATTTTTATATTTTATACAAAAATAGTATTTCCTGAATTTCTCTAAAAATTTTCTTGAAGGATGTACGCACATCCCATTAAATACAATAAAAAGGGGGATTTTTACACCACATTATTTGTGTTCCTAAAATGCCATTTACAACTTTTATAAACCATTCAAGTGACTTTGTGGCTTTTAGACAGACTTTCTGTAGTTTGTTCTGAAACAAACAAAAGCTTGAGTCTTGTAGGTAGAAATGTGCTGAGAATCCTGTGACTTTCTAGGAAGGAACAAATAAGCAAATGAAAGTTAACAGTGGACTTTAATTAGTTAATCATTGTTTTGTATCAGACTCTCTGCTGGTTTTATAATTTAGTTTTTGTTGCCTAGTGGTGTGATGATGATGGGTTTTTTTCATGAAAATATTCCACTGATTAAAGTGCAATCAAGTCTCCAGCACATTAGAAATTTTGGCTTAGTTCTTATACCTCTGAAAGGATCACCAATAAAGAGCCAGTATGGCCAAGCAGTGTCGCCCTAAGTTTTCTTGCCTTGTGAGTGTTTGCAATTTTGTAGTGGAGATTCTCACTCAGCTTTATGTAAACTATGTATATATTTAAAATTATCTATTTTGTTTACATATTTCTCCTCTGGGAGGAAAAATATGATTGATGGTGATGTTCACCTACAAAGTTGGAGAGGTGGCAACCTGTGTAGCCAATCTTCTGCCTTCTGTAAAAAGTATATATAAATGGAGTCAGAAAAATTAAAATAGAACTTTCCTACCTGACTTTCTGCTGCCTACCTCAGCCATTGTGTGTCTAATACAGCGACAATACAGCGACAAAGCAGAAGAGGAAAAAAGCTTTCAGAAATAACAATAAAAAAATTAGCCTTTTAAGGCAACTTAAATTTAAAATCATAATAGGGCAAAACAGAAAGTCTGAGGAGCAGATTGCTAAGTGAAGAACTGTAATAAAAGCAATTTTGAATGTGTCAAAATGAGCAAAACTGGCAAAAGTCCCTTAAATAATTAAAGGCAGGAAAGTCAAAGCAGAATATCTAGAGTTATTTGCATGGCTATGCATTGTCAGAGGAGTGATTTCTAGAGAGAAATGAAGTAGTCTCACATTACAGTTTATGAGATATGTGATCCAGTCTGACAGCTTATCGTTTCTAAAGCTGTAGAATCTACTTGTATCAAACTTCTGTTCCTTTACCTCACTTTCCCTGAGCACTCCCACCATCCACCTTGTGCCAGCTCCTTTTCCCATCAGTAATTTGTAGGGACACACAGCATGCCCTGGTGTCAGTGCCCAAAGAGAAGGAGAAGATTAAAGTTTGACTCTTAAAAGGGGTATTGAGAATGAAGGACTGTAAATTCCATGCAAACTGTCCACTAAAAAAATAAAATAAAATAAATATAAGTTACAGACAGAAAAATATATGGGATATCACAGGGGAAAATTTCCACAATTTTTGTAATAAAAACCTGGACCTTGTAAATCTCTCTCTTAAAATATACCAGGGAAATAGAGAATATCCACTTTGTAGCTGTGTTTTCACAAATACTGATTTCTAAGTATATTATCATATTATCTTTAAAACCTATGAGAGCAAAGTCATTAAAGGGTCTAATTCTGATGGGATAGTAGATAAGTACACTATAAACAAAAAAAAATATTCCTATCAGCATAATAAAGAAGCACAAAGTTGAATTGTTTAAGAGCAAGGTCTGAAAATCGTGGTGGATCATAAGTCTCTGAAACACATCAGCTCAACTTTGATTCAGAAAAGCAAGTGAATTATTGAAAAACAGTGAGATAATACAGGAAATGACTGTACTGCTAAACATTTTGATCTGAAAGCTTCAAACTGAGATTAGGTGTGAGGAGCTAATATTTTTAGAAATGTGTTTGGTTATTAAATAATAAATTCAGCAATAAATCCAAGTTTTAGAACAAAACTCCAGTTACACACATTCAAGTAAAAAATGAAACCAAAAGGAAAACAAAACAATTTGACAGGTTTCTCAGGCTGTAGGTTGATAAAAGCTGTAAATGAGCCTAAGCCTGGTGCAGTGCTGAATGAGGAGTGCCATTGTGCTGGCTGTTCTGGACTAGGCACTCCCTCCCCTGCTCTGGGCACCCCTGAGCAGAGGGCAGGATTAAATGACATCTTCTTCAATGATGTTTCAACTCAGGTTATCTTACATTGATCATCATCAGGAGTTGCAACTTCTCAACACAGGTGCTGGCTCAGGCTTTGCTTTGGTCGGAGGCTGAAAGACAGTTAATGTAAATCTCTGTGCCTGTGGATCTAAGGGCCTTCCTAAATCTACCACTTTGTAAGTATCCTCATAATCTGCTGTAGCCCAGACCTTTCCAAGTGAGATAAAAAGACTGCATCTAAGTTACTTCTAGCACCTAAAAGAGCCAAATTACACATTTCTTCAGATACTCTCTACTTTATTTTTGCTGTTAAATTGCAATAATTTTAGGAAGAAGTCTAACTTCTCTTATAGGACCAACACTCTGCACAGAAAATATTAAATTTCCTAATCTCACAGAGTGTTTTTGCACACTACAAGATTAGCAAAAGGGTAGGGATGAGGCTCCTGTAGACAGCAATTCTGAGTAGGAACTGCTGTCACAAAAAATTCTCAAAAACACCTGGTGTCTCTAATAGCAAGTGAGAATTTTAATAACATTTACCATATGTGGCCCTGTCTGACAAGAAAGTGTTTTGCAGGCTCTGCTCCTTGTCTAAGATATTGCCTGGTGATTGTCTGCTGGAGAGTTTTCATCCACTGAAATCCTACTTGATCTCCCTAGAATCACACTTAATGGGAAAGACAGTGAGCCACAAATCAAAGAGTGATGTCTACATCCAGAGAGGATATACAGGTGAGTAGATTCATTATGTGAATAAGGGTTCAAAGACAAGCTCATAAATTTGTCCAAAATATCATTGTTCCAAAGGTAGCAGGAAAGGAAATGCCAGAACAAATATAATCCTATTCTCATTTCCTTTTGCAGTGTACCCTGGAAACAAAAAAAAGGAAGTAAAGAACAATAACTTAAATTTTCTTTTGCAATTTCTTTGCTATATATTCTTAGCAAGAACTAAAGCAGCAAGAGCAAAACCATAAGATTCGCACAGACCTGGGCTCTTCACCTGTTATATTCTTATGCTACAGCAAATACAATAGAAAGGAAAGTAATTCCTGCTGTTCTTTGACCAAAGCATGACACAGGCTTTCCATTTATGAAGCGCTGGGCAAGACAGCCTGTGTGTCATTCCTCTGAAAGGTCATAGATAACATTCTCCTGCGGGTGAATGGTGGACATCTTCAAGAAAACGCTTCATAGCTTCAGAGTCTGACTAGAAGAAATTATGGGATGGTCCATCTGCACAGGGATGTGTAGCTTCTGCAGAAGTCCTTACTTGGACTGACTGTTAACCCTAAAGATGAATAAAATTGGGGCTTTTTAGCATTATGCCATTTTCCTATTGCCATAATATTGCTTGCTATCCAGTTACACCTTTTCCTTTCTCAGCAAAAATCTAGGTGGCATTCTGTCGCTTAATCTGGGCTGGAACACTCTTGCATGTTGCCAGGGCTTTGAAAAGAGCCACACAGGTAGATTTTGGGTTATTTAAAAACCCAAAGAAATAAAGCCCAAATCATCAAATGGGGAGACCTTCTAGGGTTTCCTACTTTTCTACCTAGTCAGCCCAGTCGTACACTGTTGCAGCATGACTCCTGAAAAACTCTGAGAAGCAGAGATTTGCAAAATGACATTGAGAATATAGAGATCTCCTCCCAGCAGGTATGCAACCCTTTAAGTATAAGTCAAGTGCTTCTTAGAGGAGAGAGCCAAGCTACAGCTACATAATTGGAAGGCCACACAATTGGGGAAAACACTCTTTAACCCAATGATAGAAGTAACAAAGAATCTTTAGATTTAAACAACTGATAATTTTGTTGAGCACTCTTTTTTCTGGAGAAGGGCGTGGTAACTTGGTGAAAATATAATTAAATTGCCATAAGTAATGGAAAATAACTTCTATAAATCTTTCTTATTATTTGACTAAGGCTATTGTTATGACTAGAGCAAGGTTACATTTTCATTTATTTCTCTTTGTTCCTATTGAATATTGCTTATTCAGTCACTGTCACAACTCCACAACTATTTGCTTCATGGTAAAAAAATTTGCCATTTGAAAGAGGAAACTACTTAACATGACAGCAAAATAAGGAAAAGCGAGGATATTTCCATGTAAATTACTGAGCTTAATTTTAGCTGATTAAAATCTTACAACTGAGTGGCCCCACAGTTGATTTTTTTTTTCCAAAATCTGTTTTTGGAAACAGTGAAACACTGTATTTTGTTGGCAAACAGTTACAAGAATTAAAGTCTTTAATCAAGCTATGCTAAATGCTTCGGTTTATAAATTGTTTATGAGTTAACCAGGACTTTCCACACAAATCTGTTTCACTTTAATAATAGTCTGGAACTTTTTTACACAGTATCCTGTCCAGTACAGTCTTCTACTGTTCAGAGCTGGCTACTATTATTGTCCAATCAAAATTAGTCACCCTTACAGAAAAGCTTAAATAATGTTCATGAATAAGCCAGTGCTGCCAATATTGAATAATAACAATAATAATAATAATAGTAATAATAATAACAACAATAGTAATAGCAAAAAGGGTCTCTAAAGATCTTCCTTCTTCCTCCTGCTACACACTACAAGGAAGAAAGGGAGGCATTCATCTCTACCTACCCTCCAGCCTGCCTTGGCAAGCCTGGTGGATGCCTTGGTACAGCTGTTTCCCTTTGCCAGCCCAGAGTGAGGAGTTCTAGTTTTGCTCTGAGCCTCACACAGTTCAGCCCTGCCCCTGAGCCCCATCACCATCCGGGGGGATTAATCAGCCGAACTAATGACAGGTCAGTCTCGGGGGTCAAAGCATTTTGTCATGTTGTTAAGTGCTTGGGGTACACGCTTAGATACTAAATACCAACAGAGAGAAAGCGCGTTGGGTCACCCTCCTGGCAGAGAAGTGGTGAAACAACTAGTGGCAAACCTGTTTGATAAGCATTCCTGCCCTCTCGTGGTAAAACTCTGCTAAATTTAGTCATTTCATGCCACACTCGCTTGCCAAGCACAAAAAAAACAAAAACAAAACAAACAAACAAACAAAAAACAAACAAAAAACAAACAAACAAAAAACCCCAACCCAAACCCCCCCCAAAAAACCCCAGAAAAAAAACCTAGTAGAAGAAAATGATAAAATATTTATTCTCTCCTGTTTATTCACGTATCTTTTGGTGTCTGAATTTTGAGAGGTTTTCATATTCCTTCAGCTTTTGCCTGCACCAGATGAGATTCTCAGAGATGCTTTAATCTCTAATTTAAAAAGTCCTTACATCCAGTTTTGCCAGATATACTTCACATGGATATAGAAGTGGAGATTTTTCCAGTTTTATTGCTTCTCAGAGCTATTACGTTTTGGAAGCCTATCACTAATGAAAAGAAAGTAAAATTGGGGAAGAAATGTATTAGGGTTGTAATTATACCACTTTCAAGTTTCATCCCAGTAGCAACATACACTTCATTATGCTGAAACAGAATGCACTGTTGTCTTTTATTTCTCAAATAGTTTGGCCACTGTCTGAAAACCAAGGCTACAAGGAATCCTTGCGTTTATTCATGTTTTGAAAAAGGCTATTTAGATAGAAAAAATCATGTCTTTTTGACAGATCCAAAAGTGGATTCTGAAAAAACAAAACTCTTTTTTTTTATTTTTGAGTCTAGATAGTGCCACATCTGCTCTTCAGATGTACAGCTTCCATTGTATTAGCTCACTGGCTGTCTTGACAAGGGCTGAATCATACTCGTGCTCCATCTCTACTGGCTCGTGTTGTGTGATGCTATAAAGGCAAATTCAGATTTAGACAGGCCTAGGAAAACAAAAATATCAGCCAGATGAATTTACTTGCTGTGAAGGTTCTTCTTTCATCTTGTCATAGTAAAGGGTTATTTGAAAAAAATTTGCCCCTGCACACATTCAAGGGGATATGCAGAAATACAAGAATTAGCAGATCAAATGGTAGCACCAGATATAAAGTAAAATATTACAAAAGTGGGTAAGAAGAGTCAACTAGCAACATGTCTATCTTCATTTCACAAAAATCTTTTATTACCCTTTCTCCTTTCTTTTTATGACAAAGGTAGCAGCCTATATAAAACAGGATAACGAGAGCTTTCCTGTTGCAGCCAAGAAAGAAAAAAATGTCTTCAGCTGTCTCATTGAAAGGGACTGTAAACTTTTCCAAGAAAAAAAAAAAAAGAAAAAAGAAAAGCATACAGAAGTATTCTGTTTAACAGAGACTGTGTGAAGAAGTACATCAAAGAAAATGAATGTAGAGACAGATGTCATGCACATTGCAATGAAGAAGGCAATTTCTTCCAGATTTGTTGCTGTGACTACTCATACATCTGTAACATGCAAATTTGGCTTCTTTTTTGGAGTGGAATGTATTTATATATTTATATACAAACACTGATTCATTAATGAAAAATCCAGGGCCAAGGTTTTCAAAAGGGACTAATGATTTTGAGATCCCAAGTCCAAACACCTCAAATGAATTTTATGTTCATTCACATAAAATTGCCAGGGGGGGGACACTGGAAATGAATGCATGCAAAAGGCATGAGACACTTGACCTGTGCATTGGGTTTATGGAAGACAACTCATAACAGCTTTACTAACTCTTGTAGTATAAAAATTACATTGTGAAACACCTAACTCTATGAGACTAACCATTAATGGAAATAATACTTTCTAAATAATACTTTACAGAAATAGTATTTTCTTTAACAAGAGCTTAGGTTTCAAGAAGCTCATTTGGATTTGCTATTTTCTGAAACTGGCTTTCATGTTAGGATTTTCAGTTTGTTTACTGCTCAGTATATTAATTTGGGTAATTGTTTAAAAGAAAGACACAGTTTTAAACAACCTGTTACAGGCATACTTTTCTTAAGGGTCATCAAGATAGTGCAGTGTTCTTAATTTTTTTCATGGTAATGTGCCTCAAAGTATTGTTTACATCAAACAAATTAAAACTATTTAAAAAGAGTATTATTACAGTCATGTTATTAATTATTTTTGGTAGTATATATGGTATGAAATCACAGATAGAAATCATAAAAATGGTTCTCAGTGCTGGAAATAACATCTGCCGTATATTGGTGTTACCTACATCCATTACTCTTGGCCTGCATCACAATCTAGGCTACTGACCACTGCAGGAAAGAATGAATGAGACCTTTACATTAATGGCTTATGAAAGTATCTCCCAAAGCAAATTGATTCTGGAATATAAATTTGAAATGAGCTTTTCTTTCCCCTCCTTCCTGTAATGCAAATAGGAGAATCAAGATATTTGGAGATTTCAGATATATTGTACATGTCTCCTGTTTACCCTTGAGGAGTACAACAAAAATTTAAGGGAAAGCCACTTTTAGCTGTGGAAAATATTTTATGAGACAGGAAGTTTTTTTCTGAGTTAGTTATGGAGTACCACAAAGTCACCGTAGAAGAGCAGAACATTGTTCAGCCCACCTAACTTAAGATGCCAAGTGAAGATGCACATCAGGAGCCTGCTCACGAAAAGTTCCCATAATCATTGATGGAAAGTAACAGATGCCTCCAGATAGTGATTCAGATGGTGAGCTGGGTTGCCTTTTCTATCTACCCTCCCTAATTGTGAAACCTTTTCCTGTTCCTCACCCGCCAGATTTTGCACTTATTATCATGGATCCTCTAATACAGATGTGAACTGAGTTTCATTTTATTTAAACCTTCAGACAATAAGCTTATTTTTCTTAGTTGCCAGACCTTTCAAGAGCTGACCATGAATACAGGGGTTCCTTGGATCACAAGTTGAAAATCATTTCCATATAGGCAGTAGTTGCCACAGCAACAAGGCTTCAACAATGCTTAAGCAATTAGCTGTATGTAGGATGAATCTTGGCTTTTATAAGCTTCTGTACCCTGACTGAATGAAAGTAGATTTCAAGGCATTGAAGGTTTCTATTGAAGGAGAAGATGTAAAATGAAAATTTGTTTTCTTCCACAGAATAAGGGAAGAATAACTTACATTACTTAAAATAAATGTATTTGTTTTAAAGTAGGAGCCATTAAAATGAGTCAAGGCTGTCTAATATTTCAGGAATTGCAATCTAATTGCCAGGTCTCAAGAACCAGCAGTGTGCCAAAAATAGGCTCTATATAGAGACAACAAAGCAAAGAAAACATCATAAGTGTTTGAGCCTTAGGGTCTAAATACTCATTAGATCAAACTGGCTTATTAGCTTGCAAATGTGGCAAATGTACACGTTTTTGTTCCAAGGAGGAGTCAGCAGCCCTGTGACCAGAACACTGACTGGAATAAAGCTGCTTGACAGAAACAGAAGTTGTTAGGAGTGGCCACACCGGGAAGCCCTGGGGCAAGGCGGCTGCGGTAACGCGATGCCCGCAGGTCCGGTACCGCCGGCAGAGGGGCTGCCTGCGGTGGGTGTCTTGTCTCTCACTGGGACACTTGGCTCCCCTCGTGTCCTTGGGGCTGTGGGGTTGAGATTCTGACAGGGTGGTGGCTCCTGTGAAGCTCCAGGAGAACAAGGTGGGGTTTCCCCAGCTGCAGTGCTCCTCTGCACTCCCTCGGTGGCAGGGAGGATGGGGTGGGAGGAAGGTTTTGTCACATAAGCTAACAGAAAGTTCAGGGACTTTGATCAAAATTAACATAAAAGAAAAATGTTTAAGCCGTTGGACTATGAAGTGTTCAAGGTCATTCTCGGAAATTTCTTACGCTGTATCCAAAATTTCTTGAATAAACATTTTGCAGAATTTTGTATGCTCTAGGGGGAAAAGCCTCAAAATTTTAATGGATCAGCTCTTACTGAAGGAAACTACTTTACAAGAAAATTTTTAACCAGATACCATTGCACAAGTTTAGCCCTGCACTTCCCAGCTGCTACAATCAGAAGCTGATGGTTACACTTCTGTTGCACAGATGAGAAGAGAGCATGTGTGGGTATTGATTTTAGCACAGGAGCATAATGGAGTCTTCTACAAACACTTAGAATGCTTTAATTTTATTACCTTTACCCATGTAACTTCCAGCCACAAGAAAGACTTTTAGTAGCTAAGTCTTTTTCTTTAGTTCCTCAGTTAAAACCATATTGACTTCATGGAGACTTATTCTTTGTGGGAAGCTGTAGAATGCTATGTACTTGTGAATGGTTTATTACATTCCATGTAACAAATGTAGCTCAGCACAATGACTTTTGCACTGCTGCACCCATTGCTTTTGTGTCCAAAAAACACTGGCCATTTTTAAGAGAAGATTCATACACTGCAGATGCACTTTATCGTACAGACTCCTATTTTCAATTTCATTCTAACTGTCCTCTGTGATATGCATTTTGACAGGTAGATCAGCAAAAATTGAACAATCCAACTAATACATGTTTCTTCTGTCTGTATTTTGCCTATATCTCTTAGTCTTCTTCACATGGTGCATTTTATCAATAAAATAGAACCAGCACCTCTCAGAGCTGCTTGCACAATGGAACTTAACTTTGGAGGCCTCAGGATGGCTGAGACTTTACAGGTCATTGTGGTTTCTAGAGCAAACATATGAGTTTAAGTATAGGTTTAATTGCCTGTTGTCTAGATATATTTTTGTTTTCAGAATAGTTTAAAAATTGTTTAGCTTTTTTGCTTTCAATAACTCATCCTCATTTCCTTTTTGGTAAAAAGCCATGATTGGTTTAAAACAATAAGTACTGCATGGTCTATGTGATTTATAACTGGGATGAAGGATCTAAATCTGCATTTAGTATCCTCCTATGAAGCACCACAGTCTCCCTTCCTGATGACTTTTGCCTGTAACATACTATACTTGTGTTTGACTGGGAGTCCAGTCCCTAAGAGAAGAAAAAGAACACCAGTCGGGCTTTTATGTGCCTTTACAGGAACACAGCCAAATCAAAATATTTGGTTTTCAGACTTCTGGCCTTTAAGGAAAATGAAATAAAACAAAAGAAGTTTTCTATGGAAGGTACATAATTTTTGCTAAGAAAAGAAAACTGATTTAGTCAAAAGCCCAATTTTACATTGAAAGACTTCCAATATGAAGTGTTTAAGCAGCCATAAAATATAGTTATAAATATGAATTAACAGAATTTAATCTTTCAGGTTATCTCCTTACCCTTACACACACACACTCACACACACACACACACCCACACTATGGGGGGACAGCTAGTGAGACATTTTACAGCAAATTTCATTTTGCTTGTTTGAATAAGCAGGTATGGAACAGTGAAGTGATGTTTTCTAAGTTATAATCCTCAAACAAATTAAAAAAATTATTCTCCTGCAAGATGTATTGAGAACATCATTAACATGATAATCCACTGAGAAACTACTTCCTAGACTTTAATGCAGACATCTGTAAAAGATAACTGAGCTTAGATAATTTTTTAGGGTATTAATTCACTGAATAAATGTGGATTTTCCAATTGTATAATTTTAAAAGGAAAGACAAGTGTGGGATGGTTATAATATTCCCAACACTGCTTAATGAGACAGAGAATTAGCTTGACTTCAGATGTGTCATATCTGGTAGGTGAATGGATTATTAACTTTAATGCAGTAAATGCAATGTTAGTCTCACATTTAATCATGTAAAATGCAAGATAATGGTTGGGAAACTCCTGAAATAAAAATCTGTACTTTACAAGTACAGAAATAGGGGCCTGTGTGTATATATAAGTGGATAAGGTGGATGGTGAATAACAGAAAAAGCAGAAGAAGAAAGGAGAACAAAGCAATAAAGATGCATTTAAGCAACCATTTATAATGATATAATCCAGAAAGCAGCTTGAGCATAGCCATAGGCCATGTGGTTTCTACTCTTGTCACTGGCTAAGGCTTAGAAACTAAGTGATTATACTGTGGTAAGTGCAGAGACCATGGCAACAGCTATTGGGTAGGGCACGTGTGCTTGCCTCTACCTGGTCCATCAGGCTTGCATAGAAGAGAGATCAATTAGGCCTTTGATTATAGTAATAGACATAATAAGGGTTTTGTTTTCTAGGCTGAAATACTGTCTGAGGTGCAGCATAGATATAATCAGATAAACTCCACTCCTGTCATGCCATATAGTGCCCTAAAACTGCACAGGAGATTAATTAGCTGACATAGAAATTGGTCTGGACTGGTCAGCTGTGGGGCATTTTGGGTGAGAGATCCCTGAGTTTCATCTATACACCTCAGGATCAGATCTCATACATTTATCTGTGGAGTCCTTCCAGAATACATGAAGTTTTTAGGGGTGAAGAAAGGTGATTCTATGATGGCTTTGCAGGAAAACAATTAGAATGTGGGTCAGTACAGTAATAATAAGACTGGATTATAATTCTTTGTAGTGATCCTCAACGAGCGGAAGAAAAAAAAAAACACCTGCTCTTCTGACAATAAAAGAGATTATAAGCAAGCATGCAAATAATGTGTTTTATTTTCAAATATCCTACAACAATGGTAGTCCTGAAAGTCTTCAGGAACCAAAGGTATTGGCTTTTGCTCATTTTCACATGGAGACATCTTGAACATTCTGTCCTCATGAAAAACAGCAGTAGCTGAATGCTGCAGTGAGGGATGGGACTCCTTTCCAGGCAGTTGTTTGCTGCTCCCTGCTTTTATATTAATAAACAAAATCTTTCAGAAATTATTGAAGCAATAGAAAGCCTCAAGATAATGAGGTAACAGCCTACAGATGCATATTTGTAGGATAGACCAAGTAGTCAGGAAACAGAGAGAAATAAAGCCAGGTTAGCTCATTTCATTTTATGGGATCAACAGAGATTATTCAGTGATTCCTTAGATCGCTTTTGTGATAAGTTTAGGACAGTTTGTTTTGTAAATACTTGCTTAATATCAAATATTTTGTTCTGTAGAAAGGATTTGAAAGCAATATTTTTTCTTTGTGGAAGGATGTTTGAAAATTTTATGGAAACAGATTTTGAGTTTTGAGTATAGTGGTTTGATTCAAAATTACTCTTTATCAGCCTGAAAATGTCAGTGCAAATGGTGAATTTCAAGTAAGTTTTATGTTGGAGTCCAGAATATCCCATTGGATGCCCTGGGACCCGAGGAAGGGCATTTGAATCCTGGACAGGGGGGTGTGGAGCCAGTCCAGGGTGGTTTGAGATCCTGGCACAGAGCCCAGTAAGACACTACTGGCTTTGATTTCAGTCCATGAGAAAAACTTTCAACACAGAGGAATTACAAGTCACAAAGGTGTAACAGACAGTAGTGTAGTTTATCACCGGGTGGAAAATTTAGTAGTTTTAGGGTTCTTAGAATGGGGAACAAGATTGAGGATTTAGGGAGGTGCCCTGGGTTCTTCTTGTTCTCCCTTGGCATCCATCATCTGCAGTGACAGCGGCACAAAGTAGTTTAAGGAGATTGGGTCAAAGTAGAGATGACCCTTTTAGTATAGGTAATAGGCATTGGCATGGAATCGTAAATAATAGACACGTAATTATCTGTATAAGAGGTAGCAACCTCCCATCGAGGGGGAAACCCCATCGTGTCTGAGCTGCTGTGAAGATCTCAGCTGGGCACAGAGAAGATTGTAAGATAAACAATAAACACGTGAGAAACCTTGAAAAACAAGACTTGAAGACTCTGTTTCATTCTTGTGTCTGGCAAAGGCCTCTCAGAGGGCAAAAGACTCTCTCGAACTACCACCTGAATCTTGGGTGAGGAAAACCAAACCCAAGAGTTTTACACATTTAAGTGTGTCTAGGCAGTGTAGGAACGTATGCATTTAGATATTGAAGTGAGTGGTTTATCTCAGTTTCATCTAGGTATTTCAAATATCACTCTGTTCTTTTGATGACTTTTTTTTCTAGGCACACTTACAGCTTCATACTGTACATTTCCAAATATACCAGAGAAGGTTGAATCAACCTAAAGGTTGAATAAATTTTAGGGAGAAGAGTCTAGGGTGAGATTTCAGCTGAAAAGGGAGAGACTGATTCAGGAAGAAAAAGACTAACCCCAAGTCTTTATTGGAAGGTCATATTAATTTTAAAGCAAAATATTTTCAAGTTTTTTCTGGGTTTTTTGGGGTTTTTTTGTCTGTTTTGGGCTTTGGGGGTGGTTTTTGTGTGTGTGGGGGGGTGTTTTTGTTTTTTGGGGGTTTTTTGTTTGGGTTTTGTTTGCTTGTTTGTTTGTTTTTGGGTTTTGGTTTTTGTTTTCCTTTTTCTAATTAAGTAAGAGGGTGGGGGTTTTGGTTTTGTTTTGGGGGTTTTTTTTGCTATTCTGAGTGTACAAAACATTCTCAGGAATTTCCCAAGTGGCAAAAATTCATGGGCATATTGCAAGCTACCATAATAGTTCCCTCTGCGAGGGAACATACCAAGCAACAACAAAAATGAAGAAATTTGAAGGAGCAAATAAACGACAGCAGGAAAATCTTAGGAATCCCATGAAAAAGATTTTGAAGTATCTTTTGAAATAAGAATTGGAGTATCATGACAGTAGGGATCACTCCAAAACAAGGTCATCTATAACTGACTTATATACTTTTCTGTAGATGCAGCTGATGGGAAAGTCATAGCATTTTTTTACCTCTCTCTCCAAGGTTACAAAGTTCTCATTTGTAGCAATTTTTCTTGTTGACATCCTCCCCTGTCCTACCATGTCAGAAGAAAACCTATTGTGATTATATAATATTTGTACAAAAGACCAGAAAGCGTAACTCTGCTTTGAGCCCTTCCTCCTTCCAAATAACGCTGTTTTATTCAGAGAATCTCCTTTCTCCATGCATTCTGTAATAGTTGCCTGTGCCAGTAATATAAATAAGCTTTCTCTCCTGCAGAGCCAGCACAGCTAGGAAATACTAAGCTGCAAATTTTGTTCCATCTTCTGTGTCATCGCCTGTTTAATGGCTTTCATCTGCACACACCTCTGCAATTCTCTTGAGGGAAATAGGCTGATGGTGCCATCCACAGACAACTTGATTTGGAAGTTAGTGTTGCACAGACATCGCTAGGACCTCATTTTCTTTGCACAACTTGATAAGGAGCATTGATGAGGGATGTCAAAACCACCCTAAAAGTTCTTGTTGGATTCTAGGGAATGCAGGGAAAGCAGTCAGAAAAAAACCCAAACAAACAGAACAAAACTACAAATAAACCAAACATAAGCACCCCATTTTATTTATATTGAGAGGCAACAATGTGGTATTCACAACATCATTAGCACAGGTATTTTTCGGGACAGGACCACTCTTATATTAAAAATCAAAAGCTACAGGCTAAAATATTGATTAGTCTGTAATAGGCCCCTTTTTTTTTTACCATTTGGAAAACACTTTTATACAAAATTGGCAAATCAAAATTCATATTTATGGAAAGCTTGACAAATATATCCAGTATATCAAATGTGACAAAAAAAAAAATCTAGAATTACCTTAATTTTATAAAAAGAACAGTTTTTCCAAATGCCTAAAAACATTTCTTAAGGCATCTAATTGAGAGCCTTGTTTTAGGGTGAATTTTGTTTGAAAATGAGCTATATCATGATTTGTGTGGTCCTATGGGAAACCACTCCAGGGCCATACAGTAACAGAAACCAGTTCTTCCAAACTCCTTATGAAAATGTGTTCATTAATTGTCTTAGACTGTGTGATCATGTGCTGTCCTACATCTGTGCACGTTATAAAATGTGTCCCAAAGATTTGATTTATCTGAGCTTGCATGTATCAGTAGCCTGATGACAAGTTTTGTAGAGTCTGCCTTACTGCTAATAAATAAGTCAAATCTACAAAGACAAGTATTTGTGTTGGAATTCTTCATTATTACAATTATAGGCATTTATATAAAATTAAATGTTAGTAACTTCACTTCTAATTTATTCAGGAAGAAAGGTAATTTTTCTGACAGTGAGCACATATGGGTCCATAAGAAGATTTTAAAGTTAAATCATGAAAATATTTTTGTGCATATATAGTGAAAATCTTGACTTTCATAATTGTAGATTTTCATATAATTCATTATATCAATATGTTCCCATTGCCACTCAATATTTCAATCTAAAGGACAGTTCTTCTATGAATTTTTCATGTATAATGCTAGTCCTGCAAGTCTGAATTCATAATGTTATATATAAACTGTAATCAGATTTGCAGATGTCAGAATTCTCAAAGCATTTCACATAATATGTAACATTCTGCTGCTTTGGTGGAAGAAACATTAAGGTCTTCAATAGACAAAAAATATCTCACTTGCAAACAATTATTATTTTCATTAATTATGTATATCCATCTATATTCTGGCTCTTGATTGAAAAGTATGACATAAATACCCTGAAGTTAAAAATTTAGTTGAAATACAACACTTTTCAATGTGCTTTTACTTAACTCTTTTCCCCTGCCTTCTCTGAAAAAATGATCTTGTATGGTCTTTCCTTGCCTGCTTCGATTTGTATTACTATGATCTTTTTATATACTCTGACCTTTTTATTAAGACTTCCTTCAGACTGGGTAGCCAGCATGATATATTATCACTTGTTTCATGTGACATAAGCATTTGTCTTATGCCCAGCAAAAGCTGACTTGATGTGTGCACAGGCAGAATTTCTGATACTTGCTTTTAAATTCAAAAGTGTTAATTTGCTCTCTCACCAGGTGAAGTAGAACACACAGAAGTAGAAAACAATTAAAATAACTGTACTGGAACTGCAGGGGTATCAGTGTTGCTGTCTCTCACTGTGATATCCAAGCCTGGGGAAAGTTTCCCTAAAGTCCCAGCTTCTTGTCGTGTGACTTTACAGAATTTGCAAAAATTGTAGAGACTTCCTATGACCCAAGAATCAAGCAAAATAAATGAAAACTATTGGTTTTAATTCCACAGTTTTAAAGATTTGATGATCTGACACAGGACTTTGGGACACTGGTTGGCAATATTAATAGAATCCTTCCAGCTGGCTCTTACAACAGAGTTAGAAGTGCAGCAGTACACTCAGTTTTAAAATGAGTCTATACTGAGATAGAGATAGACATGAAGAGCTGGGGCATGAACAGACAGAAACAATAACTCTTCCAGACAAAACCAAATGAGTATAAATGAGGAATATTGCTTAATGTTAGGTATGCCTTCAGCTCCTGCATATATGTACAATGTTGAAACCTGTAATTGCCGTTGCTGAGCTGCCATCCAAATTCTAGCAGTTCTTAGACACAAATATATCCCACCTTACTGAGAATTTTGATCCATAGTGCTCAGTTAAGAAAGTGAGTTCATTGTCTTCCTATGTTTGTTTGTTAAAGGTAAGAGCCATCTACAGAAAGAACATGTGAAAAATGGTTGTTGAAGCCAGAGCAGGCCAGACAGCCTGCTGAGGCATCCATTCTGCAGACCCCTGCATAGCACAGAGTCCTGAGCCTCTTGGTTTCCCCAAGTGAAGTCAAAACTGCAGGTCAAAATCCCCCATTTGCTATAGGAAGGAAATGAGAGAAAATATTCTAAGATTTAAAAGAGTAATGATACTCAGTGATGATCCCATGAAACAGAATGTTTTCCAGATGGTGAGGAAGAGACCTAAACAGCTGAATCGTCATCTCTCATTGATTACAGAAATCATTAACTTGCAAAATTGTGTGTCAGTATAAACAACATGGGATAAACCCAGAATCTCATAGCTGGGTATAGATCATATTCTCACAATGTGACCTTTTATGTAAACAATCTACATTTGTAAATCAAACACAGAATCACAGAGAATCACTAGGTTGGAAGAGACCTGCAAAATTATCAAGTCCAACCCCATGCCATAACACCTCAACTGGACTATGACACCGAGTGCCATATCCAGTCTTTTTTTAAACACATCCAGGGATGGTGACTCCACCACCTCCCTGGGCAGACTATTCCAGTACTTTATCACCCTTTCTATAAAAGACATTTTCCTAATATCCAACCTCAATATCCCTTGGTGCAGCTTGAGACCATGTCCTCTTGTTCTGTCAGTTGCTGCCTGGAGAAAGAGACCAGCCCCCACCTGGCTACAGCCACCTTTCAGGGAGTTGTAGAGAGTGATAAGGTCACCTCTGAGTCTCCTTTTCTCCAGGCTAAACAACTCCAGCTCCCTCAGTCATTCCTCACAGGGTTTATGTTCCAAGTCCCTCACCAGCCTCATTGCCTCTTCTGGATGCACTCATATATTTCTATATATCAATTTTATATATTAAAATATTTAAAGGTTACTTGATTGAGCATCTCAGTTATGAAAGGCAAGTATGTAGTAAATGTGTGTGTTCAGAATGTGTCTGCTTAAAAAATGACTGAAGAAAGCATCATCTTATCTTGCTTCATATCTGACAGTTCAAATATCCAATGGGAAAAGACTATTCTCCAAGAAATATTTACTTATATGCATACTTGCAATATCTCAATCTTCAGTCTGAATGTAGCAAAAGACATTTTTCTCCATTCAAAAAAACATTAAAAATCAGATTTCCTAGATGAATGATTATCATGATGCAGTGAAAGTGGTGATTTTTAATTATTAAATCAATGTCTCCTCAAAGGGACTTGAATGTGGAATAGCCTATCACAGTCAAAATCGCTTCTCAATCCACAAAGTGGAAACAAATAGGGAATTGCTTTTGTTGTCTCTGAATAAAATTGAAGGTAAAGCAAAAGAGTTTGGCAGTGATATTTTATATGAGAATGTGGACATGTGTGAGAAACTCCATGTTCTGAGTACTTATTAGTTTGTTTTTACTAAATTGTGTAAACTTCCCAACAATGAAGTTGATTCTGCATTAAGCCTGTTGCTGAGTACAGTCACAATAAAAAGTCATTGAATATTCCACAGTTAGCTTTTACCTAGTCCTCCTCCTCTGCTAGCAGGAAGCCTGTCTGGAAAAAAGCTGTCAGTGAAATGGTAGGCTATAAAGAGTAACATTAGTAAATTCCAAGTAAAGAAAATATTTTAACAGTGAATGACTGCCAAGAAATTCAGAAAGTGATTCTCAGCAGATGTATTTTTAATTCCTGAATTTGCAAATATATCCAGATGTAATTAAAATAAGCCTATTTATATGAAAAATCAATCATCTAAACTTTTTTTGTGAGATAAAGACATTTTCTGTAAATATTTATATATGCTTAGAAGAACCCAATCTTGCACACAATCACTAGCATGTGTATGAAAAGCAGGACCTCTTGAAACAGCAGTCTAAAATTTATGCTATGGTAGCAGTGAGTCTGTGTGAAGTAACATGTTCCTTACCCAGGAATGCATTGAAGCAGAATCTAAACCTTACCTTTATTATTTCTGTGTCAAATACACTCGACTGAATGCTCACTAGGAGACCATAGCACCTGCATCCCACAGGCCCAGCTGGTTCCTGAGACTGCTTCTGTTTCTTTCTCCTTCTTCATCTACAGACATTTTACAGTCTGAAACCACACTCATCTTTACTGCATGGCATATCTTCTGCTTTTATAAAATCAAGTTTGGGAGCAACCAGCTCAGAGAAGATAATCTCTCAAACCTGTCTAAGGTGCATCTTTTCTGTTCCTACTGAACAGCTGTTAAAGCACAGTAATTTGCAGAAGCTTGATATATATCTCAAAACTGTAACTTGTGGCCAATATAGTCTCACAATTTAAGATATCAATAGACTAGCTAAAATTTAGTAGAATGGATTTCTATTACAGATCTTGCTCCTGTGATTTTTTCTGTGCTTTTACCATTTTTGTACTAAATCTCTTTTATTCTATTTGTTCTTTTCACAGCACAATGGACTGAAGTAGTTAATGAAAATAAAACAATATTGTGCATTCAGGCAGTCAGGAAAGTTTTGGTTCATGCAGACCTGCTACTCTGATGGCCACCTCAATCTAAGAGTAGGCATTTTTCTAAATACTTTAAGAAATAATACTACAAAGAACTAAAGTGAGAGAATATTGTAGCTAAAGTATTCCATTACTCTTTCCATGTTTTATTTTTATGCCAAGAAATTTGTAAAACTTTTAGCCTTGGATATTTCATGCTGTCCCTGACAGAAGGTACAATGCACCTAAGATTCCAGAGGCTATTTGCACCTCTATTTTAAAGGCTACAATGCTGTTGACATTTTGTTGCAGTCTGATTTCAGAATGAAACACTAATGTCTCGAAAGTTTCGAGGGGAGTTTGTGTAGAGAAGGACCAAAGGGATTCTGCTACATGGGAACAACATCTATATTACATGCCAGGTCCATGTTAATCTTCTGTGATTCAAACAAAGAAGTTTGCTTTCCAGCTATTGTTGCATCCTGCATGCTTGGCTGGGGAGTTTTCCTCATTTTCTGGCAGACAGGTATTGGAAGGTTACACCTACCCAGAAAAGAAATAAAAGAAATAAGTGCATCCCATTTATAACTAGTCTCATAAAGAAGGAAAAAAAGATCAGATTAATGCCTTTTCCCATTTGCCTCTCATTCTGCTTTAAAAATAGCAGATGCTAGAATCTCTGTGAAATGGCCTCCATCAGAGCAACCTCTTCTGTGCAGTCAAATAAAAGAGGGAAGCTGGTAATTGCTGTTACCCATCACTGCAGAGAGATGGCCTCTGATTCCCACTGCTCTGATCATCAGAAATATTGTCCTAATTTTTAACCTGTTTTTACTCCTGACTATTTTACGTGTTCATTCTTAATCCAGGAATGCTTTTAATATTGTAAAGACAATTGTAAGATGTTGCTTATTCATAGAGAAAGTAGTCTATCATAGTTTTCGGTCAGCACTCCCCAAAAGTCAAGCCTTCCAAACATGCTAGGTTTTCCATTTGATGATATCTTTCAGGAAATGAAGCTTGTGCTAACACCACAGAGCAGACTGCTCCATGACTGCTGGCCCTCATGGCTGAGTTCAGTAGCACATTACACTGATGTGAGTGCAATGTGCAGTGAGCAAAGCTCTCAGAAGTTACAGTAGGCTGCGTGCACAAGGCTGTGATGTTTCTGAATGCAAGATAGCTTGTGTGAAATTCCTTGGACATCTATTTAACAAATTTTCTTGTGCTTCAAGCTTCAGAACTACCTTATGTGAACAGATGCGGATACCTCTTCGGTATCCTCAAATTGTTTTTGATTTCTTGAGTACTGTGAAGGTATAACTTTCCTTGCCCTTATCTGTTAAGCCAAGTGAGACAAAATGCAACTGTCCAGTTACAGGATAATTAAATTTGTCTTTTCTCTCAGGGAAAAAGTGTTCCCCATTCTGTGAAAGCACATTGCATTTTTCTGCATTGTGAATACATTAGCCTTCCTTGATGTCAATACCTAAAACAGTATAAACAATATTGCCATTGCCTTGTTTTTTTGTTTTAGACGTATCGATTAAAAAAGAGGTTATTAGATCCTGTAATATTATATATACAGTCTTGTGGATACTGCAGTCTTCCAAGAAATAGCCATCATAGCAAGCTCATGGCATCCTTCCACAACCAAAGGGATTTCTGTTTGGTTTTGTCTTAATGATGCATTTATCTTTAAGGGCTTTCTTTACCTTTTCACTCTCTGATATTCCAAAAGCAGTATAAACTTTATCTTAACAAGAAAATACATGGATTTATATAATAAAAACCAGTCTGAAATGAATTATATAGATTTCCTATATTCCTGAGATGTATGAGGAGAATTATTCTACACATACAATTCAAAATGCTCCATCTATTTTCAGAATGAAGTTAAACATAATGACTTGCAATTCTATAATGGGTTTCAGTTAACTGCAATTGTGTCAGCAGAATAAGTGTTACTCAGTGCTCTTGTTTCACATAAAGAAAACAAAGGTGCAATCAAAGCGTCCTCATAAAGACATACACTGCTATTCATTGATGCACATTGTTAAGCTGGAAATTATTATTAGATACACTAATGTCTTCAGAGGTTAAGTAATTGGGGGAGTATTAAACCTGAGTCATAGCTAAATTAGCTTTTAGTTAGTGATTTGCTTTGTTTTGAGGTGTTCTGAATATAAACCTAGACATGGATTTATTGGGACCACGGGCCCTTGGCCAAAGAAGAGAAGCTTCTCCTTCGTTCTCCTTCCTCCATAAGGCAAAAGAGTGATTAGTTGGCAGCCTTAAGTATTTTCTCAACTGCTTATGGGCAGTTAAGGACGTCCACCCCCTTTGCTGCATAGCAAGAACAGGTTAAAATCCCCATCTTTTTTGTCAATCTGAGGTCACAGATCTGCCACTTCAGCTGTCTCTGTCTAAGTTTGAACACTCACCTCCATGCTTTGCCTCTGCTATCCAAAAGGAAACATAGTGCAGAGGTGCAATGTTTTTTAGTAGTATTTGTCAAATCTCTCAACTAGGGTCAGGATTTTAAAACCAACAACACATTTTTAAATGGGCGAAAAAGGTATTGTTTAAATCTATTTTTATTAATTTAGGGCTAATGTACATCCCATCAGTCTGAGTAGCATCTGTGTCTCCATGAATGAATGTGTAATGTCTTCAGTTGAATAAATGTTTCCATCTGCTATTAGCTCTTAACCAAGAATTATTTTTTCAACATATATTCATGTGGGTTTTTTTAATATTTTCTTGATAAGGCATTACATTCTGCCACAGCTCCATCTATAAAACTTAATTTTTAAACATTTCACCCTGTTCCAAAATGTTATTTGGGTTTTCAAGATTGTTTAAATTATTATCTGCTCCACTCAATTTACTTCACAGATACAGAGAAAATGAACTCACACTAAAATGTCAAAGTAACATGGTTTTGATTTTTTCATTATCATTCTGGATTGGCAGCTAACCATTATAAAGTAGAAATTAATTTTATGTTCTCTTTTGTCATGCAAAACTATTGTTATTAGTCCAGGTAAACTGAAAAGAGCTCTATAAGAAACCAGAAGACTAACTCAATGTGAAACGATACAGACAATAATTTTCACTTTTTTACCCAATGATGAGAGCACTCAGTGGGACAGACCTGTCATACACAGGTCTCAGGAAACATTGCTGTTGTGGCCTAACCTCAGGCAGCAACTAAGCACCACACAACCACTAGGTCACTCTCCTCCCCAACTGCTCCCTGAGGTGGAGAATCAGAAAAATAGAGTACACCTTGTGGGTTAAGAATAGTTTAATATTTAAAACAAAATAAAATAATGATAATAATAAAAAATATTGATTGCAATGAAAAGGAGGAAAAGAAGAATAAAACACAAAAGAAACAATGGATGGATGCATAGTCCAAGTGCTCACCACCCACTGGCCATGCCCAACCTGTCTTTGAGCAGTGATCACCCCTCCCTGTCAATTCATCTCATTTTACATTCTGAGCTTGATGCTCTGTGGTATGGAATATCCCTTCTGCTAAGTCTGTCTTATTCATGCTCCCTCATGGCTTCTTGTGCATCTCCTCACTGCTAGAGCATGGGAAATGAAAAAATCCTTACTTAGGGTAGGCATTACTTAGAAACAGCTAAAACATCAGTGTGTTATCAACATTACTTTCATACTAAATCCAAAACACAGACCAGTACCTGTTATTAAAAGGAAAATTAACTCTGTCCCAGATGAGACCAGAACAACTGCCCTGAAGATTTTTGCCAAGTCTTTCCCATGCCCAGCTTTTATTTGCAAGACACTACTGAGATTTGTGCATTCCTGAGCAAGTTAACATGCAGGGTATGTACTGCACATGCAGGTGTGCAGCTCCAAGAGATGGGACCAGGAATTCATCCCACTGATGGTTATGTTGAGGTGTCCGAGGAAGTGAGTCATTTGTACTGAGATTACACCCTGGAAGACAAGCATTTTAAACCCATCTCTAAACTTAGGAATTTTGGATAAAAGCGAGGAGCGAGATGAAAAATTTCAGCTTTGTTCTGTAGATTCCTGCTGGAACCCTTAACAGCATGTCTGTGGAAATGACCTCCAGGGGTCCCTTCAGAAAGAGACTGAGGATAAAATTCTGTAGGACATTTTTATGCTCTGAGTTTTCCCTCATTCAGGATTCGGGATTATATAAGAAAAAATCATGATGTGTTGGTATATAAAATTAGCTCAGGGTACCTAAGCAGTAGTCATTATTTACTGCTTTTCCTGAGAGCTGGTCAAAGAGGAGAGCAGCAGCTCTGATTTGTCCAATGTGCCTAAACTTTGCCAGTTACCTAGAATGTAAAATGCTTAATGTGATCATCTGGAAGGGACGTTACCACAGGCATGGGCATTGGAGCCTGCAATTAATGGGAGCATTGGTGAACAATCACTTTTTCCCATTCAACTCTGAGTCTCAGATAAAATTAAAACAAGTCTAGGTTATGGTACTAAAAAGCCCAGAGGCCAAATGACAGTACATGGCTAGCTTCTTCCCACCAAGACAATTTTTTATGGAAAGACTGTGGCTGCAGCCATAATGCCCTTTTGGGAACGGTGCTTGTCACAAAATCCTGTTGAACTGTGCCTGGCACAGTTTTAAATATGCTGTAACAATACTGAACAGCTAAACCGTGACAGCAGGTGTGCTGGTAATTAAGCAATATATCATGTCATTTCTTAGGGCTGTGCCTTGTTTTTTTTATTAGTTTAGTCTGTGAGAACATTGACTCCATTTTCAGTGTGTGGTTATGTTATAGTTAGCTGTATGCAACTTTTTGAGATTTTATATATACATACACACATATATATAGTGGATTTTATAAAATTCACCTCTGTGTCATATGGGCTTTTTTTTTTTTTCCATTTGAGTAACTGCATTGGATCATCTAGTCTGACCTCACATGTATCAGAAAGTTGCATTTTGCCTGTATCAAACTCCATTAACTACCACTTAACTAAAGTAACTCTTTTCAAAGGACATTTGATCTGTGAGATCAGGATGTGCAAAAATTGTACTTGTCTTTTGATTCAGTAGAAAAATTGTTCCCTCCATTAAGAAATAATGTGTTTCTTCTCATTAAAACATTTCTTGATTCAATTTCAACACAGTACTTGTTCTTATACATCAGTCCACCATATTAGAAATTCCTTTAGCATTATGTAATTTCTTTTGATTTATTAATTATGCATGACAGCTAAAAGAGTAATTTATTAAATAAACCTATATATATACATACATATATATATGAATAGGTGACTGTGTTTCTAAATATTACTTTAATAAATATAAATACAATATCTATTATGGAATGCATAGAGTGTTTTAATGTTGGTCTAAGCACTATTGTGTTGCAGAGATATTGTGTTTCCTAATATAGATATATATCCTACAGAATCATTTTTGCACATTTTTCTGACTAAAAGAGAATCCTAACCTAGAGCCCCAAAAATCATAGAATTAAAGAATGGTTTTAAAGGGACCTTAAAGATCATCTAGCTCCAACCCTGCTGCCATGGGCAGGGATGCCATTCACTTCAGCAGGTTGTTCAGAACCCAATCCAGCCTAGCCTTGAACATTCCTGGGCATCCTCATCTTCTCCAGGCAACCTGCTCCAGTGTCTCACCAACCTTGCCATAAAGACTTTCTTACTAATATCTGATCTAAATCTACTCTCTTTCAGTTTAAAACCATTCCCCTATCACTACATGCCCTTGGCAGCCGTATCTCTCCAGGTCTTGTTGGCTCTCTTTATCTACTAGGACATATTCTAAGGTGTCCCTGGAGCCTTGTCTTCTCCAGGCTGAACAACCCCAACTCTCTGAGCCTGTCTTCATAGGGGAGGTGCTTCAAGCCTCTAATCACCTTTGTGGACCTTCACTCCAATAGGTTTAAAGGCCAGGAAGGCTTATGTTATTTTTATTTGTATTGATTGATATTTTAAAGGTGTATTTTGCAGGAATTACTTGTCAGCCATAAAGAAAGTAACTGGATCATACAATATGTTTCTCTTTCTCATTTATCCCCTAAGCCTTTCTTCTTACTTGCGTACTTTATTGTCTGTGATTTCGTGTTTGGCTCAATTTCATTAATGAAGATGTTGAATTCAACTTATAGGACAAAGTCAGCCCCAGAAGTACCTACAAGGAGCCTTCATATAAAACCATGTACCACTGACCCTTTCTCTCCGACAGTTGTTCATTCATTTATGCCTTACTGTATAGTGCACTCTATTAAACAGAATGTCACACTAGTGGCATACAAAATCTTCTGAAACTTCTCGACCATGTTTATTAGCCACTTTTATCAAAAAGGATTGTATCTCATCAAAGAATGAAAGCAATTTTTTTGATAATATGTCTGCTCTTTAAAATTCTCTTTATGAGCATTATTAAAATGTTTGTTGAGCAGTCATATATAAAATAAAAAACTCCTGTTTATTTTCCTATCATGTCTCCGTGGATTGATGAAAAAGCAGATATAGCCTATGGTAACTCTGAAATCAGCCCACTGGCACTTATCAACTCTGCTGTAACTCTAGTGGATTTACAATCTTTGGAACTGCCTAGTACTTTAAGGTAATTAAAAATTACCAGCGAGTCAAATATTTCTTCAGACAACTCTTTGGGCTTCAAGTACAAGTTACCTGAACTTGAGGCATTCAGAGTAGACACCACCTTATTTTCCTGATGATGACTTAAAGTTACAAAGTCCATCATTATACAGTAAGAATGTATAAGCTTTCTTTTCTGGGTTTAGAAATATATATGAGTACATACAGTAGAATTTTAAAAACCCCTTTCTTAATGTCTAGCCTTGAATTTTTTCTCCGGTGTCTTTATTTCCCTTAATAGACTCTTTCCATTGAATTTCTTAAGTATAGTACTAGATTTTGTTTGTATTTTGTGCTTTTGGTGATCAGAAGAATGCCTGCTGAAAGTCATCCTCTATAATTATCAAAGATAGTAAAAGGAACCAATTATGTAATAGACACCTCTCAAAGGACTCCAGCCTTGTTTCTTCTCACACAATGATCTTCTGATTCCGAATTGCAAACTACCTGAAAAATGATTTTTTTTTCAGTTTTAGTAGTTAACTGCAGTATAAACAGAAGACAAGTAGAAAATACAAAGAGCAAAGATGGAGGAACAGCCAAGCCAGTCTGTCTCTGGAGGGGCACAGAGGGCTGGGGGAGAAAGCTCCGTGCCCCCCTTGCCTCTGGGAGCTAAATCTCTGCCTCGGTCACTGAGTCTGGTGGGACACTGCCACTCTGATGTGTTGCTGACATCTGAGTCTTTAAGGAGCTAGCCTGTAGTAGAAAAAGAGTTTTCTTTCTCACACAGGAAAACTTTCTACAAACTTACTCCACTTACATACATTCACTTGACAGTAAAACATCTTGGCTGTTCCTTGCATATACAAACCAAACATGAGGGTGTAACTTCTCTTTATTTCTCACTGGATAGATTAGGTCTACGGCAAGACTGAAATAATGTCACCTGAGCTTTGGTGTCTCTTCTGCAAGTCCATTTTATTTGTCTATTATGAACTGCATTTTTTATTTTAGTTTATATGCTTCCTCAACCAAAAAATTGAATTTTACAGTACTTCAGGAATCTGGCACCTAGAATGCAAGCTGGAATTTCACCAAAATTCTGTGATTTAAAAAAAGGATATTATTTTTCTTCTAATTTTTCATCTGAAATGATTCCTTACTCAAAAAATATTTTCAAACATGGAAGAAAAAAACAACTTTAAAATGAAATTACTTTTCTGAGACAAAATAGAATACTGCATGCCTCATTTCTGAGTGGTATTATAGGAAAATGGAAAGATGAGATTTATTTTCTTCACCTTTAATGAGACGAGTAATAGTAGGACAAATGGTGAAATATGAATAATATTTTCCCAGAGGCCACTTCCTTCTGATGGATTATGCTCTATTTTCCTTTAGCAGGCATTGAGTTACTTTTATGTGGAAAATTCAAAGAACTGACAGTAAGGCCTAAATTATAGCTCAACAAATCACAGTGGTTTAAGAAAACTAACCTTTAAGCACCATTTATTCTGGCGCTAAAGAGTTGATTTAATAATTTAAATATCAAAATGTAACATTTTGAAAAATAATGAAAACATTGAAAATATTTATTTCTTGTGCATTCACTTTCATCGATATCATGATTATCAGCTCCTAGGGAAAAATAGAACTAAAAGCATGTAATTAATGGGTCAATGAATTTACAATGACCTCTTGGTTTATTGGCTAACAGGCTAAAAATGTGTTAATGAAACTACCACAGCTATGTCGTGCAATAGCTAAAAAATTTAATTTTTCAGTATTTTTACAAAAATAACTATATTTTCAAGATAATAGTTACATTCTCAAAGGTCTCAATTGCCTTTCCTTTCCATATTGATTTGGCTATCATTAACAATTATATCCTCTTAACCCAACCTCAGTATAATTTCTGTATTGTATCTGTTTTTTTCTTCCACAGATAATGTGGATTCCAAAACTGATTTGTCCCTGATCCCGTGATAGCAATACAATAAGAAATTACATCAGCAGAAGAAAAGGAATTATGGCATTTCCATCTGGACACAAACCTAATCTTCTGTATTTAAGACATGCAATGCATTAAGACATGCCATGGTCTGAACTTGGGTGTTCTTTACCATGTGTGAGACAAGAGTCTCAGACTTTGCTGGTGGGCCTGGGTCCTGCTGTTGTATAAAACTTGCAGAAATTACCATCAGTGTTTTCAGACACAAAGTTGCTCTCTGGAAAATTTCTAACTACTTCCACGGCTGAATGGACTTCCGCTGCTTCTCACACCATCCAGTGGTTCCAGCTTTCATTTGAAGTGTCCAAGATACAAGCTTAACAAAATAAAATGTTCCTTTCCTTGACAACTGCCGTACTTTGACAGTCAGGCCCAGAGAACAGGAATAAAGTAGCCTACATAAGATGAACACTGACAGTCTGTTTTATTCACCCTTTTTTGGTTTATTTTTTCCTCTCAGCTCTCAAGAGAAGAAGTTCACAAATGGTAAAAAAAGACACAATTCTCATTAGACCAATGGTTCAGTGAGTTTCATGATGTTCATGTCACTGCTGCTGTACAGACCACAGACACCATGGGCAGAAATGCAAATTTCTCTGTAGTCTATCTAAATCTTCTTGAATACTTGAAACTGTGTAAAGAAAATATAATTTTTTATGAAATAGAAGTAGATATTGTTTTGCTATTTTTCCCCCATAATAAGCATTAGAAAATTTAAGGAACAAAAGAGACAATTCTTCAAGTAAGCCGCAATGAACACATTGGGAATGGGAAAGCAGAAATAAATAATGTACGGCTCTCAGTGATGTCAATACACTTTGTGCTGCCTACAGGCACCAGCAGCAAGTAAAGATGCTTATTTACACCCTGAATATGAAAAATAAGGAGACATCTCTCAGGCAATAGACAGCCAGTCAGACTGAGATCATCTCTTAGGTAAACCCTCCCTCCTGCATGCTGACACCTCATAAGGCACGTAGGCAATGCTTTCCTAAATACACGTGATTTTTTTTCATGTATGTAGTAAATAACAGATTTTGTTACTTTTCAAGATACTTCTAAACAAATGTGTAGCTATAATCTCTATCCTTACCTATCCTTAGTGAATTCCTCATGCAATATTATCCATAACCATCAGAGGAGGATATATTTTTCAGTTACAGATCATCCCACCCTTCCTCCTCCCCACCCTGTTCGGTGGATCAGCAGTAAAAACATTTCCTTCAAAGACTGCACTTCTATTTTTCCTTTCCTAAAACTTGCAAACTTTTAATAATCTTATAGCAGTAATATTGATAAATATGAAAAACCTATATGTAAAATAAGTATATTTTTTATACATATTTCCTGGCTTTTTAGAAATTGCAGGTCAGAATTTTTCAGGTGGAATAGTGCTGAAATCCCAGCCAGAACTGAATTCCTGAACAGATGATGTTGGTTATTAAGCATATATATTTGGATAGATGATTTTAAGTAAGTATAGTCTTGATGGCTTTGATTTTTTTTCATTTTAAATCTATCACTGCACTAAATTATTTTCACTTTAAATCTTTTTCATTGTGAAAGAGCTCTAAAAGAATAAAGTCATGGACTTCAAAGGATCACTGCTCAATTTTCATTCAGAACAGAGACCCTGAAAATAAGTAATTCATGTTTTAGGCCAAGAGAAAAATTCTTTTCATTGCTTTTTGGTAGCCTTCAGTAACTAGAAAAGGAATGTTCACAGAGTAGCTTTAAAATCCTATCGCCAAGTAAGAATCATCAAGAAAAATACACTGAGGAAAATATCTGCTCTCTTGTACTTCCACTCCTGTGTGACTGATTGCGGTTTTAATCTCACTGCCTGGCTGCCATGTAGGTTTCAAATAGCTCTTACAGGGCAGTTGCTGCAATCCAGATCCCTATTTGTGCTGTTGCTATGCTTATCTAATATAAGGACCAAGTTTTTCACACTCCTCCTGCTGTTTCTATTTACACTATGATAGGTTAAACGCATCTGAACTCACCTTGCACCAGACCTACACTGACTTGAAGATTGTGTAAAGCTGCAGGAGATATCTATTTGTTGCAATTTGTAGTATTTCACTTGCAAGGACTTTGGTTAATAGCATGGGATGTCACCTAAAAAATCTGACCAAGAAAACCAATTTTATGGTATGCTATGAATGATGTCTAATTCAGAGTATGAGCAGTGATTTTCTAAATTGGACTATTTTCCCAAGGGTAACCTAAATTTCCTTTTCTGTTCTTTTTTTGGTTGGTTTCATTGTTTGTTTGCTTTGCTATGTTGGCTCCAAAGTTAAATGCTACATCTACATACTCATTTCTAGAAAATGCTGAGGCAGGCTTTGATATAGCGTCTCTTCAGGAATCAATTCACCTAGGGAATATACTCTTTAGAAAAGGGAAAAGTCACCCATTTCAGGTGCTGTATTATATTACTCACTGGAGTACAGGGAAATTACACACGAGAAATAAATTAGAAGAGCATGGATCAATAATGACACAGGACTTTTGCCTACCTAATTATAGATATGTGCTAAAGGAATGGAGCTTAACTTCATAATTCTTCTGTTTATTTGGATCAATTTTATTTCACAGTTCTCATTCCTTACCTTTTTGGTACAGAATATAGCTTTTTTGTGTTTTCCTCTCATAATTGGATAGAATTTGTGACATTTCTTCAGAAGCACCACTGGAATGGTAAGTAATGTATAAGTGTACACAGAAGATGCTCAGTCAGCCAGGGTACACAACTGTGTGACTACAATCTGAAGGGGTTTTTTTGTACTGGAATACATTTTTTCAAATTGTTTCATTAGGAGAAGGCAGTATTTGGCATAAAAGTACTGTCATAACATGTCATAAACACTTCTGACTTTTAGCTAAGTCTATCTAAAACTTGGTTTATTGACAAAATAATATCCATCTAAAACTTTCTGGCGGCTGAAAGTGACTTATCAGTCAGATTCCCCTGTCCTGTTGTTTTCCATTACGTGCTCTCACAACTGCTGTTGATTTTGTTGAGAGAAGTTTAAGTTCCTCTAGACCTTGCAATATGTTCTATTACCTCTTTCTAACTTTCACTATCTATTAAGAACCACTGTTGTAAAAAGGCAAGCATGTAGAAATTATTAGCAAATAGGAATCTCAAGGCATATAATGCCAATTTAATAATGGCTATATAATATATTAGAGCTCATTTGGGAGCTGTCAGAAACAGCTTCACCAGCCTCAAAATAATCCTTAGCAACCTCTACGTTTTTCTTACAGAGGTATTATTTTTGACTCAACAAGGATTCAATATATTAAGATATATTGCCTTAATTAGGCAGGCTATTAAAAAGTAATGGCAGTATAATTTCATACAATGATAATTTTACCTGGGGGACTGATCATTACTTGATTACATGATGCTGTTGTCTATTGGTTGTGTAACTTATTTACAGCTGATAGAGAAATCAAGTAGCCAGTGAATAATTAGCTTCCATGAATAGGTGTCAGCGCAGGGACAAGGTGGCCCAGTATTGTTAACAGCTGCCATAGCCAGACAGACACGTACTTGACCTTCTCAGCCCTCACAACACTTTCCCTTCCCGTACACTGACTTACCTCCACTCCATCCTTTCATCTGCCATGCTGGATGAGTGGTTAACAAACATCCACCTGTTCAAAACTTCATCTATTATGAAATTTACACATGGAAAGGACAGTCACAATTCCAGTGGCAGCCAGCATACTTTTGTTACAGGAAGGAAGGAAGGAAATGTAGAAACTAGGAAGGTGGCACGGAACAGTAGCCACCTCCGGGTGCAAGGAGATGGCCTGCAGCAGCCACTGGGAACTGTAAGGGAAAGGAGGAACATCTCTTTTTGGAATGTTCATGCTAATGAAAATGGCATTGTCCAGCTTTGCTTTTGAACACATTGTCTCCATTTTCTTAGGATCTGATCTTCAAATCACGATTTTTGCCAATATTTCTAGAGATGATAAATCACTGAGACATTTTCAGAAGTAATCAGAGGGGTACTTCACAGCAACCCTTCAAAAGCTGATTTCAATATATAACCTAAAGAGAGGTAAAAGGTAAAAAGGTAAAGTGGAATTTCACATGGTGGATGGTCATCTTTCCTCACTTCTTCAGTGTGTTTTTTTTCATTGAGATGTTTGAGAAAATGAAACTGTATGAAGAGTTTAAAACTATGCTAATTAAACTGTTAAACTGATACAAGCATATAGTTACATATTCAATAGCTCAAAAGTGTGTATTTTTTAAAACACTTGCAATGAAGATTGTTCTAAGCTGTAAAGGATAGGTTGTGCCTGATTAATTTTATGGATTGAATTGGGTAACGCTTGATTTACTTGCTGAACTCAATATTGTAAAAAACTTTCTCTGCATGTTTGATGACACAGAGTGTCATTTTACTGGCTTGTGTTGATTGCTGTCTAGATTTCAGAAAAACCTTTCAGCATAGATATGGTTTCCTCATGGGAGTTGCATAAAAAACCAGAAGACCTTATTGAATGTATTTAAGTGGAAACTCTAATCATTGCTTTCAGAACTTCTGCCTGTTAGTTACAATGGACTCTGATGGTTTGGCTTTATTTTTACTTTTGAAATTAACTGTGAAACTGCAGTATAAAACTCCTCCATATCTTAGGAGCTCAATGGATGAAGCATCTACTGTCTAAATTTGCCTTTTGTTTTCTATTTCCCTCCTGCTGCCCTTGTATGTGCAGAGACATTTTAGGGTTGGTTTAGCTATTCCTTGTGAAAATAGATTTGGAATCAATGAATGAGAATGAGACATTAAAAAACTGTTACATGGCATAGACTGAAATAGGTACTTCCAGAGCATAAATTCTCTGATTCTTTAGGCAAACATCATGGATTGAGATTAATTGCCTTCTTTAGAGTCTTCTCTTCATGGGATGGGACGGGAAAACACAGCGACTAAATTAAACTTAAATATATAGTTTTGGCTCCTTAAGTTAGGGTATATATACTGCACTCTTTGATCCAATATATTTTTATAATACATTTTAACTTCTAAACACCCACACCAGGCTCTTTCTTCTTACTATATGCACACTGTATCTTTTTTTCATCCTCACTGGAATTCTCATATCTCTTGGGATAATCTTTTATTTGTGTTTGTTTGCACAAATTCAGGTAATACTTTACCTTCAGTGAAAATCCAACACTGTTGCGAGCTCTGATTAGAACTTTGATGGCTCTGGAAACAAGACAAGCTGAAATGCATGTATTTTAATATTATGACCCATTTTATTTATGTGACTTGAAATAAATACAGGACATAGGACATTCTGTCTTAGAAAAACTATAAGCTATTTCAAATCACCCTTTAGTGAAAAACTTATCACTGAAGAACTATCTGACTAAGATGCACTGTCAGGAATTCTGTTGAAAAGATAATTTCATGATATTATAATTTGTGTGAAAGAAGAATACCTTTTTTGCAGATGATGTGCAAAATTTTTCTATGACAGATGGTCTGCACATTCAGTCTATAATTACATGGTCACTTAGATGTAACACAAGTTTCTGATCCCACCTGTTCCCTCTTTATTCCTTCTGCTTGTCGGTGTAATTTCCCTTGTACTAGGTTTTGTGCTGGCTAAAGAAGGAGCTGTATCTAGATGAAAATTAAATCTAAAAAATATGTTTTATGTTCAGATGGATCAATACATCAGTTTACTGTTCAGAGGTCTTAGCTGGTTAAAAAAGGACAGAACAATGAGTGTTGGGAGCAAGGCCAGAGTGAGATTTCCAAGCTGTTTTCCAGCTGTTTGTCCCTAGGCCTGTAGTATGCCTGGAGTTATTTCTCCCATCTTCAGGACTTGATTGTTTCTCTTGTTGAACTTCATAAAATTCCTGACTACCCAATTCTCCAACTTGTCCAGGTCCCTCTGAATGACAGCAAGCCCATCTGATGCAGCAAACTCTCCAGTTTCGTATCATCTGCAAACTCCCTGAGGGCCCACACTGTCCCACCATCCACATAGTTGATGAACAGGTTATAATATTGGCCTTCATAGCAACGTCTAGGATACCCCACTAGTGACTTGTCTGCAGCTGGGCTTGGTGTTACTGATCACTTCTGTTTGGGACCAGCTGCTCAGGCATGTCCAATCCTCCTCACTGTCCATTTATCTAACCCACATCAGCATCTACAGAAGTTCAAGCCTTCCATCGACATGTGGTATAACTGCAATATACCCTGCAACTCCCTTCAGACTACTTAGAGGTTAATAATATATTTAACTTTAATTTTTTTTTTTTAAATCTACCTCCAAGTGAGACCATACCTAGCTGGTACTATAGATTCAAGAAGGGACACTTTTCTAATGGTCTTTTAACTTGTCTTTCACTGCAGTGCACATGGCATCTGATTAATTTCCTGTTGGTGGCATTGAAGAGATCTCTGCTGACTGAGAGGGAGCGAGGTTGGTCTTTGGTGCTGCACTGCCTGCAAATATTCAACTACACCCACAGGCCCCACTGTTTCTGGAGACCAAGTACAATATTAAAGCAAAGAAATACAAACAATCCTTGTCTTGTGTTATCCCTTGCCAATCTATCTTGGGGCAGAAAACGTATTTTTAGAAGAACATATCAAACAAAATAATTTGAGAACTCTTTTTTCTTTTCTTTTTACCCTTTAGAGAATGCAGGCTGCATTACAAACAGTGAGAGATTTCATGAGATTCAGCTTTGCTTATGGTAGAAGAATACAAAATGTTGACAGTAGGAACATAGTTCTTTTTATCAAAGCTGTTCCTGCTTACTGGATTTATAAATGACTGAATCCAGATGGATTTTTATCTTAGCTTTCGCCCTTATGCTATTTCACTTGGATATCACAAAAATAACAGTAAGTTAAGAGACTTACATGGTTACCATAGGAGAAAGTTGTGTTTTACTGTATTGACTAAAAATATATATTATTGTCTGAACTGCATATGTCAGTGAGTCCTAGCCCTTCGTTTCAGAAACAACATAGCTGCCAGTAATAGCAGCAAGACTTGTCCTTGGCTGCAATGTGATTTTTTTCCTTTCTCCAAATAGCTCCCCTCAAAGTAGCATAGACAACATATTTTCTAATTTTCATGAAATAAAGTTTTGTATATAATATTATAGAATGGCACCAATATGTATTTAATATTAGAGAAAATATAAGTATGACTGTCCTGGCATTAATTTTCTTGATTTTCAGTTTAAAGTTCCTGGGAAAATGTTAACCGGGAGAATCTTCTACAGCAGAACTCCCCTTGGCAAGAGATCTCACCAATTAACCCACAGCAATCCTTAAAGTGGAAACATTTGGACAATTCATCAGGGCAGGCTAAACAAAAAACAGTATGCTAAGAGGAAACCTTCTAACCTGGATAAGATAGAGACAAATGACCCCTTTGTTTCACAGGAATCTCTGAATCAGTATTTGCAGAAGAATAATGAGCCATTATTTTCTTGTAGTTGGCATTAATAAAATTTCCTCTAGAAGGAGGAGATGGACAAGTGACAGTAAATGTTGTTCACAGATATTTGTTATGTGTTAATTGAGCTATGTGTGGACTAAATTAGTCATGCTTGCATAACTGTTAAGTGATAATTAGGTACATAATACCATTATCCCCACTACATATTATATTTTGTTTCATTTGAATCTGGTTGCATGTTTACAACTTAAATGTAAGCACTTTTATTTCAATTCCATTATCCTTATTTTAAGATGAAAGATGTGTGGTGGCTTTCACTTGAAATATAACAGACTCAGCTGTCTTTTTTCAGTCACAGATACTAGGAAAAAATCACAGTATCACAGAATTCTTTAGGGTGAAAAAGACCTCTAATCATGGTGTTCTCTACCTTTGACTAACCATCACGCTCTCGGTTAAACCATAGCACTAAGTGTCACATCCAGCTGTTTCCTGAACACCTTGAGGAACTGTGGCTCCATCACCACTCTGGGCAGTCCATTCCAATTGTTTTACTTGCAGGAGCACAGGCACACTTTGGCATTTAATAGGAAACTGTACAATTTTAAGTTTGTCACCATCAGAACCAGGCATGACCAAAACTACCCCCAAGTCAGATGATGAGAGGTACTTGGCATTCCAACTTCCTAATATGTGTCCACAGGCTCCTAAAACAATTATTTAAAGCAGGAAACATAAATTCTCTAGAAACAAAAGAAATTAAACAATTTCCTAAGTGAGTTTTCATTTGTAAAAATACCTTAATTTATTCTTGTATACTTTTAGATTTCATTGTTCTTGTGCAGATTATACTGATGTTCACAACTGCCATTCGGATGAATAACTATCAGCACAAAAAGAATAGTCATGGGATGCTGGTATTATTTATTATGAATTAAAATAGAAATTGAATTGGTTATTTCTTAATTCACATTTTCTCCCCTGGTGCACATCATACCAAACAGCACCTGTTTTTCACACAGTTTTTCTACTTGCTCGTGAAAAATTTATGGAGAAAAAAACCTATAGTCTTTTTTAAAAAGGACCTGTCACAAACTCTCTAGAACTTCTACCAAGTACACCTGACACTGCTATGGTTTGATAAACCTTTAATCATATTTATGCAGCATCTTCATGTCATCAGTGATACCCTCATTATGTCATCTCAAGAATTAATTATTTAAGCATTTTAAAATTACACAAAAAATAACTTGGCATGTGAAAAATAAAATACTCCAAAATCTATAGATCTGAGGCAATGAAATACATAGTACTAACTGTTCTGGCATTAAAAAATGCACAAGGACATGAGACATCCAAGATCAGCATACGGAGATCATTTCTAAAGTACCTGGTCATTTATAAAGTACCTTTCTTTTGTGTGCAATAATGGGCCTTTCACTCATCACTCGCTCCTCCTTCTGAAAATAACTTGAAACTGAAAAGCACATTCATTCCCCTAAAATTATCAGAGATATTTACAATGCTGGAGATGCTTTTCACTCCAAGAAATCTCCCTGTACAGGAATTTGTGGTAACATAGCCAGGCTTTCCAGCTTCTCTGTTTCCTAGTGAGGATGGATTTTTTTTGTGTGTGGGTATGGACATTGATATGTATGGATACTGATTGATATGGTATTTATTTTTATGGACATCTGACAATCACACTCATGACAGCCTACAGCCAAGACAGTATGCCTCCCAGGAACAAATCTAAAAATTGGCAGAAGCCAATTTTCTTCCTATCATGTCAAATTATTAAATATTTTTACAAAAGTTCAAAATTAAAAGATTATTTAAAAATAATCACCATTAACAACATATTTACATATTGCTCAGAGCTGTGAGAGCTTGCAGATCATGTAAGGCGTCTCATCCCAATTTTAAATCAGAGACCTTAGAACACAACATTTTCTAACATATCATAAGGAGATTATAAGAGCAATGTTTTTGTGCAGTTTACTATTGCTTGCAATTCATATTCATTGTGAATTACTACTTTTGTGCCTTCAGGAATTCAGTAACTTATATCAAAGCTGGATATCCCACCATAAACTAAAAAATGCACTGAAGGAACTTTAAAAACCATTGTTGTTCTGCTCTTGGTCTTAGAGAATGACTGGAAGAAAGGCAAAGTCAGCACAGTTTCTACTGAACTAAAGCATGTCTATGGAATCTACTGGGCAGTCTCACCTAGAGCTCAGATAATATTAATATGAAATACTTTTCTATGGAAAGATTCACCATGCAAAATATTTCTTAGGATGATTTACATCTAAGAGACTTTCAATCTTTTTCCCAACAGCAAGTCCACTGGGCTGTACTGGAAATTGGTATGAGAAATATTTATGTCTATGTACACAAATGTCCCCACCCCCATCTTGTGAACTAAAATAAACTCTCCAGTAAAAAAAAAAAAAACCAAAAAAAAAAACCACCAAAAAAAAAAAAAAANAACAAAAAAAACCCACAAAAACATCTTTTTCTAGGTGCCAAGTTGCATCACTTGCTTCTCTGGATATAGGGAATTATTTAAACAACTACACAGTTCTTCCAGAATTTTTTTCCTCTTCTCCATCGACTAATATACCTTGGGGACTGATTTCTTCCCAGGATAGAATCTGTTGAAGCTATGTGATGAATTTTTGGCAATGAAGCATTGTTCCTGTAGTGTTCTCCATAGAAGCACATTCCACCACAAGGATTGTTGTGTAAAGATTGCTGTTGGCACTGTTGCTCAAAGCAGGGAAGAGAGGAGACTGCCACTCTTCATAAATTACACCATGAGAAAAAGATTTTCAGCCCAGCTATAAACAGACAATTATGAGAGGTTATGCATTGCCATCATCAGGCAACCAGCGGTACTAGGAGAGTGAGTCTGTAATGAGCAACACATACTGACAAGTGTTTTGGGTTTTATAAAATATGTTAACCATAAATTGCCTTCAGATTAAAAAAAAAAANAAAAAAACACAAAAAACCCCACAAAACCCCCCAAAAATAACAACAAAAGCCCCCATAATTTAATGTCGAGAAAGTAGGTGCATGTCACTTGTTATTATCAAGGGTTCTTACTGGGAGAAAAGTTCTTTTACTGAGTAGCAAGGCATCATTGTTCCTATTTAGCAAAGTATTCAGCAGAAGAAAATATATAGGATCTTGCCTTTCCCAGAAGGTAGGTATAAACTCTTTTAGTTTAGAGAGGACAACCATTCACAACATATTGAAAGTCTTCTCCTTCTCTTTGCGCTGTTTATTCTCACACAGGTACTTCACCACAAATATGTAAATCATGAACACCCCCTCACACACAGTCTTGCATTCATTGTCCTTAGAAAAATGTATACTCTAGTTTTTCACTCTTTTTTCCCCCCAAATTCTTCATGAAAAAGTCATTTCTGAGGGATGTTAACTGGAACAGGAGTTTCAACCTCAACCCCCAAGGTTCTGTTTTGAGATATATGGTGCAGCAGAGACAATCTTACTTCTTAAACCCTCTTAAAAGAGAGTACTTGCATGTCCCACCATCATGGATAAATAAGACACTGACTATGCAGAGACCCCAGAGATCAAAGAGAATCTAAAAAATGATGGGATGTAACTAGACTGTTAAATGAATACAGAACCTACTAGCCCTGGTTATACTACACAGGAAGATTGTTAAAACTTCATCTTTCCTTACTTCTGTTACTAACATAAGAAGTTATTTCTGAAGCCAAAGACAGGAATGGATGGCTGATCCTTTCCATGTTTTTATAATCCTAGATTCATAGAATCATGGAATGGCTTGGGTTGGAAGAAACCTTAAAGATCACTGAGTTGGAATCTTTCTGTGGGCAGGGACATCATTCTTTAGGTCAGGTTACTCAGGGCCCCATCTAACACAGGGTTGCCAGAGGCATCCACAACTTCCCTGGGCAGCCTGTTCCAGTGCTTCATCACCCTCTGAGTAAAAATTTCCTTCCTAAGCATCTAATCTAAACCTACCTTCTTTCTGCTTCAAACCATTTGCCCTGTCACTATCTGTCCACATAAAAAGTACCTTTCGCTTCTTGAAAAGAGAGGGAGAGAGTGATGAAGTGTTTTGCATAGTTCTGTGCTTTAATTACAGAACAACCTTTGCCTGATGACACTACTGTCCTAATTAAGTACCATTATGCTACCCTTGGGGCCTTGATGATTAAGCCTCAATTATGTGGAGTATTCATGATGATGGTAAAAACATCCCATTTTCTAACTGTTGCAGCACATGGTAATGATGTAAACATCTCTCCTGGGACCAAAGGATGCAAACAGTTAGACAGTGCTTTTGGAGACCCAGCAACAATTTCCAAAGCTGAAGATTTCTAAAACATCGAGAAATGTTTTAAGTTGCATTTAAGGTAATCTAAGACTTTTTTTTAAAATACTGGAAAAGTGGATATGCAGTCAACAATGGATCTTTGAAGACCCAAACCCCAGTTTTTCTTTCACCCTTCTTAGACTTCAGTGGTAGATGTCAGTGTTCTTCAAACACCTGTCTTCAATGCTGCAGTTTATTCGTGCACAAGACATTTCTCTTATCAGCAAATTCGTCAGATTTTTGCCTAGTCTTTGACTCTTTTTTATATGACTGATCTGTTTCCTCAGAGTTCTTATTGTGAACCACATATATAACAATTCTTAAAGAAAGGCACATGAAGGCATAAATGTTGCATAATGTCTAATATGCTGACTGGAAATGCTGAAATTTCCCCATTGATCTGAAACAGGGAAGAAATGTCTCTATTCTGATTAAAGAAGATGCATTTAGCCAACAGACACATACTGATGCTGTGAAATTTTCATTTGAGTATAAGCAGCCACTAGTTTGAAACAATAAAAAGACCTTTGAAAGTTTCTTTCTTCAGAAAGTAGAACAATCTGACAGCAATGGAAATTTTAGGCAGATGTGAATTCTCCTTTTATGTGTTTTTGTCTATTTAGAAGGTCCAAGGTATAACACCTGCCATGGTGATCTTCTCTAGTGCCTTGGACTTTGACAAATGTAAAAATAAGCTTGTCAAGATAATATTAAGACTCATTGCTCATGGATATAAGCATCCAATAAATTTGAAAGCTGAAGAAAAATTAGATTGTAATATTGTCAAAGGAGCAGCTAGATAATTTCCTCTTTGTTCAGTTCCCAAATGTAAAATTGAGTTGTTTTCCAAAGAAAATGAGTAATATAAATTAAAATATGATGAAGGCCAGAAAGGCTAAACGACCATAATTACAAAAGAACCATTTGCATGTAAAAAACAAAAGTGGGATCAATCCTTAATCCTTAAAAAGGTGAAACCAGGCATTAACATATTCTGAAAATCTAACCAAACTGCAAAATAGGTTTTTTAAACTGTCATGATAGAGCTTGCTTTATACTTTATTAATTAAGTTGTTTGGTAGCCCAATGTTTATAAACAAACCAAAAGGCAATCCACATACTTGCCAAAATTATTCCTGTGATAATGTGGGGTTTTTTTTCTCCAAGTCACATCTGTTCATAATAAATAAATAAACAAATGTGTTTCATTGTCAGAGTATGAGCTGTTCAGCAAGTTGTGTGGGAAGTCACCTGTGAGATGAATGCCTTACTCTACTGTTTCTGGTATCCTTCTTTACATAGATATGTGCATACATGTGATACATGTGTGTAAGTTGAAATGATGTTGAAAAAATCACCTGATTTCCTCTGTCTGCTGGAAGACCAGTGTAGTACCATGATAGCACAGAAGAGGACAAAGTTAAAGTGAAGATTTTGTTAAAATATAAACCAATGCCTTAGGAGGTAATGTAATGGTTTTATTTCTGACTTGTACCATCAGTCTCTTTGTTTCAGTCACACATAGCAATGTCATTATACAGGTCTTCAAAATAGTATTAATACCTCTAAGCATGGGGCAAAAAATGTCAGATAATGGATACAGCTGGAAAAATGTTATTTAGTCATTGCAAAATGCATCCTCAAGGAATTCATAGCTATTTTTTTGGCTGAAACAAAAACATCAAACTGTATAAAACATTTTTATGAAATGTAAAGAAACTTCAAACTGGCCACAGTCAGAAAAGTCTTTAGCAGGGTAAAAACCTAGCTCAGTCTTCCAAGGACTTGGCAGAGGAACCACAAAACTGTGAACTGAGCTAGGCCCAAAGTAGGGTGAGCATTGGGACTGCATTATGAGAGAAGCACAGGCATGGTCCCCACTGCCCACAGGGAGACTGAACAACATGGTCAGACACACGACTTCCTTTGGAACTATTACATGGGGTTACTAATCACTGAAATATATCTTATGTCTCTTATGTGTATGTCAAGACTAAAACGTTCCTTTTTTCCACTGTCTTTTCAGTCCTTTTTCAGCCCGGCACAAAGAGATCTGGGGGTGCTGGCTGGCATCAGGCTGAATGTGAGCCAGCACTGGCAGGCTC
>VZDJ01004378.1:13422485-13457567 GCA_008694505.1 Cyanoderma ruficeps
AATAGGTTGCAAATTAGATGGAGACCTATACTGGCAGGTATGTCTATTTTTTTCTGTGTCTACCTTTTCTGGGTGCCTAGATACAATCAGCAAAACTAAAGCAAGTGTTTGAAAAAGCTAAGAAATTCCCGTCTGCCACTAAAAGTTGATTCATTGCATCTTTTCCACCACACTATGTGAAAATATGTCATGTTTTAAAAAGAAAAGTCATTATTTTTATCATCAGTTTGGTACTGGCATCTGCCACCCCAACAGCTGTCACTCTTATCTAATTGGCCATTTTGGAACAGGAGACGAAGTTTTATTTAAGAAAATTTGCAGAGAGATATTATGAACTGAGTCCAATATTCCTTTTAATTACTCCAAAGTGATAGTTTTAAAAACATTTTGCATCTGCCTTTTAATGACAAAAAAATTATTTTCTTTAGCAGTCAGTCTCGGGCTGAGGAATTCTGGCATAAAAACTGAAGTTCTACTGATGACTCAAGGAAATCATTCTTTTTGAAAACAATTCTCTTCATAATGAAAATAAGTTTATTTGGATTTTTCCTCTGTCATATCTATGGGTGCAATCAGGAAAATAAGATATTCATTGGATGAGTAATTAAATATTGCATGATTTTTTGCTTAAAGTTGGTCTAAAAGTTGAAGCTGTTTGGCATGTTGGCCAAGAGAAATGCAGATCTTACTAGCAAATGTGCTATATTTTTGAAAATGTGCAGTTTTTAAAAGCTGGAGTTAGTGATGTCAGTTTCTTGCCTCTTTGCTGTTTGTGCCTGTGAACTACTTTCCTGATGTATGTTATGTAGGACAGTGGCACAGTGTTAAACTATGTTTGGCTCTGGATTCAGGCAGTTAGGACAGAGGCAGTGGAACAAAATCAGCTGTTTGAATGGACACAGGATGAACATGAATTTAGGAAAAAAGAGACAGGTTTGAATGTGTCTTATTAAGCAGAGACAGTATCTCAGGTTAGCACAAGCCTGCACTGTGACTAAGAGATAATTAATCACATAATTTAGGGCCTTTACTTTTGCATATACAAACATACACCTGCTAATAACTGCATACAAGTACATTTACACCTGAAAATAAGTACCTTTATTTGATGATAGCATGATAGCTCAGGGTAAACATTTATTCAGATAACTATACCCCAGAATCAAACAGCTGGAAGCATTGTCACTTGAAAGTTTTATTGAACTGGGTAATATTGCAATGCAGACACAAAAATGGTGCCTCATATTCAGGATCAGGTTGAAGCCCTTTGCAGAATAAATGTTGGCATGTAGGAACTCCAATACCTTAACCCAACATGGCAAGCTTCAGCATGGTGGCTGTATACGTGTGTAAAAATTGGTTTTTTCCAGCACTAGCTTAGGGATGAATACTGCACTCAGTATGAAGCCCTGCATGTGACAGCCAAGCAAACTGAAGGGCATTTTACCAGCCACCAGAACCTGAAAATCCATTCAACCAACTGTGAGACTGGTCTGGGACTTGCCTTGGACTCAGGCCAACTAACAGGCTCCCAGACAAAATTGGGACTGATTCAGCACTCGTGAGGTCTCAGGTAACATTCTCAAAAGGAAGTTTTGCCAGAGTTTAGAAACTCCGACTTGCACAGAGATATTATGAACTGAGTTGAATATTCCTTTTAATTACACCACCCAGCTTGCCAAGATTTCAACCTCTTATTCTTGACTCCAACATTTGCACTTCTGACCCTTTATCAGGCTGTGTACTTCAAAACCATTCAAAAATTACCTCTACTTGAGTGGTGGTTTCTTCTAAAATATGTACTTTGTAACATTTAGCAGTCAGTTTCAAGGGTAGATTTGTAGGTTTGGCTTTGACCTTTTCCAAAACAGTTTGCATGCTGCTTTTTTAGAACTAATTTCTCTGCCAATGACAGGTCACAGAAGAGACTTAATTGCCAGAGAATGTCTGGATTGAATGAAGGGCACAGACCAAAGGTAAACTTTTCAGTCTGAACTTACCTTTCCTCTTAGTTTGTCAACATTTGATGTTGGTTACATGCAAAAAAAATCTTTTGTTTTTCCAGGGTTTTCCTTTTAGGTCATGAGATGGATGGATGGATGGATGGATGGCAGATCCCAGAGGTTCNATGGATGGATGGATGGATGGATGGATGGATGGATGGATGGATGGATGTCTTAGGAAAAAGAGATTTCTTCAGGTTGGTGAGAGGAGCAGATTTTTATATATGCACTTCAGTAGACCTGATAATGTTGCACCTTCAAAAAGAATTACCCTGGTTTTAGTTACCACAGTGTAAAAGGGGGCTATTTGTATTTCTGGATTTTCACAGAATAATTTGATGGGGTTTAGGCAGTATTATTACTATTACTGTTATTATTGCTATTTTAGTGGTTGTTGTTATTGTTAATATAGAATTGTTTTCCTTTTTATTTCTAAATTAAGTACTCTTTGGGGGAATGTGTATGAGTTTTTTGTTCTTTTGGGGCATTAGTTGGAGTCCTGAATACCATTTCTTTGAAGTTTGAGTGAAGAATGCACTCCACTCTTCTAGCTATCTATAGTTTAGATCAGAAGAGCCGTATTTGAAAATATTTTAAAAAACGCATTTTTTTGTTGTTAACACAGTTAGCACATATCATGCATATCACATATCCCTGTGTTAACAACAAAAAAAGTGGTTTAAAAATATTTTAAAATATTTTAAAATATCTTTTTTAAATTTATAAATTTATATAAAATTTAAATTTTTTTAAATATTTAAAAATATTTAAAAATATTTAAATCACTATATATGAAGTATAACTCATTTGCATATTTATTAATATACATTATGCTACATGAATCTGAATGATGCTGCTTTGTAATCCTTTAAGGGCAATATGTCCAGATTTCCTCCAGCACAAACAGTCTCCTACTCTAGAGATGAAAATACACCAATCTATTTCTGTACAGAGGCATTTTCTTTCATAAACCATGTAATCATATGAGGCATAACTGGGGGAAAAAAGGGGAAAGAAAAATGATGCATTTCCACATAGAGTACAAAATTTACGTAAGTTATCTTGGTAACTTAAACACAAAGAAGATGATTCAGATCTGGAGAGAAAAAAGAGAAGCAGCATTGTAGCCCTGTACTTACTGCCTACTTGTGCTGACTTTGAAAGTTCATGTTACAGAGTCTCTTCTGCAGATCTTCAGTTGGCTTTAGACAAGCACAGACTTCCACACCCAAGGTGCTGTAGCCTTCTGCTGAATAAAAATATTTTAAAAAATGCAGGAGAGAAAGTGAGTAAAAATTATATTATTTTGCTTTTTCTGCTTTTAGATAGGATGATGAGTGCCTCAAATATTTATCAAGGGAAATATCAATGTACTTTTCCACTAAGCCAGAATAAGCAGGTTTATAAACTTACATTATTTACCAGTGTGGGATTCACTTTTGTCACAAGGCTGCTGTAACTTGTTCACTTAGACTTCATTTCACTGGAAAATTCAGGTATATATAATACTTGGAGTCACCACCCAAAATCCTGCCTGGGGGAAATTAATTAAAATTATCTGAATCAGTTTGTGGAATTCTAATATTAAATAACAAAGGGGGAATTAAATGTTTTCTTTGGAACTAAAATGATGCTGTGTTTCTGTCTGCTTATACTTTCCGTGGCAGTTAAGAAAAGAACTTCAAATAACTTTCTGAGGTACCATCCACATTCTGGAATGACTTTTCATTTCACACAGCTCATGAAAACAGAAGCTTTCAAGTGACATTACTTTGAGGTTCAAGTCACAGTTTCCCCTTTCTTCCGTTCTCTGTCTTGCTGTCTTTCTAAAAGTTAAAGCAACAAAATGTTGAAAAACTATTTCAATTGAATCAGCCATATTAACTTCATCCCAAAGGAACCTTGGGCTGGGTGGAGGGCTTGCTTGCATGATTTAAATTTTTTATCCTTGACTAAACTGAAAGATAAATTACATGATAACATGATAAGTAAATAATGTACTTAGATATGAATTCTACCTAAATGACACAGACAAAATCCAGTGAGATACTGTATGAGAAACACAAAACCTGTGTCCATCCACTCTCTGGGTTATTTGTACCATATAGAACTCACATCGGAATCAGATCACAGCGTGATAGTTTCATGTTAAAGCTTTGTGAAAGATACTCTGTGTGAAGGCAGAAGCTCTAAAGCAGGAAGAAAGAGGCTAAGTCTATTTAATTCACCACATTAAGAAAACATTCCTGCACTCCAACCCATGATATTAAATTATTACAAAAGTTCAAAACACCTTAAAAAATTAATAACATAGCTAATAATTATATTCAATGATTTCTTCCAAAACACAATTATTCTCCTCTTTCAATGTCTCAGTATGACCAAGACTGTGTCACTGACACAATGAAAATTTTCTCATCTGAACCCTTAAAAACTTTTTCAGACAAAAAAAGAAAAAAGGCTTAAGGAAGAAAGTTTTGTAACAGAAAGAGTCTTGTAACAAGCCTTGTCTACAAGGTCAAGTTCTGTCACACTGTGAATGAAAACACTTTTGCAGAGTATATGTGTTCCCAGAAACCAGCTGAAAATCAGTCTAGTCTGTGGAATATGGGTCTGGTGAATACTATAAATGAAGCAACCATCTGCATTTTTGATCAGCTGTGTTTTCCTCTTGATTTTTAGGTATTGGTTAATAAAAATTATGTATCAATAAACTAAAGTTGATATTCAAAAGATTCAGCATTATAGTTCACAATGTAAAGGAGGAGTGCATACCCACTATGTCCTGGTTAATTCAGATCAGCCCATGCAACAGAAATACTGGCATGACTTGTACCTCATCTAAACATCCATTAATACAGTCTTCAACAATGTACACAGGTTTTTCAGGAGAAATAGGAGAAATAATTCCTACTCAGTCATCAAAAAAGAGATGTTACCTCTGTCTTGTCTCAAGTGAGTTTCACAGAACTCATTCAAATTCAAATAAGTTCTCCAGCACTTTTGTTTTCTCTTGATGCACCCTCTCAGTTTCATTTAAGTTAGAGGTGGTAGTGAATCAAATTGGAACAAATCAGGACTGACAAACAAGTATTTTTTTTTTTTTCAACGGTAACTGAAATAAAACTTACTAAAGGTAACAAAGTCTCCCTGCACCAAATTAAAAATTTAGCTAGATCTCTGGAAAAAAGAGAATGTCACAGACCTACACTTAGGAATGGCTTGTGTTCTGACATCACTACTAGCTAACCAACGTGTTTCTGAATCACACTAAAAAATAGAAAAAATCAGGGTCAAAACTTAATTATTTTCTTCTGGTGATAGTTAAAAGTGGACTTAAACATCTCTAGCAGTTTCCCAGACAGTAAAAATATCTATATATTGATTAGATTTGAATAAATTCTGAGAAGTCTAGAAGAATTGCATTGATGCCCTTATCTACTGTCCCTCTAAAAATAAGAGATGGATGAAAAATGAAAAAAGGTCCGCATACCATCAACATAAAAAGTCACATTTTTTTGCTTTGTCTGAGAATTTTCCCTGTTTATGACACCATTATCCAGGCTGGCTGAATAAATTCAGCAAAGCTATTATTTCTTCTGTTATTCAGCAAGTGCAAAGCTGCCTTTTATATTCATCATCTAATTCTTTTAGAAAAACACTTTTAGGACTCTGTGTGCAGTTACCATCTGAAGGTCAAGCACAACAAAAGTTTGGTACCATGAAGGACAGTAGGGCTCTCTGTGGTTGAGTTTTTTGGTAAAATAGCTGTCTGTATTATTTAACTGTGACTACTGAACAAAAATAAACCAGTCTAGTTGATTTTATTGTTTGAAAATCAGTAGAGAAGAAATATAAATAAAAAGAGAGCAACCAGCATTTCAGTAATTACATGATTTGAGAATCTTCAAATTCACTAGCTTATGGTCTTTTCTGCCATATAGCACCTGTGGAAGGTAATTATGGACAGGAACACAAAGGCCAACTCCCAAAAAAGGGAATATTTTATTTTCATTGGTTTACTAAAAGCAGATCATGCCAGAACAAGCATTTATCTGATGGATCTACAATGCTATACTAAACATGAGAAATGTATGCTTTTATCCACTTATTTTAGCTGGCTGCTTTGGGATAAAAAGAGTCATGTTGATGCAATCCCAGTTTGCCCTCTTGCCTATGAAGGGAACCCAGGGTCAGTCTTGCAGCTAAACTACAAATAATACACCAAGATTAAGGATTAATTGTTTAAACAAGCAATATACAAATTATGATTTTAAGAAGCACACATGAAGATTCCACACTTGTCTTAAAGTGTTCCTTTTCAGTCTCTTACTATGGTACTCAAAGGTAATTTAAGGTGCTAACCACATAAAGGTAATGGAGGTTTATTCTGCTTGTTCACCTGAAAACTGATATTTTAAACTTTGGATTTAGCAATTTTTCACACTTCCATTTCTTCTGTATTGAATATCCATTGATGTTTTATTGCAAAACAGAAAAAATTTGGGTGTGGTTCAGCACTGAAAAGTCAATGTTTTTCTACCATAATTCATCATCTACTTCATCAAAATTCCATTGTTGTATTCCACCTTACTGACAAAATTAAGCATCATAAGGTTAATCCTTATCTGAAATTTAGTCATGATCATTTAGCCTGGAAACAAGAAAAATTGCAGATACTTTTAGTCACTGAAAAATTGAAAACTGGAAAATATATAATAACAGGCTCATATAAAATAATTTGATAAATCATGGTGAAATGTACATGCTACAAGCATTTATACATCCACAAAATAAAAATATGGAAACTTTGTATTTTATTCAAAGGATTTTGTGTTTAATAAGCACAATGTGGGTTTTTACAAAATAAAATATTTCACTTTGCATATTAATTAGGTTTCCCTAAAAATTTGCATTTTAACATTTTCAATCTTTGAAATTATGCAAATTTTCTTATGTCTCATATCTCAGAATTAAATTCTGTATAGGTAACTTTACTTTTGTATGCTGCTGAAATAGCCAAAAAATGGTTAGGATGGAAATTCTGAATATTTTCTTTGCCGTTTGTTGACAATAAAATATTAATTAATTTTAATGCCATTATAATTATGATTGTCTGGCAAAGGTATGATTCTCAGTGACAACAGAAATTAGTCAAGTGGTTAGTCCTTTGTGCTGCTGCCCCTGTTGTTATTTTTTTTAAATGTAGTTCTCATACCCAGGTGGTTATTACTCATTAGGTGCAGACATGTGCATGAAATACTCTTTTATTCCATAAAGTTTCAGCACACAGTTTGAGACCTGAAGGGACCTGTGATTAATCACTTAATAATTGGATCATTCCTTCACTGACAATAAGTTATAAACTACATAAAAGGCCCTCAGCTCCATTGTTTGTGAGATCCAGATTCCTCTAGGGAAGCAGCACATTTTACAGTAAGACAACCATCACATACAGCAAAAATGCTGTTCCCTATTCAAATGTAAAATGCACTCGATTGCACCATACTACCTTACATAGAAGTTCTGCTTTCTAGCAAGAAGAAAGAATAAGAAATGACAGATATCAATACCTTTCTGATCAAGTTTATTCATTAAAACTCTAATTCTTCTTTTGGACTAACTCACACAGCTCCCATTGGCCCTATTGAAAGTGAAATATCCCTGCCAGATTGGCCAGGATTTAGCCCAAACATACAAATGACTCTTACAGCATTCAAATTCTCAACATAATGAGAATGACATCCATAAAAAAGCCTTGATAATATACAAAGATGAGATCAGATCTTGAATCTCTGATCTTTGAATTTGGGGATTAATATTTTCACCAAATTCAGTTTTACAAGCTAGGTAGAAAGAAACATTTGGTTATGACACTTCATGTAACTATAAATGTGTGTGTGGATTCCAGGTGAGCCAATTCTGAGATAGCACAAAGGCTGTAACAGAATAGTTTAGATAAGATTGCTCCTTCTTTCTTTAAAAAAATATTTATCAATATTCACTTCAATATCTTAATATCTTTCTCTGCTGTAGAAGCAGATTTGTGCATTATGCATTTAGTCTCCCAATAACTGAGTTCAATGTTCAATTACTTTAAAGTTTAATTCTTTCCTAATTAGAAGTAACTGCCTTGAATTAAACCTTGGTTACATCTTACTGAACAGCTGCAGAAGAAGAGTGGATTTAATTTGTATTTGCATTGGGCCACAGCTCAAATTATTTGATATGGTTGAAAGTGTAAAAATACTAAATTAGTTTGGAAGTATACAAGTAATAATTTTAAAGCACTTACTAGCAAATACATACTCCAGTGGAGAAGCTTACAGCACAGCAAAGAGTGTTTCTTCCTTTTTATTTCACTTGAATTTTCATCGAAACATTCAAATATTACTTTTTATTGTTACACAGATAATAATTCACAATTAAATAATTGAGTAGAACAATTCACTTAGTGTGCTTAGACATTTCAGGACACACCAGAAATGCATGCATGCACACACACACATAAACACACACACATGTTGATACCAAATGCATGAGTAGAAGTCAACTAGAAAGGACTGTACATTGTTTTTACGGCCTCTGAATTCACTCCCTCATGAGCTCATCAGTCCAGGAAACAACATACCCATGTTAACAATAAGGAAAAAAAACCCCAAAAACTTCTAATTCACCAATATTTTGGGATTTCTACATTATTACACATCCCTAGAAACAGAGCTGAAAATTGAATTTGGAGCAGGGGGACATGGCAGGATATTTCTGACTAAGATTTCTGCTTAAGCTACCAGCCTAGTTTCACTGTGTTGAGGTCACTGAGCTATTGCCATCCTACAGTATTGCTTTGCTGGAGGTTTTGAAGTATTGGAAAAAGGAGCTGTCAGAGGCAGGCAGGAGATTGGTGCTGGCTCAATTAATTGAAACATCCAGAATTGATGAGTGCTGTCAAGAGCTCACTATGAGGATGGCTACCAGAGGAGCCTAACGAAGTGACTGGAAGAGATCAAGGTTATTACAGGAGCTGAGGGAAATGGCTGAAAGCAACAAAAAGCAAAGAGAAAGCACAGTGTAAGAAAATAGAATACTTGTAAATCAAATAATGCATTCAGGAGTGGGTAAGATGCTAGTGGAATTGAAATTCTGCACTGTAAATATCAGTTTCCACTTACCAATGAACAACATATCACTAGCATGAGAAGATAATATTAACTTCTTTAGTTCTGTGATAGCATGATCCTTGCATTTCACATATACTTAATGATAGATATAACAGCAATGTTGCTGTTTTCTTTCTGGCTGAATTTCCAAAACAACGCAAAAAAAGCCCCATTAGTATATTTTGGTTTTCTTTTTTTCCAAAGATACCATGCTGAATGGACCTTTCAAGCATCATAAGTAGCTGTGATCTCACTGCAGAATGTGCTTGGCCAAGTGAAAAAGTAGTAATGGATATTTTACGAAAATAATTAAAAAGAAAATATAGGCAACGTGGCAATATACCAGACAGAGGGAAAAGGGCTAAAGTGGCTAAAGTACACAGAATGAAAGGCTGAGAGAGAGACAGTGAAGATGTTTTACCAAGCAGCCTAATCTTTTGGATGACTACAGAAATAAAAACCTGTTAGCAGATTCCATGGGAGTCTGAAGATTGATTACATGTCCTGCTTCCTCTGTGCTTCCTGTGCTGAGAATGTCTTTTTAAACTGCTGATTTCACAACTTATGGAAGGGCTGACAAAAGAAGTATTGGCTGTAATCTAGATATAAGATTGAAAGGTTCAGAAACCACCTTGAGAACATGACAAATATTCCTGTTTCTCCCAGCGCTTAAAAGAAGCGCAGTCCCTGAAGATGTGAGCTCCTTGATTGATAACAGGTGGTTCACATTGCATAAGCCCTCACTTTACAGCTGAAACAGACACGAAACAAGAAGTCCTGGAATGAGGTTGATCAAGTCAACCAAGACAATGAATTTTCTCAAAATACATGTATTTGCCCTACTCAGTAGACAAATCTTCACTCAGTGAAACTTACTGTGATTCCCATGTGAACAATCATTCCCAAATTTTCAGGACGGTGACACAACCACAATATCCACTAGATGAGGACCTGGCATAAGAATTTTTCTTGAGTCATTTGACAGAAGTTTTTAATGAAATAGCTGTTTCCTTCCATTATTCTTTTCAGATACTGGTTAAACTCTTAGTAACATTTAGACTTGTATGCTGCTTCTGTTTGTTGGCTTGGTTGGTTTTGGGTATTTTCTTATTTTGTTTTGGATTTCCTGGATTGAGGTTTTTTATCACTTTGCCAAAATATTTGCAGGATCAATCTCCTTATTTTATTAGATCTTGTAGTTGTTGTTTAAACAATTATGCATTTAACCTTTAGAATCAACTCTTTGATCTCTCTGACTAGATTTTGTAATCATAAATGCATCAAGGAAGAGGAAGAAAAAACTGAATATTCAGGATTGGCCAAAGAATTGTAAAGAAACTACAGTCTTTCAGAAGTACAATAATACAATATAACAATCTGTAACACAGTACCAAAATACAACTCTGTGCTATCCACGATACTACTGTTATGTTGCTAAATTCTTATCTAACTTAGAAAAAAAATTGTCAAATATCCTGGAATTCACTGTGATTGCACATCTACATTTTACATGTTTTAAAATCTTCTTCAAAAAACTTTTAATTTCAGAAATTAAGGATTTTCTTTCTCAAAAATGTGGTCATATTTAATCTTCAAATTAAAAAATTTAATAGGGCTGCTGATTTCTTTAACCCTAAGGAAAAGTGACATGTGATATTCATTGTAAACATCATGCCATCAAAAAATGACATATTCGGTATGCAATAAAAAATATCTGATTGCTTCATTGGAAATGTAGAGCTGGAAAGAATATTATGAATTGAAAATGTATTCAGAAAAGGGCTAGTTTTGATCAACTTGATTTTTTCATAGTGCATAACACCTAAGTTAGTTAATTTGATATTTGATTTAATGAAATGGAATGAGACAGAATGAAATAGAAAAATTAAGTTTCAAATCTCAATTTTTAATTTAAAATGGATGTTTTCCAAGATCTCATTTTACATGAATGATTTAGCATTTTGATTTTGCACCCGAAGTAAAATGTCTTGCTTAGAGTTCAAAACAATTCTCACGATGGTCTTACATGTTGTCTTGAATAAATAAATTAATTAATATTTTTAAGTGGAAATTTTCCAGTCATGTTCAGTGTCTTAACATTTGTGAGTTTGTTTTGCAGACTGATAAGAAATCCTCCAATGGTTGTATCACTGCAATAGGCAGAATTGTTCCATCAGATTCCTTCAGCAAAAATTTAACTTCATTCTGCTAGAAACTGGTATGCAGCCATTCCGGAAAAAATAAACAAGATTTTTTACAAGAAACGTGCATAGTACTTCCATTACTTGATTCTGTCTACATTAGAATTGAGGCCATCCTCATTCTGTCATGGCCATTGTTAAAGAATTTTAATGATAATACCATAGTTTTTTAAGTTCGGTCTAAAGATTCACTGCGACCTGTTATAAGTTTTCTGCTGACTTCCCTGAGATAACAACAGGGAAAAATATTACATATTTAGTAGATATCAATAAGATACAATATTCATAAGCACTGTTCAAATAGTTTTAAAAAATGTATATGGACTTGTAATCACATAAAAGTATTGATCCCACAGGACTGTGATTTTTAATGTGGTAATTCTGAAATACTTGAGGCAAAAGGAATTTAAAATGCCATGAATAACATTTAGAACATACTGTTGTATGTGATACACAGTGAGCATCTATAGATGTTGTAAGGATATATGAGGGCATGGAGGAAAAGAGCAAACTCATAAACAGTGCATTACAACAGACCTTCTGTGACTTTATAATGACAGATTACTAGCAAAATACCAGTTTTGCAAACTGAGCATTTCAACAGATCTGAAACTGAGAAACAGATGAAAGTGTCTGTAGCTTATACAGGAAATTAACAGTTCCTATGCAGTGTGCCGAGCAGTGTGTGAAATCACTTCCCTCTGAGTTATGAGGGAGGTGAATTAGGAATGCAAAATATGTAATTTCAAAATATTTTTGAAATTAAAAAAAAACACAAGACTTTTAATAATGGTGCAGTGTTAGCCAGTAAATAATTCATTAGTTGCATAGAAAAATGTTCTGACTTTATTTCTATTTTCTTTATTTCTGCTGCTTATAAGCATATTTCTATGTGCCCTATATAAGGAGCCAGTGCAGCAACATTCAAGAGCGATTATAACTTGGCTTTTGTCATTCTGGGTGATTTCCTTGCTGTAGGACCATGAGAGCAGGAACTGAACCAATATATGGGAAGGGCTCAGGATTTTTCCGTTGACTGAACCAGCTAAGACCAGCTACTTGGTCATGGTCTGGCTGCTGTTCACTGCTTCTGTAGGGAAGAAAAACACAAGCAGAAGAGGGTATGAATTGGAAGAAAGAGATGGTATTTGGACAAATGATTTACCTGGGAGTAGATGAGAAGTGGAAGCAGGTGTGTGCTGTAGGCAGGAGGGAGGAGCGGGGAGCTGTTGCCTCGAGCTGAGACAGCACAAGGTCTCTGAAAGGTTATCAGAGGGTGTGGGTGAGTGCTGGCAAGCAGCAGCAGTCACAGAGGCAGAACACTTTGCAATGCTGTATCAGGCCAGAGATTTCACTAGAAACATTCAGCTTTGTTCAATGTTGGCAACTCTTCTGTCCCCAGAAAGCAAACAATGTTTTATGAAGCCAGAATGAGGCTGGCATTGGGTACTGCAAGCAACTTTGGGAATCAGCCTAGTGACACGGAAGCACAGAATTCCTACAAATGTCCCAAGTAATGACTCTATAACCATAATTAATTCTTAATGGTGAGAACATTGAAAAGATAGAAAATGCAGGTTTCTTGAGAAGGCTGCTATTTGCAGGGAAGTGACTGTAAGTTGATGCCAAGTGCACACAAACAACATCTATCAACATTACATTTAAAACAGTTCTGTGATATGCAGGTTTGTTATTTGGACAGGCAACCTGACAGCAGAGATTGATGCACCTATCAGAGAAGAATAAGAATATAAATCTCTGTCTTATCAAAAGGAGAATGCAGGGAGCAGATAGGGCTGATGTGGTAGACGTAATCTATTTAGGTTTCCAAGAGACATTTGACATTGCATGGTAGAATAGAATAAAATATCTTCAGGTTAGCATGTAAGGCACAGAAGGCTCTTTTCCTTCCAGACTTCTCAATCTGCAAAGCAGTACACTGATTCCCAAGTGCGGAACATAATTTCTTCACTTATTTTCCTCTCAGCCTTTTTGTTTTTCTACTCCTTATTTTGTCTAGGAAGCTCTTCTAGAAAACCTCCTTCTATACATCTTCCACTTTTTTCCCTTTGTACTAAGTTTATCTTTTCTGTTTCTTTTTATTTATCCTGGTTCTTTTTTACATAAAATAATAGTGCATCCTGACTTGATCGGACTAATTGATGTTGTCTCAGCATCCTGAGTCTTCCAAGGAAAGAATGGGGATGAGCCACCATCCCTTGTGGCCTGAGAAATACAAAAAAGTCACAGAATATTCCCAAATGAAAGATGGCTTCTCTTGGGACTTCCTAGAGATTTATCAGTGATCAGCAACAGAGATTTTATAGACGTATTGAATTAGCCACTTAAGAGAAAATTGAATTCTAGAACTCTTACAAATAACAGTTCATAAGATATGCAGATGTAATGAGAACACAAAAACATTGTCTCACTAACAAAGGTTCAGGTACCTGCAGCACTATTCAGGCTTCTGAACAACTCTATGTAATCGCTTGTTTCTTACATTTTTATCCCCAGGGATCCCATTTCAGGATGCTTAAAGGTAACATTTGGTGAAAACACAGGAAAGAGGAAATGTACTGTCCTGAAATATGTATTAATCCTCATACACTGCTACGAGCTGTCTTCTGCAGATAAATGAAAATGCCTTTGACATGTCACAGGAAATCCCTTGTGTCAATACCCATACCCCTTTCTTTGCAGTTGCATGGTAAAGCAAATCTGTCACTGAGACTGCATCAGTTCTAATAGCAGCCTCCATCAGAAATTTAGTGTGCAAGGTACAAACACATGTGTTTTACCTCAGGAGAATATGAAGTTGTCTTTGGCAGCAAGTAAGGCACTGCAATTTGGAAAGCAAAAGGCTGTAGCAACGCTGATAAGTTTGGGGTTTGCTTCAAATGATCAGAACCCCTTTGCATATAATATGAGGCAGATCATTCCTCAGAACTCTTACACTTCTCAGAGAATATGACTTCCAGGTCAATCAAACTTGCACAATCAAGTTTTCAATATGTCTGTGGATGGGGCCCCCCTTTGGGTCCCTGTTCCATGTTCTTACCACCATCACTGTGATTTTTTTTTCCTTAAAGCCAGTTTGAATTTCCCTTTCTGAAACTTGCATCTCTGCTTTTTTGCAGTTGCTTTGCACCTCTGAATCTAACTCCTTCTCCACAATCCTGCATTAGATAGATGAAAAAAGTCTTTCAGTCCTATAAACCTTCTTGGCTTCAGAATGAATAAACTCCTTTTTTTCAATGCCTCTTTGGTTTTCCAGTTTTTGTAATCTGTAATGGTTACTGCCTGTAATATCCAGAGTTAAAATTTTCACTAGAAAATGTAATAAAAAAAAATTGCCTAAATGTAGTTGTATAAGAGAACTAGGATTTGGCAGGGGAAATGTTTACTTGTTGAAATAGTGCAAATGAATTTTTCTATCAGGTAACACTTCTAAGTAATGAACACAAATGCATAAAATATATCTTAAGAATTTTCTAAGTGCATCAAACCTACCCTTTAAAAAATGGCAATTGCTGCATGAGATAAAATTCATATAAGTTTGGCCTTTCCACCATTTTCTGCCAAACTTAGTCAGGAATTCTAGATAACAAACTGATCTTTGGGGTCTTCTGACACAATATAACAGTGGCAAAATAAATAACCATCAACATCAACAGGTGTATTGTTAATTATGGCCACAGTGACCTATTCACAGCTAAACAGTAGGGCTGTTCAGCCTGCATTTGCATCCTTATTTATGGAACAGTAAATTTACACAGATGTGGATGGCATGAGAAATCAACTATAGAATCAAAGAACATGTTGACAGAGGTGAGCAGAAAAGAAGAAATTTCATTTGAGGCAGAAAAATAAGATCAATTTGTGCTATCTTTCAGAATTAATGCAATCTTATAATCTAAACACAAGGTTCACCTTTTGTCAGTACTGTTGTATAGAAATTTTTTCTGTCATATGTATTACATAGAAATGAAAAATAGAAAGGTTGCTATAAGTAAATAATCTAAACAAAAGCAGCATACAAATCATATTGAGTCAAAACCATCGGTGTTGACTTCACTGATCATAGCACTTAACAAAGGTCAATTTAGAATATTAGGCTAAGTCTGCCCTATTTAACAAAACAAGACCAAGGCACAGTTGGGTTTATTGACAGGAAACAGTCTGTGGTATTAATTGTAAGGAAGCTCACGGGCATTGTTTTACCCTTGCTTCCCCATATTTTTCCAGACAATAGTCATCACATTTGGGGAAAATGTGCCAGTGGCTATTCTTAAGGCTGTTTCTAATAATATTTTCTCCTCCTAATAGGGCAGATAAATGTAATGCAAGTGAAGTGATCTGATCACAGATGCACCTCTGTGTTCTGGCTTTATTATTAATTTCTTAACAACAACAACAACAACAACAACAACAATAATAATAATAATTTCTTAATAATAAGAAATAAGAAAATTCTGCAAATAGAGTTTACTGCCCATCAGCCTTAGAACACCTCATGGACATATCACCACTCTCCTGGTTTTAGTCTGGTTTTTGGCCTCAGTCAGAGTCACAGAACTGAAGCGAAGTACACCTTTTTCCATTTTTCCTCTGTAATCTGTCTGCCACTGGAATTCAACGTATTTTATTTGATGCCCATGAGAAGGACAGGAAAAATCTACTTTCTTATCTGTATGGTACAGCTAGGCTGAGAAGAATAAATGGTCTTAATTTCTGGATGCAACAGAATTCAGCATTGGCAACTCTCACCTCAGTAAACTTAAGAGGTCTCAGTCTGGGATGCCACACCTGAACTGGTCAGTTCTAATGCATGAGCACTGTAAGCTATTACCCAGATGACTACATTTGACCAGATGAATCACTGTTCGTGCAGTTATGCATCTTTGTTGAAAATAAAGTCCTTAGTTCTATTTTACAGAGGGAAGCAAAAAAATGAATATAATAAAATCCCATTTTATGGATTGTATAAGATTATATTTCCTGATTGAAGGAAGTTACTGTGTATTGGCACAGAGAGTTTTTATCTTTGGAAAATCTGATCTCCCATCCTAAACCTCAGGAACTCCTTCTTTGGACAAAGTACTGGAGTTTGTCACCTAATCTTCAGTAGATGAAAAATCATCCATAAGCAATAGCAAACCAACTTTGACTGATGTCTGGTTGGAAAATAATTTTACCAATTTGAGATGATTTCTGCATATAAAAAAGAAAAAGAAAAAAACAGCTTATTTATCCTCACTGATGAATTATTTCCTCAGTAAATAGAACAAAATGGTGTTTTATTCACAAAGTGGAAAAACATTCAACAGAGCAGTGAAGAGAAGGGTTTGAACCCTACACCTAATGCTGTCATGGACTTCCCATGCAGCCTTGACTAAGTCAGTTATCCTCCTTACATCTTCAGTTACCCAGCTGACAAATGAGCAAATCCTAATGCACTGAGTGCTGCGAAAAATAGTTATTACCTTTTGAAAAGCACTCTCTAAGGGTCTGGTGTAGTATAAATGACAGATACTTATTTTAGACAAGAAAGCAACAGATATGACCATTTTGTTTCAAGGATTTTCTAAAGGAAAACAGAATTGTTGTCAGTGTAAGCTATTTTCTAAAATAGCAGCAATACAGAGGTGGATGCTTCTCTATTGTAGGGGAATACAGCAGATGTAAGGCAGCTACTTTTAAGTTGACACATTAAAAAGCTGAAGTGGTTCTGTGAGATAGCTGAGGGAGTGTGCTGACATTTATGCTGCACCTCAGGTTTATGCCATCATTATTCTGTATGCCATGGAACATACACACACCCACCCTAGTATGTGACAGTGCATATAAATTCTTATCAAAAGCTTTGTGGAAAAAATTATAAAAATTTATTCTTAACGTTAATATACTAGCATGAAATTCCCTGTGGTGTGATGAAAGGTATTTCCCAGCGAATACATCTCAGCACAGATCACATGGACTGAAAAGGATTTTGGCATTCTCTGTAACGCTCTCACTGTGAAAGGATCAATTTCTTCCAAGGCTGACATAATAGACCTTAGATGTATCAGAAGCTGCTAATTAAAATAGTCTGCACTTCTGAATGCCACTCTTAGAAAAAAAGGAATGAAGAATGAGATCCATTTCTGCTGTGTATGTTTTCAATAAAAAGGTATGAGTAGAATGAACAATAGAGTTATGTGAATGAGGATGGCAATATATTGCTGTTCATTATTTTTTACAAAACTTCGAGCATGTTCAGCATTCCCCTTCTCTCTCCAAAACTGTGGCAGAGAATTTTGTTTGGATCCAGAGCTGGACGAGGGGACTGACAATTAGTAGAGAACATAACTGTGACGTGGTTTCCCTCTCTTGCTCATTGCATTACTTGCAGTACTAAGGACACAGCACTCATGGCTATATAGCCAGCTGGAGACAATAGTTTCACATTTCAACCAAATCTCATATTCTAAAGGGGAAGTCTAGCATTTCAGATTGTTTTTCCTTACAAGTTACCACAAAAGCATGATTTTTGTAATTATCAGTGAAAAGAACACTTCCCTCAGTTCCCCCAGAAGGATAAACTTGGACTTCTGAAAATCCTGCATGTGAACAAAAACAATTTTCTGATGTTAAATATCATGTAAATGAAATATTATTTCATTTATATACTGTGAAACAAAACAATTTAAATATCAAATAAAATTCAGAACTTCCTGAATGTAAACAAGGACTAGATAACAAATTATAACAAATTATTAGATAATGACGACTAGATAACATTACCATTATAGGAAAATCGAGGTAATTAGGTACTTTCTTTTCCCCCAGAGAAATATTATCCTATTACATTCATACAGGTTATTCCAAGTGTGATGAAACTGTAATTTCCAGTAGAAAGTCATTGTGTAACTTGTTGTTGCAATTGGGACCTTTCCCATGAGAAAGGAACCTCTCTCCTGAGAATTCATCAATAAAGTATCAGCTGGCATTGCTATTACTGCCTGAGAATACTAAATGCTAGTGATTTATGAAGGGCATAAGTCTGTTGTGGTGCATTTTGGGTTTTACCAAGTTTCTGCATTCTTCTGTTCTTTGTTTTACAATGGTTTGTCCCATACCCCATGTTAAAACCTTCTTGGTTTCCCCCAAGTGATTGTCTGGTATCAATCACAATTACGGGTCCTGTCCATCACTTTACAGCCTCGCCTTGTGTCTGGAAAATTCCAGGAAGGTTATCGAGGGGTTGGCAGGATCCCGGTTCCCCCCCACCCCTTTCGTTATTGATTGGTTCTATTGATCGTCCTTTGTGTTCTGGGTCACTCCCCCCCCCTCCCCCCTTCTGGATTGGTTCCAGGCTGTCCCCTTCCCCTTTCCCCACCCCCATACTTAAGGTAAGGGACAGAGAGGGGAACCCGCTTTTGTGGGCTCTGTCTCTGGGTGTGTACAGGCTCTTCATGGACTTAAACCCCAGCTGAATTTCCCACAAGAGTCCTTCCTTCTTCTTCACCATTGCTCACGCTTCTGCCCAAGGCAAAACCCCACAGAGTATTGATACTGCGGCGGTGCCAGAGCTAGTCTGAGACGGAACGCGAGTTCCCTGGGAGCAGCACCGCACCCCCGCATAAGTCTGTCTTTATTTTTTGGTTTTGGATAAACTGAGAAGTGTCCTGAGTTTTTAGCAACAATTTCAAAGGCTTAAACCCTTATTGATACATAGGAGAGCAACATAACGGCAAAGCAAGCTATTTTTTTCCTCAAAATATCTCCTGTGTTAAAAGCAAGTGGACATTGTTCTTAGTTATTAACCAGTCAATTCTGAACAAATCTGGAATCACTGGAAAGCTAATTGTGCTTGATTCAGATACAGTGATTTTTGAAATATGAGCATCTAGTGTCATCAAGATGTAAACTATCAGACATGTTCATGTACAGCTGACAGGTATGACACAGGACCCACAGGAGACCCAAGTCCATATAAAATAGCAGCAAATGCTAGGCAGGAGAACCCAGAACATTTCATATGGTACTAGGTGTCTGTATTGGCAGCTGAATCAGGCCCAGAGGCTGGGATTTATCTCCCCATTAAATACATGTAGCATCTGCATGTACGTGTGACTAAACTTCATATGGCTCTCCCTAGGCAACAGAAACATTTTCAATATGTGGCTACAGGTGTCCTGTGACTCCTGCACTGAACTGTGTCACTCATAAAGCAATGCCTAGGTTTAGTTTCCTGCTGTCCAGGGTAACTTTTCTAAGAGTATTTTGCCTGGCCTCTAACTAGCTCTAGAGAAGAGAGGGTGTGCCTTTAAAATCCTATCATAACACTACTCCTATTAGATGTTTTGGACAGCTGACATGATTAGGATTGAACTCTAAGGCTTTAAAAAAATTAAGCATCTAAATTAAACTTTCTTCATGAGCAATGACCAGAAGAAAGCATATAAAACACATTCTAGACAATAAATGTTAAAATGGCTTTGGTTCGTAATCCCACACCCTCAATCAAAAAAAAAAAAAAAATAAAATGAAGAAAATTCCATTAAGGCTGTAGTTCTATTCTTGTCACATATATTATGGAGGTCCCTTGTCCTTTCCTGTGCTTAGATATTTAAAACAGTCATAACAACAGCTGTTCCCGGCTACAAAATGTGCCTGCAGTGTTTAAAGCCAAGCATATGTTTCTAATTGTACTGTCTCACCTGAGTCCAGTTCCCTTACAACTTATGACAGTCTGAGTTTATGTGCACATGTATTGCTGAAACAGCCTCTGAATCCTCTGCTGAATATACTCCAGCACAGTCATAAAGTCTCTGGAGCTCAAGGATTCTGTCTCCCTCCTTAATATCTGAGAGATGCTCTCAGAAATGAGAAGGAAATTTACCTCCTTCCCTTCTGCCTAGTCTCATCCATGCCAAATCACTCAAGTCTGGGCAAGAATCATTTTGCACCATCCAGTTCTTTGCTATTATAAAGCACAATGGTTGAAGATTCTCCCTGACAACAGATTCCCACACATTTTTGTATCTGACTATTCAATAGAGCCAATTTGCCCCATTCTATGAAGATACCAATTATTTCTAGTGTTGCCAGTATAAAAGGGCTGTTGTACAGTGAAGCTAGCATCTGGCTAGCTTATTTTTTGGTACATTCAGAAGACATTTTTTAAAAGAGAATAGCTCTTTTCAGAATTTAAATCATATTAAATTATATTCAGCAGTGAGCTCTTTATCTCTTCATCCTTTTTTGTCTCTGTCTTTTCAGAGGTCTGCTGAAATGCTCCTGTTCCCCCACAATTTTAATACTGGGATGAGTGGACAGCAATTTCTTGAGTTTCTGTATGTTTCTCCAGCTTATGGTTTCTCTAATCTAAAAGTAATAGAAGATCCTGTATATTTTCAGTGGATCAATGCATTTTTCTGTCTTCACAATTATATCCTTGTTATATTAACCAACACAGAGAACAAACAGAGAACTTACCAACTTTGTAGTCCTTCTGTCCTTTTGTGCACTCAAGTAAGGATTAGGTGGGACAAACCGCTACCTTAAACATTGTGGTTACTTACACACATGTGATAGAAGTAAAGCATTTCCAGAAACATTTCATTTCACAAGGAAAGAGCGTTTTAGCTCCATAAACTTAATCTAAGTAGCCTTCTGAGTATAACCACCTTAAGCTTCTAACCTGAGGTTGGCACCTCCAGAGAGCAACTGCTGAATGAAGAAGAGGTCTAGAGGACTTGCTCTTCTGTGTTAGGTGTCTCATGTTTCAGAATTGAGGTAGAGATGGTTTCAGGGCTCTCTGCAGCCCTTGCCCTTATCAGAGAGTGATACTAATGCAGAGGGATCCGGTTATCTTCTGTAATGAGGGGCTAGGCTCCTTTCACTCAGTAATTACTGAGTTCTGTAGTAGGTCAGCAAAGGTGTTTTACGTAACAGAAAGAAAAACTTATTTAATTCCCTTTTGCTTTAATGTGAGAAGCAATCTATTTATTATCCCCTGTAATCTGAAGTGTACACAGAGAATTCAAAACAGAGGAAAAAAATTACAGAAGATTAGGTTCCTTTTATGATATTTCCAGACATTTTTGTTTCACACTACAGGAGTCATCCTTTAAGGGCCATAGTCCTGTGGGTGTTCCTCAAGTAAGCTAAAAAGGTTATCCTGTCACAGGCTCTGACATCTCTGAGCTAGATAATGTGTGGCTAGGAATGTTGCCCAATCTGTATCGTAGTGCATACAGCCCTTGTGACAGGTCATGGCACACTTTCAAATAATTGCAGAAGTACAGTTATGCATAAACAAGCACCTTACACAGCATTTATCTGTACTTCAAATGGAAAAATCCCTATTATGCCATCCAGCAGGAATACCTAATTTTCTGTTTGTGGAAGGAGCTGTTATAGAAAACCTGTTCCCTCTCAACTGCCTTTTATTTTTCTCTTCCAGAGTCAAGACCAGATGAGTTTGGTGACTTCTAGTAGGGGAAGAACATGGCAAAATAATTATTCCTCTTTTTTTTAAAGATCATTTAATTAACACTTGAGCTTTTTTGGTACTCTTTTTTCCATGTGAACTGTGTTTATATGTATTCATCTTCTCTGGAAGTACCAGGAATCACAACTGTTGTAGAAGCTGCTCACAAAAACAAGGACCGATCTTTGTCAAGATAGGTCTGAGAATATTTTATATCTTTTCTGACTTGATAAAGTAGAATGTTTAACAACCATTTTTTTCTCCTTTATTTATTTTCCTTTCTTTATTTTTTCCCCTGTATTTTTGTTCTATCTTTTTTACTGAAGACTAATATTTTCAATAGTTTGTGGCTCTGAAGAATTCACATTTAAAAATACCACAGCCTGGAATTAATTCATGTAACATCAGCATGCAATTGGAGTATCTAAGTTACCAGCACAAGTCTCTGAGGTTCTATATATTTATCTCAGCCAGGGAAAGACAGGTATTTCTGACCCAACCCTTACATGAAGTGAATCATCTTATGCATACTTTCACTGCATTGATTCCACAATGAAGCAAAGACACCCGTGTTCTTGTTACAGACACCTCAGGTAGGTCCCTGAAGTTAAATGAGATAAATCTAGATTCAAGTCACTGCAAGAAATACCAGTGAAAATATAATTCTACATTCTTAAGAGAAAGTATCACCTTTGAAAGTCAAACTGATGGCAGATACACTAGGAAGATCCATTTCTTTCATCATATAGTACAGAAAAGCAGATGGCATTTATTAAAATGCTGTAATAAGTTTGAGAAGCCCCAGGCAAATTGACAAAGCAGCAAACAAGATGCGAAATTACAAGTAATAAATCAGTTCAGCTCAGAGGGAGAGAGGTTCTGCAGGGGATATACACTGATAAAAAAAGGAGAGAGTTAAGCTTTGTCTGTGATGGGGAACAAAAAAAAACCAAAAAACAAACCAGTAGATTTAGGAATGAGACAAGTACATTTATTACACTTAGGACAGAGTTGCAACCAAAGTCAGTGAATCTGCTGGCCAGACATAGAACGGAGATAATTATGGGAGGTAATATTATGATATTCACAGAAGGGCTTACTACTGTACCATTTAATTTCTCTGATGGAAACGTAAAGAAATACAAAAACTTTATGTAGGAAAAACATCCTGCCAGCTCACATACCCTAATGGACACGAAACTTGCTCTTGTTGTTTAGGGAAGTGATTTTGGGATCATTGTGGATTGTTCATCTTCTCATTGTTCAACGGAGTTTACAAACATATACCTGGTGCTGAAGTGGTGGTGAGAGATAAAGAAAATTAGACAAAAATTACAATCTAGTTTTGAGGAAGTCCACATCTTGAATGCTATGTGGATTATTTGGCTCACTGTGTCAAGGACATGTAGCAGAACCAAGAGCAACACCAAGAAGGAAAAAAAAGATGACTGAAGGGATGAAACTGCTTCTGTACAATAACTGAATAGATTAGGACTTATGGGCTGGAGAACTGATAAAACAGGAGTGTTATGAAAAAGACATAAAAGATCATCAATGTCTTGCCAAGAGAGGAAGAACTGAGAACATAAATTCTCAGTATTAAATTCAGGATTGTTAAATTCACAGGATATGGTGACGCCCAATTGTAAGAGTGTCTTTAAAAGTGAAATACGTAAAAATTATTAGACTGCAAGTACTTACAGTACTCCTGAAGATGATTGTAGCCCTTATCACCACCTAATACTCAAATTATCACTGAATGTGCAGGGAGAAGTGCACTTTTCCTACTCTTGCTCTGTTTCCAAGCACCCACTGCTAGATGGTCTCATGTGATATCCAAAAACAGTGAGAGATGCAATCTGACTAAAGAGGAGTGTGGAGAGAGAGAAAAAGCTCTGAAGTCAGAAAGATAGACTTAGTATATGATTTCGTAATTCAAAGTCAGTAAGCAATACAAAGTTATGGGAACTCAGCTGTTTAATTTCTGTCAGTATATCCAAATTGAAGGAAGAAAATTTAGTCTTGTTCTTATTCTTGAGAAAGAGTTTCTAAAAATCACTCAACAAATCACTGTGATGTTAAAACTGGTGGCCCCTCCAAAGCATCCTCAAATCCACACACTTGGGCAAAGCACTATCTAAAAAAATTAAGAGCAATATAAACTTGAACACAGATGCCAATGAGCATGTAAGAGCAACCAAGAGTAACCAAAGAGAAAAGCTAGAAAATATAATGAGATTTATTTATCTAATACTATCACTGTACTGGTGTATATCTAGTTGGGAGCAGGGTAGTTGGCCTTAAACAGCTGGTCATGGTCCTATCATTTTTTCCCCCAAGAAATTTTATTTGTATTAGAAAGACATAAAGAGGAGGTTGTAGTAAGGTAGGGGTCAGTCTCTTCTGTGATGTGAAGTGAAAGGACAAGAGGAAATTGTCTTGAGTTGTACTAGGGGAGGTTCAGATTAGATAGTAGAAATTTTTTTTCATTGAGAGTTTAGGCATTAGCATAAATTACCCAGGGATATGGTGGAGTCACCATTACCATCACATGGTTTAGGGGTGATTACAGTAGTGTTGGGTTGATGATTGGACTAAGTGATTGTAGGTCTCTTCCAATCTTGATGAATCTGTGATATTGTGATTCTGTGAGTAAAAAAACAAGAAAGGGAGGCAAATGCTATGATGAGAAGATATATGAAATCTCTTGTCATAAGACATAAAAAATCAGATCCAGTCTTATAGCAGGTCACACACAGATTGACAGTCCTGGTGTAGTCAAACTACCCTCATTTATTTACAAAATCAAGACTTAAACATATTATCATCTCCATCACATACCACAACTAGCTGCAGGCTCATTTGCCCTAAAGACCATAATGAGATATGAATATTGTGTTCTCAGTTCAGCTAATGATCTCTTTAGTGATAAAGTCACTAAATATGATAGCTTGTTTTTACTACAATAACAATAGAAATCTATTGACATTTTAAAACACTATGATAAACACTGATTTATTTTTGACCTATGGTTTGGGGTTTCTTTACAGAAGCCTAATACCAAGCAAGCCAGGACACAATTTCTTTAAATTGTTTGAAGAATACGTTTCCTGTTTCTCTGTGCATGGGTACATTCTTATCTGGTGGACTATCTAAATGAAGAACAAAACAAAACAAGGGCAGCCTTCATTTAAAAATGTTAACAACAAAACCATTTAATAACAGAATGCAGTTCTTCCTTTAGGTAGTGTCCTTTGGGCAAAGGCTCAGACAAAGCTTTCAAAGGCATTGTTCTCTGAAGCTAATTGAGTTAGTTGTGAAATATGATCTAATTCAATCTTACTTTTGCCGAAAGAAATACAACTAATAGATTATTTTTGTTAAACTCCACATTTTGATGTAGAACATTATTTGAAATAGGGAGATAGGGTCAAATCATTTCAATAAAGGATGCACAGAATTATGAGGCATTGTAGCACCCTCCTACCTCTGCAGTTTCTATTACCATTCTCTTAAAACCTATGTTAAAATATGTTAATCATCTGCTAGGTACAATGCACACAGGAAAAATAAATACAAATTGAAAAAATACAAATAATAAATACAAATTCTGACAGTTCTGAATTATTAGGACTGTTCTGTCAAATCTAAAACTGATGGCAATCTAAAGATGATTATCTTTTCAGTAAAAGAATCAAAACAACACAATAATGCCAACTATTTCGGAGAGGAATCATAATAGTAAAGAGCAATTTTACAAAATGCTACCATTCCAGTTAACAAATCAGCTTTCTGAATTTAGTCAAAGACCTCTTTTTGTACTTTTAGAATACCCACTTTTGAAATTCACGTCACTGGAGAGTCAACGTCATGGCTGAAGAGCAAATTTTTTCAGTTCCTATGTGATCAGTAAATTGTTTCTTAAGATACTAATGTTTCCATAAAATAAGAGCAGATACAGATGGTTAGTTATCCATATAGCACCATAAAGGGTTCTGAATTCATATGCACTCACAGAATCAAAGTTGCAGAGTGAACAGCTATAGCTAGGACACTTTAATTTATTTCAGCTTGTATAGGCTGTGGGGCGTGGGGAGAGGGGAGCTTTGCCTGCAAATAAGTGAGGCTGTTAGGTTGAAAGGTCTCCACATTTTGGACCTTTGTGGATTCCCATTCCCCGCTTTTAGGATACCCCAGAGAAAGCGATGTTACACAGAATACTAATTTTGTGTGGTTCCTGCAGAAGACAAACTGTGGCAGGACTGTAATGCATGCAGCTCGCATGTTTGAAGGAGGGAGATAAGCGACACCTGGGTACGAGTGCCCTGTTTCTGTCTGGCCTTCTGGATTCAAATCACCCATGGAGGAATAATCCTTGCTCCTCTAACAGGGGACTTCTCTGTAATCAGACTAGTTTTAAAGCCCCAGAAATTGTCTGTCCTGTGGACCATTTGAAATGCAGCTCTAAATTCTGCCTGTATGTTCTTCTCTATGCAATCCGTACAATCAGAAGAAAACTTTATTTTTGAATCACAAATTAACTATGAAGACAGGGAGAAGAAACCTGCATTATATTTACCATGTTTCTTGCATTCCCTGAAGGGCAATTAAAAAAAAATCTTATCACTGATTTTATATATATATATGTGCTTTTTAAAATTAAAAGTATGTTTTAAAGAGGGATTTTTTAATTTATACATTATGAGTTTTTATTATTTTGAAAACACTCTTTCTCTGATGTTGATTGGCCAAACTCCTATGAAGATATGGTTGCAAATAATTTGGTGATATTTAAAATAATCTGTAAATAGGAAATAAGGTTACCAAAGGCATGATTCCACTTCATGTAGAGACCTTGAAATAATCCATTTGATAGAAAAAAATCCAAAAGTAGTGACATAAATTATTCACTCCAAGTAATTCAGCCAGATCTAACGAATACAGTAAAGTAAAGAGAAGTTTGCATATTGCACAAAGGGCTCATTTAAAATCCTTTATCACTTTGTTCACCTCTCCTGCCCTTCTTCATCTTCTTTGCAATTCCAATAAGGCTGCAACATCACTGCTGCACAAAAAGCATTAGTGATTCTATTTAAAAGGTGCCAACCCTGTTGATTGTCTGCCTACCCCATTGTCAGTATAGAAACATCCTATGTTTATATTCTGAAAGAGATATGGGAATTATTTTGGTAATTTAGTGCTTTTTCCCAAGTCTGTACTTCTAAACAAGACTAAACTATTGCTGAGGTCATATGGTATCATAATATTTTTCATTTTTTGAATAAGGAGATTATTAATTTGGACTTCCATGAAGGTTTTCAATTTTGAGTTGTCATTGCAACTTACTATGGAGCAGTAAAAAGAAAATCAAACAATCAACTAAATTAGCAAAGCAAAATAACCCCAAAACTTGCTTGGTTTAAAGCATAATGTTTCATTCCCCACTCACAGAATGACACTGAGATACACACATGTCCTTCAGGTTACCTCCATTGTATTTCTTTGATTTCATTCATACACAGAAAACACCTGTGCCATGGCCATGCACTACATCTGGTACCAGTGCTTCTGTCCAATTCTTCCCTACTCACATCCATTCTGTCAAGACATGACTGGATTTCTGCAAGATTCCCAGGTAGGCTTTGGCTTCTGAGAAGACGGATTACTCAAAATTACAACTGAGTCCCTATTGCTAATCCTGTGCTGGCCTGTTCTGTTCACTTGCAGTATGATTTTCCACACTAAATACCCTAATATTTCATGTATTATCTTAAGGGGAAGGGCCTCAAGGTTTTGGTTTTAGAAAGTATACTCAAATCCTTTCAGCTGATTATCATTTGTGAAAATAAGAATGGGAAAGCAGGTGATAGATTTGCTGTTTGCTCTTGTTTCTGTTTTACCACCCTGAAAAAAACAGTTAAGTCCCTGTTTGGTCAACAGAAACACAATTTGTCAAGGGTTATATAACCCAGATCTCATAATTTCCAGTGCTGGGCTAAGATCTGTTTCTTACCTTTCCAGATGATTAATGTTTTCAGTTTGCTGTACTTGGTCTCTTTAGTAAATGAGAAGAAGAAATGTTACACAAGAGTGGTTATTTCTGTGCTTTTTCGCAGTCCAATAAATCCTGGAAGGTATTAAAAATCAGGCAGAATTACATGGAATGATATCTGAAAAATTTCTGAGATGCTCAAGTGGTTGAACCATATCATCAGGCTACAAAATGGTCTCATGAAGTGTATGGTAGACCACCATCTCATGAAGAACTTGGTATAATCTTTATCTATCAGAAAGTGAAAGGAGAGAACACCAAAAGATTTCCAGTATGGACTGAATCTGAGAAAATTTCTTGGAATCTCTGTATCTGTACTCATAATTCAATAAAGATCTTCCTGGGTCTACCTTCCAGTTATAGTGCATACTAAATGAGGACTTGAAAAATGAGATTAAAATTCCCCCAAGTGACATATTCTTACTCCTTTTAGGAAACTAGGAAACTTAGTTGTTATCTGAAAATGTAAAGACTCCTCTGTTACAGAGCAGGGCTGCTCATGCCTGATGGGTCGCCTCTTCACTTCTCTGTTGCAGAACACATAAATCCTGTCATTCTTTGGGCTTCATTGCACCTTTAACAGCTGCACGTTTGCACATTTGCTAATAGTACCTTTTTGTGTGGCCAACATCCCCTTGCTGACACTCTATTTTCTTTTCTTGACACTTGCTGTTGACTCTTGTGAGGGGGAAAGAACTGAAAGCCTTGGCATTTTGGTATGTGCAACAAGCCAATAGCTGATGAAGTACAATTACTCAGACTGTGAGAAATTACCGCTTATATTGGTGTGAGGAACACTTTCGGGACTCTCACTCACAGCATTGTCTTAATGCTTTTTGAACTGAGGCTGGATCCTGAGAACCAGGACACCGTGTATCACCATGTATCACCATGTATCACCATGTATAACCATGTATAACCATGTATAACCATGCCACGAGTGCTTACAGGGCCTTACTGAAGAGCAAGCCTAAAAAAGTTGCAGACTCACTGGCCAGTGATAGAGTCAACTCCAGTAAGTAAAATAAATCACATTGTGTCAGATTAGAAGACGTATATACTAGCTGTTGCTTTCAATGCTGCATGGAATTCTTGACAGACATAAAGAAACAAAGTTGTTATAGACTGCCATAATTAAAAAAATCAGCAATGTTAATAAATACAATCTAATCTTGATTAAATTATAATGGATTCTGTTACACACACTATTTTGGAACAAAATGTTTTCATAATTATTTTCAAGCCAACTTGTATCAAGTCCATTCTCTCTCATTTTTCTCTTCTAAATAAAAATAAATTACTACAATTTTACATGTTAGATTTCATAGACTAGTTGAAAGAGGATGAAGACAACATTCAAGATGAAGCTGAACATCTATGGGGTAAATCCTGTCAAGGTGGAACTCAAATTCATCTGTAAACAACATTTCCTTGGTCGTCTTGTGTCACAGTTCAACTCGGCACACTGCTAAACACCATGCAGCTTGCTCACTCATCGGGCTGGGGGAAAGAATCAGTAAAAAGATAAAACTTGTAGGTTGAGTTTAAATAGTCAGTCACAAAGCAGCGAGATGCCCATCCCACATCCCTCCACTACCACTAGCCAACTCCACCCAACTTTATTTACTAGCACGATCCTATATGGTGTGGAATATCCCTTTGGTCATTTGGGGTCAGCTGTCCCAGCAGTGACCCCTCCCAGCGTCTTGTGCTCCCCGGTCTATTCACTGGCAGGGCAGCATGAGATGCTGAAAAGTCCCTTGATTTATTGTAAAAACTGCTCAGTAACAACTAAAACATTGTAGTGTTTTCAATATTATTCTCACCCTAAATCCAAAACATGGCACTATACCAGCTGCTGGGAAGAAAATTAACTGTATCCCAGAAGAAACCAGGCCATCATGAACACAAGAACATTTAATTTATCTTTATCTTTAGACCTATTGTAAAAACACATAGATTAAAAATCCAGGCTCTGCAATGCCATAGTTTGTTAGTGAACCTGCAGCATCACAGTAGACAAAGTTAGGCTTCTATCAAATACAAGGTCCACATGACATCTTTTTTGCCTGGCTGTCAGTCAGCTCTATGAATATGTAATTGTGAGTTTGCTTCTTAGCCAACATTTCTCTCTGGGTTTCTCTGGTGCACAACTGAGGATATTCAGGTAAATAAAAAGGAGCTTTATTGGCCTACAATGAAAGTCAGCTGCACCAAATGTATCTTTTAAAATCAGAATGCAAAGAGTAGTTTGATATTTTTTCTGATAAATAGTATTTATTGCAATATTTTCTTAAAAATAGTAGGAGTTTCTATTTTCTCTGTAGTCAAGCATACATTTATATCTCTGTGGTCACATTAAATGATATGTAATCTATTCAAGCTCAACATGGAAATAACTATGTGTGTGTGTGTTAACTGCCACCTTGTTTAACAGCATTTTTTGGTTCTGTGCTAACAAGTAATCTGCATTTTCTACAGCTAGGGAATATAGAACTCACAGCAAGACCCTGAGAGGTCAATCTAGTCCAGCTGCTTGCCAACAGGAGGTGCGATGGTGTGGTGCTTCTCTTGGGGGTTTTACCCGCACTTCCTGGCCAGCTCTGGCACCAGCGTCGCAAAAAAGATACAGTCCTGTATTCTGGAATACAGTTCCCATCCTGTGGGTCCTTGCCTTGGCAGAAGCGTGTTCAATGCGAGAAATAAAGGGATGGAACTCCGGTGGGGAACTTCAACTGGGTTTTATTTACATCCACACGACTTCCTTTCACCCAGGAGTCAGCCTGCCAAAGCCCACTGAGCTCCTGGATTTCACCTTAAATCTGGGGGTGGGAGAGGGGGGAGGTTACAGCTTGGAACCAATCCAGAATGGGAAGGGAGTGACCCCAAACCTAAATGACAACCCACAGAACAAACCAAGGAATAAAGGGGAAGGGGAACGGAAACCCTGCCAGTCATTCGAGGCCTGCGCCAGAATTTTCTAGACATCAGGGTGAGGCCCCGAAGTGACAGATAGGACCCAGGTGTCACATAAATGATGATTGATTAATAACAATAACTGGGGTGAACCATAATGGGGTAAAACATGGGGTACATGGGAAAAACCATTGTGAAACAGTATAAAACAAACAGATGCATATAGAAAACAGGAAAAACCCCAAAACACACCACTACAAGAAGGAGCAACTGTATTCAAAACACTCTTGAACCCTGCAAAACCTATTTATAAAAAACAAGATGAGAAAACCCTCCACAGATATGTACTCTCCATGGATGTTTACTATGCTCCTCCCTGAGCACCCTATTCCATTTTTTAATTATTGTCATAGCATAGGCTGTTTTTTTCCTGATATCCAACACAAATCTAACCCATAATGGCCTCTGATTATTAATTTTCTTTTTGAAACAACCTTTTGCATTTTGAAGACTTATTTCCCCTCTTAGTGTTCTATGGCTTGAACAAACGTGTATTTTGTTATTGTTTCAGGTTTGCAAGAGACATGAGGTCACACACACAACATGCAGAACTTCCAGCATCTCCATTTTTTTGTTTTCTTTTTCTTGCAAGCATTTTGGAAATAGATTTATGTCTATTACTCAGTAGTAAAGACATGGTAAAAAAAAAAAGTCATGCTGCACTCTTGTTAAATGATTAAAAGTTACTTTCATGTATTTCTGTCTTTCAGATACTTTACTGAAAGGAACAATATTGCTGTGTCTCAATAGTCATCATTCCATCTGGAAATTCAGACACTAAAAAGATTCTAAATTAGGTTAGACAACTGATGCAGCATTTTTTATACTCCAAACCATATCTTGGTATTAGTTTTCATAGATTTTTCCTACTTCATGTACATCAATGCAAAATACATCAGTCGCTACAAAATTCTACTCCTTTGCACTTTTAAGTGACCCCCTGCTGACAGGTGAATCTTTACAATCAAAGGATAAATGGAAATAAATGAATAAGGAAACACTAGTTATTATGTTACAGGTGTCTCGTGAGAAAAAATATATCATACTTTAAAAGTAAATCAGGAGTATTTTAAAATTAATTTATATTTTTAAAAATAATTNAAATAATTTCCTTTTTCTCTATGTGTAGTCTTACATCCCGGTTCTTTTATCTTACTTTCCTGCTGCTAGTAGATATTCTCCAGCCATGCCTGAAGAGTCTGACTACATTTAACTTACCAAGAAATGCGTGATCTTATCCTAAGGGAAAACTACAACTACCCATGTTCAAAAAAGCAACAGACTACATAAGCAGGGAGTGTAGTGCATGGCTCCTTTTTGGAGTTTGGGTTTTTTTACTATTTGACATTTTGCCATCTAAAAATGACTTATTTTTTCAACTCCCTTATCTAGAGTGTCTGGTCCACAGTGATGGGCAGATGCAACAGTAGCTAAATCCCTCATACAAGCACTTAAGATGGGTGGATTGAATCACTCTTCAGAAGAGTATCTCTGTCTTCATCAGATATAAAGATACCACCACATCTCTGCTCTTCAATGTTTCTGTTCCTCTATTGACTTTTATTCCCAGCTCTGAGATTTACGCTACTATACTCAAAAGAGGTACCTCCACCAATGTATGAGGCAGACTGGTTTACTCCTTAAATGTATTTCAGTGGATACTTTTATTGTAGTATAACTTCTATTATAACTTCTACTTTTCTTGGATCTTTCACTTCCGTTCTTGAAACTTAGTATGTAACTCCAGAATCATAGAAATTTCCACATCACTTCCTATTGACTCTCACCTTTGCATTTTTCAGGGAGGACTTGATTCTTACAATCAGATTTCTGAGGCAGTATTCCCCCACTGTTCCCTGCTATTTTTTGTGATTTGGGCCTGAAACCTTTGATTTAACAGACATATCTTATACCATGCTATTTCTGCCTTATTTCGATGATACATAAATATGAACTCCAGTTTCAAATTAATTACTTGTGCAATGAAAATGGATGATTCTACTTCATGACTAAACACTGAAAATTCCCTTTATACTCTTGAAACTCCTTAAATGCCTTTGACTAAGCTCTGGTCAAACAGGTAAATGAAAAATTTTTGATGCTGGTTTGATAGTTTCTATGTCACTTGTAATTCAATAACATTCATGTTCAGATGATAACACAAAATGAAAATGTATGTGGCAGAATATTCAACTGCAAAGAAGGCAGAGGACATAAATAAGAAAGTAAACTGAGTAAACAAAAGACTTATTTCTAGTGTAAAAACTTAGGTAACTGTGCTGTTACTGTGAGACAAAGTTTTGACTGAATCTGAAGGTTAGTGTCTAATGAAGCTTTAAGATCTACCACAGCCCAAACGCTCAGTACTTTCCATCATACACTTCTGAAGAAAAGTGGTTGTTTCTTCTGCAGGGACACAGCCTATGGGTTTCCCTTGAGCAGCTCCACTACTTTTTTTTAATTTGCTCTTTAATGTCTTTTTTTGTTCCCATCCCTTTTCCATCCTCTAAAAAGATGCAAGCCCACCAAGATATTTGAAGCAGACTATGTTCCTTAACTGTTTCAGATTCTTTGCTACAATTTAAAGAACGAGTAAATGATGCAAACATAAATTATATCAAACTGAGCATGTTTTCTAAGTGTGCAGAAAAGATACTGGCTATAGACACCCAGTGGCTGAAGGTGAGTAACTGAGGTTGATTGACTGAAGGATCTCAAGTATGGTGATCTTAACTTTGTTGCAAGGGAAAGATTCAGACTTTCTAAGCTAGGATCTGCAAAGCTAAACCTGCGCTTGACTTATCTTCCTCAGTCTTGTCTAGCAGTTGAAAAAGAGTGGACCAGAGTTCTTGCAGGGTAAGTGAGAAAATTAACTTAGCTCTTGCACTCACAAGTGAATTCAATTGCAGACCACTAAAAATCAATATGATCATGTTAAAATGTGCAGTTATAAGGCTTTTGGGGAGGAGCATCTCTTCTGAATTCTAACTGAGCATAGAAAGCGAGCCACCAAGCACTGAGAAATCCTGGGCATGACACAATCATGGCTCAGAGAACAAGAAACTTTCACAGTCAACTTTCACAGAGACACATTGGGTGGGATCTTTGACTTTAGCACAGGTTGTTCTTGACATTTTCTCCCCCATAAAGCACATCAGCTGTCTGCCAGCTGCTGTTGCAGAAGTCTTAAGGTAGATTATCCTTATTATATCTGTTTCCTTTGTGCACATATCTTGGATATCTCAAGTTATATAAGATGACATAATAAATCTTTTCTGACTCATGCCTAGCAAATATAGCTCATCTGGCACTAAGGACAGCAGTTGATTTGGATAATAGCTTTGGTCATGGATGTTCACTGACAGACGTGATATTCCATTAAGGCTTTACAAGGTGTAACCGTGTTTCAGGATGGCTTGTTTCTATTGTGGTGTCAGTCTCAGTGATTCTGCTCCTGAAATGAACATACAAATTCTATAAAAATGAAACATTCACATACAGCACAACTCCCAGGATTAATCACTTTCACCCTTTTCTAGGAGCTGGTTCTCCTCACAAAAACACCACCTGTGGAAGAGACTTTCCATGATCGTTCTGAATTTCCCAGTAACCAGCTTGATGCTTTCTCAGCATTTAGCTAAAATTTTTGTTGGCTGCAACTGAACATTTTCCAATTCTTTCCATAACTAAATAAAATTACCATTGCACTGGCAGCAGTTTTTGCCTCAGGAAGAGTACTGAAGTACCACAGTTATGGCAGCTGCCTCATATAACTAACTTGCTGACAATATTACTTACTTTAAGTAAGGTACTTAATGACTGCTGACAATCTGTATGGACCAGACTAAAAACTATTACTATTTTTAATAAACAAAGTAGCAGCATGGTCTAAGCCATTTAGATGATTTAGACCATCTAAACAATATCCGTTGACTGGCAGAGAGAATCAGTCATAATCTCACCTTCATTTGCCAGCAATCACTTCAGCTTCTTTGGCGGTTTTCTCTGTAGCCTCAAGTGAAAACTGAACTTTGAAAAGAACAAAATGCTAGATAAAGTTAAGAAGACTGTCCAGGATTCCTTGAGTTCTGTGAAACAATTTTCATGCAGCAGTCTGAAACTTGGCTTCTGTCTGAAAACAGTTTTGAGTCATTTCATGTCAGATAACACCAATTTTCCCCTCCTCACCCCAGCAAGCCCAGGGTGACTT
>VZDJ01004378.1:13457592-13534918 GCA_008694505.1 Cyanoderma ruficeps
TAATATAATATAATATATATATATATATAAAAATAGAATAACAGATTAGGAAATTAAAATGTAGTCAGGTGGAGTTGAAGGAATTGAAAGGGAGTCTTTGCTGTTGCACTCTTTCTTGGCAAATAATTCCGTAAAATAATGATGAAAAATGCATGAGATGCGTCAAGGAGTTTCTCACCACCCACTGCACTAGTTCATTTAAAATGCTTCCCCTCACTTGGGAAGAGCTGAAATTGCAGCCATGGTTATTAATAGCTCCAAAGGGGATCTGAAGTAATTTGTCTCTGGCAGGTGTTTGAAGTCCATAGCAACTTTTTTTCCTCCTTCTATGCTTTGAGCAAATGAGATGAAATCCACATGCCGTCCTCCATTTCAAGAACTGAAGAACTGCCACGCATCTACCTCTAAGGGCAGAAGACATAGAAGATAATTAAGCACAATAAAGCAGTATGGAATGCAAAGATCACAGTAAAATTCTCCTAAAAGTGCAGCAGAAAGATGCATAGTGCCACTTTTGATAGCATCTGCTCAGTGAATCATACAGCACCTGGTCTCTCAGTGGTCCAATATATTTATTTATTTTTAATACAACCCCTCATATTATAACATTGCCATAATATCTATATGAAAAAGTTTTGTCTAAAAAAAAGGCTAATGTAATTCAAGAGTATGATAGAGACCGTATTTAGCAGTTGGGTGTAAATCAGAACACAGGAGGATAGATGGATAAGAATTATAACGGTAATTGATATGAAGAGACAAACCAAACAGCAGAAATAGGAAGTCTGTCGTCTTCTGCTAGCTTTTATGACCAGATTCCGTGTATTTTCCTGCTGTGTTATCCATAAGCAGTAACATTCATAACCATTATGTACTATCAAAGCCACTCTTAGTATTAGAGTGAATTATTTCCTTCTGTAACATTTTCCTGTTAAATTAAGCTACAAACTGCACCAAACCAAATTCAACACATTTCCTTCCAAACCTATGCCACCTTCCAAGTCATGCAATGATTTAGGCATGTAACGTTGGTTGCTGTGGACTGAAAAGGGTTAAGTTCCTGTAGTGGTTTTCACCACTGTGGTGGCTAAACTACCACAGTTCCCCAGGACTCAGTTCATGAATATTTGAGAGACGACCCTCTATTTATTACTTTAATACATTCTTTGCCTTGCAATAAGAGGCTTTTCACTATCCAGAATCATATTACGAAATAATGATGCTTTGTTTCATTGAAACATTTCTTATTGCTCATTCAAAGCTATCAAATAGCTATCAACATACTACATATTAATTAGTACCCATGAAACAACTTGCATTGTATTTTATGTCTGCAATTTTATAAGGTAACATCCCAGATTCTCTGCAATAAAATGAAGTATATTTCTGGCTCAAGAATTCAGAGTTTATGAAAGCTCTACTTCAATCTACAGACATTTAATCTGCCTTTAAAGCTTCTTGGGTCACAATATTGGTATTTATTTCTATTAATAATAGAACAGACACTATTTTAGGTGTATAAATAAACTCTGCTAGTGAGTTTGAGCTATTATAACAATTCTATACCCTAAAAGATTCTGATTGCATGCATGTTATCTCTACTTTTTCTTGCTATTGATGCCATTGTATTGCTTTATTTTGCACTTTTCTTGCAGACTAATATTGTTTAAAATTTGCATTTATTACTTTAAAGTACCAATTTACTTAATGAGAGCAAGAGAACAGAAAAAATACTAAGGAAGAAATTAATTACTAACACTTGTTAGCAGTGACAAATAGGCATTTTTCAGTAGAGGCTTAGGTCAGTAAACCTGAGAGAAATGAACCCTGTGACCATAAAATGCACAATTGACACTGCTAGAAATTTAGAAAGAGGAAATCAGTTGAAGACACTGGGTCTGTGTATAAGCGTAGATCACTACCACAGAGATGCATCTATAGACTTTAAAGATGAGAAGTCTAAGTTAATTAATATAGTTAAATACTGCAGTTGCAATTCTCTATTTTTCATTTGATATTGGCAGACAAACCAAAGCAGATAAATCTTCATACTACATCTTGTCAAACACCTAGATAGTAAATTGTGATGTCAAAGTTTCTACTTCCCTGATACATTCTCTCCTAAAAAAAAAAAGGGAAAACTTCTGATACTTTCAAAACCTTCTATTTTCACATTTTCATAAAAATTTTAGTTTTCATTGTTTCACTGTTTCAGTGGATCCAAAAGCTTTTTTTAATATTTTTTTACAAAAATATTTTTGTATTTTAGATTTTCTACACATACCACACACACACACACACAGAGACACCACCCATTAGATCTCATACAAAAATGAGAGTATCTTGCAGCTCCAAAGTCTTTCTGAAATGCAACTTTTTGTTCCTTGTTTTGTCTACATACTATATGACAGATGCATAATATTTAATATATACTAAAACGGTTCTGTCACAAGATGGAATATTAGAGCCTCAAGCCTGCTCTGCTTGCAGCAGATGGAATCAGGCTGTGTTCTAGTATAGTCATGACAAGGTTACAGTAAAAAAAGAGATATATCAATTTAATTATTTTTTTCTAAAGTTATGTGATTGTGATGTGGGACTACTGTACTTTCAGTTAGGTTTTATTTGTAAGGGATCTCAGTCTCTGAGAGTCTCTGCTTGTGCATACTTGAATATTACTAAGCAGGTGTTCATAATTCAGAATATATGTGCTGCTAGACAGGCTGGAGTGTCCCTTGCAATGAAAAGAAAGCCATGGCCCAAGCCCAGCCATGGGCTTTCCCACTTGCTGACAGGAGAGACAACTGAACACTTCATGAATTTAACTCCTACTAAGATTTAAAGGAATTGTCACATTTTCCTTTGTGAGTATATTCAGTTCCCATTAGCCAAGTCACTGGAAATTGGCATTACTCATTTTTAAAAAGCTATTCATCTTCTGCAGCCAGGATTATTTGGTTGGTTTCAAACTTCACGGTGTTTCTCTCATTTCAGACTTCCCTTTCCTTGAGATCACTATTGTATGCACACTTCTGCTGTCCTGCTTCCAATGACTACTGAGTGACAAGGAAAGTTTAACCTTCTTGTGAAACTGAAGTGCTTTTAAGAATTTTGCATTTTGGATTAAACAGTCCTAATTCTGCTATCAGAAGCTTTAACTCACTCTCTTTGCATGTTCTTGCTGGATTGTGAGGTGATTTACATTTTTATTTCTCATGTTCATACCTGTAAATGCATGAATATCTCTTTGTTTAGTCCAATGCTCTTTGCTTTACCATCACATCCATAATGACTGTGTTATGAGGAAAGGGAAGGCTTCCTCAGCCCTTAGGGTGAAGAGTTCTACTCGACTCCTGGTGTTTGTCTGTAAGTGTCCCAGGAAAGTCAAGACTCTTGTGCCCAACTAGACTGCTGGCATCCTGTTAGGGGGGTCCTTCACTGAGCAGTCCTGCTGGATAGGAGGGTGGTTCCACTGGTTTAGGGAAGCACACCCCCAGTGTAAGGGAGACCCCCTCAGCAGGTCTTCCTCTATGTCACTGTGTTACCTGCTGCTAGTGACTGCCAGTGTCTGCAGAGGACTCACACTAACAAGTTAACAAATAAAACTCTCATTAATATAAAATCGTGACAGGTTAAGGTTCAAAGGTTGTCAGTGATAGAGTCTGACTGCAAAAATAAACTTGAAGGAATATACAAACAAGCTGTAATCATGAGGAAAATATTCAGAGTGCATAGATTATGATTGTAACCCAACAGTCGTCCCTAGGGGGGAGAGGACAGGCTCAGCCTATCTACTAGCAGTTCCTCCCAGCAGTTACAATGGAGTCTTCCCCAACTTGTCACCATTCTCAGTTTATTTTATACTATTTCTTTGTGTTTAGGTGGAGCTTGAGTGACTCTAGTCACGCACACCTTTGTTACTGATGTGTGTAAAATTCTCTCACTTCACTTTTAAAGTCAAAACAAATGTAGAGCTCATGTCCAGTGAGGGGTGGTGGTACCTTGGAGGTGGGTAACTTTGGGGTGGAGGTATGTATCAATATTATTATTATTAGGTTTAATGAAGCAAGTTCACCTAAGAGGGTTGTACCCCAGGTGCTGGGTCTGCAGTAGGACACATTCCTTTGTCTTCCTGGTATATGGTTTATCAGCTGCAAAATAATGGGTTCCCTTCCCTGCAAGGATTTTGCAGACCCTGGCTGCAGAGTCTCCCCTCTACTGCACCCTCCATTCCATCCTCCTTGACAGGTGTGTCTGTGTCTGGAGCATCATCATGGACTATGTTTCAAGTCATTCCAACAGCATTCCATCCCTATTTTAAACCCTTCCCTCAATGAGATATTTAGGATCCAAATCAAGCTAAAAATTCAGACATTAGACACAATAGTACAGCCATTCTAGGAAGTCAATCTAATCTAATCTAATCTAATCTAATTCAGTCCAAATTCTAGGGAAACAATTAAATAAATATGGATTTTAAACAGGTGAATTTTATAAACTAAAAAAACCTCTTAATTTTTTTTCTTATTAATTTTTTCCTGCATTGCAGTTACTCTATAACTTGCTGTTGCTCAGCATCTTTTACCTTTAAGAGTACATATATACTTTTTTTTAATCTTAGATTGAATGAAAAGATTGAAATGTGACCAGATTGTAATGACTTAAATATTTTATTATTTGGACAGAGGATATATAAGTGTGCTTGGATTTCTCTGAGATGTTTTAAAAGATGCAAAAGAGTATTAATGTGGTAGGGATGAGATTTCAGAAGTCTCAATTAGTTTATTGATGCTTGCAACACCTTTTGACACCTTCCTTTGAATGAGGAAATACTTGCACCATATGGTGGGACCATTGAAGAAAGCCTAAAGGAACTATTTCTGCTTCCCAGATTGATCCTGCTGATCATGATGGGACATTGTTGCCCATTCAAATACAACAAGGGAGAAAAAAAAAACCTGTGGAGGAAGTTTTTCCATTTCTGTCCACAATTACATTTACTAACCAAAATTTCAATAAAAATGAAATCTGACGAATAAATGCATGAAGATTAACCTTTTTTAATCTGCTTTCCCTCTACCTCTTTTATCAACTGTGCTTTCACTATTATTCTGCTTAACACTGCCAATGTGCAGTTCCCTCAATAGAGGAAATTAGAAGATTTTAGAAGGCTGTCCCTGGATTGGAACATTTTCTGCTTCATCTGCTTACTCATCCTCTTCCATTGTAAATTATCTCCCTCCACACACACAGACACTCTCACAACCCCCTGTCTAAGTTCGATAATGTTATCATTATCAGGGAGGGGAACAAGATGGGGAAAACTGAGTAATTACCTTCCTTTATTAAATTATGCTGCATTAATTAGTTCACTTGGTAGTTCAGGGATTGCATCTGCTCATATCAGAATGGTGATTTTCAGTTCAAAATAGCATCTGTTTCACAGCTTCAGAGCAACAACAACGAAAATTAATAGTGTATGGATTATGTCACAAAAAAGAGAGGTGCTGCATTCATCTGTCTCCCTGCCACTTGCATGTCAGAAATAAAGAGCAGACATCACCTGCCACAATTTCTGCAGGACCACAGAGGCTGAAATAAAATTTTCAATTGAGTTTGATAGCAAATGTAATATTTCTCATACATTTTAAGGGCAGGGGAGATTAGTTTGGTTTCTAAAGACTGTTTGTTTCAGTTTTTGTGATGTCCAAGCTTATTTCGCTCATTCTAATAGAGAAAGATGGCTTTGACTGATCCTAGTATCAATTTGCAATCCCTCAAAACACAGACCACTTTTATTTCTGCTGGAAATAAAATTAAGTATATTCCTTCTTGTCCTAAGAAGCATAGAATTCTTGTAAATAAAAAATACCACCATGATATCCTTTTGGTCTTGTAGTTTCTAGGCCTGAATCAACAATTGGATGTAATTGGTTCAAATACGGCAAAGAATGGCAAGTGAACTCTTTGGCTTTGCTTTCACAATTTCAAAATTACCCGACGCAACACTAGGTGTTTAAAGTGGGTGAGAAAGCTCCTGATGCATTAAAAACAAGGCTTCTTAAAACCAGATTTTATTTAAACAAAAGAGGAAAACTGAAGTACTTTCAGCAATATTGTATCACTTTTTCAGGTAAAGAAACAGAATTTTTGTTGACTGTTGCTACTTGATTTGCTGTTCACAAAACCTGTAATGTATACAGTATACCTATGCATATATACGGCACATATATGTATTTAAAGACAGGTTAAATAGTGGAACACACTAATATATGTTTATTGCAGAATAATATAATGGAAATTAAAGAGAGTTAAGAAACCAGAAGCAAAACGTACATCTTCCCCACAGTTGACCTAAAGAACATGGTACCTCCCTCTCAGTCATCAGACTTTCCAGGAATGGCTCCTGCCCTCCAGGCACCAGAGGTGACAAGACTATCTGGTTACCTAAGGAAAACATATGTAAGTTTTCCTGATTTATTCTGATTCCTTTAAAAAGATAGCCAATGACCTTGCAGCTGCTTGAAATCAGTTTCTAGGAGAATCTTATAAAAAAAAATTGAAAATGACTCTCACTTAAGATTTTGGTTTTCTAATGTTAGCAGCAGGATGCACAGTGGAGGAAATATTGAATGCAGTTTTCCCTCTAAACAGCTGGGCAAGGAAATGGCTCTAGGAACTAAGGAAGGAAAACATGTTTTGCTGTGCTTTGAAAGGTTTGTTCTTGTAAACACTTGAAAATTAACTCATAGCTTCCTTTCTTTCTATGGGTTTTGAATATTTTAGATCAACAAGCTGCTTTGATGTTTTCTCAGCCTCCTCCCTGCCCATCCTCTGCCTCTAAAGAGAAATTTTAGATATAGAATACGCCTTATAGGTCATATTAGTCCGGCTTGAGCTTGTTTCTTTCTGACAGTTTCTTTCACAGAAACAAAACCTCTAAGGAAACCTCCCAGCACTGCAGCTTCCAGGCACACACAGGTCCTCGTTGCTGTTGGAGGCCCCATCACCCCTCACACAACCCCCATTAAGGAGTTTGAATGCTGCCTCTGGCTCTTCCTTTTACATGCTAGTCAACTTTCCATTTAGCCAGGAAAAATAAAAGGAGTGAGAAATATGCAAAAATTCTGTAAGTTGTTTGCATTCCCCTGAAATATTTCTTTAGCTGAAGGGGATCAAATCTATGAAATATAATGAAACCATATGCTCATTATTTCAAAATAGAGCAGCTGCTTCAGGGAGTATTGACAAGATTTATTAATTCTACCAGCACTGCTCATTAAATCTAGGTATCTACATACCTGTCTTCCTCAACAAAACTCCTCAGTAGAAAATTCACCCCTGTGGAGCTCAAACTGATGTTCGTCTTGGCATTCTTCCCTGTATCCTTCCAGGGCAGAGAAGACAATATGCTGAGCTGATGCTGCTGGAGAAGTGGAAAAAATCATCTATGTGGAAAAAGTTATCTAGCGTGGGTACGGTTTGGAAGTCCTGTAAGAGGGATGTGTGTTGGCAAAGACTGATTTTGCCTGCTATGGACCATATGTGCATTTAATTGAGTTTGCAAGTTTCCAGGCAGAAGGCCAAATGGACAGTCTACCATCTGATAAGTTTTTCCCCTCTTGTTCTCTCACAAGCTTTGGGTTCATACAGACTTCAAAAAGTAAAAAATCTATCCTTTTCTGAGGCTGATACTGGGATATGTATAAGTCCTCAAAATAAATTACAGAAGTCCAAAATATTGAATTTACTAAAAGGTTTTAACTTCAACTCTAATACTGTATCTTAAATAAAAAATACAAGTTAACATGTGTGCCCCTCCAGCAGTATTACCTTAGTCAAAATTGCCCCCATGGTTTTCTCTTCTAAAGACAGGGAAATAATTGAAGCAACTTATTTCCAGTTATAACATCCAGGAGCTGGAACAGGCTCAGGGAAAGAGAATTAAGAGACACTGCAAAATCAAAGCAGTCTGAGGAGCTGTATTTGAACAGATGCTGTCAGCTGATTTCCAAATCTTAATCTGGCCTGGGAGCACCTCTTTCCAGGCACTACACCATGTCTCCACTGTTGAACACAGAGGTCAGCAGCCAGTACAGAGCTGGATGCCTGGTTGTCTCTGTTTGCAGTCACTACCTTGATGCTTGGCTCCCTGTGGAGGCTGCCAGAACCTGTCGGTGTGAATTATCCTTGTGGCATTTCCCCTTCTGGTCAGTGCAGACCTGCTGAACTTCATGACAAAATCTGAAGGAACTAATCAATCTCATGAAGACTACTCAAAATTCTTCATTACTAAAATAAAAAGTTCTTCATAAGGGAAGTGGCACAGTATCTTCCAGGAGACAAACCATACAATTCTGCAACGAACTTGACTTGAGGGTTTAATGATTAATAATAAAGGTAATATAAGGACTGATGTTCTTTGTGCAGTGATAGTCACATTCTCAACATTTAGGTGGTTGTTCAAAAAACTTTTCCAGGAGGTCCTTGGAATAGGGTAACTCAAGAATTCTCAAATGAAGTAGGAGGTTGTCACCATGCTGGGCATTTTCAGTGTTCCATTCAGTTTCCAAGGAGAGCTCTCTTTTATACATAAGGTGAAAATCTGTCTCTTTGGATGGCTATAAAGTCTGAAGTTTGCTGAAAAACATCTTTCTCATTGACAGAGAATCATAATCAAAATTTCCTGAAAATGTTAGAAATGAAAGAGTAGCAAGGGATGTTAGGCCCAGACTATAAGGTAGTCTGAAGAAACTAGCAAACGGCAAGCCATGAATGATGATCAGAGCTTAGACTTTACAAAATTTATATTTCATATCTCAGGGAACAGAGAAAATAAAGAGCCCATGGACCATCCCAAGTGTCAAAGCTGCATTACCCTGCACAAAGCTGCACTACCCTGAAGTTTAGTTGCCATTATCCTGAATTTAAGTTGCGTGTCCCTGCAAACCTCTTCTAATATTCTAGTTTGATTCTGTTGCCCAGCAAAAGAATTGTATGAAAGAATTTTGAAATTGATAATTTGCTCCTTGCCTGCTTTCATACTTCCCCCAGTGCTATGTGAAACAGTCACTCAGAGCATCTTTGCTGTTTCCGTTATAACAATAATAAGCACCATTGCTATTGATTGCTTCTCGCAGCTAAAAAGATAATTTCAGGAACACAAAAATATCTAAAATAGTCTAAATTTTTTTACCTTCTTGTATTTTTATTAGGTTATAATTAGATTTTTTTTTCATTGATCACAAAGGAGTCATAACTTTCAAAACAGGGATGGACCTATGTTTGTAGTGAACATGAGTAAATTTAATGTGGTTGTAAAAAGAAAAATGCATTTCTGAGGAGAAACAGTAGTGTGGCTACATTTCATTAAGCTCTTCTCACCAGGCATGAACTAGATTCTGGCAGCTATATGGGGAGGCATGAATGCAGTCATGCTTTCTTGCTTCTTAAATAAAATAAGCCTATTCACAACCAATTTGTTATTTTTTTCACAGACATTTCTACTAGGTTTAGTTTCTATAGCACTGTCTGAGATGGTTGAAAATCTTTTGAACTTTTATACAGTTATGAATAAATGTAATTTTCACTATAAATGATGTTCAAATAGATTTCTGTTCTTAAAGAAGAAAAATATATCTTGCTTTCATGTAATTTTTATGACAGAAATAAACTGCACTCCAATTTCAATTGAGGTCAGTCTTTGACATAGACTTGTTATAGTTTTTTCCTATTAATTAGCACAGTAACTAGGAAATTGTAATGAATACACCAAGTGGCATTTAAAGAGCAAAGTGAAAAAAATTAAAAGACTAACAACATACTTCTTGCATTATCTGCTCAAAAAAAAAAAAGACAGAAAATGGAGTTGTTTCTGATCTGAGTCAAGTTACTTATAATATTAATGGAATACAGAAAAATATTGCCTCTGTGCCTTTTGGTCCAAAAAGAGGACACAAAATGTTTCATGTGGCTGGGTTACTTATAGATGAGTCCAAAAGCTTAGTCTGGCATGAACTTTCTTAGCAATTGTCATTGGGAAAGAGACAAAAAAAATGCAAATGGAATGTAAAGTTCATCTTTTTTATCTCTCCCGTGGACTATACTTGTGTAGGTATTTCTCTGAGGTTTTTGATTTATAGTAGTAGCAGCTGTCAGCCAAAAGCTACGCATGAAGGAAAAGAGGTTTGAGAATACATCAGGAGATTTCAAGAACCTCAGCTATATTTCATAGTGATTATTCAACACAGTGAATATTTAGGTGATTTTTGGTGGCCATCAATATATATTTGAAATGCCTTCAATGAAGGTAAAGTGTGCGTTACTCAGTGGACCTGAGCGGATTTTATCCTGTTTAGTTCAGAAAAGTAAAGGTATCACAGAAATAGAAAGATATCACTGCCATAAAAATATATTAGAACTCATTTTAGCCATGCTTATGTTAAAGAAATCATTGGCCATGTTATCATTCCTTAGTTAATTTCAAACACACACTATGAATACCTAAATATCAAAATTTTCTAATAAATTTCCCTAAGTAAATATTTTTATTTGTTTATTCTTGGAGATAGTTCATTTTTAGCAGGCTTCATTTTTTTAGTTGATATTTTATTTCTATAGAACATCTTTCCTGTGTTTTGAAGAAAAATACAAGTTTGAATCCCTACAAAACTTGTCATTCCTAGAAAAGATTCAGCCATTGAAACAAAGACAAAATTAACAGATTATTATGGATTGCAGTTAAAAAAAAGGTCCTGCTGATAGAAGTCTAATATCAAAACTTTATGACTTTATGCTGAAATTTGCTTTCTAGAGGAGACGCCTAGAAAATTTCCTCTCAAAATTTGCTCTAAACCAGCACAGAGTTATAAATTAGGGTCTTTTGAAACCACATAAACTTTAAATATAAATGTTTAGAAACACCACTGAAACCTAGGATTATTGAGAAAGAATAGGATAAAGACAATGACAGTGAGCCTGAGATTTGTAAAATGTTGAAAAGAAGGTATTGTTATTTGTTCAAAATGTTTCCTTTTCTTCCTCCTACTTTATCCCAGCACTCTGGTCTGGGATCATCCAATGTGAAAGTTAGCTTGCTGTAATTTATTGTGGAAGTATTGAATAATTCTTAAAAATACCTTCCCCCCCACTCCTCCTTCCCAGGCTGTACCTCCTGCTCCTAGAGGCACAGGGACAAGGGCATGGGATTGTGTCAACTCAGTGTGAAAGACTTTTCCAACACCATACACAATTACTACATGGGTTTCTTTGAGAAAAATATATGTAGAAAATAAACGGAATCTCAGAAAATGCAGGTGGTGTAAGCTAGGATGTGTTCTGAACAGTTCTTTGATTATATATATGTGTATATATTACATATATATTACACAAAAGTATACTGTCTTCCAAAGCTTTAAGTGCTTTTGACATTGAATTTATGAAATGAATGTGTCAGTGGCATAGAACATTGTGCCAGGGAATAGATCAGTAAAGAAGAAAAATAAGAAAGCTTCAATTATTATCAAATTTCTTCTGATTTTAGATTTTAGTTGTTGATTCCTGAAGACCTGATTGAGTTTTAGGCTGTTCATTTTATGAAATGTTATATAATTCTAGTACATAATGGTGTGAAAATTGGGAAAATAAAGTGTTGTGTAAGTGAAGGAAAGCAGATTTCTTTTTTTCTTCACTTTGGCTACTTCACTGCTCCTTCTCCATTGCAATGAAAATGTTAGACAGTTCCAACAATGTTTTCATGGCCTATTCATAACTTAGCAACAACATTTGTTTAGGAGTCTATAGATATTTTTAAAATGCATACTTTGAATTTTATACTAAAAGTTGAAGAGCAAGGGAACATATGGTCAGGAGTTTTATGAGTCTTTAGGCTGCTAACTCTTAAAATTGCATACAGAATTAAATTGAGCACAGAGAAACTTACTAAACAGTTAAAATGTGCAGGCAATGAGTATCTGTAATGTCCCTTGATATACAACAGAATGGCAAAAGAGAAACTATAAACCGGCCTTTAAGTTGTTTATAGATTTTTAGAGGCAGATTTATTTGTAATCTTGATTCAAATGGAATTGAAAAATCAACTAGCTAGTCTTACCACCACTGCAAAAGCTTTAGGATTCTTTGTTATTGTTTTGCAGTTTTGTTTTTGGTGGTTTTTTTTTCTTTTTGACTTGGGAATTCAAAGTGTCAGAGTAGTGGATTACATCAGGATCCAAGAATTCTGGGTACTGCTGCAGACTGTCTGTGTGATCTTGGCCACATAGTTTAATTCTTTTCCTTATAAAACAAGACAACAGTACTTTCTTACTGTAGAGTGGTACTGTGAGCTGGTTTTACTGTACAGTAATGAGGGATAACATTGATTCTTTACTGGGGAAAAATGTTTTCCTGGAGTATCTTAATTCTCTAAGACACACATTTCTCCATAAGCAGATATTAAATACTTCAAGAATGTCAAGTGGAAATTATTTATAGATTTTTTTTTCTCATACAGGCGGCATTTGACACAATGTTATTGTCATTTTTATTCTGCTTATTACTTCTGTCAACTCAGTTTCTACAATGACCTGTTGTCAATTTTAAGAGAAAATCATCCCATTAATTGACTGCACAATTTGGACACAATACTTCTGTTTGAAAGGTGTTGTGACCTTTCACTTGTCTGCAGTAAGAGTATTGTTTGTTTATATTCTGTGATTTGTTGCTGAAGAAGACAATTGTTAACAGCAACTACCATTTAAACTGCTTAATTGAATGAAAACCAAACTGATTTTCATCCTCAGGCCTAAAGTAGTTATAGTCTTTGGTTTCCTTTTGAGTCGTTTTAGGGCAAGAAGAAAAATAGAGAGGGCTGAGTTTTGCTATTTACACAGCTAGGAAAATGGTCTGTATTGAAGGGAACAAGAACTTGTAAAATAACAATACTGTTGCTCTGTAGTAACAAATGATGCTAAGTTAGAACAGCTGCAGTAATTTTGATACAGCAAAACTACTTATAAACAGGGCATTTTGGCCTTCAAATCCACGTTTCATTTCAGCCCATAAGTGTTTCTTCTTAGACCAGTTATTTCCTTTTGTAAAACTGGCACGAGCAGTGTCAGAATCTAATTCCTTCCCTTGATTCTCTTTTTTTCTCATGATCTGTTCTTCCTTCCATGTCTTTGCATCATCACCACTCCTATCAGCTAACTGCTTCCCTGGCACAACTCCTGAAACACATCCTTTGAATGTCAGCATCTCTCAGCAGCTTTATGAAAAAATAAACTGGCTGGGGTTTTTTTCACTTTATTTTTTTTTTTTTAAATTTCACTACATTATGCAATAGAACAAAAAGTAAACAGCCATTTATACACACTTTTCAGATACGGAATTTTAAACATCATCTTTTGCATTGAGAAACATCTTATTAAGGCAAAAAAATAGTGTGTATTTTATTAGAAAAAGGTTTCTAAACCAGTGTCTACAGCAGACCACAACAGAGGACTTACTAGGGATTACCTTTTACTGTTGTTTACATAAAATAACTGTGACACAACACACAATCATTATCCTCTTATAGAAGGGAATCATGTAAGATATGAAGTCATGCTAAAAAAAATTAAAAGGTGCAATAGCAGATTTGCCCAATATATTAATTTTTAAAGTATCACGGAATATAGCTGACTAAAAAGTGTTGCATTTAATTCATTGAATTGACAAACTTTTCTTGCATGGATTGAGAAGCAGTGAGTCAAACACTGCATGAATTAAACAGTCAGGCAATACACCACAGGATGATCACAGAATAAATGAACAAATAAATCTCTGCTTTAAAAAATACTAATTTGAGAGAAAAATTCAAGAATATTTCTGTTTCTGTATTCTTCAAACTCAAGGATGATCTGGCTCAGCTACAACAACCCAATCAGCCAAATTGTTATTAGACTGATGAGGGCACGGCTGTCATGACTATTTTCATGTCTATTTTCACATGGGTTCTGCACCACAGGAAAGAAATCACAAAGTGTGTATGGAGAACAGACAATGGGCAAGGGCAAAGGCTGTACTGAATGTGTCTGATCAATGAAAGATGGTGGCAACACTTGCAGACTGTGGTGCCTCACAGTATGTTGTCCTGTTCCCTGATCACTCCAGTCAGGGAACATTTTGGCAGGCACAGAAACCGTCTTCCAGCCCATCTATCTAGAATTCCTTCCCAAGCAAAGAGTGAGGAAGAAAGGGAAGAGTGTGGAGCAGTTGTGAAGGTCATGTTCAGTCCTGGACTGGAGCCACAGCTTAGGTATGTTCCTGTATCTGACTGTAAGATATTGCTAGATCTAAAATGAAGGTAAAAGATGGTAAAGCATTTTATAGAAAGGGAAAAAACCCCAACATTCTGAGAAGGGCAAATTAAACTACTTAGTTTCACTTTCTATCATGAATAATTTCCATGAATTAATGCAGAAAATATACTTCTGTTTTAATAAACCCAGCACCATTTCCTGTGATTCAGTTGGCTTTGTATCATGATAGAACAGAGGGAAAAGGGACTAACCCTTGCACCATTTTGTCTGTTTCTCTATCTGTTATGCATAAAGAAAGAACAACACAAACACCAGAGCTGTCTGTAATTGCTGAAGTCACCTGAGAGCTGGAGCTGTTGAGAGAGAGCCAAAGGATGGTACAGTGAAAAACCAAAAGAATTGAAAATTAGAATGAAACAGGTTGCTTAGCATGGTCCTTTCTTCTGTCTTTTTCAGGAAGAAAATCGTCAGCATAAATCACACTCTTGGGCTTCTTATTTTTTTTCCTTCTTTACATCATTAAAATGTATTATGTGAGAAAAAAATGAAAGACAGTAAATTACAACATACGAATATATTCTAGATTATTTTCTCCAGAAAAAAATCTAGGTTTTTCTAACTAAAATCAACTTGCAAATTAAAACAACACATGGTTGAGATTAATTTGAGAAGTGTACTGGTATTCTGAAACAAAATTTTACTGGAGATCCAACAATGGACTCTGGCCATCACCTTTCCAGAAGTGAGAGCTACATACTCTATGTTGTGCTAACAATTAAAGCTTAGTCATAAACAAAACATTAATTTTTTTTTTTTTTACACTAAGACAACAAAATGAGCTTTAAACTGATTAGGGACATTTAATTTCAAATTTCTGATAACTTGAAAAAGCCTAGAAAAAGGAAACTAGGATTTTAAAACAATGACCATGACTAATAAATAAATGGATCTTTGTGGCCTCTTTGAAACCCTTCAAAAACGGTGGCAATATTTTTTAGTAATTTCCTGTACAATAAATTTTGAACCCAGATATAAGCTTTCCATATTAGGGAGAATTCATCAAAGAAGGGTTTACACTAACTGGTAATATGGTTTACCCTAAAACTTCTAAAGGTCTTCTATGAATTTTAGGTCTGACCCTGTGGAATAGATTCATTCACAAATCTAGATATACAGACTGTATTTCATCTATTCTGCAGCTGATAAGGAGGTGAAACACACTTGGTACTTTCTGGGCTGGCAATGGGAAGTTGGAACAGGACAGTCTTAACATAATCAGCCAGTGTGCCAGCAAAGTATGAGCATTGCAGAAGTAGCATCTGCTTCTGTTTTAGCATGCTGAACCTTATTGTCTCACCATTAAGCTTGATAAATTGTCTTTGGTTACCTTGGCTATGAGGTGGATTTATCCAGAAATCAGGAGAAAGCAAATGGCCAATAGTTCAAGTAAGGTATCCAGAAAAACAAATTATTATTGCATCAAAGGAACAGATTTCCATGTATCTGGAGTGGTGCCCGGTTGAAAGCAAACAGAAGCAGAGTAATTCTGCAGTGAATGAGTCATTGGTACAGAAGGGACCTACCAAACATTTGTCAAACTGAAGCTGAGAACAGGAAATTAAAAGAGAAAGGCAAGCAGAAGAAATACACTGGTAGGGACACTGAAATAATTTGTGAGAATATTCTCCCTTAATACAAGAGACGGTAAAAGCTGTATCTGATGAGTTAGACAACCTGAGTTTTTCTTTCTGGGTTGCTGCTTGTAGACATCAGCTTGTTAGGGCCATATGCATGGATAGACTCGTCTGGGGGACAGGGCCCACAATAGCACTAAGTGTTCTCAATATGACAAGAATTTGTGCCATGTTTCCAGGTGGGAGCCAAGAGCCAAGTCAGGAGATGAAAAACATGGCAGTACTTTAACATGGCAAACTTTAGCATCTGTACTCATTGTTGCACAGATGCTAAAGTTTGATGGAAAACATGCTCGATAGCATTTGCCATTTTAAAATTGACCAGATGAAGACAGCAGGGAAACCTATAACTTTTGCTTCACCACTCATACAGTACCTGCCACATCTACCACTACCTTTGTCTATGAGAAATGCTTACAAACTTATTTGAAGGATGATGACACCTTTGTAAAAATAAAGTTTGCATTTCTCAGAATCTATTAAATAGAATTAGTTGTTTTTGTAGCATTAATTTTGTAAGAACATAAAAACATGTGGATTACATTTTTAAAGGAGAACCTAAAGACACATGGATTGCATTTTTATGTGCATTGGACCTACATCAAAGCTCATACAAGGAGATTAAGAAAAGCTGCAGTCAAAGGAAGGGTCTCTGTCAGTATGGAGAGTGTTACAGTCAGACCCTGGCTATCAAAAATGAGTACAGGAACACAGGCTTTAAAAGATCTAAAAAGTCTCAGTGGATATAATTCTGTAACTATTCTGTGATATAGCTCTCTGTGGACACAATGATACAATTAAAAAATTCTGTTCCATTTTTAGACTAAATAAGAGGATGATTTTCTTTTTTTTTTCTTTTTCTCTTTTTTGAGAACTGGTTACAGCTGTCTTCATCATCATCCTCTCCTTGTGTGCCTGTTTGAAAGTTAATTGAGAATTTCATTCTGAAGTATTTTCATTACCAATATCCTTGAATATGATTATACAGTCATCTTGCATAGTTTATCTCTGTTCTTATGCTAAAAATACTTAGAATAAATTAACTATTGTTTAGGATGACTATAATGGTGACAAATGAGCCAACCAAATTATCCTTCCTACTATACCTTGCAAATTAAGTATAATATGTAGAATTATACTGTAATAGAAACAAGAGCTGTGTTCACATGCAAAAGTAAAAATGGCCTTATGGTCTATTTAATGTACTCACTGTAGAAATTCTAATAATAAATAACTTAATTTGAACAATTGGAATAATTGAGAGTATGAACACTGAGATGTCAAAAACATATTTGTAACAAACAAATATTAACTTCCAATGAGATAGACTATATGAAATAGACCTGGGTTAAGATCTAAGTCTGAGCAGTTTCAAATATTTGAGCTCACTTCCAATTACAGTCTCACACTGAAGACACTCAGCTAACAAGCCAATACAGTTCTCCAGTGGAGAGCAATAAAATGTAGAATGTGTTGCTGTTTACTTCACAAATCACCATTCTGTGAGTTGACACATGCATATATATATATATATATATATATATTACACAAAGAGAATCACATTTAGAAGGTTAGCAAGAAACCAAGGCATATATTTCAAATCTGAATTTTTAATTCCTTTTAAACATTCAAAATTAAGTATGAGATGTGTAAAATTTTTATTTGGATCCTAATCAATTTTATATATATTTTTTGCTGTCTTAAAGGTTCAGGATTAAGTACAATATATGTATAATTTTTTTTCCTTTGGACATTAAGTTATTTTATGTTATTCTTTAGCTGTCTGAAAGAAGTCATACACTGAAAAACAGCACCCAAAATATTTCTGTGTGTTTTGTGTGTAAAGAAACAGACAGCTAAAAGCTAGACCACCTTTATTATTTTGTTTTCTTGTAATTTTATAAGTCGTATACATAGTTTCTATTGGTTTATAAAAAAGAGAAAAGGAAAGTCAAGGCATTGTGTCAGTTTATAAGCATCCCTTATTAGAAAAATATTCAAAGAAAAATTGCCAGATTCCAAACATGATTTGGAGTCCAAAATTAGGTATTTATTCTCCCCAGCAGATCCCAAAGGAACTCCTGGTGCCTTAGGAGAATGTTTAAAACAGACATACAGTGGTAGAGGACCTAGCAGCATGCAATCACCAGCAGCTGTCACTGTGCACAGCTCCACCAGAAAGACAAGACATTGACCCTCATTCTGTCCCTCAAATACATGGAAAAAAATTTCATTATCCTGGGGGTAGAAGCATGGCCGTACATCAAGGCCAGTGAGAGTCTCATATTTGTAACCCAGTTTTCAGATGGTGAGAGTTAGACTTCTGCCTTCTGTGCCTTTTACACCGACGCGCATTGTCTCGTGGTTCCTTTGTGGTGGTGTTCATTCCCTCCTCCACCTGCTGCCTCGGTGTGCTGCTGCCTTGGAAAAACAAGCACATAGGGAAAAGAGCAGAAGGAGGAGGATCATGATTTTAGCTTCATTTTTAGCTTTTTTGGGATATGGTGATATTTTTCAGTACTTTTTTTAATACATATAACTCTGACACCAACCTGACTAGTGAAATTCAGCTTTTTGTCTTTGCTTTTAACAAAAGTCCCTCTTTCACATGTAGTTTCCAGCCTAACAGGGCAATTCACAATGAGGTCAAAAGAAGAGTGTGAATTCAGGTACTCTAGCCAAATGCATATCACTCCATCTGTGCAGTGTCCTCTCATTTTAAAAGGGCAGATTGCGATAGGACGAGGAAATTTTTTTAAGCTAAAAGAGGAGAGATTTAATGTTATGAAAAAATCTTTACTGTAAGGGTGGTGAGGCAGTGGAACAGGTTATTCAGAGAAGCTGAGGATGATATTTAAGGTCCTTTCCAACTCAGACGATTCTATGATTCTATGTTGAAGTGCATAAGGCATGCCCTGAGAACAGTTGCTAGATGAAAGCTCACTAGGAAAAACTGTGGAGAACCCAAAATGGCTGGATAACTTGCTGATAATTTCCTGAATACTTCAAAGTCCTGCATGTGAAAAGAAAATATTTCATGGACCTGTGACACCTCCAAGGCTAAGCAGAAGTAAACCACCATTTTTCATTCCTGTGGTTTTTATTTTAGGGACTTGGTCTTAGTTAAGTCTGCTTTAGCCACTAAATCCTATCCGAAAGTTTATTACAAGCTACTGGAACTGTCAGAAAACAAGGACAAAAATCAAGAATATTGGTCCAACAACAGACATATTTACAGTTTGCACTGACCTCATATATATGTAGGTTTAAAAATATTCAAGTTATTATAACAGAGTATAAAGTTGTACTCAAGCAGATTGACCTCATTGTAGTTCTCAAGGTGAAACAAAAAATGAAATTGCCAACAAACATATTAGAGTTAGTGATTAATTGGCTCTTTATACACACTTGGGAACACTGGGAGACAGTTCTGATGGGAAAGACATGATTGCTTCTGATTACTCTGCACTGTCCCATTACAGAAGTCCAATACCAGATTTCAGTGGAAAAATAATCACCATAAATATGTGAAGTATATATCATGCAACCATCATAAGTATCCACAGTTACAATGGAACTGAATTGCATATTAAAAAAATTACACATGGGATGTCCCTTTGAAACTTCCTTAATTTATATTACAGATGTAAGAGTCTTCAGAGCTCAGGCATTTGAAAGAAAGATCTATTGAAAGGGAAAAAAATATCCCTGTGAGGCTTTTAAAAATTAAATTAATTGCATTTCATCATGTTTTAAAATACCAAAACATGCTGCACACTGTTTATCACAATGAGTTAATAAATTTGATATCAGGACAGGTATAGAGAAGCTCTCTTTTCTTACTATCTTTACTGTTTGGATTGTGAAAAGATGGGCTCCTTCAAATTGTATGTGAAACACGGGAACCGTACAGGATTATTCCTTTCTGCATTTAAAGCTTGCTATATTCCTGTACTCACTGCCTGCATAGGTTGAAAATGCATGGGTATGTACATGCAGTCAGTTCATAGAATCAGGGAGTAATATTTTGTAAAGTGCTATGATATGTTGGGACATTAGGAGGGATCATTAGGAAAAATAAATATTTGAGAATTGAAAAGTATGTCCAGAGTTCTGGCACTCTGAAGACAAATAAGGAAAGGACAAGAATATGTGACCATGAATTTTACAACTACAGCCTGTGCAACTATCATTTAGTAAACATTTATTATCATTATTAATAACGTGACATAAATTGGAAACAGCAGACTTAATCCATATACTTGGCAGATATATGAAACAGCAGATGGTACTTTAAGTGGGATGGGGGGAATGCCCAGCAGACACCAACACAGCCTGGCCACAGATCTGGCATTTATATAAATGAGTGAGACAAAATCTGGACCTAGTAAAGGCCTCACATGTATACACTTGTGTACAATTATTTCTGTGTATGCTAGGCAGATCATAATTCTGGCTATGACATTCTTCTCCTCTCATCTGGGAAATGTTCCAGCCATGTTCAAACTGGGGTTGTGGCAACATAGCCACATAAAATCCTGCTTGGGAACAGGTTACTATAGAAGACTGCCACAGGTACTGCCTATATGTGTGCTCCCTGTGACACCAAGGAACAATGTAGTCCTTGCTTGTGTCTTGAAGTAAACAACATATACCTGCAATATATCACATTAAACCAATGACTTCCTATGCGTGGTATAAGTGTTATATTGTTCCTAAATAAGCATTTTTTCAGAACACTTTGTTAATGGATACAGGTGTACTTGATGCCTAAAGAGGCTACCTGGAACAGAGGCTAGACAGTGTTAAAGGAATAAAGAAGGCATTTAGTAAAAAACACCCTCAAATGATATACCTTGGGCAGTGCAAGAGCTCAGCTGAGGCTACACCCGAGATGGACCCAAGATGGACAGAAAGTGGGTGACCAGTCATGAGTTTTCACACTTTTATAAGTTTTGTTCCATTTACATATTGGGGTTAATTGTCCAGTTACAGGTTCAGGTTGTGAAGTCCCATCCTCCCAGATTGCTCTCTCAATTCGCTGTTGTTTATTCATTTTGGGCCTGAAGCTGCAACTGGACCAAGTGTCCTTGGTTCTCAGGCTGGAAAAGGATTGTTTTGTCTGACTAAACTGGGAAGAGAACTTGCTAACACTTTACATGAAGTTCAGAGTTATATACTAATGCCGTACAGAGTCTGGAAAATATGAAAGCTAAAAGTTAAGGCATCATACTTTGCAGTCATCTGTAACTGTCATCCACACAATGTAACCCCTATAACTCTAGTTTATTCTACCTCACATAAGGCCTTATTTTACTTATTTGTCATTTAAGAGAAAGAAGAATATTCAGAAAATTGTGTGATTCTTTCTACTGGTTGTATAATCTCATATATTGCTGAAGACCAGAAGACCTGATAATAAACCATTATTTTTTTCTTAGTAAGGCACATTCAGATGAACATACCTAAGTTATTTGTATGAATGATGTTCCACTTTGGACAAAAGGCTATACTAATAATAACTTTCCAAAATTCAGACAGTTCTGAATCCTCAGGACTCCTTTTTCATTTCTTGGGAAAGGACTATTTCTTGACTTACTTTGATTGTATTCACTAAAAAACCTTCTACAAAATGAAGATTTTATAGGTACATAACACGGATGGATACAATTATAACATATAATTCTGATGACATGCTGATAGGCATAAAAAAATATGTCAAGGCGTGTTTGAAGCAATTCCCCTATATAATCAAACTTCACATAATGTTGCACGCATACAGCTGTCAAATTTCTAGCTGATTCATAGATACATTTAAAAAACAAACTTCAGAACTAATACTAACTGTCCAAGACAGTGATACCTATTCCAGGATACTAAGAACTAGAACTTATTTTAAAAGTGATTTTGTGGTATTCCTATGTCGGAAAACAGCTTTCTTTTTTTTTTCCCTAGTGTAATCCAAGATCAAAATACTGTAAATACACAAACAACTGTTCTTTGTTTTTTAAGGTTAAAGATATCAGCATTATAGAAATTAGACTAATGATACCTGTATTTAAATTCATAGTATTCTCCTGACATTCAGTTCCAGGTCTACAAATTCTTAAATATTTTGTAGCCTGGTCATGATTAACTTTCATCTTTGTGGCTATAAGAACAAAGATATCTTTGAAAATTTATGTAGCATTTTGAAAACAAGTTTTGTTTGGGGGGCTGCTATTTGACCTGCAGTATGAAGTTACTTCTCACTAGGACAAATTTCGGTAGCAAATTCTGATGTAAGATTTTTCCTCGCTAGTAAGAAGACAGAGAAAAAAAAATCCATAGGCATTATTGGTGATGAAAATACTTTCTTCAAGGAATCATTTTATAAGTCAACCTCCTGGACAACAGCATGGCTTTTGGCGATAGAAAAGCACTCATTTTTACCTTTCACCTTACTGAGGGATTTTCCTCTCTGTTCATTTTTCTTCACCATTACAGTGTCCTTCAGGAGGGTCAGCAAGTAGTCAAATATGTTTGTATTTTAAATCCCCCTGTGAACAGCATAACTCATTGCCTCTACTTTTCTGAATGTGATCCATTATAAGCAGAAGCACAGTGAAAACTGTTGAATTCAGTGACAATCACAGATCCTTACTTGTCATACAAGTCATGATGTGTGTAAATGCTGCCAAATGACCAGGGTTCAGAATGAAGAGAAGATAAACCTGAATAATAGTCCCAATTATTTCATCTTCATAGGCAAGAAATAGGCATGTACAGTTCTCATCTTCCTCTAGTACTGGTAGGCTTTGGGGAAAAATTCTGTAAGAACAATGCACTATTCTTCCCATGGCTTAGTGTGAAATAATATTGCAAAGAAAAGAGAAGCTGAAGGACAATGAAAAGCTTGGAAATTATACAACTGATTCACAGACTTTCTCAATGGAAAACTGTGTAGTGCAGTATTTAATATTCATGTTAATTTACCACACAAAATTATTTTAGTAATTTATATGCAACAGGTTCTATTTTTCCTGATTTGCTTAATGCTGCCCCCAAAAAGGAAAATGCTCCACCCACTTCTGCTGGCAACTTTTAGGGCACGTAATGGTGGGGAGATGAAATATTGTTAGGAAGCATGGAAATCAATTTCCATCTCTTATTCACTGGAAGAGTACACTGAATACTGAATGGTTCAGAAAGAGACTTCTAGACTTTAGAATAAACTAAAATATTGGTAGTTGAACAGTCACAAAATATACTAGACTGCAAATAAACCACTTCAGAAGAGACTTGAGTCTTAATAAGTACCCCTCAGAGCTGGATCCTCCTTGCAGGGCTCTGAGTTGTAACCCCTCTTCAGGGGCTACACCCACTTTTCTTTGGATGAAAAGGAAAGTCTCATTCCGGTACCTCAGAGGTCAGAGCTACCATGCAGGACAGAAGAGAAGCATTTACAAATCTCTGCCTGAATATCAGGGCCAGGGGCAGCAAATATACTGCATGACCCAGGAAGGACCAAGACGGGCAGGAATCTGAGACTAATGCAGCCCCCAAGTCAGAGAGCAGAGGCTGGATGGGTAAAGGCCTCAGGGGAGACTTGCCAGGGTACTTTTAGTACTCAGGACCCAAACACAGAATTTTCTGCAGATGTCATGATTTATAGAGATCAAATAACTAAAACTCTCTGTCAGGCTAAGACCCTTCATTAGTCTCAAGTGTTTTGGAAAGATACTATGTATCGTAAGATATTTAAATTTATTTTAAAGTATTCAGCTTTGTAAAAAGATTTATCTTGAATGACCCAATCATTACACAGAATTAAAACAACAGTTTAATGGCATTGAAGGCATGTAAAGTGTGTCAGGTTTCAATTACTGAACAGAAAAGGAAGATGACAAAGTTTTGGCATTAGAACACACACCTCTAACAAGGAGTTATAATGTTCTGGACAGCAGGCATGGGCAGACTTGAATTAGTCTGATTAATAGATCCTTCATGGACAAAGTGCTGTATTGAAAGGACTGTGATAGATAAACCATGAATTCTGTATTACAATCTACTATTCATGACAAAAGTTCATGTGTGCTTTTGCATCACAAGGATCATTATTTACTTGTGGAAATTTGAGAAAAATATCTCATTGAGCAGTCAGGATGATGGAAAGATCAGTCAATTATGAAGCTGCATTCTTCCAAACATATGCAACAGTAGTGTGCAGTAGGCAAGTTACAGAACAAGCCAACATTTTATTTTTTAAACTTATTTAAGGTTCAGCCACAAAACTGCAAAATGTCCTGATGTTGAACCTAGCATAGTGTGATTTCTGACAAATACTTCCTCAAATACACCAATAAGATCAAGTACACCTGGAATTATTAACAGCACAAAGTTAGACTCACAGTCTTGGAAACCTATCTTCCTCAGTTATTAGCATGGAGAATCAGATTGAGAAACATCTTCTTCCAATTCTTCCTCCTAAATTACGCTTTTACAAGGAGTCCAGTATAGTACAACATCTACTGCAGGAAAGTATATATTTTCATTTTGAATGTCACAAAAAAACCACCCAACCCTAAACTGGGAATCAGAAAAGTAAGAACAACACTTTACCACTTTTTTCCATCCCTCTTCTTTCGAATTACAGATTGTCTGCCACTGCTCTAAGTTCTTAAAAAAACCTAAAATCTTCTCCTTTTTTCCCCCCCTACCTTTCTGAGATTAAAGTGAAAATACATATTAAGAGCAACTCCATATAGGAATGAATGGTTTTCACTATTAAGTTTAGACAGCCAAACAGGCAGAAAATGTTTTCACAAATAGAAATGGTTGATGCATTCTAAGGTGATCTGGAATTTACCAAGTATCAATAATGTATTACTATCTATTGTCTGGAGGTTTTGAATACAGGAAAACAAGTAGGCTATTCCTCAAATCATTTGGGGGAAATAAATTGACATTTACCATTTTACCTAGTTCCCAAAAACTAGACTTGTGAAAATAGCAATATTTGAATGTACCTAGGTCAGAAGTCATAGACCTACTGTTTTTGTTTAATAGTTGATTCAGTTTCACAGTGAAAAAACCCTGAAATTTGTCCTTTATTTTACATTGGTATTGAAGATACTGTCTCTTCCTGAATTTTTCGTCAGCCCTAGAGTCCACTGGATTTAAATACCTGGATCAATGAGATTAAGTCCAAGGTTTTGCCACTTCCGAAATGAAAAAGGGTCAAAATAAATATTGGAGGCAATAATGGTTTTCCTGAAGAGTCTCTCTTCTCATTCTGTGTAGGGTGTTTGTTTGCATAAATTCAGCAAAAGACTACAATTACCTAGACTGGTCTAATGGAGTTTATATACCACAGACTATATAATACAGTTTCTCTTATAGAAATGAGTGTTCCAGCTTTATATATGAAAAATAGTTATACATACTTCTTCACAAAACTTAATAAAGAAAGAGATACTGCTAACATGAAAACGACTTAAATGAAAAGTATTTCTCCATAGTCATAGCCATGTGATATAAAACAAACAATAGAAGTAAATTTTCATGATACCCTTCAAATACCACAAATATTCAAATCATTGGTATTCGGAACTTTGAATATTCAAACTATTCCCTGTTCATTCTCCAGATTTCTGGAATTAAACCTTACTCAGTTGCCTCAATTAAGATTCAGTCTGCATAAAATTTTACTTGCATAACATATGATGTCTGCATTTGAGACAAAAAATTCAACAACCTGTTTTGAAAAGCCTGCCCAAGTGAAGGTCACAGCATTCCCACTTTCTGCAGTGGATTCATAATCTCATCTATAATGGAAGAAACATTTTATCTGTTCCAAAGTACTGGCAGGGAGTGTTACAGAGCATTTACAGAATATCAGAAAATGTGTTTCTGGGTAATAAAAATGAATAACGTCATTGCAACCCTTTTACTCATTTACAAATGCATGAAATATACAAGCTTCTTACAAAAAAGTTTTGGAAAGAGAAAAATTTATATTTGATCATTTCAATGGAATTCCTTAATGGGATGTTCTGATATTGCAATTTAATCAGAAATGAAAAGAGAAAAACCCGGACACCTGAAACTAGTATAAGAAATGCCTTTATAAGTAAGTCATCTTCTTCTAATGCAAAGTTGCAGACTGGTGTAGCTGTCTTTCACGTTTGTGCACAAGGCCAGGCACACTTCAACACTAATCACACACCTCTGGAAAACATCTCATGCATATGAAAAACAATTCTGTAGAACACCATGTAGGATGGGAATGGACAAGTTAAGCTTTTAAACCTTAAAAAAAAATTAGGGACTGCAGAGAACTGAGACAAGAAATATTTAGTGTTGACATAACCTAATGTTCATCCTGTAAGAGGTCCCATACTCTTTGAGATATATGTCTGGAAGAAAGAACCTGACTTCACCATTGCTGATCATTAAAGGCTTGTTTGTTTGACCTCAGCATATTATTCATGTGCAGTTGGTACATGGATTATATGATTTGGAAAAGGACTATGAAAAGATGCTATATAAATGCTCAGTGTTTATTTTGATTATCACTGTAGCTAATATCCATTACGCAATTATGATAATCAAATGCCTTTTCAGCCTCAAACAATGCATAATGAAATGACAAATGGTTTTTATTTGTAAAATTTCGACTAAGTTGATTAAATAATTACAAAGCATATGTGTAAATATAAAATAAATCTTCCTTTATTTTACAAGACATTGCAAAATTTGAAAAGAGTCAAGCTGTACTTCACTAATCATCACAGCTCGCACAGTGAAAGCTCCATCTCTGATTCCCAAACATGTCACTGTTGATCTATTCAGGTAGAGGAATTAGCCAACAAGAGATTGAATTGTCAACTAAAAAAGAACTGTAAATATGATTTTATCTTTTTGCTATAATTATATTAAGGAAAGATATTTTATTTTCAATTATTTGCTAACCCTGTGAATATGTAACACTTTTGGGGATTTCTTTCACCTTTACAGTTAAATAAGGTTCTCATTTGCAATATTAGAAGGGCTTTTTCAATTGAAAATATTAAAAATATTAGTGATTTTAAGGACTAACAATGAAATGGAAATAATAACTAATATCAGAAAAAGAGAACTGGGAAATGTTTACTCATAAAATATGATTAAAAAAAGAAGGGCACATGCATTTCTCCTATACTCACTTTACTCCAATAACCTTGAAGTGATGGTAGAGGAGGTGAGGGAAAGGCACCCCATCTCACCTAACCTCATCTGAGAGGCAAAGACAAATAGAGATAGACAGACAAGTACTTCCAGATGTCAATTCACTTAAACTCTGGCTGAACTGCTCTCTAAAAGAGCACAGAGTGGAGGGAAGCATTGAGAAGTTTAGATCAGATGTTTGATTTCAAGGCAGCTAAAATCTAGTTATATGAAATCAGTCGTATGCAATGACACTGCTATTGGTTTTGAAGCTTTTTGTCTGGGATTTCTTAGAATTAATGACAGGACAATGTTAGAGTGTTATACGGAAAACGCTGAAAATCATTGAAAATATGATGCACGTATTCAGGTAGAAACTATACTTGTGCTTAATATGGTTTTATTTATTTTCATTTCACTGACTTTTCATGTCCTTTTCAGCTGCTAAATCAATACATCAAGATATATTTGAAAAAAAGAAAAAAGAACCAAAAAGAGTATATTTCCATCAACAAGGCATTTCTTCTGAGAATTTTCATGGGTAATCTCTGTCATACAAATTAATAAAATAAACATTACCCTTTTTCTATCCAGAATCAGGTTTAAAAGAAAGTCAAGTCCCATCACAGCGCCAATGACACTGGAATTTAATTGACTAAACCAGTCACTTTGAGGGTTTAGGGAATTTTCTTTTTTTAACTTGAGAACAGTCATTATTATTAATCTTTCACGGAAAAATGCACTATTATTTAAATAACTGAATAATTCCTATGTCTTGGGTAATAGAGCCTAAAATATTCCATTTTCATCTGCTGAAAACAGTTGGGGGGGTTGTTCCTTTTTATCTCTTGTTTACTCTGGAGAGAGGGGGCGGGTGCCTTTTGATAATGGCCCAACAGGTTAATACCAGGTAGGGCATTGTTCTAATCTTTCTTCGGGCCATTACGACTCCCCAGGCTTCTTATCTTTCTCCATGATGGGCCATTACGACTCCCCAGGCTGTTTTCTTCCCCAAGCTGCTTCCCTTTGTGAAAATATACCCATATTCCATCATCCTATTGAGAGATGCTCCACCCAGTGGGGGGAGCCAACCATTCCTACCTGGATAAAACTGGGACTCCAGACCAGGATGCTCTCTTGCTTCACTCGATTACCGGAGGAAGACTGGACCCTTCTCACCACCTCTGGACCCTTTTGGCTACAGGATCATCTCTACCTCAACAGAACCACATCTGCCACTCCAGGAGGATTTACTTTTGGATGGCTTCCAACACCCTAACCAACAGGGCATCAGGTTGTAGCTCTGACTTTGTCAGGGCTTTCCAGAATTGTTGTTTGTTTGTTTGTTGGTTTGGTGGGGTGGTTTTGTTTTTTCTACCACATTTGTATTATTGATATTCCTAGTAAAGAACTGTTATTCCTATTCCCAATTCTTTGCCTGAGAGCCCTTAATTGCAAAATTAGAATTTGGCGGGGGGTGAGGGGTTTACATTCTCTATTCTAAGGGGAACCCCAGTTTCCCTGGCAGATACCTGTCTTTCTAAACCAAGACACCTACTTTAAGGACTCATGGCCACACCAAATGGTACATTAGCCTAGTGATACCATGGGATGCAAATACTAGGCAACCTGACACTTCAGCAATAACAGGAAGTCTAGTCACTCTGTTGGTACTCAGAAGAGGACTGAGAAGACTTTTAAAATAAGAACTAAAGGAACTGTACCACCTTCAGAATGCATCATTGGATTGGATCCACTCAGCCTGGAATCTTGTGTATTTTGAAATTCTACAGCATAAATCCGTACACCAAAATATAAGCGACACAGCTGTGGGACATAAAAATCAAGCTGTTGAGAAACACTTATGCATTTGAATTTTTTCCTGACATAATATTTCAAAATTGTAGCAAACATTTTTTTTACATGAAACTCTGTTATTAGCTCTTTTATGTTAGATAACTGAGATTTTTCTTTTTCTCATCTTTTTTTAGGATGCACTTAACAGACCAACAATATCACATCAATGGTATCCAGAGAACATAATTCTGGACTACAAACACTGCAATGTCTTAAGCTAAAACAAATAATTATTTAACTTGTCAACAAAGAGATGGCTTTCAGCTGACTTAAAACAGAAAAGAAGTTTTAATATTTTCACCTAAACCCCATAATCTACTCACTGTTAAAAATGAAAAACTAAAACAGCCCTCTCAAGATAAGTGTAGTTCACAATTCATGCACTTTCTAATTTCTGGAGACTTGGAATTCCAACTTACCTCTTATAAAACATTGAGGAATAAATATAAAAATAGTTTTCTCTAATTAATAAACAGTGGTAAGCTGTCTATGGCAACGGGGTTGTAACTGTATAGATAATCTTTAAAGTCTGTTCCAACCCAGGCCATTCAGTGATTCTGTGACATTGTAAAACTGTTCTGGATACAGAACAGGTACCAGGATGTGACTGAGAGTCATAGTTTTTGTAAAGGAGCTGCAACTGTGACCTAAATGCATGAAATCATAGTACCCATACAAGGTTATTCCACAGATATGAATCTTCAACAAAATAAATCCATGCTTTTCCTTTTTTCTCTCCTGACATTCCACTGCAGTTGAGCCTAATTTGTGTAGCAATAATATTTGTGAATAACTGCAGGGAGAACACAGAATTAACAGTTTGGTGGGTATAAAAGAGTCTTACTCAATTTTTATTGCTTTATATCTAAGCAGCACACTGGTTTTTGAGAGATCTTGAACAAAGAGTGAACTGTGCCTAAATTCTTTGTAGTAGGACACAACCCAGAACCACTTTGTTTAGACAGTCTTGGTGACAGCAAATTAGTGCTAAAGTTATACTGCTACTGTGTTCTCAAGGGACTGATTCTACCAAACATTTTTTGTAGAAATTTTAAATCAACACAGTTGAGACCCATGCCTTTGACATGAACGTAATTAATATCATATGGAGACAATTTATTATAAACTTCTTAATACTTGAACAAGCATCATGACCCAAGAAACCCTGTCAAATAAAGTTATTTTTTAGAGTGCCAATTTAGTCGTGCAGTGTATTGTCATCAGTTGAGATTAATCACAGTAATGACATGTTTTTCATTTAGAAAATTATTAAAAATTACTTGAATATGGGACAGGACGAGTAACTTTCTAAGTAAAATTATATAAACATTTAAAAATGGTAAAGAACCCATCTGAAAGGTAGGTTTTACATGATTTCTATTTGTTTGGAAAAAGGAAGAATCAAAGTGAGGATGATGCATAGGCAACTCTCCAAAAATATTTATTTACACATATATACATGCTTGAAAACTTCATATGAAATTGTTTTCTGTTTTGGAAATTAGAGATCAATTAAGCTAAATAAATTAATCTATTAATAATCAAAACATTTATCAAAAAAAAAAGTAAGTTTTGAGTGGCTTTCTTCTATTAAAAAATAGCATTCCAAGTCCACATTTGGTTTTATCCAGAGGACTAGTTAAAATGTAAATTTTATTTGGGTATGACAGCACAAAATCTTGTGACTCCTGCAAAGCTACTAAAATCAGAAGTATTAAAAATGAGCTTCCATACTTATTTTTCTAGTCCTCACATTTGGCAAGATTAGATGTTCTCATATGATTTTGCCTGTAGCCAAGAAATAATCCTCTACAGCTATGGATCATTCCTGGTTCAGCCTATATGGTTTCAGGTTTGGAAATGGGAATTAAATTACAGGTGTAGTAAGGTGGAGTTCAGACGAACACTGAGTCAGACATTTTCTTCTGTCATTAGAAAATTATTGCACTTTTGCATTTGTCCCTCACCAATGGATATAGTTCAGCACTGGAGCTCATGTCATTTTCATCATGCTAGCCTGAAAAAAAACACTGCTCCCATTCTGGGATTTTTCTACTTTGGCTGATGATTTGTTGTCATCTTTTAAAAACCTAATTTATTTCAAGTCCTATGGGACAGATTATTTTTTCTTTTTTTAAATGTGTTTCAGGCCTTGAGTCATTTTGTTGACTCAGCCTCTGTCATGGCTTCTGAGTCTGTGGCCAAAAGTTCACAGCCTTCAGGCTGCTTAGCTGCATTTCAGTGCCAAAAAAGGGCAGTCTGATTCAGAGAAGGCATAAGGGGAAAAGAGAAGCAAAATTAATGCCAGGAGCTAAAAAGACCTGAAAGGATTAAATCAGTGCCCAAATGTTGACAGTGTCAGTGCACTGTGAGGACAGGAATGGTGGAGACTACCCATGGGCCAGGCAGGGTGAGCCTCAAAGCCAGGGCCAGTTCCATGATCTCTGGGACCTCAGCCAGAGAGGTCCTGCCCTGCCTGCCCTCAGCTGCGGACATTATCTCGAGATTATTTTTGTAACAGAACTGACAATTTGTTCTCTCTTTTTAAGAGAAACTGAGACAATTGGAAATCCTTGCAAAGGACCTGTTCAAAGTTAAAAGGTTTGACAGTAACAGTAAGATTCATTCCAAAATGTTAGTCTCCTAAAAAGTTTTAGAGTTAAATTTAAAGTCATCAGAATTTCCTGTATAGGCCCTGATACAGGCACCTGGTAAAAGTACTTTATTGTTCTGGTTCCTTGTCCTGTAACAAGGATACCTCTCCAAGCGGCCAACCTGGAGAGACTGTCTTAGACTATAGGATGAACTTAAAAGCTCACCTTAAGTAGACTACAAACTCTAAGGTAGTTAAATAAATTCCTTCTCCCAGGACAGAATTGGCCATTCTCAGTTTGCAGTGGTTGGACTCCCTGGGCATAGGTGCAGCTCTGCTCTTTTCCAAAGCAGCTGGTCTAAAATAACTAGCTTATCAAAAACATAAAAACAAAGAGCTGTATGGGATAACAAGTCCCTTTCTGACACAGGGCACGATGATCAAGCCCAGTTTTCAAAGAAGTTAGGTTGTTTGAAATTATGAGCCATAATTTCATCCCTTTACTGTGATATAATTTATCCAGGAGGTTAAAAAAACCCCTCAGAATAGAGAGGAAAAAAGTATAAATCATACTTAAGGGTGGAATTGCTAGAACTAAGAAATAATTATAATCTTCAATTATCACTTCTTCAAAGAAGTATCAAGCTTCATATCAACGAATGTAACAAATAAGCCTACCTTGTATAAACACAGCCTCTGGATAGCTTACCTGAAATTCTAAACTCAACACCATTAGGAGAGTTAAGAAACATACACATTTTAAAAATTATTAAGTCTATTAATGTCATTTATGCAAAATGGCAAACTTTGCTCTAGAAAACAATCACGAGCTTACTTTTAACTCTGTAATTTTAATTGAATGGTATTCCTCATGTTCCTGATGAAATTATGAATTGTGGCAAGTTAAGGACATGCCTAAATGCTGAGAGATGCCACAGAATTCAGTATGTTCCTGAAATGGAATCTGAGATGCAGTGAAAAGTATCTTTGGCTGTAAATTTTACAGAAAAGTTAATTGCTAAAAGTTAATGGCTAAACTGATTAGATGATACATTCAGACAAATAGAACTCCATTGTCAGGCTAAAAATGCAAGTTTTAATCACTTCCTGACCTCTTCTTATTTCTCTACTACCATACTTATTCTCTAAATGCTCTAGAAGATTGATACCACCGTAACATGTCTGAAGCATCCCACTGACTTTGTTGTTTTCTGTAAAGAAAAAAAAAGTGGTTAGACTTTAAATTCTTTGAGATGGAATAATGTCTTCAAATATGATTATAGACCCTGCTGCTGGTTTTACCTTCAGTACAAATTAGAAATATTACTGTAAGTAGCCCTACTGCGCTTTGTCCACAATTATGAAGCTGATGTTCATTTGAAACTTTGAAATTTATCAGCCAATAGGTGGCACTGAAAGTATTTAACATTTATCTAAATCTTCTATTTTCTTTTAGGAAAATTCAAGTTTCCCCCAAGTAAATGGTATGTTATGCTCACAAATTAAAAGCTGATTCACATATTGAATTTTCTTATTAAAGATATTAAGTGCTTTTAAATAGTTGGGGGACTGTTGAGAATTTAAACAGGAAAGATGAACAAGTGCATCATAGTACTAGTGCCCTTGTCAAAATCAAATCTAAAGCAGGAGCTCCTTTTGAGACTGTGGGACCATTGATATTCCAGGGAGTATCTTACAATGAAGTTTAAACTGTAAATATCTGGGAAAAATGTAGTGTTACAGAATCTGGTTTATATTGCAATTTTTATATGCTGCATGTCAATTTATTTTCTTTTCATGTCTGCTTTCATTTTTGTAAACCTGTGAGGAAGGAGGGAGGATTTTGCAGTAAATATAATGTAATTTTTATTCACTAGCACTCACTTAAATTAGGACAAATTTTCCAAGAAACCTCTTCATTCTCTGTGGTAAACAAGTTCATAAACTATTATGAATAATAATGGAGTTAATAAGACATTTTGGATCAGATTTCTTTGTGCCATAAGATATTCATAAAAAACAACCTTGCCACTTTATATTTTTGTTAATTTTTTTTTTTTTTAGGAAATGTGATTCGGAAGATGTTAAATATCAATGTTTTGGTTTATACTGAGTGTAATTCAGTTGATTTCCATGCATTGTTTCATACCTGCACATTACAGTTTTACTGAAGGCTTTTACTGAATGTTATGCCAAGATGGTGAAGAAGGAGTGACTTGTTCTGAAAAAAATGTAATATTGTGATACAATACAGAACCTAACTATTCCATTTTCAGACTACTTCTCTACCACCTTTGTTTAGAAATCTGTCTTAAGAACAAATGTAGGCCACATAGGTTTCAGCTATACCAAATAAAAATGTGCAGGATTCATTGTACTGTCATCAGCCACAGTGTTACAGGGGACAAGTGAAAAGCAGTGAAATAGAAACACATCCAAAACTGGATAGTGTGTAGAGAGAAATAGATTTGCTCAGCTGTACCAGTGCATCTTAATTACAAGGAACTAAAAGCTTTGAGTGCATTCCCGCCTTCATCATTTCCTGACAGCAGGAAAGTGGAAGTGCCTTCAGATTGCAAGGCAGTAGAAAGCAATAATTTAATGTTTTAGCACCAGACCTCAGCAAGGTATAAGTCTCTCTAGTTTCACCTGAATTGGTTCTGAATTATGACACTGTAGTTGGTCTTGAGAATTAATGTGTGATATCAGAAAGTAATTCAAATTAAAACTCAAACCATTAATTTAAAGTTAGGTATTGTTTTCTCTGTTCAGGAAGCACAGCAAGGAACTACATAAATCCAAGCAAAGACATAGCCTTTATTAGCAATACAAGTGAAAATGTCATCCTTCTCAGGTTACTGGGAATATAAGTGGGTACGACAAAAAGAAAGACCAATACTCTGACTGTAAATATCTTGCCCAGTTAATTCCTTTTAAACAATTTCTATAACCTAATACCAAACAGAGGACGATTATGGTGTAAGCAAAGGGAGAAGTAGGAATGAATGAATTCTTAAATATTCTGGGAAAGAAAAGCTTTGAATTTTATTGCCATACATGTTTATGAATAACTGCATAACCGTAGCTAGCTAACAAAAATAAAATTAAGTTTAAAAGCCGAATGTCTTTAAAATACCTTCTTTTTATTAATATTAACAATTTTCCACTAATTTCCAGGTAGATATGCAAAAAAATTACAAAAGAAATTAAACATTTTGAACAGCCTTCTGATAAGTTTGTTTATTTTATTCTTTGCAAAAAGTTTGTGGATCAAATATTATGAGAAGTTTATGTATTTCCAGTTACTTTAGCATCTAGCTATTTGCAAATAGATATTTGAGCAGAATTTGAATAGAACATTAAAAAGCGAGAAAAGGTTAAGGCCACAAAGTCAGTCTCGAGGCTATGAAATAAGCAGGATAGAGTATTTCACAGGAGTGTGTTCACAAGAGTATCCAAAGTCCTCAGCCCTCTAAGAAAACCCACAAATGAAAAAGCAAGTCCTGTATTTGAATTAGTTGAAGACAGAATTTTTTTGTTTGGAGGGGGGATTTTTTTTCTCGGGGTGGGGGGGAAGGGATTTTAAAAAATTCTTATTTTTTTCTTCCAGTAAGCAATCTAACCAACTCTAATTGGGCATGAAAGTCAGTTTAGAAAGTCTGAAGTTATTGCCAGTACATCCATATTTGTACTAGAAGTATAAGTCTTTCAGCTAATGAAGGAAATCAGGTCTTGTTATGATGAGAGAACCAACAAGATGCTGCCTAGTGGTGAGACCTGTTCAAACTCCCTTTGAAATGTCACCTGCTGCTGAGTGAACAGGCTTGGCACGCATGAACTAGAAACAGTAGATATTGTAACCTGCCAGGGCTCTCCATAATGGGATGATCATGCTTATATAGTGAACAACTAAGGAGAAGTATTGAAAGTGTCCAAGTAACTGCCAAAGATGAGATTTCACCTTATGCTTCAGTGCCTACACTTTCTAAATAGTAACAGAAAAATTCAAAGCAATTTGAGAATCAGTTGAAATGCAGATAAATAACAAGCAACAAATTGGTTGTTCACACAAAGGGAGGGAGACAAAGTCAGCAGGTAGGAACTGCAGTGGCCTTAAGCAAAGTCTTTATTTTTACAGAATCAACAATCATTAAGGAAACAGTTGGGGGGGGGGGGGAGGGACAACTGCCCAAGACTGCAGTTCTCTACCGCCTGTTACTGTTCCATTAGTTCTCAGGGACACTGAGAAGGCCCAGTCTGTGGCAGACCCCTCTTGCCTCATCTTCCTGTCTCCACCATTTTCACCTTCTCTTCACTGGCCTTGTCTTGACATTCTTCAGCAATGACATTGTTTAACACTGCAGAGGGACATCTCCATCGGAAAATGAATACTACATCTCTAGGGTAGTTGAAAGTTTTAGAAAGAGAAAGGATCAGAATGACCAACTGTGAATGGCATCAAACAAATGGAAAAAAAGGAGATCCCACATGGTGTTCAAGCTTAAATGAGAAAACAGCTAAAGGGTGAAAGAAAAGAAGGTAATGATTCTCCTACTTTTGGAAAAAAACCCCAATGAACCTGCAAAAAACTTAGGAAAAGCCCTTGTTCTGTAAAATGTAAGTTATTATAAAATTATTCACTTGAGTATATTTTACCTTTGGATTATAAAGCTGCACACTATTTCTCGATTTCACAATGCTCATAAAATTCAAGAGTTGCAAAATTAAGGCCAGGCGAGCTGGGAAATGCCAGAGTCAGTCTCCTACTGGAAGTACATTTCAATACACTTATCCATGTAATGATCCCGCTTAGGAGAAGACTCCTCTGATGGATTCCATTGTTCAGTGTATTGTTTCAAAGTGGACAAGCAACTAGGCAACCAGCTAATGAGTAAGTCAGGACTTAAGTTCATTGTTTGCAGTTTTGTTTATGAAATTTTCAGGTAGTCAGAAAGGTGCTTTGAAGAAGATCTCACGGATCCCTGTGGGCCTCAGTGCAAGCCCAGACTCATTATTGAGTAAGAGTCTAGATAAACTAAAAAAACATGGTTTCATTTACTTGCCTAATATCACACTGCAGTTCTAAGGCAATCACCATGAAATACTTTTCTTGTGCCCTGTCTTGCCACTAGATATCTTCTAAGTTTAGTAGTGACTCTGTGTTAGGGTGGGTTCTGAATCATTCTGATGATTCACCAGGCTTACCAGGAACACTGAATGAAAGAAATATCCCATGAAAACAAAACGCTGTAAGAACACAAAACAAAATATGCTCCAAATATGTATGTATTTGGTTAAGGCTGCAAATAAACATAAACCCTGTAATTTCCTAACTTGTCTGCACTTGACTTTGCTACCTTTGTGATGAATGTGTCTTCTATTTTAAAAAAATAAACCAAACAAAAATCAAAGAATCATTAGACATACTCCTGATGTTCAAGAGCATTGAAGAAATTATTGGCAACTCATCCATGACACAGCCTCTGCTCTTGGATGTAATACACACTTCATAGAACATATCACTGACTTTTCATCCGGCATATTGATCTGCCCCATAGTTTCAATTTATGCCAGTAGGTTTCACAGATACTTGCTGGTAAATGGCACACTCAAAATGCAGCCCTGCTCTGGTGCCGAGTGTCAAGTCATTTTTTCCATATTGAGTTACTAAAGCTTGACAGCAACATCACCGCAATTCTTTTACTTGTTTTTAACTTGAAAGGAAAATGCAGTTTTCTTCAGCCTTGTACTAGAAAATGGCCATTTACTGTTTACTGATGATTTCCAGTGAAATTTAGGCTAAGACATGATTCTCAGATGGAAGGTTTCATTCCAAATGCTTACAAACTGGCAAAGTTGAGAGAAATTGAAGACAAGCTATTGAAATGTTTGTGAAACTTAACTTCATAAAATATTTCAAGGTTATTTTGTGTCCCAATTAAAAATTTTATGCACAAAAATAACTTAGAACCAGAATTTGCATTTCATTCATTTATCACCAACCTTTTTTCAGTGGGAAAATATGTTCTTCATGCTCATTTGTAGCAAAATCCAGAATTCCCACACTACTCTTGGTCCACAGAAACAAGTAAACTTCCTTCTAGCCAGTCCATAAAGAAACTGACACATAGCACCATCCATTATAAATAATGGATAGACCAATTTGAAAGCGAAATGTTACATCAATATTCACATTTTGAATATTGATGTAAATTGGTTTAAATTGACCAGATGCTCTGAAGATGGCATAGACAGGTGCAATTTTTTTTCTCCTGTTAGCAAATCCCATTAGTCTTTAGGAGTGATGCACTATAAGGGAAAGCAGCTGTTTGTTGCCCTTAGGGACTGCAGAGAAGGCACCTCTAAAGCCTCCTTGGAATTTCATAGGACTGCTAAAAATGCAGAATAAGCTTGGAATCAGATCTTTAATCAACACTTTACCGTGAATGACTACACTTTTTACTATCCATTTGTCAGTACAACAATGCTGTCACAGGATTATCCATGCTCTGTTCTCTTTCTGAGGCCTGTGATTACATCTACAAAAGAAACTAAAAGGGGCTGGGGCAAATTTCTAACCATGATGTCATATGTGCCACTGTGCTTCACTTCATATTCACCTGTTTAAACACTCTTTTCAAGAGGAGAGAGAAGCAAATCTACCAATTTTCTGAAATATTTCTATTTCATTCAAAATCTTGCCAGTTAGTCATTGTGCTAACAAAGAAATTATACATGCAGTCACACACTAGTGCTTGATTCCACAAGGTAATTCTGTTTTATATAGTGGTGTAAGCAAAGCCTCTAAGCACAGTGGAGACTTCCTCTTGAGGTCTTAACTACTTATCTTTTCTGATTTGCATCTGCATGTCCCTCAGAAGGGCTTGGCCCCTTTCTTTGTGAATCAGTGAGCAGCTTTCCAAAACACGCTTCTCCTTTTTCCTTGAAGATGACCGTCTTAGAAAGCAATCTTTTTTCTAGATGCACTTTAATCTCAACTATAAACCCGGAATAAAAATATAGTTGTAGTATGAGCAGTGATGCAATATAGTTATGCTTTTATGCTAATTTTACAATATTCTTACAATAAAGTAAGGATTGCACTGTAGTGTATGTGGATAGCTGGAGTTTTAAACAGGTATATGTAAGACATTACATGGACCAAGGAAAAGAATAGCAGTATGGGGTCTGCTTGAGCAAGAAAGAAGGTCAGGCTCAACCAAACAAAGGAGTCTCTGGATTTTTATACAGATCCTGCCGTGCCTCCCGTTGCCTGGTCCCTGGTCAGGCCACAGATCGCCAGTCTCTTTTTTATCCAAAGGCTCAGCATTCTTGGCCTCTTGTCTCAGACCCCAGAGCTCAGCCTGCAGCTCACAATGCAGCTGCACCCGGAGATGCTTGCACTGACAGCATCACTCACCAGTGGAGAGCAATAAGGTCTGCTCTGAGCCTTCTACAGAATAAAGAACCCCAGTTCCCTCAGCAACATAAAATGTATTTTGAACATTAATTTCTAGGTCGTTGTGCTGGTTTTAGCTATGATAGAACTACTTTTATTCACTGTAGCTGGTGTGGGGCTGTCTTGGATTTGTGCTGGAAAATGGGGATAACACAGGCACCGTTGTATTGCTGAGCAGTGCTTATGCAGTCAAGGCCTTTCCTGCCTCTCACTCCACTCCACCACAGAGTGGGCTGGGAAACCACAAGAAACAGGGACAGACAGGACAGCTGACCCCAACTGACCCCAGGGATATCCCACAACCTGTGGTTTCATGTTCAGCATATGAAGCTGGGGAAGGAAGGAGGAAGGGGGCAATGTTCAGAGTGATGGCCTCTGTTTTTTCAACTAACTTTCATGCATGATGGACCCCTGCTCTCCCGATGAGCACTTGGCTGCTCATGGGAAGCAGTGGAAAAATTCCTTGTTTTGCTCTGCTGGTGTTCATGTCTTTTGCTTTACCTATTAAACTGTCTTTATCTCAACCCACGAGTTTTCTCACTTTTACTGTTCTAATTCTCTCCTGCTTCTGAGCAGCTGTCAGTGCTTGTTGCTGGTGGGGTTAAATCACGACAGTTTTAATCCTATTTTGTGTTCAGGGTTTCTTAGATATGTTCTTTTCATTCTTTTCTGAAAATCCATGAATATATCATACAGTAAATGATCAATTAGTCTTCTCTTCTTTTTACCTCCACTCTTGCCTGTTAATGACAAAATTATTTCTTTACTTTCCCTTTGAAAATAAGGCTGTTCTTAGTCGTTAGTAAATGTGTGCAACTTCTTTTTGCTTGTAGAGGTCTGACCATTATCTGAAGGCATGCATACAACATACACACATTGAAATCAGCTTCCAACAGTAATCTTACCATTTGCATGAGATTGCTAAGGCCTTTGAAGCTTTCCAATTTGCATGACTTAGTTGAAATAGGGCACAAATCAGTTCTTTGAGTTTGTGTTGCTGTTCCGGAGTGTTATGGGAACAGCAGCTTCTCTTCTGCATTCCATACCAAAAANAAAAAAAAAACCCAGCTCAGTAAATGAAAGAGAATATGACTGTATTTGCAAACCATTACAAATTCACAGGGTAGATTCACCCTCCCACCTTGCTCAGTATGACTCTGATATTCAGACAAAATCAAACATGAACAGCTACTACCACAGTAGATATTCAGCTTCGTAAATGCTCTATTTATGTGGCAAAAAATGGGCCAGGCTTTACAGGAGTTTTACAGTGAAAGAGAAATTGCCAGAACTGGCAGTGTAAATTGAAATACCAGGAGGTAATGCTGTGAGAATAAATATTAGAAAAACAACTAGGAAACTGGATGCAGGCAACTAATTTTGCATCCTTTCTCCTCTGCAAATATAAAAGCCTGGAGTCACCCATCTCTAATGTACATAGGTTAAACCTTCCCAGTTACTTGATACAGGTGCCACTGGAAGTGCACTGTGAAAAACCAGGAGATTCAGACAGTAAATGTGAGAAGTGATGAAAACCATTTTGAGATAGACACGTTTTTAGCAGGTCAAATGTCAGTGCTAGTAACTGGCTTTATCCCAGTAATCTAGTGAACTTTGAAGTTCCCAATCTCTCTAAAAGCTACCATCCCTAGGACCTTCTGAGATTCTTCTTTGAGGCACTACTACCACATCATTTCCTAGGTTGTGTGATCTGTTGCAGTGGGCTGAATGGAATTAACGGGGGAGAAGGGGGAATAACATGTTTTACACCGTGCTACCTGCCATACCAAAGATGCAGCAATAAGCCACAGTGATGAAGGCACATTTTAGTTTCATACCCAACAGATTGCAAAGATTCATGTAACTATCATTGTGTTCAGATGCACTCAACATCCCTATCCCAAAAATTAGGTACTCTGAATTTATGGACAGAAAGAATGTTGAGTAGGACTCCACCTACATAGGAAGAATCCTTTGTGAATCATTGGAACTTCTAATTGTAGTGGTTTAATGGCTGTTCTATCATTATTGTAAATAAAATTAATTGTAAATAAAATAAAATGGAAAATAAAACAAAGACATACAACAATATCTGTAGCTCCCCCTCCTGAAATTGATAAGCCTTCTGCTGCCCTGGAATCCAGTGCAATTATTCATTAGCAGTCATTACAAAGAGATATCTTACTGTCTGAAAGTATTTCACTGACATCTGCTAATGCTGCTCCCTCCTAATACATATCAGGTATGTTTCACATTGGGTGAGATCTCCATTGGTGAAATCTCCCATCTGAGATCATTCCAACTGAGATGCAAGCCCACATTAGAGAGTGAAATTCAGATATAAATACTGAATGTTTGAACCAACTTTAATTATAAAGAGAAAAAATATGGAAATAGAAGTTATGCTTCAACAGCTGTTGCTATTTCTGCTTGAAAGCTTGGGGGAAAAAATGAAAGGCAGAGGGAAAAAAATTAGACAGTTTTTAAATAAAACTAGATGACAATCTAGTTTTAAAATTCACTAGATGACAATGAAATGTTGCACACTACGTTTCTTGTGTTTAAGAAGAAAAGGATCGCAGTTTTGTAAACTAATCCATTCACATGATCAAACATGCAGTAGAATCATATGATTGGAAAGATTAGATGATATAAATAGCAAATGAGGTAAACCATAGCAGAAATGAAAGAAAAAATCCAAAACATCTCCCTTTTGAAAATTCACCATTTATAAATACTGAACTAATAGCCTCCTACCCATAATAAGCAGGCAAAACAATGATAAAGGAAGAGCGGAAGATGACAAGAATCAGCAACATTAAAAAGTGTGCTGAATGAAAGTGTTTTGACTAGAAGGAAGAAAAATGTCTTTCGATATGACACCATCCAGCCCCTCAGACAATCCACAGTTACCCAGTGTAAAAGCTTTTGAACAAAACTACAGCGTACACATTCCTCAACAGGGAGAAGTGCCTATACCAGAATGCCATGAGTGCTATTAGACACAGCATGAATGGGAGCACTTCAGCAGTGACACTCAGGGACCCCATTCATGAGCCGGGAAAAGCTACAGCTGAAGGCAAATTACAATTTGAAGGCATGCCCACTTGCTCCCTTGGCTCCAGCTCCGTGCTCCGAGCTGTGAGGGAGGATTGAAATTAAATAAAAGGCCCACCAGCCAAAGGTACAAATGCTTCATTAGTTTTTAGGCAAACTCAAGACTCATACTAATCTCAAACACTTTCTGCAAGAGAAAGGATCTTGAACTGGCTAGGGAATTAAGAATTACAATGATGTGGGTTTTTTTGAAGCCTGCACTTATTACCCACAAAAAGGGTGCATAATCAAAGTCAGTAAAGTAAAGTGCAGGGCTGAAAGACTCAGTGCACTGCAGGAAGTAGTACAACGTTAGACAGAAATCTGCCATGAAGACAAACACCTACCAGAGATATCTAGCACACAGAGGAACTGCATAAGCAGCCAGCTCTTCGAACGGATGGAATTTTCTTTTTCCCACCTACAGTGCCTTCTGTAAATAACTCGTGATGTTAAAGCTGCCAGGGAGCTGCACACTGGGAAATTCTGCCGGAAGGAAGGATAACTTGAGATAATTCTGTACGCTTTTAGTATCATTGCTCTGTTTTAACAGCGGCATTTGATATATGTCTTTTCCCTTCAACCTTCAGAGTAGCCAAATGGGTGTCAGAGCCCAGCAAGGGATGGCAGACGCCTCAGGGCCGAGTGACATCGCTCCCAGTGGTTTCTCTGCTCTGTGTTAGGGTTGCTAATAGGGTCTTCAGACAGCCACAGACAAAGCAAGCGATGAACTAGGAAACTCTGGAGCTGGAGTCTGTATAGGGGATCCAGCCAGGAGACATGGCCAGGAGAAGGTCTTAACACAGATGCAACTATATCATACCTTAAATCAGGATTGGCAGCCTGAGCTTAAATGTGAGTTCTGGGCAGGGTGTGGGTGAAGGACCCTAGCTGAGGGTAGGTAAGGCATCTCTAGTGCTCTCAGAGGCCTGACAGCACCTATAGAAGCTTAATAATAACTTGCCAGAGGAAACAAAGATTCCTTGCACATTTGAATTTATCGCAGCTTCAGACCAGCCAGTACAGGCACCAGATCTGTGGGGCAGCTTTACTGTGCTCAGTCCCCTCACACCTTCAGAGTGCTTCTAGACCATATGTTCTTTCATAGCTTCATGCAGTGAGTCATGGGTTCAGCCATGGGCTCACATAACTGAAATGTAAACTAAAGTTATGGAGTCACTAAATGAAAAGTCAGATTTTCCATTTAGCAATTTTCATCGTCAGGGAAGTAGGAGTGGAATTGCACAGATGATAGAACTAGAAAAAATAAAAGACTTCACAGGCTGTCTGTGGTACACCCTGCTTCTCCAGCCTGCAAGAAATATGGAGGAGGAAGTCTAAGCATTGACCTAAAAGAGGCCAAATCCCACGCTCATCGAGGAAAAATGGGAACAAATAAATGGATGTTAGAGCAGATTGTGGTACAGATCTTGTAGTGACTGAAAAATACCCCAAGTGAAATAAAGAAAACAAGGAGAAAAATGACTGGCAATTAGCGGGGCTTCAGGGAATGGAGCTGATGAGCAGAGAAGAGTACATTTGGTAATGAAACAGAAGAAATAATATAGGTGCTGTCAGATTAGGTTCATTAGAACTGGACGAAAAGTTAAGGATTAGACTAAGCAGTCAGAAACTGGGGAGCCTCCAGGGGAAAGCAATGTTGTTAAGTGTTAATATCTCCAATTCTGTTAATGTCTCTGACTAAGCACTGGCCCTGAAGGTATGGTGTGCCCCATTGCTCACTCTGAGTTCTCATTTTCCCCAGTACGTACCCCAGACCAGACCTCGTCACACACCAAACACATCTTGGTTCCCCTAACAGAAAAGCCAGCCATCTCAGGAGGGCAGAAGCTGCAGGGGACACAACAGCTTTCCACGGCCTTCACAGATCCAGGAACCAGCCCTGAACGTGCAGCCTTTCTGCAGGTAGGGAAACTTCTGGACTAATTTCTAAGGCAAACCTCTGTTATTTATCGAGCAACCTACAATCATTTTTCTAAGATCTGAGAAGGAAGAGGAAAGGTCTGCAGCTGTCCTTGTATCCAGATTGGCTCTCCTTGCATACAGACGCCAAACCAGTTTTACAAGAATGTTCCAGAGGTGTTGCCTTGCAACACTAAGTTACACATTACTTGCCCTTCAACAACCTTATACAAAGAGACAATATGCACACTACCACATATTTGCTCTGTGTCTTGTAGCTCGGCACCTCCTCTGATCTTTTTTCCTCTCTAGCTTTTTCTTTTTCAGAAGACAGGCATACGGGGTCCACCTCTTTTCTGTTGTCTCTTGATGAAGGCTCTGAAAATATTTTCCATTCTTTATACAGTTGCTTTTGCTTATCTACCACCTTCCCAGAATAAGGCAAAATTCCTCAAAGATTCTATTTTTTTGCCCCTATTCCTACGTTTTATTTGAATTTCAATAACATGCACATAAACCCAGTTCTGTGGTGTTAACTGAATTTATGAATATATTGGGCCTAACTGTCTCTGCCTATCTTTATTCCACCTCCCTATATTTGTGTATACAGCACCCCCCACCCAATCTTTTATAGTATTTACATCAGCATACAATAGTGTTACTTTTAGCTAAAGAGTTTAAGGGTCTGATTTCTGATTTCACTTGAACACTGGAACTGGTGAAAGGATCAGATTCATACTACTCTGTAATTTAACCACTAACTTAGCTGACCTAGGTCTGTGTTTAACATTTGTGCTTCTTGCACTACCATATGTAGAAAATTACAACCAGAAATCAACGTAGAATAAATTCTGTTGTTCTTAAGCATAGTACAATTTCTCAGAAAGATCTGCTTCAGAGTTGTTATAAGGGCAAGATACTAATAACCATCACTATCTTTGGCAGTTTGATTTTATGTTGTGGCTTCTGCACTGACAGACCATAACCTCTGAGAGAGGACTGTCATACCTTGTAAAGCATTTTTTCTGAAGTTTTTTTTGTCACCTAGCTCCAGTATCACGCCTTCATGTCTTCCTACCTCATTTCTATCCCAAACTTAAAACAAGCTTCCTGTTCCCACAAAGCCTTTTTCTCTTCCATCTCTGCTTGCAAATCATACAGCTGAAACTGAACGTTTCTAAAATTCAGAAGCATTTATTAACTTATTTTTTGCAGTCATCTTTTGAAACTCATGAACCTTTTCTGTTAAAACTGATCTTCCTCAGGAAAGAGAAGCAACATATATCTTTCCTCACATGCAGTAAAGCTAGAGATCCTTTTTCTGCTTTTGCACACCACTGCTCAGTCAGTCCATGGTTTGGAAACATGCTCAAGTCTCCAGTGATCATTCTGCCTTTGTGCAAGCGTGCCCTGAGGCCCTGCTTACAGGCATCAGGTGACAGCTTTGTCTGGCACTTACTGTGCTTGAATGTCAGGACAGTTGTCTTCTGCTGGAAATGTGCAACATCAAACTCCTTATTTTGATGGTATCTCTTACCTGTTCTGAACTTCTACTTGTTAAGAAAGGCCCTTAATAAAGCAATTGAATAGGCAAAAACTTTCCCCAAAACACATCTTTCCACAAATGTTTGGACATAATTTTTTTTCTATAGAAGGAATCTACCCTACTGACACATCCCACCAGACACTCCCTCCTAATTATATGCTTTCTTTAGTCTTTGTTGTTGTGTTTTAAATCTGCTACATTAACTGATTTCAGAATTTACCAGTCTAGTTATGTTCCCATATTATTTCATCTTACCTTATACTATCCTCTGTGATATACCTTAACCTGAACAGCTTCAACTATTTATATTGTTTGAGACTGTACTTCAGGTACAAAGCTAAGTCCAAAGGTAAGCCAACAAACCCACAGTTCTCCAAGCAAAACAATCTTCTTTTCAAAGAAAAAAAATCCCAATCGATACAGAGTATTGAACATATATTTTTTTGCCACAAAATCCCTCCTTCAGTATCTGGAGGTGATATTTTTTTACCATAGTTGGACAAATTCTTTGTGACCATCTCCTCACAGCGAAATCTAGCTACTGAACTTCCTAGAACACTAGATGCTACAGATCTACCTAAATTATCAAGAGACTTCTTTTGCGCATGACAGGACTATTTTTATTACATGTATTCCAGGAAAATGACGTTATCTCCTCTGTTTCATAATCTGCTGATACATTACCTCTTCTATTAATGGTGTCTTGGAAAGATATTTTTGTCTCTCTTAGGATTTTTGTCCTTGGCTTTTTAAAAGAAACACAAAATCCAAACCAAAACACACTGTCCCCCAAAATCACCCAAAACCACAACCAAAATGTACATGCCTGATCCGTTGGCCTCAGTATTTCATGTTCCCAAACAATTATGAAATCTATCCTATTATCCTGATTTATCTTCACATCTAACTAAAATCACATGGAATAGGAACGATTCTCCAGGTTCCCAGTCTGAATTTTTGCATGTTGGTCAAGACCAGGGTTACTCTTCATGTTACTTACTGTGTCTACAGACAGAACAACAGGTTGCTTTTCAGTATATATGTATGCTAGATGTAATGTTGAATTTTGGAGATGTATCTTTCTTGAGTAGCCTCCGCCTGCAAAATTGTTGTTTTCTCCTGCTGCTGCTCCTTTCATGCAGAAGAGAAGCATCTCACTACCTTGTAGATAGGTGGTGAGTTCCACTAAACCCTTGGGGATGGTGCTGTGCAGGGCCAGGAGGTGGACTCAATGACCCTTTTTGGTCTCTTCCAAGTCAGCTTATTCTGTGATTCTGTGAGAACTTAAGTACATCTCAGCTGGCACTCCAGTAGCCTATCATGCTCAGTAGGCAGAACTGGAATCATGGCACTCCCAGATGAGTATCCAAATAAGCCACTACATTCTGACTTTCTCTTCTCTTTTCTCTTTTATGTCCACAGGAATAATGGGAATGCCTCAATTTTAAGAAAAGGGTTGAGAACATATTCACCCAGAATCTTAGAATCTGTTATGAAGTTCATACATCCTGTGCTTCATCTCATATGAGCATGAATAATTATTTCCTTAGATAGACTTAGATACCAAGAGAATCGAAACATTGGACACTTCCTATAATTTCCTACTCCTATTTCCTATTTTTCTTTAACTCCTGAAAACAGGATGTAAATATCTAGTTTAAGACTGGACCTTTCTCTGGGAAGGCTAAATGTTCTGTGTTTGAGAGAGAAAAAAAANAAGAAAAGAAAATTCAAAGTGTGTCTGAAGGAAAACTGATTTCATAGCTTCCAGTGTGTAACTCCCTGTGTGTAGTTCTGCTGCATGTCTTCTGCTAACTCTGCAGTTTTTGAGGCCCTGTTTAATGATAAAAATAGCAGGAAAAACATAATCTAACCCATATAAATGTAAAAATTCTTCTCACACATTAATTCTATGAAGAACTGGGGTTAAAATACTATCATTAAAACAAATAAAAAGCCAATAAGCCAGCACCATGATGCCGATGGGACATACAGTCTAAGATCAGGAAATAGGAGATAGATAAGCTTATCTACAGTATCTGACCCCACCCTCAGTAAATTAGATTTTTTCTGCAGATTGTTTCTCCCTCCCTTTGCTTAATATGGAATTTAAATTATTGCTTTATCACTACATCAGTATATACTGGAGCCTTTGCACAGCATGCTGTTTTTATTGGGAAGGCAGAAAACTGGATAGCAATTTTATCATTAAACACAATCTCAAAATCCATATATAATCTAAATAAGGTTAAACAGATAAACAGAAAGGACATTCATCAAATTTTGGTGTGGCCAGTTTTACAATCTTCAAAACATTCTCTTCAGTAATCGTCAGTCTNATTTTGAAAAAAAAATATTTAAAACACCCGAAGATAAATAAAATTATTGTGGGCTGTCTTAGATGTTTAAGATGACTGTTACTTATTTGATTTAGTTAAAATTCAAGTAAAGTTACTTTGAAGAGCATTGCAGAGAAAAGAAGCACAGTAAGCTGCCCTGAGTGGACAGAGATATTGAATCTAAAAGGTCTACATGTTAATAGTTACTTTTTGGATAAAACCTATTTATCTAATTCTGTTCATTTTCATGACAAAGTCTTGGTTTTTGTTCCATTACCACTTCTTTTTCTGACGTCTTCGCTCGCATCTCCACTTCTGGCCTTCCACAGATCCCTGGAGATTAATTTACATTGTAGTCATGAACAGTCCTCTCAAGGAGGATTAGGTACTGCTAACCTATCAGACACTGCTGGTCTTCTCTCTGGTGACCAGGATAGGACCCAAGGGAATGGCTCCAAGCTGCATTGGGTAGAGGCGTGGGGATGGGAGGGACGGTTACATTGGACATTAGAAAAAGGCTCTTAGCCAACACCACAGAGGGTGGGTGGGAACCCTAACAGGCCCCCCCAGGGAAGAGGTTACAGCACTAAGGCTGTCAGATCTCAAGAAACATATGGACAACGCTCTCAGGCACATGGTGTGCTTCTTAGGGTGGTCCTGTGCAGGGCCTGAAGCTCAAATTTAGTGATACTAGTGGGTATTCCATGGATATTCCATGACTCTATGAATGACTTATCCATAGCACCCCCCACCAGGCTAGAATAGCTGAAGACAGCTAGAAAATGCGCCTAAATTAGTATATATGTACAAACTGTTATGTAGGTAAGGAATTAGAATCTGGAACATGTGGGGTTTTTTTCTTTCAGGGCACACAAAGCCGTATGCAAGCAAAGTCAGTAGAACCTATGTTTCTCTCCTCTTCTTACACCCTAAAGGGGAAATAGCTGCTGTTATATATGAGAAAAGAGTGGGTAAGAGTGGGGGATCCCACTCTTATAGTGGATATATTAAATTTATACAGTGGATATATTAAATCTAAAAACTTATATATTGCTTTGAAAAGGGGTGTGGCCAGTTCATATTCATTATAGCTAATCTTCTGAAAATGACTGATTACTGATAAGACAATATTTCCAAAAGACTTTTGATTTTTATACATGTGTTGCCTGAACAGGCTGAGTTCCTCAGTATGAAGAGGCTGACTGAACTACAGCCTACAGTGCATGCAAGCTCAGATTCATAACGGTGTAGCACATCTTGATTAAGAGTCTGCTCTAATGTCAATAGGTGCTAAAACATATATCCTTGACTTTGTCAAGTCCTTCATTTCCTGAAAGGGCTTTTCAGAAGGAAGCCTTCTTTGTTCAAAACAGATAAATGAGATTCACCACATAGGCTGGGCTTTCTATCCCCCTCTTTAATGCACCGCTGGTTTCATTTTATATTGGTTATTTGATTCTGATCACACATGATGCACAACCAGACCAAATGGATCACCTAATCTTTGATAACCTCTAGAAATAACTCCCACACTACACAAGGAAAAGCTAATTCAAAGGAGCAACTTGCACATTCTCTCAGCATTCACCCTTTCCCTGGACGTGCCTGCAATGAGGCTCAGTTTGCTGAGACTAACTCTCTTTATAGTACCCTTGATTATTTACAAATCCTTATACAACCATGATCCATTTTGTTTTAGCAGTTGTTATCACCCTATTGTCCATGATGATACACTCAATTCTGAAGACTGCCAGTCTGTGGGTAATCATGAAAAGTAATCTAAGTTCAGTAGTGCCTGGATTTATGTTTCTGCTTTTTCTTCCATTATTTAAGATCTTCAGGATTCTTTCTTTGACTTTCTTTTCAATATTATTCTCTTTGAATAATAAATAATACTTGTCATATTTAAAGGATTTTTAAATTCCAAGGAATAAATGTTTAATTATGCAGAATTTTCTTTTGTTTTTGGGGTTTGTCTTTGTTTTTGTTTTTGTTTATATAATACTATTTCAGGGTTTAAGAATACTCCCTAGTTTTAATAATATGTTCTTATTTCTTAGGTGCTATTGCAATACAGATAGAGTATAAAAAAGATCTTAATGGGAAAAAAGTGACTATTTTTAGGCAGCTGTTTACATAATTTAGAACCTATGACAGAAATGTTTCATAAAATGTATGATGTCAAACACACTTCCTTCTGCTCGTACTTGCTAGTGGTTAGGAAAATTACTTATTAATGACTTTATAGTAAGTCATATCTGTTGTATACTTTAATGAAGCTTAAGCACTGGCTAAACTTTCTAAATGGAACAATAACTAAAGATAACATAATCAATATGAATTCAAAGATTATTTCTTCTGATAGGAAATCTTGAATGCATCCATGTAATCTAAAAATAAACAGAACAGACTTTTTTATTGTCAACACTGAAAAATGCCATTAAGAGGTTATCTCAGATTTAAAGAAAGTAAAGAACAAATAAAACTTCAAGCTCAACATGCCACACAAAGTATAAGCACAAAGTATCCATCCACATCAGCAATGGATACTGTGAACTCAGGAGTTTTTAGAGGGTGGATATTTTCCTGAGTGTGCTGTTGCTTCACTCAGAATTTAAATGAGAGATAATTGCGGGTGTTCGGTGCTGCTTTCCGGCTAGCTCCAGCATCAAGCTGGCATTTGAGGGTACAGCTCGGTACCTTTCTGATCCTGTGGGTCTTGGCCTCAGGCAGAAGCGTGGCAATGGTGAGGAAAAAGAGATGACTCACGTGGGTTTCAGCTGGGGTTTATTTCCACCCAGAGGGGGGCCCACAAAAGTGAGTCTTTCCCTCTGGGTGTCACCTTAAGTACAGGGCTGTGGAAAGGGGCAGGGGACAATCTAGAACCAATTCCAGGGCGGGGGGCCTGACCCAGAACAAAAGGATAATCAATAGAACAATTCCATACATAGGAAGGGGAGTGGGAAGGCAGGGACTCTGCCAATCACTCGGTCCCCCCACTGGAACTTTCTAGTCATCTGGGCAGGGTTGCAGAGTGATGGACAGGACCCATCATTAAGGAAAAACTAAAAAGGGATTTAACATGGGGGCAAGGGACAAACCATTGTACAGAAATTTGGTAAATCCAAAATGCACACCACAACAGATAATGTTACAAACAAGAAAAATATAAAATATTTTTTATATTTTTGGTGAAGTACATTTGATAAGTAAACATTCTTTAAGACAAAAAGATTTCAGGATTAATCTAACATCTTTTTCTTGTGAGTGAGGAAGTTGTTATTTAAATACTGAGGACAATGTCTTAAGAAAAAATGAATTTTAGCATGGGAAGTATAGTTTTCATGAGAAAGGACAAACGCATACACTATATAATGAAAACTTTATTTTAAAGTCGTTGAGGATCCAAACTTCGTGAGTTCAGCTGAGACTGTGGTCTTCATACTGTGGAATGAGGTATTATCCAGATCTGAAATTATGTCACAATCCAGAAATCCTGAGTATCCCCAGCCATGGGAAGCTGGTAATAGTTGTTCTGTGTAGAAAAATGCTATTTCACACAGTTAAACACCTGATCCACTTCAACACGTGGCCAGAGTGTAATGAGCCAGGTGTAAATGTATCAATCTCTGAGGGTCCAGCCCTTGCAGATTGGCCTAAAATTATTTTAGCGAGACTGCTCCTCAGAGGTGTTTTATAAAGGAAAAGCTTTAATGAGTGAAAAATATCAAATGTTACAGAAAACAAAAGAAAAGCCACACACAAGTGTCTGAGAAAACCTCTGACACCCTGCTAGAAACACTCCAAAAAGCTCCTTAATTCCCTTGGGCTCCTTCCTAAATACTGAATGCTTTAGGAGGGCCAGTTTGGCCTGCTGCCAACAGGGAGAGGTACAGGATTTGAAGAACAGCGAAAAGGTTCAATAGGCTCTTCTCTCTTGGCCCTGAGCCAATTACAATGAGAAGGGCACAGAACTTTCTAGTTAAAATTTCTAAGGTTAAACAGAAACTCTTTTCTTACATAGAGATGCCTGCTTGGGGGTGGGAGATGCGTCGCTACAAACACCCATAATACCCGTCTAGCTCCACAGTCGTCTCCCTAACTACAGACGTACAAATATTGTATTCACATGCAGTCTCTGTGTTACAGTAACAAAGGCAGTAATAAACATCTGATATTGGTGGATTTTATTACTTTTTCAGATTCACACTATTATCCACCATGCAGTTCTAAAACTCTGTTGAGACAAAATGTTATTTAGAGGGTTATTGGGTAAGCTCTACAACTCTGAAGGTTTTGTCTGAAGTCAAATTAATGTCTAAACGTGCCTGCTTTTTGTTTTCTCCTTTGATTTTCCTTTTTTTATCTTCTTACAGCCAAAAGTTTTATGAGCTATAGCCATTCTCAGCTATTTATCTTTATAATTTATTACTTATTGTTAATTATAGTTGTGTAATTTCAGCAGCTGTCCCTGTAGGTAAAACTGAAGATTTATTTCTAATTATCCTGCAGCATGAAAACACCTACCTTGTATCTTATGACCCAAATTTAAACTTATGATCCAAACTTTAGAAAATACATAGTTGTATTTTTTTTTGAAAACAGTTTGGTTTTGGATTTTGGGGATTTTTTCACTATGGAGTCTTTTTTCAAGTAAAAAAATAGAGCATTATTTTGTTAAGAGAAAGGAGCAAGGAACCGATTTGATTTCATGCTTAGAAATTTTTTCCTAAAGAAAACCTTGCATAAGAGTTTGAACAGTGAAATGTTTCTAAAGATACTCCTTTTTGATGAATCATGTGTTTGTGACTTTCCTTGGATATATTTATTCATGGCTCCCTACTGCCTTTTATCACCTCATCAGTAATCATCTCTTGTACAATGTCATTGCATGAGTGTAACTGCTCCAGAGATGAATGATGCATTTTCCCTAACATTTATTCTGGTTTTGCTTCCATGGGCCCTACTGGGTCCTTGATGAGTTATCATAGTCTCTTTTCATATTTCGCTGGGTGACTGGTGGTTTGGCAGCATTTTTCTTTCCCAAGGCCCAGATTTCTAGGACAAACAGAGAACAAAGCTATTCACTTTTCCCATCCAAAACAATGCCACAGACATCCCCCAGTTCAAAAGAAATCCATTAAACTATATTTTACTTTTGGGCTAAACTGTCTGCTGAAATTCTTGCAGATTCTGTTCTTGATCCTGTTCCCTCTGGTATTCACAATGTCTCTGTTTCCTACTGCTTAGTCCCAGGACACCTATAATCACTGCCAGCAGCAAGCACTACAGAGAAACCCTTTTTGTCTGTCATCTACTTCAGATCCCAACTCCAGGGCTTTAAATCAAGAGAATGTCTTCTGACCTTACCTTATTTTTCTTACTGAATCCCATGCATTCTTTTTACTTTGCTGTATTCCACAAACTTTTTTCATGACCTCAAGAATTTACAGCAGCTCCTAACAGCTACATAATCCCCCTCCCTGTTTCTCCACACTCCGTGTAAAATATTTCTTGGCAACCTACCTTGGCATGCAGTAAAATCGTGTTTGTTTGGATCTGAAGCGTGTGGTACATAACAAATGTCTGACAGAAATGTCTTTTACTAGGTTCTAAGATATCAGTACAGTCGTGTTCCTTTCCAGAATGTTTAATCCAGTGACTTTCAGATATCTGAAAGCCAGGAAACAAAGAGTTGATGCATATGTAATTTAAACTTGTGAATATCTAGAAAAAGAATGCTAAAGTATGAAAGTGAAATATTGACTGTATTCTTCCTCCCTTGCTGGCAAAAATCCACATGAATTTCAACTGGATTCACTGTGCTAAGTGCAGTGATATTGAATGGTGAAGAGATTAGTTGGAGAAGCTTGGCAGTGGAAGAAGATCTGGGTCTGATCCTGTACTGGCTTTATATAATGAAAGAGATATGTAAGTGTGCCTTAATCCAGTATCAGTGCAAGAAAAGTCAAGCCATTTCTTGACATAGATATTTCAGTGCTGTGAGACTAAAAATCCTGCAGAAAAATCAATTTAATTTATGGAAATATATAAAAGGATTGTAAAACATTATCTATTTGGGGTTACTTCATAGTCATAACTCACTGTTGGGAATATCTTCAACCTACTGTAGTTCATTTAGCTACACCTTTACATTTGAAAAGGTAAAAAAAAATAATTGTTAGATATCATTCTGTTTGTTCTCAAATAGACCTTATTGGCTAAAACTAGGTGTGAGTCTGCATAGCTGTGGACTTCTAAAGACATTGCCCAAAGGTGGCAGATTAACAACTCCAAGTCCTACGATTCAGTTTTCTGATCTTAAAATGTTACATTTCACTAATTCTTAAGTAGGACACAAGTACAAGGGCAACCTTAACTCAAATTAAATGAAATATTTTCTTTGTCAGAGAATGTCTGCATTGAATTGAGTGTCCTTTTAAAAGACAAACATGGCAGCTATTTAGTACTAATTGAAGTTGCACCTGCATATAAATGCATCAGCAACAGAAACATCATTATGTAATCATTGCCATTCTTTCCATCACTCAGAAAAATCTTTCTATTGGGAAATCTCACCACAAATTTACAATGGGAATGGATTGTTTTAACTTTATGATGAAAGGAAGATGGGGCAGAGAGCTGTTAAAACCTATGAGCAGAACTGTGAGTAGATTTCAGATTTATAGTCATTACTCAATACTACTACTGATAAATTTGATAATGAATTATGCTCATCTTATTATTGCATCTGCATGCTTAAAAGATACAGGTGTAGAGTAATGGGAAATGTGGAGAGTACCAGAAGGGATGTGTGACAGAAATCACCATTATTTCTGTATCATAGATTATGTAGACATTAATTAACAGTTTCAGGAAAAATATGGAAAAGGATTAATTTAAAATACATAAACTCAATTCAAATTCCCAGACAGCAGTAACCTATCTTTTGCACGAAGAATATCATGGAAGAAGCATGGGACTTCACAGTTTGTCCAAAAGAGAAGGTCCCATTTTGGAATGTTCCTTTTGCTAGAAGTCAAGAGGTCTCTGATACAGACTTTAGAGAAGAACCCTTGGAAGTATTTTACAGTCTTGCCATCTAGATCACCTGTCTCAAAATCAGCTCTTATCTGTTTGTTTCAGGGGGCAGCTTTTAATTTTTGAGGTATTGCAAGCACATTTTTTTACATAAACCAAAATCTGCAAAATACTACCTGACACTTTTGTAAAACAGTATTTTCCTAAACTGTGGACCTCAATGCTAAAATGTCTCCACCTAAATTTTTTGATCAAAATGTAACTGAATATAATATGTGAAACCTTGTACTTTGACAGCTGATGCAATGACATGCAAAGCAGGAGGTATTTCAAGGGTCTAAGTAACAAGATATATTAGTATGTGTTAAACAATGCTCAGATAAGGAAATAACCAAACTAGGTCTCTCCAAACACAATTGGATACTCCTGAATGTTATTGCATCATGCACATAAATCTATCAAAATGTCTTCAGGGGAGAAAGCCTCTTTATGTATGATCTGTGGCATATTTCCAGTGGTCCTAGAAAATAGGTCGTCAGTCATGTCCATTTACATTTAGATGTAAAACCAGAAAAATAAATAAAAAGGACAAAGTATTATATTAAGTTTCTCATAAAATATGAGATGAATTATGCCTCTAGTCATTAAACTGTGCGAAGGAGCCTGGGAAAAATATAAAAATAAGCTTAGCAAATATCCTTGCTTTATTCATAATGCTTCTATTTATCCACCATGTTTTCTGGCTTTTTTCAGAGAGATGTATAAAAAGTGCTGATGTACAGCAACTGTAAGTGATTAATAAGTTGCAGGTAGTGCAAGACTGAAGGGATAAGTAAACTTCACGCTGCCAAAAGTTCTGGCTTGATAAAACCCTGAAACTTCCATTACTCTTGTCACTCAAGTGAACATGCAACTTTTGGCCAGTCTCCCTTTCATTCCTACCTTGTAAGCTCAGTCTCTTGTACTATGTTGAGGATGCTTTTAATCTTTTTAATATCAGCTCTATTATCAAGTAAACAAGAGATTAGTTTTCAAAACCTGGAACCAAAATTAATCCAACATTCATACTTATGAAATTCAACCTGGACCAAGCCATAGTTTGTAAATGATGCAAACTGTGCTCACACAAACTGACCATTGCAAACACTTTCACAATGTTTCTGGAAATTAATCACATTTTTCCCTGTTTAACACAGAAATCTCTATATGAGAAACCCCAAACAACATGATGCAATGTTTTTAGATGCATTTCAAAAGCTTGGAAGTTTAGCTTTTTTATTCCTCAGATTTTTTTTTAGGCAAGATATTCAACTGTGAATTAGAAACTGCCAAGCCATAAACTTTAACAACATCTCCCCTCAATTTATAAAGCTGGTTTATAATGGCAGAGATGCCATCAATATTCGACTACTATCAATCCAAGTTCTACTACCTAGGATCAAGGAACATATTTCAGTTGGAAGTTGATGTTCAAAAAATCAAAACCATTGGTCACGTCCTTCAATTACTACAATACCCACATTTTGGAGAGTCTTGTTTCCTGATTTGCTCCCTTACCTCAGATTAAGCCGTTGATTGCAAATGTTGATTCATGAATGACTTACTGCAATACTTTGAGTTTCTTGAAAGAATTCTTCAATTCAAAAACCCCAGCAAACTGCATTTTTCTTTGCTCCCTGTTATCCTGCTGATCCTGACGGCCTTGATTGCACAACTCAAATGTTTCCCTGTTGAGCCATTCCTCTAGATACCATCTATAAACGTGCCTGTTTTCCTACAGATACTGTATCTAATGAAGTCCCTGTGGTCTCCAGTACTGTCAACAGGAGACCCACACTTCACCTCACAGACTGCATTGAAATTCTCAGTCAAAACACAGAGAAATTTGTTATTCTGAATCTGGTTATCCAGACCGGAATTTAAATAAGATGATATATCAAAATATGTTACACTATGATATCTACATAGAAAAGTTTTGTGGCGCCTTTCTGAGCTCTAACATCTTTCTTACACTTTAAAAGGATACTGCAATAATCCAGTGGGGAACTCAGTGTTGAACTGTATTATTTACTTTTGCCTGAGGACAGAAATTAAGAACAAAAAAAAAGGAATTAAAAATTTTGTTCTATGTCAAACTCTTGATATAATTCTTAATTTTAAATAATGTCATAAAAATGCATATAATGTGAGATGGTATAGAATATTTTGCTACTTGAAAGATGGCCTAGTCTTCACTTATGAGAGATAATAATAACAAAATTAACAATATTTTGATAAAAATTATTTCAACAACAAAATTCCCAATACGTTTGGCTTTCATAGTGATATTACCAAGAGATGAGGCCGCTTTAATTGAAAAGGGAATTTTAGGGGAGCCTCCTATGCACTGGCTGTGACTGCTAACTAGGTTAATTTCATACTGGTCCCCTAGGAAACCCATGATGGAAGCAGGCACTCTGACACCACTATATTTTCTGTTGCCAGTGTAGAAATCCTCATTAGCATCAGAGTTACTCTTTCTATTGCTAAGGAATTTCTGTGAGGGAAAAAAACCCAACAAACAACCCACTAAAAAAACCCCAAAAACCACCAAACCAAAAGAATCCCCAAACAAACACACAAAAGAAAACTTCATATGGTAAAAAATATTTCCCTGGAGCCACTTTTTTTTCTCTTGACTTATGCTCTTAATACAGTATATAGACTTCTGTCAAAGAATACAGCTTTATCAGCAGTAAATTGACACTATTACAATCCCTCCCACTCACTCAGAGAGAGGATGCTACAAACATAAATGTCTTTCAATTATTCTAGACCATCTCAATGGAAAATTTATTTAATATTTCCCCTGTAAAATAGTTATTCACTTATGTAAACAGGTAATGTTTGTCCTATTAAATGCAATGTTTTCCTATGTAGGAAAAAGCCACCAAACCTTTTTAGAGGATTCTCTACAAGAGCAGGTAGACACAAAACCCAATTGCTTAGCATTTTGCAAATCCATGTAATCTCTACAAGAATATGACATTCTCCATCCAGAACTGGAAAACAGAAGAATGACTTTCATGATGGCCAAAAGCTAAATATTCTAGGCACAGCTTTTCCTTTGCAATTATACCTGAGTGCTTGGTTGCGTGTCTTGTTGGTTTAAAGAAATTCTGTCCATCTGCAGTAGCTCTAAAGTAACATCGATGTCTAATCACTGCAGCTTGATTTTCTTACTCTTTTAAGGATATGCTTCCTAGAGTCTCATATGTGGAAAGAACATTAGGATTTTCTTTCTCTTTTACTTCTGTATCTCTCCTTTGGTCTGCTTCTGAGCTCTACACATAGTGATTCCAGGGTTACCTAAAAACATATTGCATCCATTTCTTTGACAGCATTTTCAAAGAATGGTGAGATTATGAAAGATTGAAGAAGTATATAAAGCTACACTGTATAGGGGACCTTGTCACTGTAACTTAATATTTGAAATAGGGATCTTTTCACTGTAGAGGAATGTTCTTATAATCATCATAAGTTTGTATATTGAGTCTTCTTTGATGCAACAAGAATTGCTTGCTCTGTTTGCAGCAGTTACATGATTTCATAATTCAAATTGGCAGATTCAAAACTGTAGAAATGTATATATGAATATATGTATGCTTATACATGTATTAATGTGTGTATGTAAGTATATAAAAGAAAAAAAGGCCCTGAAACATAAAAACTAGGCAATACTTGTAAATCACATTCTGGTGGAATATTTCTAGGGAAAAAATGAAAAAGCATCACTTGGAATGGAAATAGAGCTTCTTATAATATGAACTATTTATTCATAGAACTGTCATGATAGACATAACAGTAATACTAGCATGCTAAGAGCAAATTATATTTAGGAGCAAGTCTGACCTTATTTGTCACAGACTCATTTTTCACTTTCAGTTCTACTAATAGTAATTTTCAGAAAAACAGAGGAAAAGTTGCTGAATTGATGCAGTTTATCAAAGGCTAGGGAACTGAATATTTTAAAGCTATTATTTCTTTTTGAAACTACCTGTTTCACTACTGGAACCTGTCCAGTTCATGAAATACGTGACAGAACCAAAAGTTTTTAAAACAAGCATTGTTCTTTTGTAATAAGTACGTGCACACACAGCCCAAGACAACAGGCAGAGCTCTGGACGGGTCCTTCAGCTGTTTAACTGGCTCTTTAGCTCAAAACTAGAGCTGTAAACTTCCTTCTAAAGAGAGGTATTGCAAATTATGTTCCTCCCTTGCCTGTCCTTTTCCTTGGAAGGAGAAGAAAACACCTACCAACTGACTTCTGCTCATGCTTGTGAAGCACACGTTGTAGAGATAAAGCAATCTGTCAAGGACAGAAAAAAATATAAGAATTCAGTTAAGGGTGACTGTGGGGTTGCAGGATTGTTTAAAGTTTTATTTTAAGTTTAGTTTAGCTCTATGTGCCTGAGAAGGGCTTCTTTGTCTTTTAATGGAATTTTTGTTATCAGAAGTTGGAATGTGCATGGTACCTTTCTCTCTGCCTGCAGACTGTTTCTAATTGGTCTGTTCGTCGTAAATTTCCATGTTGTTAGGAAAACTGTCACTTCACAAGGACACAGAGCCTTGGAGGAGTCTGCCCGTGCCTGGCAGGGCCCCCCAAGACTTTACCTAACTGTCTATATCTGATTTATTATGAACTATGTAATCTGGTTAGTATGTATACTTTGTTATTGGCTTAAGAGTTTTGTGCCCACCCCGAGCTAGCTCTGAAAAGACCCCCGAGCCCAGGGACTTTGTCTCTCTCCTGAGATACCCACCCTAGGGTGAGGGGGTCCCCTGTCCCCCAATAAACCCTTCTTCCACCATACCTCCGAGAGATCCCTCTTTCATCGCCGCAAACCATTACAGTAGAAGGTCTGAGGGTCTGCAGAACCAAGAGCCCACCTCAGTTTTGTCGGGACATGCTGGAGCTGCCAAGCGGTCTGGCTGAGTAGGCCGACCAGCAGGGCACGCACCCCAACAGGTAACTTAATTCAAGTAAGACCAATTGTCTGTTTAACATAGGACCTGGGAGAAAACTGTTTTGGTTCAGTCTGTTTTTTCAATGGGAATGTTAGGCAGATTTGCATGATAGGAAGTTGAAGAATGGTGGCCATGCATAGATTATATGGATATGAAAAAAATGCTTGAAAAATTAGTGGGAATGTAAGGTGTTCAGAGAAAACTCCTAAAAAATATTAAGAAAATAAAGATTTCAGGAAAGGTTTAATTATCCTAAACTTGTAGGATGAAGAAACTCAGCATAAGCTATGCCACCCACTCATGTGATGGCCTCTTGACAAAGAACTGAACATTGGGAGGTTGTGGATAATCAGCCTGAAAAGGGGTCCTTAAATTAAAGAACATGACTGATATTTACTGAAAATGTGGAGACTTTTCTGAACTCACTTGCTCTTTGTACATGAGAGGTGATTGTCTTAAATATCAATATGTCCATGCAGTTGCTTCTCTTTATATAAATTACTAAATATTCTTATATACTAGAGAGAATATACCAGAGAGAAGGAAACTAACTCTTCTGAAACTAAAATTCACTGTGAAGAACCATGGTAAAGGTGAATTCTCTTCTTCAGTTATTATATATATTTATGTGGAAAATTAATTGCAACAGGAGATGTGAAGACAGACCTTTTCTGCTTGCATAGTTGTCTCATGTTCTGGGTATTAATTTGAGAGAAGAGGCAATAAGATTAAAAGAAATATTAGTAAATAGAGCATGAACAGGTTACAGCTTGGAAAAGAAAAACATTTCCATAAGAAAAAATCTGGAATGTATATTATTTCAAATTATTTTGATTGATTTGAACTTGGCAATAAACTGTTTCCTTTAAATGATCCTCTTCTGTTCTGCTGAGTACCCAAAAGTTTAGTTCTGAATCCGTGACAGTGCACTATCTTCTTGGAAGAGAAAAAAAATTGTATTCACTTCTTTTGTTTTCTCTAACTCCAGTGTTGATGTCATATGTATTGACACAGTGCTAATAATGTCACAAAAAAACCCCAGAATGAATGCATTCTGTAATAACCTCACGACAGAGAATTCCCAGAAGGAAGAATGTTAAATAGGGCAAATTTCTACTGACCAAACTTACAACCAAACTTGCTGTGGAAGGTATTTTGTCTCATTAGAAAGTAAAAGTGCAAGACATTTGTCAAAATGAAATATGATCTTTCCTACTTAATAAAAACCAAATATAATAGTTTCCATATCAACAGGGATACTCAAAGACTGAAATTACTACATATTTCATATATCTAATTCTAACACAAACATAACTTCTCTTTTATAAAATGCAAATCACTGTACATTTTCCACAGTTCATGCTGGATACAGAAAATAATAATGGCCTGGAATAAAATAACTCTTACATTCACTGCTTAAAAAGAAAAGGATAATGTTCATTAATTCTATTGAATAGTCTCCTGTATCTAAATCTGCACTTAGTCCTGATACCTTTATTTCCTACTTTAATATATATGAGTGTGCTTTCACTGAACCACATCAAACTCCTGCATTTTTAAGTCGGACTTGTGCTACTAACCATAGAAGGTTCAGGTTTGCCACCTTACTCTCTTGTGCAAAAATATACAAGAAAAGGCATATTTATCCACCTCATTTCACATCAGCTTCAATGCTAAGCAAAAAACAGGAAGAAGCTAAAACTTGTAATAAGGGCACATGGAGAAGAAAATGCTCTTCTGTCCAAATGTTGCAAGGTGATATTTCTGACTGGCAAACAGCTGACAGTGAAATACCTCATAGTGTTTTCATTAGGAATATGCAAATTGTAAATACAAAAATGTTCCAGACAATTAAGCATGCTAAAGCCAACAACAATTTTATTAAATCATCCCAAAAACTGACAGGAAGGTTATGCAGTGCCTGAAGGACAAATCTTATGTGCCTACAATGGGGTGAGCAATGTCATGAACAAACTATGCTGGAAATAGATTTCTCAGGTAACAATAAAACTGGAAATACTGCAGCCTTAACTGATAAGATCATGCAGAAAATTCATATGAACATATACACTGCAATATTTTGGCTACAACTGGCTTTGAACCTTAATTACATCTTAACAAACAACTCCTTGCAGTCAAGTTAAATACTCTGATTTTTTTTCAAGGGTAGGAGAAGCAGCATGGGCTGCAAGGAAACTGAAAAACTATTTTGCTAACTCATGACCTGTTAGATATTATTAATAATTTATGTGTTTCCATTCCATTCAAATCATCATAGCCCAACAATTTTATTTTTCTTCTGTAATTACTAACTACTCTTGAACCAGTAGAAACTTTGCAGTAAGTGCACGTTGCAGACAGGTTAAGCAGTGGATACAGTATGCAGACTCTCCTCTCTCCTTGCTAGTGCTTGTGTTAGAAGCAGTTTGTTCAACCAGCAGCCCCAACTGATTGTTTTGGGGCTTTTTCAATCTTTTCTTTTACAAACTGCTGACTAGTTGATTTCTCCTCAGTTAAAGGCTTGTATGATAAAACAATGGCCAAGAGTCTGTGACAAGTTAGCTACCTCAGAAGTGAAGTGAAAGCTGACCAACCTTCCATCACTATAGAGGGTTTCTTCAGGACAGTGCTGTGGGCCAAAGAGGGGGCAGAAATACATATGGCAGAAATACCAGTAGCACATTACTGTAGCCGAGTAAGACACTCTCAGCCACCTTTAGAACTGATGAAACTAGACACCTCAAGGGCAACTCATTGGAGCAATTTTGGATCACTTTATTAAGGTGAGCTGAAACTTTTCTGTAGCATCTGTTTTTCCCTGTTGATTAGATGGCATAGCTAAGGTGGAGAGCTAAGAATAAATTTAGTGTCTAAATTTCAAACATTTCTTTAGAAAAAATACATACAATGCTAAAGACCATCCTCAAATACTCTAAATTTTTGTCCTTTTGATAAAAACATGCCAAGGACATGCTCTGGAAATTATATATCTGAAGGAAAAGCAATCAGAATTTTAAACAGAAAAAAAATTAATTTGATTTTCCACTTGTCCTAAGCAGTTTTTTACCTGTTGTTATGTCATACACCCTCCTCCATGCTTTTTATAGTTTTAGAGGTTTTTATATGTTTGTATTTTCAGAAATTAATAGAAGAGTGGCTATCTGCTCATACCACTTTTACACATTAGGATATTTATGTTCCCTGCTTTGCTCTATACAAAACTCAGATTGTCAGGGAACTGACCACAAAAACCTCTCAAGACCTCTTTTCACGTGGAAAAAGTTACACTGATACATGTGATTGCATCTATAGCTAAGATTGTTTTTCTTTCTATGTGAATTTCTGTGCTATTATCAGTCTGGAATTTCATCAGCAGTTTTTTAACATTCTTTTCGATAAGTGTGAGCTTTTATTGCATGGAAATACTTCCTAAACAAAAGTGAAAAATTGCTTGGAAATGTTTATTCAAATGCAATACTACGTAAGCATTTATTTCATAGATGCTTCTCTCCAAGTACCTGCTCCTTGGCTTGGTTTTGTTTGGTTGATTGGTTTGGTTTAATTTTTCTTCTTTTGTTTGGGTCTTTTTTTCAGTTAGTTTTTTGTTTGGGTTTGTTTGTTTGTTTGTTTAATTACCCATCTGGCATAATACTATTTCAATGAATACCAAGTTCCATTGCCATGTTACAAAACATATTGATAAACGCTATACCATGAAATATAGAGCTTAACATGAAGTTTTACATTCACCAACTTTACAATATATAATTATATAATTATTCCATTAATATAGTTTATAGTGATAGAAATTACAACTTTGGAAATAGAAATTGTTAATCAGAAAAATTAGGCAATAAAATTGGATATAAATTACTGTTTCTATACTTTTCGAAATTTATTCAATAAATGTGGATTCATCCGTTACTTATCCATTAAAGATCCTGCACACTTTTTCCTTAAAAATGAAATTCAAATTTAAATTACAAAATAAGGAAGTTCTAGAAGATAACAGTAAATTTATTATCTCTGAGGAGAAAGATCGAGTCTATTTCTAGAATGTAGTTATCTTACTGAAGAAACAAACAAAAGCTTTGCCTTACATTTCTGAAGTCAAGATGGCCACTCTTTTATTTACAAAGAGACATCCATTGAAATGCTTTGCTTGGTTATGACCATAAACTATAAAAAAAGCCTGTGATGTGTGATAGATGGTTCAGCTGATTTACTAGCTATACAAAAGAATGCTACAAGGATCCAGCCACATCAGTAGGAAAAATGCCAGTTATTTTACCACAACTACTTGAAAATCAGACATGAAACATTTATGTCATCATGGAAAATATTTGCATTCAGATATTCATTCCCAGGAACTCGGAAATATGGCAGTTACTTAAATAAACTGCAGCTACTGCATAACTAGGCTTATTTACACAATTACACATAATACCAATTGCACTTCATTGCTGTTTCTAAAAATGGGATTTCTGCTCTTAAATGCAGAATGAGACCAGTGTTTTAATTTCTGCTCTAAATCACAAGAGGAGGACAATGTTGAATGTGACTCTCTGCCTCTCAGAGAAACATCTCTCTGATGTTGAGCTGTGCCTTTCCTTTTTGTTCCTCTCTCACAAAAATGACTCACACTTTTCTTGACGAGGGATTCACAGTCTCTCAAACACCTTGAATCAATCTGTTGTATGAAGCGCATTCTCTCTTTGGTGAAGAAGAATGCAAATCAAATGTAGTCACCAAAACTTACAGCAACCCCTTCCAGTCCTTGTCAGTGCATTTTGGCCTCTTTGCTTCATCCACAATCATATTTGTATATCTCATCTGAACGTGTTCCCTGCCTTTTAAGATGCAAGGGCTGAGAAAGGTTTTCCCAGTTTCACTATGGAAAAATATCACCTGTAGAGAATGTCTGATTACAGTACAGGCCAGTCTCTCTTACTATCTGAAAATATCACATCAGCCCAACAACAAAAACAAAGAACTCTGACAGCAAGTTGTTTAGTTACAAGATTGATCTCTTTCATATAAGAAAAAAAAAAGTGGTTTTGTAGCACATAGGGTCAATATTTGTCACTCTTGAATGAGGTAGAGAACAGCAGACAGTTGAGGAAATTAATTTAGTTTCCTCAAGATTTAGAGTCTCCAGAACAGCAACTCACAAAACAGTAGCAAGCAGAATCTGGACCAAATTCTTGCTCTTAATAAATTACTTCATTGGGCGGCTAAGGCTGATCATCCTCATCTCATCTAGGCAGATCAGAGATATTTTTAAGCAAGGCAGTTTTAAAACCTTTTAACACAGTGGATACACACTCTCCTTAAGTTTATTGGGATTTGTGTTTGTAGATGGCCATTGGAAGATGCAGTACAGCATCTTTTCTCCTAGTCATGAAAGAGATCTGGATTTTTCAGGCTCATCAGTACATGACTGCAGCCCTTTGGGCTTTGTTCTGAAGGAGAAGTTCTTATGGTACAAAGCCCTTATGATAGATTTGTTCTCAGATCTTCATCTTTAGATGGTAATGCAGAGCATAGAGCTACCATTCAAGTCTTCCCACTGTCATCTTTGCTAGTAAATAATGTACTTGATTCAGTACTTTTGCAGCTTTATATGGCTGTCAGTGCACTAAAAAATAATAGGTTAGTGCTCCTGCCAGAAGTAAGAGAGTTTTAGTGGGGGAATCATCAAAGGTATCAAATGTCTTACAGTTTTATCTTATCCCTCCTTTCCCACTTGGGATTTTGATTTTTCAGCAAACATTTCTCACAGATTTGCTTATCTCCTTGAAAAATTAGAAATAATATTTCTCAGAGAGACACTATAAAGCCATGTCCATGAGATTCTAAAACCAGCAGGCTGATGATTTACTTTTCAATGACAAAAGGCTTGATCAGCTCTCCTTCACTTCAGGCCATTATTCTGTGAAGTACCTTTCACTCTAAGTCTCAAAAATCATACTGGATCTGAAAGGTAAAAGCACTGCATGGAGAATGACCTGCCAGTTCAGCCCTTTACAGATCCACATTTCTACTGCAGTTAATGCACTTGGTTGAGGATGAAGTCACAGCATTAAATTTGTCTTATTGAAATAAATAGTATAAGTGTGTAACTGATGATCACCTTTAAAGTCTTAAAATGTGATTTAACATTCCTTTAAATAAATGCATGACAAAGCATGGAGTGTTGTGAGGAAAATTACAACAAAAGAGATCTTTTTCAAGAAACAGTAACAGTGTTTTGCATTTTAAAAACACTATTACAACTGAATTGTAATATAATTACTGTTATTGTAATTAATATAATTAGAAAATTTTATGCATCATATTATTTGTTTCAGAAACCTGCCAACTGCAAAATCTCTTGTTGTTTCTGTTGCTCTTAAAAATTAACTGCAGTAATTTTCAGCCAAAGACTCACAAATGATACTAATTGTAGGAATTTGAGTAAATTGGAAAACTACAAAATCATTGTTTAGAATTAAGTGATAACATAAAAATCTATAAAGAATGAAATAAACCATCATGTTTCCATGTTTATATTTTGAATGTATCTGCATATTTCTCATTTTATTGTACTTTATAGACATACTGTCTCAAAATATTTCAAAGGATGATATCCACCTGAATAATTTTAAGACAAATAGATTTGGATACCAGGGTTGTGCAAAGATGTATCAGTTCCTTCTTAAAATTCGAAAAATGTATCTCTAGACTAATTTATTACTTGGAACTGCTATTTAAAACAAATACCTGACAAAAATGTGATAGAAGTGACGTCAATGGTCCTTTCAGACATCTATTGTGGGCCTGGAATTAAGGTGTCATTGCAATATGTTGGATTTATGAAAGTCCTGTTTAAAGCTTCTCAATTCTGTAGTTCTGGGTTTATAACACATTCATAGTCCTTTTTTTGCATTTCTGTGATGTAATCTCCTCTTTGACTTTCCATTTCTGCACTGGTGTCCCTGCAGCATTCCCATTCTAGAAAAATCCAGTAAACATGTATGTGTAGTAGAGGGTAAAAGAACAGTTTACTTCAGCTGTGAAGGGGAAAACCAATCCTTTTTTGCTACCTTTGACCAGTCCTTGTTATTGAAACCAGCCTGATGTTATCTGCTTCTATCTCCTTACCTCCTCATGTTTGAACACTTTTTGGATTAGGGCAAAATGACCCCAGCAGTAAAACCTTATCTCATTTCTCTGTGTCTACACTGCTGAATAAAGTAGGACTAGAGAGCAAGCTCAAACCCCAAACTCAACCATGCATACTGCTTAATAATTTACATACTCTCTGTCATGGTTTTCACGTATACCCTCTAACTCCTCTGGAAAATGCTTGGCATTGCAAGAACCAAGGGTCATTCCCCCAGCCAGAGCTCTCTCCACCCTCCAACTCCCTACTAACCTACAACCACCTCCAGCACTATTCCAGCAAGTCTTCCACCTTGAATACACCAGAAGTCCTGTTTGGACACCTCAGAACCTGTAACACTTGCCCTCAGTAACAAGCTCTGAAAACAACATTCTGGGCTTCAACATTCTTTCATTATTTCAAACATATTAATTGAAACATTAAGAAAATGGAAAGTTATTACTATATATTTGGATCCAAGGATATTTAGATCCCAGGCACAGGCCCCAGGCTAAGAATATTATGTGGCTGTGGCCAGTCAGCTGTCCTTAGAGCTGAAGAGTGTTTCCCTGGCTGTTACAGGCTGTAGGAGATGTCACCAGTTGTTGCAGGGGTGAAGATGCAGATGAATGTTGCTACTGATATAGAAAGTCACTAACCTTGTCAAGGCTTAGTTATTTATGGGTCACACATTTTTAGTATGAAGGCCTGGAGGGATATAGAATTTATATGAATAGTTTGACTAATCAGTTTTCCTTTCTGGTGGGTTTTTTTGTTTGTTTGTTTGGTNTTTAGGACCCAGGTGCTAAATTCTTTCCTTAGGCTAAACACATAACCAATCAAGAACGGCTCAACTCTTTTAAAGCACATCTGATGCTACCTACCCTTTGAATGTTGCTCACTATATAAATATATTGCAGAGAATTATGTCTTTCCCTTCAACTCTAACAAGTTTAAATCCACAGCTTTCATATCTCAAGCAAACTGCCTCCCAGTAAAACTATAGCTTAGCTTGGAGCTGACAGCAATATCCAAAGCACCCAGCTAGAAATGTTAATTTTGGATAGGTTCTTAGTGGGTGAATAATGCTGGCATTATTATTTTGTTTTAATCCTACACTAAATGTGAAGTGCATAAATTATCTAGGGAGAGATTAAACCTATGTATATTGCCTTCCACCAGGATGCTCCAACCCTATGCAGTGCGACAAGTGGATGTGCCCCAGTAACACCCTTTTTCTAGACAATGTTTTCTGAAGAAAGCAGTTGTGTCTTGTCATAGATTGAACTCTCTCTTGCCAGTTCATGAGACAGTCCAACAAGCAATTTCTACACTGGATCTTTTGGGAAACAGTCTTTAGGTTTTGAAAACATAATGGAGTTCATGTAGAGAAGGCAGTGTTTTTCAAGACAAAATAATTCTGTAATCATATACATTACTACAAAGCTTTAGACAGAAAAAGAGGGGCTCATCACATACAGACATCTTCAGATTCAGAATAGCAGAAGAGTATTTGTCTTCTGAAACTTTTTGATCAGTTTCAGGTATGGAAAGCATAGAAACAAAAATTCAATTTATGCACATCACAGAAAATCACTTTTAAAAGTGTTAGCAAAAGACATTGCTCCATAAAAATAATATAAAGCCAACCATCTGAATTAAAATAGCTGTAGGCAGTAGGGAACTCAGTGTTGAAGGAGTTAAGAATTATATCCTTGGTTTGCGCAGGAAATTGAAGGAGAATAAAAGTGCGGGGAGAGAATCTGTCTGGCCTTTGCAAATGCAGCAAAAGTTCAACAGCTTTGGAGAGAATAACTACTTGTCTTTTGGCAGAATTCTTATGGTGTGTTTCAAAAATAGCTCTCTGCATGAGACATCCCAAGACTATTGCTAAATCAATGGTTGCTTACTGTTGTCAATGGCCTCAATTAAGAACCAGGATAAACTCCATAGATTGATGAAAATGCTTGTGTTAATACACTTCTTAATGGACAGCTTTGACTTCCTAGTGCAGTGAAAGAAAATATTTCACTGATAATTTTACATCATAAGTTCTTTGAATGAAAAAGCTTTATCCTTTCTTGAGTCAAGACATAGCTAATACGTCAATAATTACAGGCAGCAACTTGAAGCTTGAGAAAAAAAAAGAATACATATATTCAAAAAGCTGATTCAGAGCTTAATTTTAAGGCAATGTCAAAATAAGGAAAAGATAAATATGTGACTGAGGAGAGTAAACAGAAACCTTGGATGTGGCCAACACTGTATCCCATTTCAGTAGAAAGAGATCCTACCACTTATCAGATAAGAGAAGTTCTAAAATGCATCCATTTGGAGTGAGGAGCTGTGGGAAGAAAATATTGAGAAGCTCTGGGAAGAAAAGTTTATTTTAACATAGATGTCCAAATCTTAAAAATTACTGAAACAGTGTAGTCAGAAATAGCAGAAAATTGATTTCCAAAAATGTCCTTTGAAATCCTCTTTCTGAAACTTACAGAAAGAAACCTCTGATAGCATTGTGCATGCACACCTCCTCTCCAAGAAATTTTAGGTTCTCAGTAAGACACTTCCATGACTTCCCTAGAAACTTCAAAACTGCATAATTAAGAGTAACTTTAGTTTAAACAAATATAATTTGCATCATTCATGTTTCTTCTTTCAAAAACAAGATTATATAGCACTAACAAATGGTCTCTTGTTTCTTCTTACTGATTTGGATTTAATTTAGGCTCTAATCTCATGCACAAACAGAAACCACCAGATTATGAAAAGTCATTTAATCTTAATTTTCTGCGTGTAAGTGTATATGTGAAGGTGGGACAGAGAGAAAGAAGACTTTGTATTAAGGAGGTAATAACACGGCAGAAAATAGGTTCTGATGTAATTCTGGTTGATGTCCCCTTCTTCAGTCTACAAAATACTGAGATACATGACAAAGAAAACAAAATCTGTCCAAATAGAGTCAAGAAGTCACTGCACCCCATAAGCAGAGGAATAGAGGGAGCCACTGCTGTATTTGCAAATTGCCCTTTTTCATACAGTCATGTTCCAAATTTGCAATGCATCAGTATCCTCTTTTTTTTCCCCTAAATCTGCATTTAAGCTTTTCAATTCTTAAAGTCAAATATTTTTATTCTGTAAGTAAAACACTTGGTGCATTTAATAAACTAGAAATAGTTCTTCCTCCCTCTCCTTAATTGTAATTTAGTACAATGAAACATACTCCATATCAAATAACCTTATTGTGCTAAGCATTCCCACTGGTGTATTTTATTTCTGCTCCATATTCATCCATTGAAGGACTGCATCTAAGGCTGATGTCAGATGAGGAGACACGAGTAGAGATGATCATGATGATAATCTGACAAAATATAAATTCTTCTTCAAAATACATTTTCAGTCCCTACAAAATAATGTGAGAGCAAGCCAAATGTGCTCATTACTAAATTTTCAAAATTTAATTACATACACCCAAATGTAGGACTATCATTATGCCTGTTTAATCTACTGGTCCTGACATTCATACAAAATATGGCAGCCCATGAGTCAATTCCCAGCTTTCTCACATATCCTAGATTAGCATCCCAACTTCAGGGTACAAAGCAGAAATGGGAGAGCATTTTTAGCTTTAACCCTGTTGCATTTATTAGTTCTTTTAAATCCACTGGTCCTGGAAAGGTTTTCTGAACCCTATATTATCAAAGTCTCTCTGACTCAGTGATGTCTCATATAAAATGGAGTATCCCTAACATGTGGATATCCTATGCATAAATTTCCCAGCCTTGACACGCTCCACATCCCACCTGTCATGGTTCTTGCCTGAACTCAGGCTTCCTCTCTTTCTGACTGAGGGTAGGAATATGAAACCATTTATTTCCTGGTTTAAATTATTAATTTCTCCTGGGGTTATAGATATTGTGACAATAATGCAGAGAGGAGAGGAGATGAGGCTTCTCTTAATTCTGGTAGAACTGTCCTCTTTTCAAAACCAGTCACAGCTTGGCATTTAGGATTAGAGAATTTTAAGATTTAATTCCTGTAAGCTGAAGTGAAAACTAAACCTAAGGTGCACAGTGCAAATGGATGTTATAACACTCAAACAGAAAGAAAGATTTGGCTTTTCCCAGCAGCTTGTCTGGATCTGGTCCATCTTCTTCTTTGTTTTTTCTTACCTGTGATTCAGGAAAATTGTTTATACAAGGCCACAAGACACTTCAGTTTCAAAGCAGGTGGATTTTTTTTTTCATCATTCTGGGAACTAAAGTGGAAAAATACAAAAAAACAACCACAAAAGACTTGTTTTTCAGAACAAAAAATATTTCTATTGCTAAATTGGGAAGCTAAATTAAAAAATCCATTTTTTTGCACAGCCATAACATATAATCAGTCTCATTGACATAAATGCACTGAAGTAGACAAATGAATTGAAAACTATATTCCTCTGTTATTGCTGAGATCTGTCACAAGTAATTTTAGAATCACCAACTGATCTTTCATTATTAAGATTTAGAAAACCACTCATTTGCTAATTGGAACACTTCTGAGTTCATTTACAATAAAAATAATTACCATACCCCTATCACAATGAACTACTCAGGAAAACACAAAATAAATTACCCCAAATATTACTCCAATATAGAAAGATATTATCTCCATCAGAACTTTAGGATTTTTTGTTTTTATGGTGAGCTGTTTATTTGGGTGGCATTTTTTTAATGTTTTTAAGCCACACTATCTTCATCCCTTTTGTTCAGGAAAATAAAATAAAAGTATGACAAAAGTACTAAATAAACACGCTTTTCTAAGATAAAAAATTAACCATATAGTCATATATGCATAACAAAATGTGAGTGTTGGTTTATAAACAAGAAATCAGTCTCATTGTGTTCACTCAATACATGACTATAATTTCCCAAGTTTCTCTCCTTTAAAAATTCTCACTGAGAAATGAATGGAAATTGAATTCATTATATACACATCCAATTTCCTCCCCTTTGAGTGTCATTGCCTTATTTTATCTGACAATTCTAAATGATCCCTATCACAACCAGAAGACTGGTAGGCAGGGTTTTTAAATAAGTATTTCTTCTTTTTCTGTATTTTTGTAACTCTGGTTAGCTAATTTTTTACAAAGTCTATAAGAAACAGAGAATATAGCTGTCGTATGTGAGAGAAAAACTCATGGAACACCAATATTTCCTAGCAAAGCAGAAAGCAGCTGAACATTGAATATTGCTACCTGTGCCAAGTCTGAACACACTCAGCAAAGAGATGTTGCACACACCAAAAAAATATCTTTTCCATGAATATCCCAGCTCAGCTGCCAGCTGAGGGCAAGTCTGTGGCAGCTGCTTTGCTGGCCTGGGTTCATTAGCAGTAGCTTTGGGCTTCTCAATGAATAAAACAGTCCCATTCCTGCAAAGCTTGATGCAGCTTCACATCACCTGTAAGAAGATTTTTTATAACTTACACAAACAAAACACAGCAAAACTGTGCTGTTTTTTAGCTTCTATTGGATATTATATCCACACTACAGGATCCTTTCAGAGCACACTTTTCAAATGGAGCACATTAGCAACTCTGGAGTGCTAGAGCAACCTGCAGTTAAGTGAACTGACCAACCAAGTTTTGTCTTCATGTTTAGGTGCATACATTGGTAGGCATGCAGGACCAGGCTGAAATTTCTCTCATTGCATCTGAAATAAAATATTGCAATCTTCATCTTTTCCATTTTTGTCCCTGTTCAATGTTGAAGACTGTAGAAGAAAGTCTATTACCCTGGAAATTCATAAGTTATCATGCATAACATGGCTTCTTTTTTTTTTATTTTCTTCCGTTTAACGAATAATATGCTTATCTAGTGCAGGAGTATCACCCAAAATTTGAAGTTTGTGATAAGTTATTGCACTATATAGGACATAGAGTGGATATAATGAACTATTGAGCACTCAAAAATCAGCTAAAGGCAGTATGATAAATCTGTTTTGAGTCCACTGATTCCTTTTTACATGAAAAAGGATGGTACTATGAGGGAAAAGTCATAATTAAGAAATTTCATTTATCTTTAGATTTTTGAACTGCCTCTGTTTACACTTGTACTAATACACTGGCTTGTCTTTATAGAGACAAATGGGTAGTTCCAAAACACAAGTCCATTGACCCATTTTAGACCTTTTTGATGAAATTAGCTGTGTCCTTCAGATACCTATTTCTAATCACTGAGAATAAGCAAAGAGGCTCAGCTCCAATATAGCTACTACTTTGCAAGTTTCATTTGGTTTTATGAATCTCATGTAGAGTAACTGAAATTCAAAATGCCACTGGCAAAGGCTCCCCTCATGAAGGAACTCTTTAATGTGGAATGTTTGTGACCTTGCTGACCTTTCCTAAGACCTTGCTGCACACACAGAACACTATAAGCCCTTTGGAAAGGGCTGCTATATTTCACTGTGTCTGTCACCACAACTCATCACTGTTTGAAAGATAAAGGACAGGAACCATAGCTTGCAATCAGAGATGACAACTTCTCTTAGACATACCTTTGCCCTTGGCCAAGAGCAGATATATTTTCTATCAGATTTATCAAATTGTACATTGCCATGAAAGTAGTTAAATGATTCTACGAATTATTACTGGAAAAAAATATCCATACCAAGAAACCTAAGTCTGTGATGTTCAGCTACCCCAGATCAGTGAATAGGTGGGCTCTTGAGAATAAAAATCCTGACAAGGCTGTATTTGAATACTTTGGCCATTCTAACTGCAGTAGTGGTAAAATGTTCCCACATTCTGTTTTATGGCCATGACAATTTTATATAACACCTATACCCATAATTCCAGTGACATGTATGGGAGAGAAATATCTGTACATCTAGATGGTAAATGTGCAGGCTAATGGGAGCTACAGGGTAATAGTCTGCCCTTAATTCACTGACTTCTTTGAAAGATCCAGCTCTTTATGCAGCCTATTAATCTACTAATGAGTCAAACCATTTCTAAAGTATACAGGCATCAATTCCAGCCTTGAAAGAATTTGTTTGCATCTCACTGGTTTTCTTCAATGTCAAAGCACTATCCACAGCACCAAGCTAGTCTATTTTAAGAAGTGCTTTCAGAAAGGATGTCCTTATCAGGAAAGATTTTTTTATATAATAGGAAAAAAAAAGATACATACTATAAAGCTCAGATGAACTAAAATACAATGAAAAAAATTTAATGAAAAAAATTCTATTGACATAAAAAACTCCCAAACAGTTTGTTCCATATCCAATACCACACCGCAGTTCTACAGGATATTTTAATATTGGAAAATTGAAAATGTTTAGAGGATTGGTTCTGACATAATTTATTTCCATAGCTAAATCCTGAGTACTACCTACATAAGAGTAACAGGGAGAGTTTCAGACAGCTATGGGTGCTCTACGTAGATATTTTTAAATTGCATTTCTTTTCTTCCTTTTTGAACTATTTAATTGCCTGCTTTTCAACTGCCATATCTTTGTGTCAGGGTCTGCAACCATCCTGTAAAGCAACAGTATCCTTCATAAATAGAAGGGGAAAAATAATTTTTTCAGTCAGCAGAGATAACACAGCATACATATTACATCTGAAAAAATGTACTTTTTAGAGAGAAGCAGGGCTTTAATAAATAGTTTTTGTTTGTTGAAAGAACAATTAAGGACACAAGACACAGCAGAGTATCCTACCTAGCCCACATGAAGAGTGGGTTAGTTAGGATACTAACAACAGTATAGCTGGGATAACAGATTCTAATTCCCAGCCAAAGAAGGAAAACTAGGATTACCTTTGCAGAAACTGCAATGTGTTTGTGAAGTCACAGCCTCAATTTAATGGCCTCACATAAAAAAAAATAAAAAATAAAAAAATTACTGGGTATATGAGATATTTGAGGGCAAAGATTTTTTATGATATACCTATTACAAACAAATTTTTGGAACTAAATACATCTTAAAAGCTAATATTTTTAAATACTTTGGCTATGATAATTTCTATTTGAAAAGTTGCACAAGAAACTTCAAGGACTTTGTTTCAAACTTGCTGTTCCAGTTCTTTTCTGGGTAAGGTTCTTATATAGCTTCATTCATTCTATATTAGAGCAGCTAATATCTGAGATTTAAGTCCTCCTTCTTTTGGCCTTATCTTCATCTATTCAGGCATGCTGGCTGTCTGCCACTGCTCTGCAGCTGTCTAAACTCTGTCTCTGTAGCTGGGGCAGTAGCCACAATGTGTAACCTTAGTTTGACCATAACTGGGACTGTGTCCTTTGCTATTGCTTTCTGATCTTATTCTATGGTTGGATTCCAACCTGCTCCATAGTATTTTAGCTGGAGATCTTCAGATTAACTCAATGCCCTAAAAACCCCTGTGGAGCAGGTGCTATGAGTAGCAAAAATCTCCAGGATAAGGGATGTATGACTTTCCACAGTAGACAGAATCACTGCAAAGGAAACGAAAAACTATGTTTAAAGCAAAGTATTTTATTCACATGGAATGGCAAAGTAAGTAAGTAAAACATTTGGACACAAAACTCAGAATAATCTTCTGCATCAATAAATGTAGTGTCAGATTATTTCAGGTTACCAACTCAAATGATCCTGTAATATCTTAAATGCATTAAATAAGCCTGAGAGATCCAAGATGTACATTGTTGCACATTTTCAGAACAAAGGCACACAAAGATATCCAAGATTGCTTTACTTGGCCAATAGCTTCGAGTGCTGTTGTATGACATGCACAAGTCACAGCAAATGACAACAGAAGATCAAAAAATTTTACAGAAACCTGATTTGTCTTTGGGAGAAACTCAAAAAAGTTCTTTTCAATATTTTTCTCAGGAATTTATCAATTAAAATATATATTTTAATGTATTTGTCCAGTTTCTGGGAATTTCATCCTGTAGAGAACTGCAAGACAGAAACTGACAGTACATTTCACATGATGCCATAATTTTTGTCTGTGTTCACATGTAGCTTAGAGAACAATTCAGTTCCCTCTGAAACATATGCAAAGTAGTTCATCAGCAGACAAGGCACTGAGAAGGGTCCACAGATTGCTCTGACTCTGTAGTCTAGAACAAGAGTTTACATATAGTTTACACCTGAGCCCTTCCATATAGATGCCTAAGATGTCTCAATCTGCAGCTAAACCTCACCCCAGACCACAAAAAATTGTTGCAGAATCCAAGCTTTTTGACAAGAAGTAGATATTTGAATACCAATTCAGTATCAGACTTGTGCATCTAAAGACATTACTGACAATGAGACAATGACTGACAATAAAATGTAAATGGGAAAAAAGAAATTATTAGTACTGATTTTGTGGATTTAATAAAACAAAACAGTGTGATCCTGGGGTACCAGCAGAAGCTCCATCAGGTCTAATTGTTAAAGAATAAGAAAGTCATCAAAAAAGTAAGAGGTTTCGTAATCTAATAGGCATATCTTACAACACAATGGTACTTTACAATTGTACAGTTGCATCTAAACTGAGAAACCGATATAAAAAAATGGCTCTAGACTGACAAAAATCTATCACTAGGATTATAATGGAAAGATGAATGAGGCCTCAACACATCAAATGGTAATTTAAAATTTTCCATGCATTTGTAAGCTTTAAAACTTTGCCTTTTTGTTTGTTTGTTTGTTTGTTTTAGCAGTCATAGAATGAGATATGAAAGGAAAACATCCTCAATAGTCAATACATAGAAGCAGAATTTACCTACGTGCACAACTAATTCATATCCAGTACCACGGTAAAACAGACATTAGAACAATACCTAAAAAATAAAAACAGCAGTTACTTTTTATCATTTACAGAGACTGTTCAAATGAATCACATTATTTCCGCAACTAGCAACATGGACACATGCAAATTGTGTTAATGGATTTTGTGAATTTAATATGTTGTTTTCCTAGCTACTGTACTGTAGTAACTAACACTGTAACTGCCATTGTAATTGCAGCAACTAATACAGTAAAAAAATCTGATGCATGTGTTATGCTCTATGTTCTTTCAGTGTAAATGCAGAGAATTTTTTAGACAGAATTTTTGGAGAAAGATTTTTTAAAGCATCTTTCCAAGTAAATTGCGCACCAAAAGTCTTTCCTTTTTTTTTTTTTT
>VZDJ01004378.1:13540644-13570601 GCA_008694505.1 Cyanoderma ruficeps
GGATGGATGGATGGACGGACGGACGGACGGACGGACGGACGGACGGACGGACGGACGGATGGATGGACGGACGCTGCGTGGGACGCATCTGTCGTCCCCCGGTACCAAAGCAGCCACCGCAGGGAGACGCCGCACGCCCCGCCGAGCCCCGCTGCCACGCGGGCTGCCGGCTCTGACAGCGGGGCAGGGAGGGAGGCGGGCGGCGGGGCCGGGCTGAGGCTGCGGCTCTGGGGGGAGCGAGGCGCGATCCCGCCCCCGCGCCGCTGCGCGCATCCCCGCGGGGAGGCGAGCCTGACACCGCGCCCTCAGGCAGCGCTCACCCCCGGCCGACCGCGGGCCGCGGCCCCCGCCCCGCGGAGCTCCGCCGGGAAATGTGGGCGGAGAGCGGCCGAGCACGAGCCGTGCCGCCGCGCTTGCCGTCATCAGACACGGGCCTGCAAGGAGCTCTGTGGTCGCGGTGACCTTGGAGAAGGTGGATCTGGGTGGAGACACCCTATTGCTCCATGCCAACTGCAGTTCCGTGCTCTAGGATGCTCCGAGTCCTATAGCTCTTGCATTATTATCTCGAAACGCTACTGGCTTTAGTTAATGGTTGTGTACAGAGGGCCTGGTGTAAGTAGTACCAGAGCCACGAAAATAGTCCTCTATCATTCTCTTTACTTGACCTCTGCTAGCACACAGTCCTTGAAGGGAATGGTCTGAAGAGTCTCCCTGACAAGGAGCAATCGTTCAGAGGTCGTCGTTGTTGAAGTGCCCCCTAAAAGGCAGTAAGCCTTAGCAGAGACTGAGAAGTTGTCCTGTTCACATTTCAAAGACCCAAGTGTCCCCTGGTACTCCTGGGAAAGCACATTACCTTTCAGTCCTGCAGAGTCACAGAACTGACACAAGTTCTCCACTGCTTTTCCAGTGAGGTCGATAGGAAAACAAAACAAAGCAGAAAAACATTTGCGGGTACCTGGATTTTCCAGTGCCAGCCTGAGCTTTCGGTAAAGGAGTCTTACTGAAATAGTTGTTGAAAGGTGTTTTGGGAAAAAGAGAGAAGCTAAAGAAAGCTGGTGGCTCATGAAGGTACCCATTGCTGCTTTGTTGGTCTCCATAATAATCACTCATGTTTCCGTAGTGGCTCTCATCTGTGGCTCTCAAGTTACTGATCAAATAGTAATGAAAAGGTGTTTGCAGCTTCCATTGCAGGAGTGGGGCCATAAACTTAATCACACACCAACTGAGCCAACAACTCCAGAGCCTTAGCTCTGCCTAGATGAATCATGACAGAAAATTTAGTCATTGAGACAGAGGGTGTACACTTATATTTAAAAGAAGGAGGAAACTGACAAGTAATTCACTAAAAGTGATATATACTTCTATGTACAAGTATTAAATATGGGAATAATGCAAAAGTGATTCCCTTTTTATTTTTAAATCAGCTCTCTCCTCTCTCCTTGTATTATTGTCTGCTAACTTTGAATAGTGTCCTTGAGCCTGAGCACTGAACTCCTTCTACATGATGGAATAAATTTAGGGAAGAGATAATACTACAGATGTTTCTATTATTTGTGCAATTCATTACAGAACTGTAACTCCATCTATCTCTAGGGGCCCAGCTAGCTTAGTTTGCACCGTAGTGTTTACAACGTAAGTGGCTTCAAAGCAAAACAGTTGATCATTTTGAATAGGCACAGGGGTGGCTGGAGGTTATGGTTTTTATTGCAGCTTTAAATAATTTTGGTAGTGAAGAAAACCTTTTATTTATATGATGGAGATGTAGAATAGCCTAAATATGAACTGTAGTCTTCATGGAAGGTCTTTATGGATGGTGGAAAACCAGATTAACACATTTTGCAGATAGGAAAACTCTTTGGATTGTGTAGTGATACTCTGATCTGACCAGGTATTTTACATGTATAGGGGGAGACTTGGAAATATTACAAAGGGAAATATCAAAAAAACCCTAGAGTGTAATTAAATACTGTTGCTCTGCCACTCCAGTAAGGAGTGAAGGAATTCTTTTTCAGCATTTTTCACTGTAAATAAATTCATTGTTAATAGTATCTTTAAAAAGTTTTCTTCCAGCTCTTTAACCTGATTTCATCTGTCATTTCTCTGTAGTGTATATTGTGTTTAAGCTCACTCAGCTCTTATATGGCAGAATTCTTATTCTAGAATCCAAGTTTTATCAGGGCAGGTCTTTGGGCAGTCTAAATTCATGGACAGGCAAGTTAAGGGAGAGAAAGAAACACTTCTTGAATCACAATCTGGTGTTTTTTAAAAGTGTTTTTCTTTCATTACTCTTCTTTCTTGGATGTGGTTCACTACATCATACTTCTGTTTCTTGGGATTTTTTTTTCTGGCTCTCAGTGCTTTTCTTTTTCTTTATTGTAGAAAAAAATCCTTTCTGGTATCTTTTGTTTCTTAAGTAAATTATCTTTTCTTCTTTTTGCAATGAGGAGGTGGCTTTATTTTCAGTAAATATGGTTATTATTGGACCCATTTTATTTCAAGAAAAGAGGCTATGATTTACCTGGTTTTATTTCCCATTGCAGAATCACATGATGCTTTTGAAGAGTTGCATTTTTCTTGAGAAGAAGTTTGCTGTAGCAAGGATGGTGTCTGAATATAATTTTCAATTAAATTGTATCCCTTAACACCGTTTGCCAGAATTTAAGCTGTCAGTTTTCTTGTGTGAGAAGGAGGAAGAAGGTTCTTGGGCCATGCAAATAATCTGTATTGTTAAATGAATTTTATGTTTCAAATTTGCTATTATTGCAAAAATGTAATTATCTTTTGAATTTTATTAAAATGTAAGGTAAGGTCATAGCTATAAATCATTGATAGAGAATGTTTCTGTGTCTGTTTGTGTAATATATATATGGCATAATGTTTGCACAGCACCAAGGAGGAGGTCAGATAGGAAAATATGATGTCATTGACCAACTGTTTATGTGTCAAGTGAATATGAGGAACTGGCTGAATCCCACATCTCAGTCCAGACCTGCATTCCTTGACTTGCATGTATTTGTGATCTGTTGGGCCAACTTCTCTAATTTTATTGTGACTCTTGGAACATTTGAAGAAAAGTTTTCAGTATTCAAACAAAAGTAATCTGGCTACAGGAGTAAGGAGACAATATTCCATTACTTACGAAGTGGAAGATGTTGGACAAACTGACTGCAGAGCTCTATTTGGCTTTACAACCTCTCCAATATTTTTCATATTTCTTGGTCTTATGGTCAAGCAGTCAAAATCTTTTTAAACTCTTACTGAAGAGCAAATGGTTATCTAACTAGGTCACAGTGGCTGATGAACTAGAAAGAATCACAGCCTTTATTGCTCTGTTTTTATCTTTGCGATCTTAAGATTTTTAATTCATAGTGGTTTTGGGGGGGAGATGGGGGGTGGTGGTGGTGAGGAGGCAGATTCATCATCATTAGCTCCTTTTCTAGATCTTAGTGTTGGTTTATGTGTTGTCTTTAAGTAGCTCCTTTATTTGTGCATTTTCAAGGTCAAGCTTCCAGTTCCATGCTATTTTTGTTGTCCAATATATTGTCCAATATATATGTTGTCCAATTGTCCAATATATTTTTGGTTTTGGGACACAGTGCTTTTCTGTCTTACAACACTTATATGAAGAGCTTGTTATAAATGAAGAGATTTCCATGAAGAGCTGATAAAAATGGATAAGCATTTCCAAAAGGATATGAACATGACTAGGCAGCTTTAAAAGGTTCCCAAAAGTGAAGGAGGAAAATACTGGAAAAGGATGGAGCCTTATCACAATATACTCTTTTCCTTTGTAGTTGTAAGACTTAAGATCATAAGAAGTAGAATTAATGTTAATTCATAAAGGCAGGAAGCACTAGAGAACAAACTTAAGCCAGGTGTTTTTTGGTTTTTTTTAATTTAGTGCTGATGCTTTTTTTTTCAACTTGGTGTCATGATTATTGATCATTAGTTATTGAATGTATTTCAGTTCCACCCAACAAGAAAGCAGTTCTTTGAATACTAGTGTAAATCATATAAAATTGGCTACAAACTTTAGACTGTAACAAACTTGTACTTTTAAGTCACCTGTCAACAAACCACAGGATGCCCAAACATTGTAGAAGTTGGAATATTTGAGAATAGGTGGATTTGACATTATTTTCATATGGTTACTATGAAAGATAAAGACTATCAAACTCCACAAAAAACACTTGAAACATAAAATTCTGCAGACTGGAATTGCCCAAACATGCAAGATTGTTTAAAAAGTGTTTGTTTTCTTTCAGTGTGAATATTTGTATCCTCCAAAATAACAGTTTCCAGTTGTTTTGACAGCAAGCTTGGTAGTTATTTCACTTTTATCTTTCTTTAAGGTTTTCCAGTGGAAGAGTCATGTGTAGGTGATGATCAAGGTTCAGAAAGCGTGTTGTACAAAAGATGACTCAGAAAAACGTATTTCATAGCTTTTCTTATTTATATGTTTTAAAAGTTCTGATCCTTCAGAGAGGCTCATCTTCCCATACCTGCAAGCAGAAACTCCTGCTGCAGCTTCAGGCATGAGCATTGTGTAGTGGCTTTCCATCACGTGGCCTCAGGGTTAGCAAACTGTTGGCAACACTCCCGAATTTGGCACCTGGGAGTAGCACATACAACAAAGAGTTGTAATAGTGTTCAAAATGTGCTTGGCATCAAAGAGCTTCAGCATTTCTGTCACTGCAGTGGTGGTAATGACAATGCAATGAGGTACATTTCCTCTTCTTTATGGCCTACTGTTTTGATCGAAATTAGTAAAATCAGTCACACAACAGCAGTACATCGTCCCAAAATACAGAAATTATTTTTTTCCCCATAGAAATAGTTCAATTAATGTTTTAACATTCATACTTGCCACTCAACACTTCAACATACTTGGAGTCTATGGTACAAGTGAGAAAGAGACAAAAAAAGATGAAGTCTCAATTTGTCTGTTGAGTGAGTTTTAACCTTGTAGTATCCCCTTTGCAGCTTTACTTTTCACTTTGTGTGTTCTGAAATTAAGAAATACTGAGAACAGGTATTTATTCTAAAGTACTAAAAACATGTGAAGAAAGAAATCAAAAAGAAATCCCCATTTTTGTGCTGACAAAAATGATGAAAGCATATATGCAAAATGCGTATTTGATTTTTTTTTTAACATAGCTAGTTCCTACTGCAACGTATTTGATGAGTATTTCAGACAGAGAAATGAGCATATGCTTGCTTCCAGCATTTTGTAATTAGTTGTATTGAAGTAGCTTTTTAAACCATTAGAAATTAGGTTGTGTGTGGTATTCTTTTCAAATCTCTGGGATAACAATATAAATAGTGGTGTAGATGAGAAGTTTTGAAGTGATGCAAGACTGTTCAAACTACCAGCTTTACCAGTTTGGCTTCTGAGAGATGTAGCTGCTTTTCTTTACTGACCTTATTGAGAGATGGAAATTTGAACCTAAAAATATGGGATATTTCAGCAGTTACCTGTGCTATTGGATTAAAATGCCATAGGAATTGTTATTATTAGATTGAGCTCCTATAGTTTGCATTTTTGATGTGGCCCTCAGGGCAGGTTCACAAAAGAAGCCAAGCAAAGAACAACCTAATGATGCAAATAAAATCCCCTTGGTAATATAAGTGTCTAGTTTCTTAACAATTGGAATTTTATGTGCTAAATTCCTTGATAATTCATCCTTTGCTGAATATACATTCCACTGAACAGACCTTTTCTGGAATTTAATTGCTTTTGCATGCTCTGCTGGGGATGGATTTGGGTCTGAATCTGGACAGTGGACCCTGTGTTCTCAGCAGTGTCTCCTGCTGATGGTAGAAATGAAAGTTGTTGAGATATATACTGCAAACTAGAACTGAAGGCTGGTTTCAAAACCAGAGTGAGCCTTGGACAAAGATTCAAGCAGTCTGAGCAAGAGGGTTGCTTCGGAGCAGGTGCAGAGAGCTGAGTAGACTATGGAAGGAAGTGGCTGCTGGAAGCTGAAGGCGGCAATGGGCCTACCATCCTACTACCAGTCCCGTCTTAGAATGTGCATCTTTATAATAATTTGTACATAGTGCTAAACTAAAGGGTTCCTTTCTGCCCAGAGGAATTTGTAAGATCTTTACTTGTTTTATCACATAGGGATCCTAACTCCTTATTTTCCATTAGACAGCCTCTTTCCCTTCTCACCAACCCTACAAAAGGTGAATCAGGAGACTCAATAGCATATGATTAGAAACCACAACAACATATTTTAGCAAGGAATGAAAAAAGCTTTTGCATTTTTTGACCTCTGGGTTGTATATATAAAGAAAATAGGTAGAAAAGAATGTGCCATAATAGCCTGTGTTTACAGAGCATGAAGTATGCTTTATATTTGTGAAGAATAGGAAAAAGAGGAACTGGTTTTCTTTTTCTTGTGCAGATATAATTATGTTGACAAGAGGCATAAGAGAAGACTTTGTTGTCATGTTTTTCTTATGTAGTTATTCAAAAAGAGATGTTTTGTTGTAATTATGCTGGAAATAGGGATGCATTATTTCAATTTAGTTTATTTCCTCATTCATACATAACAACACTAGAACATTATGAGTGCCTTGCATGGCCTGTGGTCTGTTTCAGTTTTAGCTCTATGAAAATAATGAAGGTGGTTTTTAAGTTAATGAAAGAAAGGGCCAAGCTCACGTGAGGTAGAGAAATCCAGGAAGGGCATTTTTAAGTGACACCTAAAAGCACCATGGTGATTTCTCTCAGTCAGTTAATGTCATTTAATTGGCATTTCCTCTCTTTCTGTGACTCCAGGTCCATGCTTGAGCTCCCTTCCTGTGGTGTAGTTCTACTGGGTTATAAGGGATTGCTCATGGTTCACCCCCAGTCATGGCTGGAGAGACTCTTTCGCTGCTTCTTAAGACTCTATTATTTAGTCTTTTTGATCACTTGCTTTGACTTGCCTGACTAGGTTCAATGGAAATTATTTCTCATATTGATTACCAAAATGATGTCTCTATTTCCAAATAAGTGCCTTAATGTGTCCACCTTCTCTGCCATTCCCGTCTTTATTTTGGAGAGAGCTTTGTCCTTCTCCCCATTGATTAGAATGAAAACCAAGATACATTAGCAAGTTAGTATTCTACTCTGCTCATCCTACTTAGCATACTGGGTTTTCCACACTAAAACTTGAGACTGCCAGCAGCAGTTGTCACTCTTCAGACACCTTTCATATCATATAGATGATGCTTCTCCATAGTTACCAGTACTGATGTTTTACCATGCTATTTTTATATTTAGAGTTACAAATGTTTACATTCTTAATCATTATGGCTTTTAATTCTGCCTTTCAAGTGTCATTATTAGGGTACAGAAAAAATGCAGCCTTGGAAGAATGACATACTAGGAGGTGAAAACAGAGTACTTGGGAGAACACATTAACGTGAGGAAATAGTGTTTTGAGGAGTTTCACAGAGGAGGATATCTTCAACCTAGCAGAAGTGGAATGACATGTCATGTTTTCAGTCAGAGCAGGTTTGAGTTGTCTTCTGATTTTTTTTTTTTTTTTTGAGAAAGGAATAAAGAGAATATTGACCTTTGCTTTTATGATTTCTTTACTTTAATTGTAGGCCATAGAAAGGGTTTTGTTGTTGATGAATAGTATTGTACTAGGATACAAAAGCTTTGTTCTTTCCACAATTAAAATAGATTATTCTTTTGAGTGTAATAGCATAGACAGGTGTTAATGAAACAAGATGTTGCATAATTGGGTAATGAGCTTGCATTTCTGGATACATGTCAGCATTGCTGAAATATTGTGTCTGTAATATGGTGACTTAAATTGTATTGTTCTCAATGAAAACACATTTTGACTATGAGGCCATGACTTTTTTTTCCTTGTGTGTATTTCCTGAAAAATTAGCAAAGCTGTAGTAGTTGTCATATCCAAGCTTACTTTGGAATTATTATATTTAAATTGATAGTTGAATTGCACTGAATTATATGTTTTATTAAATATCCAGGATATGTTTTTAACTTTAATAAGGTAGTTACAAATTTCTTCCTTTTCTTTTTTTGTCCCGCATTTACCAGTTTCATCCCAGATGTATAAAGGCAATAATTTTTTAATGCAGGACTATACTCTTGTGATACCTAAATTAGCCACCTAAATTAGGCTCACTAATTTCTGTGTTAGTGGATCCTGGGTAAGTAGGTTATTCTCTCCTAATAACTGAAACTTAAAATCCTACTTTTAAATCAATCCCCTCTACTAAGAAAATGTACTGGATGAAAACAGAAGTTGTAATACTATGTTGAACATCCTGTTCTGTAAGTACTTTAAAACAGCAGTTTTAGCTGTTTTATATGCAGAGAATCTTGCATTCTGGTGTAGTCTGAAGGAACATTTACTTCTCAATACACATAAGAGCTGAATACACATAAGTGTTTTCCAATAGTAGTTTTCCAATAGTAATTGTATATATATATATACAAATACACAAGATGATGTGAAAATAGGAAGAAATGTGCAACATGGTGTATACAAGGAGGTGAAGTGGGGAAATGAAGAAAGCCCTGGAAGGGTGCAATTATATTGTTTTGATGTTTTTGGAAGTTCTAGTGTTGCAGTATGGCATTTACAGCCTGTAGTAAGCAGCCATAAATATCATATATACATATGTATGTATTTTCCACACGATCCTTTTGACCTCTTTGGAACAGTTGTATGACCAGGTGCATAGAAGGAGTAGTGGGTACTGATGGGTGATGTTGGCAGTACAGGAGTGTGAGGAGACGCTGAATTTGGACCAGCTACGAAAGCAAAGGAGTCAAATGCTTGAAGGAGACATTTCAGTGCCAACACTTTGACTTGGCATGTGAACTGTCAGAACTGAATGGATGAATCTTTAGTTGCCATTTAATAGTAAATTTAGCTCCTCATTTTAGAATGGATGATTTCAGTAATCAAGGAAGTTTTTAGTCATCCAGCCAAAGCAGAGCAGGTTTTCCTGTGCCAAGAGGCTAAGGCTGTTTGCTTCATAGCTGTTCATGCTGCTCCAAAGGAGAGTTTGAACTATTTGGTCAGTCCCTGCTGCGTTCATTAACTTGGTGTGTTTGTTTCTGTTACCCCATTGAGAGGGGAATGGTTTGTGTTTGTGTTCCTAAAAGTTTGGGCCTGATTTATTTAACCAAACCCCACTGAGCACAGAACCTTTTATATTTGGTTGAACTCATGCTCCCAGGCACATTTTATTCTGCTTCTGTGATTTTGACAGAGGGAATCTCTATTTTTTTCTTCATTTGGTAGAACTGCTTTTCTGGGCCCTGCTGAGGATAGAAATAGGCTGCCTACTTTCTACTGCAAACAGGAACCATGAGAGACTCTTGTCCTAAAGAGAGAAAAGCATATCCGAGATGGTTTCTAATTATTTTTTTTTATCTTTCAGAGAACTGATAATATCCAGAGGGTGTTGCAGTGATTCCTTAAGCAGGAGTAGGAAGGCTGGTGACAGCAGTGAAAAGACACAAAGTCTTGAAGGTAGAGGAAGAAGGAAGGAATGGTACATGATATAAATTATCAGGCTTCTGGGCTTCGATTTTTGGGCAGTCCAGCAACGCACTGCTCTGCTTTTGAGGAAAGCCATGGCAGCATGAGCATGAGCATGAGGCTATAAAAGAGCCTCAAAGTGGAGGCTGTCAAAGCATTGCCTTTAATTTCAAACCTAAAATGCAGCAGCATAAGTACTTTTGATGGAGCAGTTCTGCTGTAGACATTGGGCTGGCCTTTGGGAGGTTGTTTGTGTTACTGCTAAGGTTACCATCTCTAAAACAACCTGCTGCTGTAGAGCTACAGTGGAACTGTACAGTGATCTGCATCTTTCACCTGTGGCAGTTAAAAATGTTGTATTTATCTTAAATAGACCTACTCAGGGTGGCTTGGAAGAAACTGACTAGTCCAGAGCGCAAAAAGGAAAAGTGAGCTGTAAGGGAATGGTGCTCTGTTGTTGTGGTGTTCAGGCCTGCTGGGAATTGCATAAAACGTTTCTGTCTTCTGAGGACCCTCAGTTGGCAGAATTTGTATGGATTTTTACCTGTAAAAGAAAGCCCCAAACCTGCTTTAGCTTTGTAGATGCTACAGTCAAGAGCTGATCCTGCAGGGGTGAAAACTTCTGCCAGCATAGCTGTCCTTCAAGGCAAAGTAGAAATACATTACACTACACTCATTAATCAGTTTGGGTTGTATCTCCTCCTTGTCTTTAAACAAAATTACTTTGTGAACTGCTGAATATTTTTATCACTATGCTTGTCTGAGTAATATATACCAAAGTACAACTATCATTTTCCCACTGTTAGCACTATGCTTGTCTGTTTAAGTAGTACGTACCGAAGTACAACTGTCATTTTCCCACTATAGCATATACCTACACTTTCTGCTTACTTGTTTTAAATGCCTCTCTTAATCATGGTCCAAATCCAGATTAAAATATGAGTGAACCTCCGACAAAGACAGTACATATTTAGCAACTTTTATATCTCTACATAAATCATAAACTTTCAAGCTGGAGAACATCTTGCATGTTCTTACAGGTGAGAAGCAAGTATTTTTTGCTTAACATTATAATTGTGCAATGAAAAAGATGGCTAAGTTAAAAGTAAAAGGTACAGGGTTTCAAAAGATGTATACCATTAAAAATTAAGATACTAGTAAAGGCAATAGTACTATTGCATTCAAGCTCATTATTGTTTTTGCTTGTATTTTGCAATGTCCTCACAGCATCCTCTGCCATCTGAAAAACACCCTTTAGTTTCTAATACTCAGTCTCATGTACACACTCAGTTCCACTGAATTAGGCTCACGTACATTATCTGATCTGACTAAAAAAGATTTTATACTCTAAAAAATACACTTGGCCACAAATAATTTGTAAAAGACAAAAAAAAAAAGGATTTCTTATAAGCATCTAAAGTGATCTGAGCAAAAGAGGAAAATTACCATCATGAATTAATTATACATATTTGGTTTTCATGAGCTACTGCAGTGTTTTTAAAAAGTAAGAATGTTAGTGGCTAAATTTATACTTCTTTATTTAAGGCAGAAAGATATTCAAATAATCACAGTTAAACTCTGGCCTGACAGAGTAGCCTTAATTGCATTCTTTTGTTTCATATATGATTATCTATGCTTTCATACAGAGACATTTAAATACAAGATAGTGAGGACAACTGAAGGGAAATCAAGGAACCAGGGGAAACCTAAAATACCTGCTTTGTGATGAAGAAGCTGTAAGTCATTTGTGGAGTAGCTTTTCCTTACCTCGGACTTTGTATGCTGGCATGTTTTTGAGTTACTAGAGCTGTTAGAGCAAGGAAGAGTGAGATAGCTGCGTGAAGCTGGGGGATTAGGGAGAGGAGGAGTGGAGGGAGGGCAGTGGGCAATCTGTGGAGCCATCTGAAGCAGTGTCTGCAGGTGGAGAGGGCTGGAGAGGGCTTGCAGACTGAGGGGCTGGTGGGGGAGTGTGTTTTCATTACAGTACCATGGCAGTGAGTGTTAATGCACTGGTTGGTGAGCAGGAAACCACTCATATTTCTCTTTAACCTCTGAGTTTACGACTTGTGCACAGGTGGTTTTTAGCCCATCAGTAAGTCTGGCTCATGCTAAAGGGTGCTATACAGGAGGTAAGAGTTACTGCCATGTCGGCAGATGAGAAAGTCTGTATTTCACATTGCCCATCTACAGCAGGTCTTGTCCTGCTGTTCTCAGTTCATGGTTCCTGATGGTATTCTCCATTCACTCCTTAATATCCTTTGAGTCTACTCACTGATAAAAAAAGCTTACGCAGAAACAGACAAGAAGCAAGCCAAAAGATGGGATGTTGGGGCATGTGACGTGCAACATACCTTTGAGATTTGTATTTCCATCATACCTGACACACTCAAACTTGTGTACTGGCACACCCTGTGGCATGTCTGATTACTCAAGCTCTTGTGTATCTGCAGTTATCTAAGCCAACAAAACTTCATGCTGCATTATAATACTTTTGAAGTAATTCACAGAGTGTAATTTTTAAATTAACATTGCCTTCTGGTTTGGTTTTTTTTTTAATGTTAGGTTTTTTTGTTTGGTTTGGTTTTTGGGGTTTTTTTTTATTTTTTTTTTTTTGGTTCTACAGAAGGATCTGCTGTGGAATTCTTGAGCTTATTCAAGTCAAGATTTGGCAGTGTCTTGGGCAAACAGTTACTGTTTTTTTTGCTCAGTTTTGTTAAGCAGTCCCTGGTGCCTATTTGATATCTACATCATCAGAGACAGCCCTAGCTGTTTTGTTGCCTGGATGAAATCTATTCTGCTGCCTGTCTTTCACATTTGGAAGAAATTGTATTTTATACCAGGTACTTTTATAGAACTGTAGAATGCCACATGCTCAGATATTATGAAATACAATCTCACAAAATTTCACAAAAATAAGACACAAAGAATGTACGCGTTATAAAAATTGTTGTCTTGTTAGCAATTTTAATCAGTGCAGTCACAAATTGGCTCTAAAAATGATGCCTACAATTCTGCGGATCTGGGCAAGTCTCCAGCCTTTACATAAGGTAAGTTGTCCTCTATGTTGTTCTGTAAGGCAATGAACATTGTTTCAAGTTTTAATTGAGTGGTTTATCCAGTGGCTTAATCGAGTAAATTGTCAATTAAAATTGCACATATGAAATTTGTCACTATTTTGTTTAACATGGCAGTGATTTTCTTTCTTATGCTTTTTTGCATAAGACTTGACATGAAGATTTGCTTTCAAAAAAGATAGTTGTCTGTGGTATGCAAAGCATAAGATGGTTTGTCTGCACCTTCTGTAAATTTTCTTCTTTGACGCCATGAGAACCACAAAAATGTTTGTGATGCAACAGTCCTGAGTTGCACATTTTGCAAACACAGAGACAAAATATGGCTCTTGCAGCACATGCTTTTCAGAGATGCAATACTCAGCTAAACTGGACATATTTTTCTCAATAGTACAGAAAAGATTGCAGAATTTCAGATTTCAACATCATGCTGTTAAACCGTGGATCAGTTTCAATGAGGATGGAAAAAACATTTTTAGAATCTAGAGCATACATTTTTCACTTTCTTATTTTGTAAGAGCTAAATAAGCCAACAGAGACCCTTGTCCTACCTCCCCCAAAACACTTAACTCTTGTCCTACCTCCCAAAACACTGAACTGGTAGAAGGGACTGGGTCATTATTTTCAGTCCACTGCAATACCAAGAAACTGTATTGCAACTTTATATATAGGGCTGGGTTCAGTAGCATATGCATCTATAATTGAAAAGCTTTTCTAGATGTACTTTAAATAATGGAGAGATATAGGCACTTGTAGGCCACATATCATTTTGTTATAGCTTACATGTCTAAAATAGGTCAGGAAGAAATGTCCCAGAACCTCCCACTGATTATAAGTGAAACCTACTTATCCAGATCACATGCAGATGTCAACACTCTTAATGTCAAAATGTTGTTGTGATGAGAAAAACATGAAATGAGTAAAAGTCAAATTATGTGTAAGTCAAAGAATATCTTGCAGATCTGTATCACAAGCTTAAATTTTCTCTTAAATGTATAAATCTAGAGTATATACTAGTGGGAGAAAAGAAGATTACCACCTTAGGTTTTGCAGAGAGTTGTACAAAAAGAAAAAGTAAAAATTCACACCAAAAGAAAACAATTTGTCACCAAACATCCATTATTAGAACAAGCTGCTATATAGCTATAGGTATTATTGCCACTGCTAACATAGGGCATTCTTTCAAGAATGCTTGGTTTGAGACAGAAGGAAATATTGTGCTGTAGTGTTAATGGTAGCACTCGACTATATGCAACAAAGATTTTTTTTTTTCAAGTGTCTGTTGCTAAAAAGAAGCAGTGAAGCAGATGTTAGTAGATGTTAGATGTAGAACACCTCAGCTGAAGTTCACATCAGCAGCCAGACGAAATAGTTATGGTGAGTTTACTTCAATTTTAGCAGTTTAATCTTATGACCCCAAAAGAAATTCTCCTTTTGGTATCTGGCTCTCTTCCAGGGAGGAATAGTTACATTTAATTTGTGGCTATGTGTAAAGGGGCAGCAAGGTGCAATAACTGAGCCAGCTCTAGGCACCCTTCTCAGAGGAGCTCTCAAGTAGCTGGATTCATATTATATGTAAAACTCCCCTGCCATTACTATTCACAAAATACACTGCTGGATACAGTCTCATATGGTGAGTTGAGTAATAGCCCTTTTGATATTGATATGTTTTTATATAGACAACCGTCTGAGACTTTATTAACTTCTGGTTTTGTCAAATTCAAGCTGAGAGCAGGCTGAAGACCAGCTGTCTGCTACCAGCGTGCCCATGCCCATGCTGATTAGCTCTGTCACTTAGAAGTATACTTTAGTGTTAGTTCTAACCTTCTACCTCATACTCAGTTCCCTGAATTTAAAAAGCTCAGTCACAGAATAGGCACAGATTTTGATCCTCACTGCTCTCTGAAGCCAATGGACAAAAGGCAGCTGTGGTTCACCACCGTGATGCCAAGTTGGTGCTGTGCTGTACTTGCTCGTGTGGACTTTGTGGTCAGCATCCCTAGAGACATTGCAGTGGAACCTGCTGTTAATCCATCGTTCTGAGGCTGTTTCTCACGGGTGCAGAAATCTTGGGGCCAGTGGTGATTTTCTCTTCCTCTGGTGGGGGTGGGATGGGGATCCTGTGGAAGGAAGGGCCTGCCACCAAAGAGCGCAGTGGGGGAGAGCAGCTTTGCTGACACAAATGAGGAGCTGTACCCGGGACTAAATACAAGTTGTCAAAATGTAACAGAAGGTGTCCAGCAATAACAATGCCCCCCTTCCTACTTCACTCTGATTATAGGAAATGTGGTATTGTTGTCACTGCAGGGTCTTTGTCAGAGTTCAGCAACCCATGTTTACTTCCTTTGTTGCCCTCTTCTTGTGTGCATGTGTCAGCAGACACGTTCCCTTCCTGCTGTTGTTGTCCTCAGTCCTGAGATGAACGGCCCTTGCAAGCATCTTCCTCACAGTTTGGCATTAGAGGCTCACCTATCACTGCCGTGTATTATCTCCAGTATGTTTCATTCTTCCTGAAAGAACTGTTTCAGATTTAAATTAAAGTTTTAGACAGTACAGAGATCAATTAAATGATAATACTTCCTCATGATTAGGCTGGTCTTTTCCTTTAAATGAGTCTCCTATTGGGTTAGCTTCCAGTAATTCTGGACCTTGTTTCACTTTTTGTGTGAGATTGCCACATATCCTAGAAATGCAGATCATCATTAGCATAATTATTTTCAGATAAATTAAGAAATTTATTCTGAGAAGTGCTTTCTTGCCTATGAACATTCAAAGTGGTGGGCAGTGAAAGTAACAGCAGTTTGCCCATAAAATTTGCCCCAGAGATGGTCGGAAATTCCCAAAGCAAGCACTTCCAAAAGCTTTGGGGCTTTAGTATCAGCTGCGTAGTGAATATCTAGGACAAGAGAAAGTTTAATTTATTTTCCAGCCTGAGTCATCACAATGTTTTTCTGTTTCTTTTGGCCAGGCTGTTTCATCCTTTCCAGCATTTTTTGGGTCAAGGCAAGTATGGTGTGTGAGACTGATAAAAAATAACAGTTGTGAGGACTTACATACCTTTGCCTGGTTTTCCAGCAAAATAGTTAAGAACGTTTTGCATTTAAAAAGAGAAGGCTTTTGATGTGAACTTTGAAAAGCATTGCTCATTTTTTGAGTGAAGGTATGATCTGGTTTTAGGTACAATGTATCTTGTAATATATTTATTCGGTCATCAGTTTTGCAGATGATTCAGGTTTTTTTCCCCTATACAAAAATAGTGTGTTTTTTTAAATTTAAGAAATAATGGAAAATAATAATTCTTGGAGCTCCACAGCAAATTCTGCATTATCTCCAGCAAAACACTGGAGCAGAGAAGCTTTTTAAATATTGTCCTGGCTAACATTACTTATTAATAAAAAGTTTCTTAATTACTCTATAAAGCCTTATGCAGTATTTTATAGTTTCACTGTTAATTGAGCAGTCTAAAATCATCTAAGTTAATTGCACACTTACTGTTAATTGCTGGACAATTTTGTCCAAATGAGAAAAAATTGGACTTTTGCAACATGATAGTTGCATTAAGTGCCTCTAGTTTTCATTTTAAGCTTTTACTGATGATCTTTAGAGCATTTTTATTACACTTTTTATTCACTGAACAAAATAATATTAATGTTGATCCTGACTTAGTGTATGTTATAAAAGACAGTTTCCCAACAGCCTTACCATATATGCTGAACTCCTAGAGCATTAGACACAAACTATGTTCAGGTGTCCCCAGACACTAGCACTCATTTTTAAGGCTATATATAGCATCTAAATAGAATTTTGAAACTGAACAGAGGATGTTAAGGAAAAATCCTGCATGTCAGACAAAGAACCTGTGAAAGAAACTCTAAACAAGTGTTGGAATGTTAATAAACTAAGGATGTCCTTCTGTGGGATTGTGTTCTGAATGTTGAGCTTTGCCACAACCTCTTGCGCCTCAGTAATTTGAGATGCTTGTTGGTTTGGCAATTGGTCACACAAAATAAACTGTCCAAACATCATGTGTGATAATCAGCCAATCAGGTCTCCAAAGAGTCTTTAAATGTTCAAACTGAACAAAGGCTCTGTATCTCTCAAGTTCCGATTATTGTCTTGGACAGCAGCTCTCTGCCAGGTAATGTGCTGTTTTTCTTGCCTTTTAGCTTTATTTAGTAGCAGTAGGTAGTTTCAGATTACTGTGGTAATCCATGCAAAACTAATTCACTAATTAAATGCAAGACAAGTCAGTGCACCAGAACACGTTGCACAATATTTGCTGTTGGCTTTTTAATGATTATCTAACATGTATTGACGAAACAGTGTGAAGCACTTCAAAGAAGAAATATTCTTATAATCTGTCTAGTCCTGAAAAGTTATATCAAGGATTAACCACTGAATGGTGACAATTCCCAGTCTAACCAAACTCTATGGATTTGATGGACATATTTTGTTCATGTAGGTTGCCAAAATTGCTGAGAAAATAAAGACTTCAAAGATTAGTCTTCTAAAAAGAAACTTAAAAGAAGGGGAGGCATCGGTGTAGTTCAGGTCAGATTGGAAGAATTAATGCTGTGTGTTTTGAAGTAACACCTAATTTATCAATGCAACATCAGCTTTACTTACAAGGCAACTCTTCATGATAAACATCTTATTTTCATAAGGATTTGGGAGGGAAGCAATAACATAATCCCCCTGCATGAAACCAAGTGTTGGAATGAAGGTTATTTATCCTCACTGAGCTCACTTACACAGACAGTTCTTCTGCAACACCAGAGATTTTTATTATAAAGGTTGAGGGGTTGCTTTAAAGCAAACAATATGGAGTTGTATTTTACTGACACTAGTAAATCTTGTTTCAGTCTTATGCAATGTCAGAACTCAGTGTCCTATGCCTCATTTCAGATATAGGTGCTTAAAAATTATTAGATTCCTCAGAATCAAGTGCAAAAGTAATTTCCAGTTAGTTTCTTTTCATTATAACAACCTCTGTAAAATCTCCAACCAACCTAATAGTTGGTTTTGCAAATAGTCCACGAGCAGTTTTAGAAAGGGTGATTATACATAATTTTGAAGAAAAGTTTGCTGAGTTTATTTCGAGATAACCTGGTCATTTTGAGGGCTGTTTTTGCCATCCCTGTTATCAAAGCTTAAAGGTCTAAATCTTTATTTACTGAGCTCAAAACTGAGTTTAAAGTTGTCTTTGATTTCACCAGGGTAGGCTGGTGGCTTAGGCTCTTCTGACGTCAGAAGCATTGTAGGGGCTTATTACACACAAAGGCTGTGGATTTAAGTGGGTCAAATTCTAAAAAAGATAAAAGACAAAACTTCTCAATGGAGTCCTCAAACATTTCCAATGGATATTTTATACCTTTCTTTATATTTTTTCATTTGTGTCTGCTTATGATATGATTCTCAATAAATCTACAGGAAATATTATCCATAATTTGTTTCTAAAAAAAATAGTTAAGAGAATGAAAAGGAAGTAATATTTTGTTTTTCACCAGTGGCAGAGACTTCAGTGTATATTCTCAAAGTCCCACTCGTACAACTGATGTACTGTAGCTCTCCAACACTAAAAATGTTGCCTTGACTGTTAGCAAAACTAGGAGATGACAGAAAGGTATTCCTACAGGGTAGTAGTAGAGAGGTCCCCAAGTCCTTACATAAAGGAGTCATGCTTGAACAAATGACTTTTCTTGATGCTGCATGCAACCTTAGTGAAGTTTCAGTACGAAGAAAATTTCTTTTGCTTTAACTTACCTCCTAAAAACCTGGGATTTTTCCAGATTTTCACACAAAATTTATTTACCAGTACAACTCCCTATCCCCTTAAAGAGCTACAGGAAGGAAAGAAATTGACTGGGGGGGAAAAATCCAGACCAGCCTGTCTCTTCTCCCCAAAGTCCCAGAGAAAAGGAAGTCCTGAGCTTGACCCATGTAACAAAGGAAAGCGGGAGAGTGAAAGATGTGTGTGCGGTGTAGTTACAGATATTATAAAACAATCACTGCTGATGTTTAAACATTACTTTATGGTGTTTCCACCGAGATACTCCGTTAGTATGTGATGATAATGAATCATGGTTGTACTTCACCGAGAGCTCTCACCACGACTGCGTACTTTTGTGGTTTTCTTTTTCCTGTGGATTGCACATGCCAACAAGGGAGAGAAATTATTTGAAGAACATAACCAGAATAGAAGCTATGAAATTACAGTGCTACTTAGAAATGGACAAACTTTTCAACACAGTTTTAATTTGTTTTGTCAATATTATTTTATTCAAGCTAGAAGTGCAGCTTTAAATATAGTCTTGTGGAGAATGTGAAAGAATTCTTTTAAAAATGTTCCTGGGCAGGGCCGTGCGTATGTGATGACAAAAGTGTATGCAGGGGTTAATACTTCTTTTTTTCCACTTCCTGTAGACATAGATTGTCTACAGCAACTAATTTGAGAAGGAGTATATTCAGTTAAAGAGTGGGATCGAAACAAGACAAGTGCTTCTTTACTGGTAAGGATCTCAGCACCTAAAGAGCATCTCAGTTCAGCTGGAAATGTTTGTCCCAGATCTAACTCCTATATGCTCAGAGGGTAAGTCTTAAGAGCAGGGAGAAGCTGGTGATTCACAGCAATACAAAACTGATGGAATCAACTTCTAGGAGATGACAAATGGAAGTGGTCATCAGTCTCAGATAAAATTGCCATCTATGATGTTTGGTTCTAAACATCCTTAAAACTAAAAAAAACCACTCCACTATCTCCATCTTCAGATATCCATTTAAATTTTTATTCTTTCATTATACTGCAGCAAATTGGCATTATATGTTTAGCAACAACAGATCATAACTAATGCATTATAGTAATCACAAAAATATCAGTGTATATGATGTCTGCTGATACAAAAGCTAAATATACTGTATGCATCAATTATGTGAATTGTGGAAATTATACATGTATACTTATATTTGTCTTTTTACATCAGATTTTGAACTCTGATACATGATTTGTCATTTACATTAATATTTTAGCTCATGAGTGTAAAACAATAATAATATCTGATGTGTGAAGAAAATAGAGAAAATAATAGGTTAGAATAATTCTAACTCTTTTAATAATAATTCAAAAATATTTGACAGTTGAGGACCTTTGGTGCTCTGTAGGTCTCAAGTTTAAGAGCAGAGACACCATAAAAAAGGAAAAGGGTTGGCTCTGAGGTTGGAGAAAAAGAGAAAACATTAAACTAGCAGTATTTCATTCAGCAAGTTCAACTTCTTTTTCTGAGCACATCTATATCATATTAATGTTCTGGTTTTTGATGAGGACAAATTAGTGGCTTAGAGAGTGAGTTAAACTCAATTCTAGCTTGCTACATTTGTTTAAGGTTTATATTTGTAAACATTTAGACTGAATATTAATTTTATTTGTGTGAGTACTCAGAGTATCCAGGTGTAGTTTTTTGTACAGCATATTATGCAAGGTCTTTTTCATCAAAACCCTCTTTAAATTGCATCAGAGTGAAATATATTTCTGTGGGGTCTAGTAAGAATATGTTCAAGTACTAAAATTCTGTGTAAGTATTCACAAAAATTGCTCTCTTATTTTGAATACTGAAATACTTGTTGATAATGAGGAAGAAACTGTAAAACATTGATTCTTGTTCTTAGGCAGATATTCTTTGAAGTCAGGCGGCATTTCAGAATGTCAGACTGTATATGTATTTCTGTGAACACATCTTCCAGTTTAAAAGAAGGGAAATGCATAATACAGAAATGGTATTGAATGAATATTAGACCTTATTGATTTATCTAATTTGCAATTTGTGTGCTTAAGAAGCATTTACTACAGAGTTGTTTATACATCACTGTTAATATGTTATAATTTTTGCTTGAAAGCCTTTTGGAAAGAGAATTGGAAAAAATATCCTATTGAACACTTATGTATCTGTATAGAATTGTACAGGCATGGTTTGCATAGAAATTCTAATCATCTGCGAAGTGCAAGCTTAAGGTGTCTTCTTGTACCCTGTGAAGTTGTACGCAGTGCCACAGCTGATAATGCAAAACAAGCAAAATTTCTCAGCGAAATCCTATTTTGTAATCCCCTTTAACCTGCTTTTCCATTAATTTATATTAGTGTCTTGTAATTTAACCCCTTATGTGAATCTAGCTCTACAAATGAATACTATCTTTTATGGCATAGATAACATTATGCACAACAGTATCTATTTTTAGGAGATGAGATGATAATTCTTTACATTGACACACAATGACTAGTTGGGTCAGGGTGAGTTTGCATAGTAGAATGAGCTCTCTACAGTTGTTTCCAGACACCTTGATAATGAGAAATGGCATGAATGTTTCATTTATTCCTTTCTTTCCACTCAGAAGGTCAGAATGAACTGGGGTCTTAATTTCTGTTTCTCTGAGTTTTCAAATGAGTTTTACTTTTTTGGTTTGAAGTAATATTTAATTTGAAATATCAAAAGAATAAAATTAAATTCTTAGTGTCTATACATAGTTAAGCAAATGAATAAAAGATAAATCAATTACCCTGTAAATTGCAATAACAACAGTCCAATTTTAATGCAGCTTAACTATTTTAGAAGTCAATGGATGATCAAAGCTATTGTTACTATAGAGCAGAATGAGCTAAAGCAGTAATCCTTTTGTGCCTGCAACTGATGATGACCTTTTTGCATCTATCATGTTATTAGAAAATGAAATAATTTTCTTCTTCAAGGGTGAAAAATTTTAAGCTGTCAACCGTTATATCAAGTTCCGCTTATAAAACCTTTCACCTTAAACAAACAAACAAAAAGAATTAAAAGAGCTGACTAATTAATTCTCAACACAAACAACAGATCTGAACCGTAAATGACTTGCACTGTTTAAGGAGTTGATAGGCAATTTAAGAAGTTCTTTGAATTCTAGGACTTGACTGTGGCTTAAAGCCAGGCCTCCTTGGGAAGACTGGTTCTGCATTAGAATGAGAATTCCTTCTGGACAGCATGTGCTGCAACAGGAAGTCTACCAACGTGTGAGATGGAACAGCATATTCCCATCTGTTGCTGGCCAGCTGTCCTGTAGATACCCCTCCTTTTCATGAGATCAGCCTGACAGCAGTAGTTATGCTCTTGAGCCATCATGCAGCTGAGCTGCAAACATGAATCACAAGGGGTAGGTGCACTTCACAGTCACTTCCCTGTCTCAAATTCGGTCCTTGGGCATGTTGGGCTTTCTAGCTTTGACCCAGAAAAAATATTTAGTGTTTGTTTGTGTCACTGAATCATTGAGGAGTATTTTCCTAGAGAGAATAAAAAAGGCCCTGTTAGGACTTGATAATGAGATTGGTTTTTTAGGTTTGTTGTGGGGAGTATTGTTGGAAGAAATCAGTGTTTTCCTGGTAACCACTCTCAATGCTTGGTAATTAACCAACTGTTTTATATTTGATTAAATATAGCACTGACTTGTGTGAAGAAACATCACTGTCTCTAAGGACTTATTCCCACATTTGCAGATAGTAATTACTCTCCCTTTTTCAAAATGGTTGATTTTGCAATATAGTCAGGAAATGCACTGACAGTGACTGCAAAAGGGCAATTCAGAGTAACTTCTGAAAATTAGACCTGTGGGAGCAGAATAAAATACCAAGAAAACACCCCTTTAATGTTTGTTTTGGGAGAAAGGGATGTTGACGTGGCTGTTAGGATTATTTGAGGAGTTGGATTTCTAGGAAAAGGATAGGGATTTTTTGTTTGGATCTCCCCCCCACCCCTGTCTCCCTCATTTAGGATTTAGGCGAGTTTCATAGTTTATTTAGGGAAGTATGATGAAATACAATTCAATCTTTGTAGTTCTGTCTGAAAACATCCATCATTAAAGAATTTGCCTTATCATTTATTTGAGCAGCTCATCATCCTTGTATTGTGAGATATAGCACATCGTTGTCACCTATTATCCTTCTCTGCATCGTGTCACAGACATAGAGCAGCAAGAATATGTGATTGATGTCATTACATCATCTTTACATTGAGTGTGAGGAGCCTTTGCATGTATTTCACTTTATTCTGGGCATCTATTTGTGGTGGCTGTGTCAAGTGTTAAGTCATTTTTCCACCATCCCTCATTGCTGTCAGATTCATTGAAGCTGAAGCGCTTTCCCCGGTTGTCAGTAAACACCAGCCGGGTATTTGTGAAAGAAGAGTATGATAGAAATGGATATTGCAAAAATACCTATACTCATTAGATAATATAGAGGGTTTGAATTGTGTATTTGCTTTGCAGCCTGCACTTTCTTGGGAAGGCAGAGATGCAGACATGCTGGTGCAGCCTGGGTTACATGGGTTTGTGCTAGAAGGAAAGCCCCTGGCAGGCTGTGCACTGCAGCCCGCACTTCTAGAACTTAGGAGGTAACTCATGTCTGAGCTGCTGGGTGGCCCTTGCCTGATGGCATCTGAATTTGGACACCAGAAAAAGAGAAACTATCTGAACTGAAAATGGCAGGTTCATATAACTTCAGCCTAACGTCATTGTAACTTCAGCTGGGCGCCTGATGGTGGTGTGCGACTCGAGCAGTATGTGCTGGGAAGGAGGTAGAAAAGCAGAACTAGGGCAGCTAATCTGGGAGAGAAAGTCTTTTTGAGCTCTTTAGGATTGGGTCTTTTGCATAAAGGGAATGATGGCAGACGTGAAGTCTGGTGGAATCTTGAAACATGCAGTTGAAAGGCAAAAGAACTGTGGAAGTAAGTAACTGGTATGAATTACATGATATGTATCATAAGAAGGTTCCATGAAAAACAACCAAAAATCCCTTCCTAATTTTCTGGATTAGGTTAAAGGAATGGGACTACAAGATACAAAAAAATCAGCTGTTTTGGGGCATGGTTAGCTACTTCAGTGCAGAAATGCTAAAGCTGCAAGGGGGAAAGCCATCACCCTTCTCCCTGTTACTAAAATCACTCATCTTATGGCTAAAAGTCAACTGGAAAAATTTTATTTTTTCAGGACAAAATTACAACTTGTGCAAATCAGAAGAGTAAGCATAGTATGGGGAAGAAGCAGTTTTTAATTTCATGCGTTTTCGTGCCCACCAAAGAGGCACGTTCAGATACTGAGTAGAAAAATAAAGAAAAATGGAACAGGGAGAAGAAATCCCACCTGATGGAATTGGGAATCTTTAAAGAGTATTTAAACAAACATGGCATTACAGACACTTTTAATCACTAATCACAAGTAGACCATTGCTGTACTAAAATAGAGATATACTAAAATAACCATTTTGGGCTGGCTGGGCTTTTGGGTACTGGTCTACTTCTTTGTGTGACGTGGCTTGAATTCTTTCTTTCTTTCTTTCTTNCTTTCTTTCTTTCTTTTTCTTTCTTTCACTTTTCAGAGGGTAGGAATTGAATTTTAATATCACTGCAATATATAAAATTGTTGATATTGCCTCACTTTTAAATTGAGATAAATTACTCATTTTAAAATGATTAATTTTTAACATGTAAATAAGAGAAGAGGTGAACAGGGTGAAATTCTGTAGACTAGAAATTTTTGCTTTAGCAATGAATGCTCTTCACGTATTAATAGGAAATTAGTTTGCATCAATCAGTATGAAACACCACTGGAAAAAAATTACCTTTTTTTTAATATTTTATCTCTGATTTATGCAGAAGACTTTCGATAATGTATGAAAATGTTAAAGTTAATTACAGTCTATTAAAGTGTTGTGGGATGCATTGCATCCTTCACATAAAACACATTGTTTTCTGTCCCTCAGTAAGTTTTTTATTTGTTCAAAATGATCCCATGGTATAAATTTTTGAGTTGGCAAGAATGATCTAGATCAACAGTATGTACTAACATCTGGCCACATAGTGCAGCTGAATTAGTGTTGTGATAGCAGTAAGAGAAGAAAATGGCATGCAAATATACATAATTTTAGGCTCAAGCATCCAGTATTCTTGTGTAATGCTGATTAAACAGACTGACAAAGCAGAAACATTTTATATATGGGAAAATACCATTAGTTCCAAAATAAAAGTTACTGTAATTTAAGCAGTTGGTGCAAACTGGGGAAAATAGTGCTGTAAGGCTCATGATTTGGCAGGTATTATAGGATTGAAATAGAATATTTAAAGAGAAATTACAGAAGCAAATCCTTCACAAATAGAAGCATTATACATACCACAGTAAAACAGAACAATGACAGAAATGCAGCTTCATTAGTTGTTGCATGTATATCTGATGAGACACCAGTCACTTTTCAAACCTGAGGTAAGAGTTGATATCTATTCTTGGGAAACATTTAATTTCTAGCAGGTTGCTGAAGAGCAGTTTAGACCACAGAAAAGTAGGTATTCATTAATTTCCTTATGTTGCATGGGAAATGTTGCATGGGAAATGTTTTTTAGGTAAATATAAAGTCCTCATACTTCTTTCCCTGCTACTCATAATATTTAAGAAGTTGAAAATATTTTTCCTTGTAAATAACTTCCTTATGTCTGTATCCTGATAGCCACATGTAATGGGGCATCAGACAAAAAAGCATTGCTGATGAATCTGAGAGTAATTTTAAACTAATGAGCTAGATCTTGGTTTGTGAGATACCTCATTGTGGTATCTCAGAATGGCAGGTGAGACAGAGGTGTTCTTTCACGCGAAGGCTTATTTCCACTATTTCCTCATTTTTTACGAGGACAGTGTCTGAACTTGCTTTGAAAGGACTGCTTTTTTATTTTTTCATGGTGAGTACTATGATTTCTGAAGTATGTTTGACTCTATAATGAACTGGAAAGAGGATTTTTCTTAATCTGTAGCCTGATTTAGAAGTGCCTAGATACTGGCATTTAGCCGCTTGTTAATCTTTTCTTTTGTTGTACATTATGAACAGTACAAACGTGATTCTGCCTGCTCAGAACTGAAAAGGTATGTCCAACATTACAAGTGCTAGATTTCTATAGACAGTGTTTCTGGGAGGAGATGTCAGGAAGAAGTTTTGACAGCATTACAAGTTACAAAAGTTATTTGCATTGCATTAATATTGCCACAAAGCTACCTGTTGTTACATCAACACATTTGCTTAAATTTTTTTTTGTACTTATTTTAATCTTTTTATCTCCTGTTATCTATTGATTTATTTTCACCTTGATGTCTCTTCCATCAGATTTCCACATCTCTATATTAAAAATCAGGAACGTCTTACCTGTTTAAACAGGTATTAGGATAAGATTTGTCATGGAAGTTTCAAAGGCATATGTAACTTTTTCAGTTATTGATCATCCTAACGTATTTTTGAATAGAGAACCAACTTTTTTTCTTTCCTGTGCCCTGTAAGTGAGGATAAAGTCCATTAAGGATAATGGACTGATGCTATAATTATATAATAATCAAATGTCACTACATTCTTCGAGCCTCAAGCTTGCTTTACAAATTTCTCATTTCAGCATTTAACATGATGTGCATACCTGTACTGCTAATAAAAATAATTTCATTGCAGAATTATTATAATCTACAGAATAACATGCAGTCATGAAAGTAATTAAAAGAATAGCAGTAGGCCCAGCTTCAGGGAAGCGATTATTTTACTGTGACTTTCCTTTCAACTTTTGTCACGAGTGGTTTTCACGAGGTTTCTTTTATTACCCTGTGCAGTTGCCATAATAACAGCGTGTCTGTTGTTGGAAACCTCAGGCTGTGTTTGTCACAGGCATACCATGCAAGGAGGAAAATTGTATTTAAGCCATGCTGTAGTACAGCATGCCATGGTTCATTTGGATTCACTTGTCTGGATTCAGGCAACTGAGGGTGGTTCAGCACACTTCCTGTTAGTATAAAATCTACTTCCGCGTAATTTTTGACGGATCATTAATTATTCTAGTCAGGTAGCAGCAAACACTTTTGTAGTTTATGTCCTGCAACAGGTTTTGTAAAATGTAGAGCTATTGCTGATCTTATGTGGAACAGAACTAAAATAACTCTGGTTTTGGTTTGCTTTTATACCTTTTAACATAATTTGCAATGTTTCTCAGTGCTCATGTTTCATGAAATACTACATACCATGTGTGACATGCTTAAATTGGTTTTGGTACATATAAACCAATACGTTGGATAGTAAATACCTTGATCCTATTCTTCATTTGCATTATCAAGATGAAGTTTCATATATATTCTTAAAATGAAAATTTCAGTTTTGAAATTGGAAATTGAAATGAACATCACTGCTACTTAACGATTTCTGATTTAAGAGATAATTTTGAAATACTTGGTCAGTGTTTTGCATATATGGAATCATGTTTCTATTACCTTACATCCTAATTATACCATCTTACTTTCCAGACTGTGTTTTCTACAATTTCTGAAAATAAGTATTTTCTTTAGCATGATATGAGTTGAACACTCAGAAATTGAGATTAATGAAATAACTGGTCAATTAAAAAAAAATAATTTCTGACTCCTCATTGAAAGCTAAACAGTTGTAGGATTTTTTTTTTCTAGAGAAGCTGCTTTTAACATTTGCATGCACAGGTGGGACAGACATGCATTAAATAGAGAATGAATCTGGAGAATTATTTCAACAGGTTTTAAAATCATATTGATTTTTTTGTTTACCGATTTCAATCAATATTTTTCTTCACCTACTTTGGAATCAACATTAATGTTTCAAATAACTTTTATCTCAGACATGTTGGTGAAAAAATAAATCCAAACCCCAAGTTTCATATAGCTTTAATTGTTGGAAACTGCTATTAACAGAATTTGTGAAAAGTTTTACGTAATTTTGTTCCAGTAAGAAAGACTGGTTGGTTTTCTACCCTCTTTGTCCCCCTCCTCTGTGTAAGACTTCTGAAATTAAAAGAAGAAAAAAAGGTTTATGGTAGATATTTCTCTCCTCTGGCCCTAGTTATTAACTCCTTTTGATATTCCTCCCTAATTTGGTTCAGTATCTGATTGTTCAAGGTAAAAACCAACTTCACTGCTGTGTTTTCTTCATTGTAACTATTCTGTGGCTGTGTTCATACTATTCTGCTGGCCAGCAGTGTTTTGGAGATGCCTAAGCATCTGTATTTCTTGCAGAAAATAATGAATTGATAATTGAAGGAACTGGGTATATGCTGGATGCCAGAAAACAAACTAAAGAGTAGGAAAACAGGTACAGAGAATAAAATGAATTAAATCTGGTGTTTAATCACACCACTTTGATGAAGAAAGTATCAGCTATTAAATATCCCTGAAATTCCTTGTTGATAAATTCTTTCAAACAAAACCCAGCAGTTTTGCTCAGCTGGCTGTATTGTTTCCTATATCTGTTGAATGATTTCACAGTTGAAAGCTTTCTGGCATGGCATCCAGAAATGGCATGTTGTTCTGGTCAGCTGAGGTGAGAATGGCTATTGGAAAAAGTACTTCAGGGTGTCAACAAGCCACAAATAGTTTTCTAAAATACATGTGACTGTGCCATAGTGTACAAAAGAAAGATGCCTTAGATTTTGTATGAAAGCACAGGATTTGTATCTGGCTTGACTAGAAAAGGACGGGAATAAATAGGCAACTGAACAGCACATGCTGATGCAAACCATCTTGAGAGGGGAGAGTTGAGTGCTTCTTTTCTAAGAAGTGCATAAGGTTACACATGTTACTGAGCCTGCCCACATTTTCTTGCATAATCCTTTCCACCTCCTTGCATTACTTAACTCAGAATATAGTACAGGCAGGGTCAATGAGGGTGAACCAAAAGCTCTGGTCATGAGACTAAAAGGTGACCTTGCTATGCTATGGTGCCAGATCTCAGCTGAGGCCTCCTGAGAGATCCTTGAGTTGTGAACACAAATACTAAAATATTGGAGAAATAAGAGACTGTTTAAATGAGATCAATGTGATAAAGAAATCAAGACTTCAAAAAATGTTATGTATGCAATGCTAATCCCTCAGAATGCTTTTCTGTTTTGTTCATGGCAATTTTTTTTTTCTTTAATATGAGTAAATTCTACTTTGGCACAGAAAAATGCTAACCTGCTCCTCCTTCTCTGTGTGTGTCTTTTAAGGAAGAACTTGTTCATGCTGCAAAATGCAAACAGGTAGTAGCTTGATAATTGCTGAATATGTGGACTTTGCATGTATAGTTACAGCTAAGTGACATGTAACACCAAAGCTAACATTGATTTCAGTTTTTGCAGTAAATCGGTACATTTCAGAATGAATACTGGGATTTTTTTACAGATTGCTTCTTTCATTTGCAATAAATAAAAAGAAGAGATTCTTGCAGCATTTTTATTCCAGATTTTCAAAATCAAGATGTCATATTTTTCCAGCAGAAAAACTTGAATATTGGGTTTCCACTTGGCCCACTGAAGATGGAATCTGTTGTACTCAGAATAATCAGGAAAATATATTTCTGTGCCTAGGAAAAATAATGTGGGGTGAACTGACGAGGGACTGTTGTTAGCATACAGTCAACAAATTAACACTGCTCTAGGCTTTATTCACTTGCAATTAAAAATGTGATTGCCATTGAAATTGCCAAGTTTGTACTGAAGACAAAGGGGAATATTTTTTCAAAGACTGGAGTATTAGCTTTAATCTGTAATGGTTTCACATATCATTGAACTGCTCATCTGAAATGTTTGCTGTAATGTTTTTTGTCTCTTTTTCAGTTAAAAGCAGACTTGTTCACCCTGCAAAGTATATGCATCTGTAAATCTAGAATGAGTGTACTAGACCAAATAAGAACATTGCATTAAAAAAAATGGGAGTTTTATGATTTTTGGGGGGGTTGGGAGAGGAGGAAGTTTGCATGTTTTTTGTAGATTTTATTTTCATTTTCATTTTATCTCATTTCATTGTGGAAGAGAGAGAAATTTCTGAAATAACCTTTTCCCCATTGAGGTAAGGTTATTTGTATAAACAAACCATTGATGGTTTTTCATGAATGAGGGAAAATAAATACATTACAAAAAATGTGAAATTTGGGATTCCGCACTACCACTCTCATTTTGGAAAGTTTTATGTAGAACCTATTTTTTTAATGTAGTCCCTTGATTGTTCAAGAGAAGCTTCATGTTCTTACAGTATTCTGAACACATAGATTCCCCTGCCTAACTTCAGACAGCCTGTTTTTTAATCGTTGACACCACTCTGGTGGCAATGCCACAGTGATAAATGGTTTAAAAATGCAGATAGGTTAAGTAAGTTGTGACAGTGATCCGTGCAAAAGGGAGCTTCAAAGGGCAAAAAATAATACAGTGTAAGAGACCTTTCATTGAGTAGAACACATAGGCTCCCACTGAAAAATGAATGAGAAAAGAGGAAGCTGATAGACAATATATTCTACAACAGTTCCCCCTCATTATTCAATTTCCATAATGGCCTGAAC
>VZDJ01004378.1:13570627-13637568 GCA_008694505.1 Cyanoderma ruficeps
AGAGAGAGAGAGAGAGCAAGAGAGAAGGGGGGGGGGCACTTAAACAGTGAGATTTTCATAGTTGGAGAAGATGGTCTTGTTTGCTATTTGCATTGGAGCCATGTATTTGACCAGATCTCATCATCCTTTAATTCACTGCAGTGAAATTTGATACAGAGAGGAGTACAAGTTTCATATGTAGGCTTGGTATATGATAATGAAAAAGAGCCTATATATAAACTCTAGTAATCAGAACCTCAAAGAACTGCTGTATGATAGTGAGGGCCCTTAAATTTCTTTTCCTAGTTGACTTACAGGGCTAAAGTTCTGCTTCTAGCATGGTCACAAATGCCCCAGCTTTTATTTTGCTGGATGTCTTGCTCTCATTGGGTATATTAAGTAAACAACATGAGGTAATTTTTTAGGTCTGGACTGTTCTACATTTTAGAGATTACCTGTTAAATACCGTGCCACACTGTTGGTTTTGTTAAGTGACACAGGTAGTTCTTTTTTTAGGCACTTGGACATTTAATGATTAGGACGTTTCTTAATGTTTAAGTTCACTTTCTATGCAAGAAGATTCTAGCCAATATATTTTCCCTTTCAGGAGAGAATTTTAATTCTGTGACTATTCAGGAGGACATTGTCAGTTGATCTTGATAAAATTGTTCTATTTTGAAGAAAATGCTCTCATGTTTCTTGGCTGCTAAAAATGCAAGTACTAACAAAACGTACTCTGAGGAGAAATTGCCTCTTTGGAGTTGGATATGTAGACCTGAGGTTTTCCTGAAGTGTCTTTCCTCTACAGATGTCAGACAACTGCAATCAGCAACCAGCTGACAAAGATTTTGAGCCTAAATGTTTTGTTTGAAATACAAATGGATATATGCACATTACTAAGCTCTTTGTGGAATTAAGAGATGAAGGTCTTGGCCTAAAAATACAAGCAAAGTTTGATGCAGAATGAGAGAGTGGGTCCAGGTCACCAGCAACCTAAGTCATTGCCTTGGCTGGAAGACTGTGCTTATATGTCAGGCATATAATTAAAAGTTTTCAGTGTATACTTAATACTGTTGATACACTCACAAATACACATAATGCAAAAGTCATCATTAAGATAAAAGAATAAATACAGTGGAATCTATGAAAAAGCAAGAATTTTCAAAAAAGGAGGATTTAAATGTGTCAGTCAACTTGATACAAACCAATCAACTCAAACTGGAGTGGAATTATGTTTACAAACTGAAAGAGCTGATGTACACTTTCAAAGACTTAGTACATCTCTCTGCTCCATGTTTCCTTTCCATTAACCTGTTTATAAAATAAACATTGCAATTCAGAAAGGCTGCATATTTTTCACTTTCAGCTACTCAGTATTGATATCCAGATAAAAAAATCTATGGCCAATTATTATATTTAAATTTATCTTTATGTACATTCTTCTGTGAAGTGTAATGTCCTGGAATGGAGATAATAATTCTATTTTGAATAATGCTTTGTTAATAAAATATATCTTTCTTTGTCATTGATAGGGATAAAGACTCCATCTCGAATTGTTAAGGAGCCATTTTATGTCAGTCTCATGATGCAAATGTGCCCTCGAGCCATCTCTGCTGTGCTTAAATAAACACTTTATTTCAAATGGCAATTACCAATGATTGTGTAGTTAGTTGGCAGCACATGGCAGGGTGATAGTACAGTATTTCACATCAGAGCAGGTATTTAGGATATATTAAAGTAAAAAAACCATGACTTTGCTCTGTTAACAGCCAAGAAATATTTGTTGGAGTAAGATGTAGCTGTGCATAGATTCATCATAAAGACTTGTTCACATATTGGGTATGTGAACTATGTAATGGTAAGTTATTTTTTTCTTATGTGGTTATGAGGGAGGCCTGAGTACAACCTTTTTGCTTAGCTTATGTCAAATCATTACCATGGCTAAGTAATTTTCACAATTCTGAGTGATTTTTAATTTTATATAATCATTATTGACAAAGTATATTATTCCGTTTCGCCGGCTTAGGTTTTTAGAGAAAGATAATGTTTGTAAAGATTTTCTTTCAAACTGTGTTAACTTGTAAATATGTTGTTATTATAATCACGAAAAGACAAGACACTAAATAATTCCACAGTATCTGCATTAACATGTTTTCCAATGAACTTTGGAGGCATTCCTCATGCAGAAGCCAAGATACAGTGAATTTCAGTGAATGTTCTAAAAGTGTTGAAGAGGGTGAGCATGAGCGACTCAAGGTCAGACAATGGCCTTTCCCAACACTTGCTTAGGAGCAACCAATAACAACAAAAAATGCAGATAAATGTGGTATATTCTTCCAAAAGATTTTTTTTCCTTGATATTTTAAGAAATCAGGATAAATCAGAGCAATTATAAAAGAAAAATTTATATTAGGTGATTCTTTCTCTGGTCTGAGATGCATCTGCTTAGCATTAAGCAATGAGTAATCACTCAGTCTTAAACCTACTGAAGTATTGCTTTAGCTTAACATGTGACTTTTGTCCTACGTGCCTCAAAGGAGGTGCTTTGTTTTATGTATTTTTTCCTGGATCACAGAAGGCGTGCAGCTTTATATGACAGGAGTGCTCATTTGTTTGGTTTTGTGTTTATGTTTTCTTACAGTGCTTCTGGCCACAGTTTTGGTCAAGTTCTCTTTTTAAGAACTATGTTGTACCTCTGTGTTTGGCTTTTCTAATACTACAAATTCAGTATAACAGAATAAATATTTTAAGTGCAGAGCTTCAATCTGTTAATTTTATATCTAAGAACAATTCAATTATTAGCGTACCTGTCCTGTTTTAAAAAAGTTTTTATCTTTGTTGTTGTGGGACAGCCTTCCAGTTCAGAATTAATTGTCAAATCCAAGGTCAATGGAGTTATTTTTAAAAAAATTCAGTGAGCACTCATGCTTTATTTTGGAGGAGATAGATGCATAAACATCTGCTTGTTAGAAACAACCACCTACCTGCATGTTCAAATATGGGGTGTGAAAAGTATCAAAAGTACTTAAATGTTTGCCATCATTCAAAATCAGTTTTTTGCATTACATGTTATTGCTTTTCTGCTCTTTTATTTTACTGATCTGTAAGGTATGAAATCCCCACTCTGTCTTTTCTAGAAATATGACTGAAGAAGTCTGTGTTAGAAAAGCTTTTGTTCACTTACATTCAGAATTTGTACATCATCTTTGCATTTCTATTTTTTTTTCTTTTTAATGATTATAAAAAAATCTATGAACTGGCATATGAAAAAATAGTCTTATTTAGGGATGGTGGTAGGAAAAGGACACAGCAGGTTTGGGTCTGATGGGAACAGATAGAAGCTAGAGCCAACTGAATGACTCAGATAGCCAGAGCCAGATAACGTCTATGCACTCCCACCTCAAAATCCTGTTTTGTTTTGAAGGGGAGTTACAGGTTTACTCACATTTTAAAGATGAAAATAACACTCTTTATTTCATCTTGTTGCTCTCTGATACTTGTTCTGGAAATCTGAGCAAGTACATTCTGTTACTGTCTTTTTTAACTTCATAAAAATTTAAGATTTATCAGTGTTGCATCTTTTAACAGTCAATTTTATTATGCAGAGGCCAATCAGACTTTTTCTTACAAAGGCCAAATGAAAAACCTCTGTGCATTGAAATTTCATTTCATAGGTACTATCATCTACATACTTTGAACCATTTCCTGAGATACACTAGCACAGACCCTCGACTTAATGATGTTTTTCCATCATATGCTTCTTTCATCATGTAAAGGGTGTCATAAATGCATGTGGTGTTTTACATATGTGGATTTTGAATCAGTAAATTATATTTTAGGGAAAAAGGAAAAAAACAACCCATGTTTTTTCTATACATAAAAGCCATACTGATTTATTTGGAGCTCATTAAGGCAGAGTTCTTTTTAACCAATGTTTTTTTCTTCATATAAACATTTTGTTAACTGATGAATCTCACAATGCTTAACTTCAAGGGAATAAAAACGACAAACCCAAATTCTGTTTAATATTCAATTGCAAAATATCATGAAAAATAATAATGCTAGAATTGAATAGAACACAGATTTTATGCTTGAATCAGGTTATGGCAAGAAAAACTTCCCCTCAGGAACATCTCACAGTATATGTAGTCATATTTTGAGAGGTAGGAGAAATATTGAAAATTGTGTCTGGAGAAAAATCTGCAAAGAAACAAAATTGTAATTAAACCCAGTTGTCCCAAGAGGTGGTGGTTGTTTCATCTGCCACTATTGACTGAGAAAGGATCTAGCTAAATAAAACTTGAATGGAGTTCAAATCCATTTACTCCCCTTTGAAGTCAGTCGGGCTGTATGTGAAAGTTTAAGTATAGGAAGTCTATGCTTAGTCTATTCATACCTATGCAGAGGTAGAAAATAGTTTAAGACTTCAGTGAAAATAAGTAGAAGAGGTGTCTTTAAGGGCTTTAGAAAAATGCACAAACTCCAGAGTTGTTTTGTACACAAAGAAGAATATTACTGTCTTGAGGACTGCAAGTGGTGTTCAGGGGACTATAATGCTCAGGCTCTGAATCCCAGCATTGTATTGCTTTTCAAGGAAAGACCTTGAGATTTACTCAACTCCACTACCACTTCTTTGTCTTGTTATCAAGACAAAATGAATAGGTGTGTGGATGTCCTAGGGTGACTGTGGTGACTATGGGTAAGTAGTAGAGTGTGCTGTACATGTTTTTATGCATTACAAACAATTTTGCATACAGAAAGTTTGTCTAAACTCCTTATGAATACATGGGCCTTCAGTAGAACTCATGAACAACCAAATGTGTATATATATCTGCTTTTTACAAGCAAAAGCACAATTCAGTGTTTTGCCTCTGAACTGATTAAACTTCTATCCTGAAAGGGAAAACAGACTAATTTCTTAGATTGATGTGCTTGTTGCCCTACGCTGGATATGGTTTACTCTTGATTTATTAAGCTTCCTGGTAAAAATTACTTGAGTGGTCCCTTCTGTGAATATTTTTCTCGTGCCCTTTTGCTAATTGCAAGGATGCAAATGCCACAGAGATCTTTATATTTCTTGTCTCATTTGCTGTGCATTTTTGGAAACTCTACTACTGTTTCTATGTAGCTATTATAGTCAAATTTTGAGGATCTGAATTCTATTGTTCTAGATTCTCAACAATGAGAATAAGGATTATTATGTTATTGCAGTTTGCAGAAAAATAATCTGAAGTGTAAAGCTTTTCTTGTGATGATGCAGAAATTTAAAAGCTGATGCTTGTGAGTCTGTTTACATAGGTATGGCTTTGGCAAAGAGGGGTTATGTAGGGCAAAGCACTTTGGTACCTGGGAAAAGTTTCACAGTTAAGAGTCCAGCATAGCTCAACAAAAATGAGTCTTGTAATGGATTTATCAGGTTGCTTTTGAGCAATGAAGCAGTGCTACCCCATATTCTCTGTCAAGCAAAATGAGAAATTTGCCAGCTAAAACACAACTAAAGCATGAGCAAGTTCATATCCTGTATTATGAAGGATACGAGTGCAAAAGGCTGTTGCACTTCAGGGCTTCAGCTTTCAGGTCTATCTTTTTTGGGTCTGCAGTCCAGGCAGTGGCCTATTTGGGTTGTCCATGTATGTGAAAGTTTAAGTATAGGAAGTCTATGCTTAGACTTCCTATACTTAGGACAAGAGAGTTCCTCTTGTCCTAACTTTGAAAGGAGCACTTTCATACTAGGCTGAGACAACTGGTAAGTTCTGGTCAAAAGGTTTATGTTCCAGAAGGCTTATGTTTCTCATCTCAAATGAAATGGAAAATAGATGGTATTAACTTAAATCCATGGTGCTGGGATTAAATGGAAAATCTATAACAGGAAATTGAAATATGGAAAATATGACCAAAAAATTGGGAAAAACTTTATTTCTAGATTCTTTGGAAATTACAGATGTCAGCATGAGAAGGGAGGGTTCAGAAAGATCTAGCACTTCTCATGAACCCTTCAGTGGTTGGTCGTCTCTTTGAGTGTACTCGAAAGCACCAAACCACTTTTCAGTGCCGCTGTGCCAGAGCAGAGCCATGGGCTTCGTGCTTCTCTTCTGAGTATATTATGAGGAGTTAGTAAGTGGCAGAGTAAAAAAGTTACAAATGATACATGTATAAACAATATGATCTACATAAAACCCTTGATAAATTCTAAAGCTTGTTGGAAATTGGTTGAAGATTGTTTTTGCTGTTGCATTGTAGAACTGTTCTGTAAGAGATACAGCAATGTGTTGTACTCCTTGGGTGTTGTGTACTTTCTGTGTTCGGGAAAAATGTCCTCTGTAGTAATCAAGAGAGGTTTTTTGATCTCCCCATGCTCACTTTTTTACAATGGTGGAGGAGTACGTGTCAGAATTTGATTAAACCATCTTGGTCTTTAAAGTTGTTTTGTATATATACCACCAGGTTATCTCATTAACACTTGGACAAAGTACATAGTAAGTTTGTAATTAAACATCCTCTTCCTTCCTATGGAAATCAAATACAATCACAAATTCTTCCTTCCCTGTATTTGTTTATGTTAGAGCATTGCCATTGCCTAAATTATGTTAGTTTTGGTACATACTTCAAATGAATTGTTTTATCATTATGTTCCAGACTGGGCAAATAAACATCATACGTGTACTTATTTTATGTAGCACCATGCCATGATACTCAAACAGCGCTAAGTTCCCTCAGCGGGATACTGAGCTAACACAGCTCTTCTGTTTCTACTAGCCATGTTTAATCACCAAGAGATGGCAAGTGTGTCTGTGTAGTACTGCACTGTCCCATGTAAATGTATGCCTCCCCGTTTGTTTAGCTGTTTTGCATAAAGTTGTGGATTATTAAATAGGGACAGACTTCCTTTTATGATCTCTTACTAGCATAAATATCAGCATAAGAAAGATAGAAAGTTGGGTGGGATGGACATAGCTGTTGACTTTAATGATAGGTGGTTAGAGAAGTTAAATTCCCCTGCACAATCCTCAAGGTGCTAATAGCGTCTGATTTCTGCACTTTAGAAATGGCAAATGCATCTTCAGGGATGGCCCCTGGTTGGTCCCAGGCATAAGCATCTGACACGATACTGTGTGATTAAGTGTTTGCCAGGAACTGGAAACAGCTGGAGAGGAGAGCATACCTTGCTGTCACATTTTGGTTTTTCAGAGCCATGGCTATCACTGGTCATGGCGTGAAAGTAACGAAAATTAGTGCCTCTGGCTTGAAAAAATCTTTTGGTTAGACATCTCTCTATTCTCTATGAGAATAATGTTAACATTCTATAGTTCTTCCACTTTGTTTTGCAAAGTCACATTGATTTAGTTCTAAAACTTTTTTTAGAAACACATAAAAAATTCATCCCTGCTAAATTCTATTAGTGGGGAAAAGCCTTTCTCTTTCTCTCTTTCTTTCTTTCTCTTTCTCTCTCTTTTTCTCTTTCTCTCTTTCTCTCTTTCTTTCTTCTTTCTCTCTCTCTTTCTTTTTTTCTCTTTCTTCCTCTCTTTCTTCCTCTCTTTCTTCCTCTCTTCCTCTCTGTCTCTTTCTTCCTCTCTTCCTCTCTGTCTCTTTCTTCCTTTTCTTCTTACTCTCATTCTTTTTTCTAACCTAATATGTAACCTAATATGTTTTAGTAATTCCAGAATGATTTTGGATTAATTTTCTTTCTGGCTATTGTGTTGTGTTTGGAATCAGTGGCTCACATTTTAGCTCTTAGTGGCTGAAAGAGCTCACACATCAAGCCTTTACAGGCACAGTTGAATCAATTGGATTTTACAGTTTCAATTATCTATGTTTTTAGTTTTATTTCATACAAATAGATGGCTTACTTCCTCTACTCTCACACTATTTTTAAAATCAATTGCAACCTAAGTTCTGGGGAGGTTTTCATACTGGATACCCAGAATTGCAGAAATTTTGCTGGTTTTTTTCAACATAGAGTGATCCCCAAGTAATTTATTTTAAAAGGTATTTTCCTCATTGCAAATTTTAGTAGTTCTGCCCTTTTCCTTCTTGCCTTGCTTACTTTTTTCTCTATAAAGTACATAAGATAAGCACTGTAGCTTTGCAAAATGGTGATTTATAATTCATTAGCTTTCCCCGTTCACACTTCTAAAAGACTTGAGTCATCAGAAGCATTCCTAAGTTTGTCCAATTTAGTAGTAATAGAGAAAAATTTCATAAACTAGTAACAATTTCCACCTTGGCAGGAATAAACGAACCCTGTATAAACTTCTGCAGTCTGGAGTTGTTTTCCAGCCTTGGCCTGCTATATATTCCCTGTCATATGCTCTTAGGAACAGAATCCAGATCAGTTTACTTCCTATTACATAATCTAAGTAGTTGTCACTGAGACTTAAGCATTAGTAACTATTTCCACCCATGGGAGTCATGAGTTGCACAAGAATAGAAGAAAAATATTTTCCCAGTATGTGAGAGATGATTCTTTTAGGCCGGGATTTAAACGAGTGATGGGACGTATACAAAAAATACACTGGGCTAAAATACTGGAATAGAGAAGGTAGACAAGGGTTGGATTCTGATTGCAAAAGCCCAGAGTAACTTTCATAAAGTTTACAGAAATTAATGTCAGCAGAATTTCAATTGGAATCTATTGTGTCTTCCTAATGTCACATATCCAGCTCATGGATGAATGTGAATATTATCTTCAGCAATAAATGAATTAAATATTGCCACTTCCAAATTACATGTAAAAAGATACAACTTTAGATTTAGAAAATATTAACTAGTGGCTAGTGGTGTAGCCTAAGAATAGGCTATTTTTTCCCATAATTGATACTTTTTCCTGTAGTTTAGTATTGAAAGAATGGTAATAAAATGGATATCTATTATTATTGATAATGGAAAATCTGCTGCATTAGAAAGATTATGCTATTTATTTTTCAAGGGATGTTCAACAGCTGTGTAATTCCGTTAACGCTGACTTAAAGCCATAGTTCTTCCATTTATAAAATATTACAATTGCATGAATCTCTAACACCCCGCTTCCAAACATCAGAATTCTTCAAATATGTATCAAACATACAGCTCCAAATTTACATTACTTCTGTTATTCTAGGAAGTCTTTTTAAAACATTTATTCAATGTCAGTTTTAGAGAAGATGAGTGTGTTGATGTAGCTGAAAGGCTAATATTACCAAAAATTGTTCAATATTGGTTTAAAAGGAGTTAAAATATCAAGCATCTGGAAGTTGTCAAGCTGGTAACCATCATACTTAAATATGAGGCAGTAGTGCTAGAATTTAAGAGAAATTAATAAGTTTATCAATACTCTTGCAGTATAAGGAGATAAAACTGACTTAAAAAAGATTTAGCTGAGCTTCTTAAAACTAGTTTTTTAATGGCAGAAGAAAGTTTTGCGTTGGGTTTTTTTGAAAGGTTGATTAGTTTGGTGGGTTTTTTTTCAGGTCTGCTGAATTTTTCATCAAATTCAATCAACTTATGGTTAAATCTGATTAATTCTTCAGACTGGATCACTGGCATTTTCAATTTAGCCATCAACAGTTCATTTCAGTGCACTTCAATTTGGGTGGAGTGACAACCTCTTTAGGTTAGATATTCTATTGACTGTCTTTTTGAAGTAATTAAAAGAGAATTGCAATCACTTTGGTTGGAATTCATTTCACTTAACTCTAGTCATGTAGGTATTTAGTCATCCAGAGTAAGCCAGTCATATAGCTTTCCCTTAAAAACAGTGAAAAAAGATAATAACAGAAGACATGATGAATGGTAGTCCAACTGTGACTGTGAATACAGATAAGGGATTCCCAGGAGAATGTGGCAGCACAACATATGAATTTTAAAATAAAAAACAACTGAAAAACCAAACCCGGCAACAAAAACCAAATTAGTTATAAATACTGTATTAATATTAGTTTTGACAGATTATGTCGGTCATCTCACTACTGACTTAGCAAGGCTCCAAATCTGATTTCAATGATGTAACAATTCCAATATATTTACAACATAATTCTCTAGATGGAGGTTCTAGTACTGTAAAAACCTCACTTTAGTTACTGACTTAGTAATAACTTTTGGCCGTAGTGCAAATGGAATTTTAGTTACACTAAGAGTGCAATTTATATGGTTTTGCTTTTTATAGGGCAGTATCTTTCAGGACTTACTTCTGTGTCAGTAATCCTATTTTGAATCTTTTAAGAGGAAGAAAGGAATTACATAATGTGCCTTTATTCTTGGTCAAAGTGAATTAGACCTTCAAATACACTTTGCACTGGTGCAGCCTCATCTTGAATATTGTGTGCAGTTTTGGTCACCACAATATAAAAAAAGACATTAAACTATTAGAGAGCGTCCAGAGGAGAGGAACAAAGATGGTAAAGGGCGTTAAGGGGAATCTGTGTGAGGAGTGGCTGAAGTCACTTGGTCTGTTCAGCCTGGAGAACAGGAGACTGAGGAGAGACCTTTGTGCTGTACAACTTCCTTGTGAAGAAGAGGAGGGGCAGGTACTCATCTCTTCTCTGTGGTGACCAGTGACAGACAGAGGGAAGGACCTAAAGTTGTGTCAGGGGATGTTTAGGTTGGATATTACAAAAAAGTTCTTCACCCAGAGGGTGGTTGGGCACTGGAACAGGCTTCCCAGGGCAGTGATCACAGCACCAAGCCTGGCAGAGTTCAAGAGGTGTTTGCACATTACTCTCAAGTGCATGGTGTGACTCTTGGGGTGTCCTGTGCAGGGGTAGGAGTTGGACTCAATGATCCTTGTGGGTCCTTTCCAATTCAGCATATTCTGTGATTCTGGGAGTATTCCCACAGCCACCAGGAGCTCAGATCTGCAATCATCCTTATATGGTTCAGCAAACAGTTTCTGCTGTAACATCCAGTTACCTGCCCAGTTGATGCCATTCCTAAGAATCAGCCCATTGAAATGCTAGACCCTAAAAATAAAGAAAGTTATGGGGATTGGTCATTTGATTTTATCTTACAGCATGAGCCTTTCCTTCTTTTCTACTTCCCTCCATGGAGCCTGCCTCTGCCAACCTCCTAGACAGCTGGAACAATGATAGGCATATGTCTGCCTTGGATGTGTGAGGGGCTCTTGCTTTCCTACACTGCTTCAAGCACTTGCTTTGTTACTGCTTCAGTGGGATGACAAGTACACCACATTATTGATTCTTAACTGCAAATAATTCCGTATTTGTTTCATAGATATGAATATTTAGAGTTAGCTCCTTCAAAAAAAAACCAAGTTTTGTTTCTCAATAAGTTAGAGATTTAGACTTAAAATACCTGTAAATATGTTTTTAAGAATGAAGGGAAATAGGCTTTAAGTCACAATCGTGATTTTGGGATTTTTTTTTTCTTAGACTTTTAGTGAGAGTAGAAAACTCGAACATTAACCCTATAAATAAAATTTAATGTCATATATTATATGTAAGTTATTTTATTGTCACATAAAAGTCTGAAAAGCATTTGCAGATATGACCCTTAGATTCAAGCCTGTAGGAGAAACTTTGCAAAACCCAACATCTTTCTAAAATGCTGTCTAGCCTGGGCACATTTTTAGTGTGTCTCACACAGGGTATATATGTCCTGAAGATTAGACCCTTCTGGAAAAAAGGCAGTGAAGTCCAACTCTGAGTGCATCTTTCATCTACCTGGGTTTTATTTACCACATACCCCGTAGTCTCTGATTACAGACAAAAAGGAGACTATTTTCCTATTTCAGGACAATTAGCTTGTTCTTTAAGGCTGGGTACCAGAGCTCCTTAGGAGCTACTTTGCCTCCAGATTGGAGTTAGAGCTAAAAGCAGAGAGCAGCCTCTCTTACTATCTTAGAGTCTTTGCACATCTTCCCTTTCTCTAGGGGAAAAAAAAAAAGTAGAGCAAAGCCTTCTCACAAAACTATCAAGATATGTTTTTCTTCAAGGGCTCAAAGTTGTTCCCAAGATTATGACAGTAACTTAGAGAAATTGGTGAGGCAATGCCATTTGATGAGATGGTACCTGCTATTCTGCCATCCTGCTTAGAACTCATTAAAGAGGGGTTAATGGAAGTTGAAAAACTTGCAGCATTTAAGCAAGGATCTTTGATAAGAGTATAATTTTTATTTAACTCATTATATTCTAATGCTACTACAAAGTCATTTATTTCAAATACAGCAGTGTAATTAATGTGTTAAGGGTAAGTTGGAGCAATTCAAGCCTGTAAAGCAAACATTGTACCCCAACTGAGCTTCTAGCTCTATTATTAAGAAGTACAGATAATTTGCATTTGCTACTTAATGAGATTCTAAAATGCACATCAGTCATAACTCACATCATATTTGGACATTAGTCTATATGCCAGCTCTGACACTGATCTGGGACAAGACTTAAGTTACTCAGTCTGTTGTCACATTTGTTTCCCATGTCTAAAAGTGGATTATACTTCTTAGTCAGCTCTCAGGGATGTTCTATGACTGCTTTTGCTCAAGTTTGCAAAGCTTTTTGCAGTTCTTGGCTTTCTGTCTGGAACTGGAGGGCAGTACACAACTGTCAAGTATTTCTACTATCCTGCAGCAGCTGGGGACAGATTTTTCACATGCCAGTTCTTTTACTCTGGGACATGTGGCTGCTGAGCCAAGTGGTGATGGGGCACACTGAGAACAAGGTAGACAAAATGCAAGCAGGAAGACAAACAGTTACTCTAATATTGCAGAAGAACAAAACTAAACTCCCAGTAAAATCAGAGTCTTAGTAAACAAGAGAACAATATAAACCCTTCTCAGAAGGGTCTTTGACAAGCTGTTGTATTGATGCCTGACTCTGGCAGATGGCAACTGCAGAATATTAAGGAAGCATAGGAACATGAGGAGTTTGAACAGGTTGATTAGAATTGACTGACATCTATAATGCATGATATTAAGATACATTATTTGTTTGTAGCATTTGGTCTTACTTTGACCTTGTTGCTTGCTTGCTACTTTTTTCCTTTTTTCTTTCTCCTTTTTTTCCTTCCTTCCTTTCACCTCTATCCTTTCTCCCTTCCTGCCTCCTNATCTATCCTTTCTCCCTTCCTTCCTCCTTCCCTCCTTTTTCTTTCTCTCTTTTGTTCACTAACTCTCATATGCCTAATTAAGCTCAAATGTGCTGAAAACTGCAAGAAAAATGTTCCATATAAGATGTTTTAAAAGTGTCCTCTTGTTTCTCTCCTATTATTTTTTAGCAGACACATGCAGCTCCTATTACAGTAAGCTGCATTCTTTTTCACTGCTTACATAAATGGGATTTATACAGGGGAACTAGAAGGAGCTTAGGAGAAAATCCTTGTGCACATCTGACTCAGAGTATCTGAAGGCTGAGGAATCTCTGTGTATTTGACAGCAAGAAATGAGATTGATGGCCTCACTCAGGACCCACTCCAGTCACTATTCCAGTGCTGCTTCCCTGGGAGAGGGCTGGCAGTGTTCCTCGCCCACAGCTCTCCTATAAAGGCATAGGTACAAGCAATGCTCCCTTGATAGCTTTAAGCACATGATGGAATCCATATGACTGACTAAAAATGCTGGTGGTGATCTTTATTTACTCAAGTGCTGTTTCTTTTTTTCTTATTTTGGTCTGGTACTGTGCCCTTCACTTGAACATCATCACAAATGGTTGTTTTTATGATTTCTACCATATTTCTTTTTATATTTCACAGCCCATAAAAACTTATAAGAGTTCTGAAAAGTCATTTTGATTATCACTGTTCAGTCCTTCATCTTTTGCTTCTTCCTTTATCAACATTTGTGTCTACTAATGTAAAATCCTGGGTTTTTTTGGTTGCTGATGGATTTTGCACTTGTCTTAATACTACCTGTATTACTCAAATCTTACTAGTTAGGCTTATGTTAGAGCTGGGTATATTAATGGGTGAGACTTCTTTAGAAGGGGTTCAATTTCAGGGATTGTGGCAGGACATTAAGTGCACATTTTACAAAAGAATACTGCTTTAGGTCCTGAGCATGCATGGAATGTTCGAGATGTTGGATTTAATGTTTGTGAGAAAATGAATACTTATTTTCACCTTGGTACAAACATGTATTTGTCATTTTTTTTTTGTCTTCACCTTGTATTGGCTGGAGCTAATATTGGCCATGATGATCATAAAGGAATATCAGGGAAGCTATTCTTAGCTCTACTTTGTGGGATAAACAGGAGGTGTGAGATACTATGATCCAGGCTGTTCTTCATGGCAGCATAATGCCCACTGTAGGTTGGCAGAGAGAATCATGCAGTGGCCTTTGCACAAATTTGCCTCTGGGCTAAGGCACAGGAGCAGCCAATGCCCCTTTGCTTGTCTCCTCAATACTCCTGTGATTTACTGTGAAGCTTTTAAAGGGAGGAAAGCACTGAACTGTCAGAGCCTGTTCTTCTACCCTGAAGGGGTGGGTATAGCGGGATCTCTCCAAACCATTCGTTAGTGACATTCAGGAACCTTCAGCATTCTTTTGACTAATGTGGTGGCTGTGATTTTTCAAAGTGCTTTTGTATTATTTTTAGGAAAAGGAGTGCTTCCTCAGTAAATTGATAAGCCCCTTCCATTTTTATGAAGAGCAATGTGTTGATGTTTTTTGCCATTACAAAAATTTATAATAGCGATAGAAGTGTTGTCATGTGAATATTAAATATGAAAACAAATATGCTCAAGCCTTTGAAGTGTAAGAAAACAATAGTTAACCTTTTTCATGAAACAACAAAAAGTTTTCTCAGATGAGCAGAACAACAGCTTTTCTGGGAAAGATGGCAAACTCTCATGGTTTACTTCCACTTAACTTACAGAAATAGAATTCTGCTTTTTTTCAGCAAATTTGAGGTTTTGTGCTCTTGAACATGCAGTTGATCATTTTTATTTGTGCTCTAAGTTACAGTGGGCTTTCTGAGATACTCTTCCTTCTAATAGATCTTCATTAGCAAAAACAAAAAAGTGTTTAACAGTGTTGGCAAAGTTAAGACTCAGCAACCAGAATTGTTTCTGTTCATCCAACTTGTTCTGTTGGCAGGCCCGGATTTTCCTTTCTGAGTTTTCTCAGTGAACTAACATTAAACTGAGACTGGGATAGGCAGAAACAAAGTACATACCAGAGGTTCTTTCTGGACATGCATATGAAAAGATTTATATGCTTTGTGTACAGAGCAATAGATACCTATTTCTGCCAGCAGGAAATCTCAGTTATATGGTGCAGAAGCCAAACTACCTGGGCTTTTAAAATTTTGCCTAAAAGCCAGATGTTTTAGTCTTTGATTTAGCTTTCCCCCGAGGTGTGCCAGGTACATGAGATTGTAGCTGATGTCTACAGTCAGCTTCAGTGAACTGGAGAATCAAAAGTACACTGGCTTTCTATCACAATGCTAGCCCAGTAATAGGTAATCTTAAAAGACATTTAGCTTGTTTTGTGGCATATATTGCATGCAGTGCTACATGGCATTTACCCTAAAAGTACTCCAGGCACTATCCCAAGAGATAAGTATAAGCTGACACAGTTGGGCTTTTTTAGTTTTTGTTAAGGTAATCATCTCACTCCCACTGCTAATGCAGTTTACTGTGAGAAATTGGAATATGCTATAAGAGGCACAGAAGAAATCATGTAGAGACTTGCTGGTAATAACAGATTGCATAACAGCAACCTACTCACTGTTATAATCCACAGTTACAATACTAGTATGGCAGGAGACCAATCAAGAGTAATAAGTTGCCTAAATGCCCAAGAAAGAAACAGGGAGGAAAGAAGAATTTGCAGTTCATACTGTCTGTGTAGGCTGGATTACACAGAAAAAAACACACTGGACTCTAGTTCAGTGTTTACTAACAATGGGATTTGTTAGTGGAAAAAAACTCAGAAATAAAAAATGGATTTTCACTGCTACATATTTTCTAAAAAAGTAATGCAGAATGTAAAGGAGTAAGGTGTTGGATATGAGGATGATATTAGCAATATGAAATTTATTTCAGACCTTAGAAGTTTTACGTGAGTTTGAGCTGCCCAACTGTGTTGGCTACACCTCTTAGAACCTCTGTAACATATCATTGTGGTGGCAGCTCTTATGGTCAATTCTAAGTTATAGAAGACCTGTGGAAATCTTCCTGATGTCTTCTAATATGTGGAAACAGCAATATTAGTACCATCAAGCTCTACCTTGTTCCTGCAGGTAATATCAACATCAAAATACCAAAATATTATAAGTAAAATATGGAATTTAATATTGTGTATTTATTTTATGGATACACAGGGAATTTTAAATCTCTGCTTAGGTCTCTGCTTTCCAGATGTTTGCAATTTGTTCCTCTCTGTTGTTGATGATGATTTTGCTGCAGTACCAATAAATGTCACTAACATTTATAGCATTTAGTTATAATTTAGGTATAACTTTTTTTCCATTGTTTCTTCTCCACACTGTAGATGGTAGAGATACATAAATTAACCCACACAAACTAGTCACTTTACAATAAGTGACTAATTGTAAATACAACTTCAGTGACTGAGATCAGTGATTTTTAACAGCTGCCACATATTGACTAGGCCATTGGAAATATTCTTGCCACAAGTTCTTTTGCAGAACAGCTTTGCTTCTAAAAACAGGTGCTCTTGTTCTGTGGTCCCATTGAAGCTGGAAATTGATCTTTCCTCTGAGGGATTTTTATGATCCCTTTAGAGGACTATTGAATAATGTAGTTTGATATGAAAAAAGGAAAAAAAATTGACATCCTATTTCTTTCTTTGTTTTTCAGTCTAGTTGGAGAAGAGACAGAGACCAAAAAATGCCGCCTACAACAGGAGCGCCAGATTACCCACCCCCTGATGGAGGCTGGGGATGGGTTGTGGTCTTTGGGGCTTTTATCTCCATTGGATTTTCCTATGCCTTCCCCAAAGCCATCACAGTGTTCTTCAAAGAAATACAAGAGATCTTCCACACATCATATAGTGAGATAGCTTGGATATCATCTATAATGTTGGCTGTCATGTATGCAGGAGGTAAGACTTTTGTGACATTAGTAAATAGCATTGCTTAGTTGTTTTTTTTTTCATATGGGCCAAAACCATTTTCTCCCCTTAGGGCCTTTTCTTTGTTCCTCTACCTAAGATTTAGGTAATTTAGATTTTAAAAAAATTTGCAATCTTTCCCTAAATTCACAGTTTTTGAGTATAATTTCTGAACAAATCAATGCCCAAATAATTTCTTCTGGTGCAAATTTGGTCAGTTTTCACTGCCTTGGTGAGATCTCTCAGTAAATCCAGTGATGAAGCTTAAGGCCAGAAAATTATTATGGCAATGAGTGTTCATTCATGAGACACAGGTATTCCTCTGTAGACAAGGGGTTTATATCTGGTCCTTATTTGTCCTAAAATCCTATTTTCCATTTAGGCCTAGAGTGATGTTTCAAACATGCCATCTGTATGACAGCTAAGATGCAGACAATCTGATTCTTGGGACTGAACAGTGAATATAAATTCTATGATACCTTTTTTCTTGTAAGCAAGCAAGTAAAGAGCAAGGCGGATGTTAAAGGATTTTAAAGTATAAAGCGGTGTTTAAGAGCTAAGTGTCAAATCTGCTTTGACAGGCTTTGTGTCTATCAACCCCAAAGACTAACTTGTTAAATTCTGCATGGTTTCTTCATTTTTTCAGAATTTTTTTCTTTTTTAAGTATTGGTGAGAGCTAGCTGCTGCTTAGGCAAAACAGTTTGACAGTTCAAATGTGTGAATTATGTTAGTTCAGGCATCAGATCTGGTATTTCCCTTTCTTTTAATGTTAAGAGGTAAGCACCTGGAGCGTCTGACTCTTTGCACTGATGAAGCAATTACATGCATACATTTATAAACATGTGTTTATGTATGTGTACATATGTGTGAATGTATAGACATAGAGACTGAAAGCATTGTGCCTATAGCATACTGATACTAAAACTCTTTTATCACTGAAGAGTATCACTCCAGTATTTTTCAAAAGTGGTATTTGTGTAATAGTAAAGTACAGTGTTGTCAGGTCCAACAAATGATTGATTGAAGGATGAATGAAGTCTCATTTTCAGCATGGTAGGTTTTTTATCTCTTATTTCAGTCTCCCTAAGCTCTGACACATGAATGGCCCTACCTTACTCAGCAGTCAGGGAAGTAAGGAGCATGCCTACAAAGAGGATCAGGCTATCTGGATTGCTCTCTCCAAGTACCTCTTTTCTTTTCCCCCTCTGACTAAAATAATGAAGCTGGAGCCATCATAGCATTAGCTTTAGCACCTCAGGTAAATACTTTTCAGTTGATAGGATGGTAAAATGAATCTTCTTTCAAATTCTGTCAGTCACAGAGACCTTATGAAGACACCTAGACAAATGGTATCAATATCAACAAAAGCATGCTATTCAGATATTTTGATACTATTTTTATTGATATATTAATAAAAATCATAAGTTACTCACATGCTGGTGGAGAAATATAAAGGATTTTATAGGACCAGTGACAATAGTCAAGTGAATTCACCAGAATTCACCAGATGAAGAAATAAGTTGAAGCAATCAAGAGTGGAGTAAAAGAGGGATGTCTCATCACATTCAAATCCGCCCTAGTGTAGCACTTTCTTAAGGGTGCATCAGCACTTGCACTGTGGAATATACCTCTGACACTGTGGAGGCCTCTGAACAAGTGCAGAACCCATCAGGAGCATGGGAAGAACACAGGTGTTGAAAAGCTGGATGTTTTTCTGCTTTCTGTATGCTGTGACTTGCTGATCCTGAGCTCCTTTAACAGTGTAAAGCAAGTTTGCTCTATAGTGTGGGTGTTGCTGTGTTGTGTTCTCTGCGTTGCATTTAGTTTATGCCATAGTTGTGTCACCATAACAATAGTCAAAGTTCACCCAGGTTTTAATAACAGTGCGCATAAAAGTCTCGGGACATTTAACTGGGGCCATTTTTATCTGTGAGTTTCAATGTGCAAAACTTTTCCTGTTAAATACAAAGATTCAGTATTTCTGCCTTTTCTCTAATGTTTCTTTGACTGTTCTGATTACCAGTTACTAACTCCACTTGTATATTGACATTAAAAATTACAAAATCATTTGCTATTCATTCTGCTTACTCCTACCCCATTTACTATGAAGATTATCAGCACAGGAACAGTAAGCAGAGTTGTTTGGATATCTTGTTACAGACTTGTGGTTTTAAAATGCTGAGAATGACGACCCTGCCTGATATAAACACTCTTTGAAGCCAAAGCTTCTCTAAGACCACTTCCTAAAAACTAGGCCATTTAGACAATCACTGGCAGAATATGAAATAGCAATCCGGAAAAACATTTCTGAAGGAAATAACTTCATTGTTTTTACTGTCTGAAGGTGGTTTGATTCTTCCTTCACATTTGATGTGCTGTAATGTGAAATATACGTTCAGGCCACAAGTACAAGGTGCATTATTTACTCTGAAGGGTGATACATACACCTGCAATGAACACTGTTCATCATGCTACTAATGAAGGTAACCTGAAAACATCTAAGATCTGTCATCCTCATTACTGCTTAGCATTCAACCTATTAATCATCACAGTGGGGTCAGTGAATAAGTTAGAGTCTGTGCAGACACTTTTTGCTTTGGAGGCTGCAGCCTCTTGCAGTAATTAGCTGGCATCTGTGTTTCAGCAACAAGGTATTAACTTACCTTTCAATGCCTCAGAAAAAAGCTTCAGTAAGGAGCTAAAAGAATGTTAATTATATTTATCATTTACTTCATACTTAGAATAAATGGCATTAAATTATAGCAGACCATCTGGCAATCCATATGGTCTCCTGCAGTCCTGGTTAATTCCAGCAAATAGGTCACGCACAGCATTCACCCTGTTAGGAAAGCACCAGGCAGAGGTGACAAATCTGATAAATCAAATCAATATTAAACTCCTTCTCTCGCGCAGTTTGGCACAATATGCAGTTCCATACTGTTTTCTGTTGTGTTTTATGGGGCTGGTTTGTTTGTTTTCTTAAGCTCTCTGTTCCTTCTTCCCCTACCCCCCCAACCTTTTGATGTTAGTTAGAGTTTACTAAAAAGGCATTCCAAAAAGTAAGATCCAGTGAAGTGATTAAGGTAACATGTATTGCACAGCCTCTACTGTTCAGGCCATTCTTGATAAAAGCATCCTCTGGAGAAGAGCAGTCATTCAGTCTCCATGGTAACTCCTGCCTCTCTTGAGCAGAGACTGTCAATTGCATTAAATTAAGGGTGGTGCGTTTGTGATGGATTCCTACACCCAAGGGACTGAGATCGGGACCACCAGACTTTTGTTACTGGGGGACAGAAGCTGGGATAAAATGAAATTAGTTGAGTTATCCTGACAGCACAATCTATGTGTTCTTACGTGTGTATGAACAAATACATGTATAAAATGCGTGTGCATGTATGTATTCTTATGCATACAAAATATATATGTATCCATATACTTATCAGGTCATATTTCTGCTCCAACACAGAGAAAAGTTAAGGAATTAAAGAAAAAGGTCAAATACATTTGACCTCAAGTTCTCTTAGTTCATTCTTCTCTTTTTCAAAACTTTTCTTCTCACTTTGTGCAGCGTTATCAGCCAAAGGTGATTAAGGAGCTTCTTATCAGAGCTCGATCTGTTTTCAGTAAAAATGTTTTCATTGCTTTCAGTGTGGGTTTGATAGGAGCCATAGTGGCAGCTATGAAAGCCATGTGACAGGTCTGGTGATTTCAGACAGAGCTGACCTTGAGTTTTAGATTTCCTCAGGGAAAAAGCAGTTTGTTCGCTTGCTGGTCCTTAACTCTTTTTCTGTCATGTTTCCAAGGAGAGTTTCAGTTTGTGGTTTTTGTTTCTTTTGTTTGTTTGTTTGTTTGTTTGTTTGTTTGTTTGTTTCTCAAAAAGAACTTTTTGGGTATAATATTGGGTTATGAAGATTAGCTTGAAAGCTGATAAATCCTTCAAGCCATACCCAGCTGTGAAATGTGGAACAGTCTTGCTGGTCTGAAGTTCAGAAAACATGAAAGGTTCATTTAAATTCTGGATAATATTTGACTAAATAGTTTAAAATGCATGTTTAGACTGCTTTTGATGAAAGGTGCTATATAAATGTATGGAGTGGCCATTTTAATTTTTCAAAACACACATACTTAAAAAAATGTAGCATTTAATATCTTCCTTTCTCTTCAGTATTGCTTAGGTTATCCAAGTCTTAAATGTTTCCAAACAGTAGGAAGGATTGAAGGATTTTTCATGTGACAGCACAAAAGTAACCTATAGATACAAGTCCTCATTTTGACTTTGTCTAATATTAATTTGGAAAATAACATATCATATGGTATGTTCAAAATATTTGTGGGTGTTTTGGTGATATTGCTGTGAAGATGAAATGGCATGCACAGTGGAGATGACAGTTGTGAAATCCATGTAACACAAACAACAGATGGTTATGGAGATTTACTTTTGGGCAGGACCTGGGTTCCTACACCCTCCTTCCTCACAGATAACATTTTATAATTTTTGTTTTACAAATACTGACACAAAGAATTCAGTGGCCGTCCATATGGAGATTGAGAAGTTTCTTGAATTGACCTACCTCCTTTGTTGTCAGGGGCAAGTGTTTTTCCCCATCAGAATATGCAAAGTATTGAATTTTAATAACCTCATTTAGACTGCCCTTGAAAGCAGAACTTGCTAACTTTCTGAGTGCCTCATGGGCATAAGGAAATATTTCACATTTAGTCTAAGCTGTATGCAAAACATCTATGTCAAGTTAATTTGAGACTCACAGATAAAGGAAAAAGGAGTTGTAATGAGGTTTCACAAGAACAGAGCATTTTGGCTCTTACTAGCAAATGAAGATAAAAGTAACAAAACATTATACAGTTCTTAAAAAACAAAACCTGAATGCTAAAGCCTGTGAAGGTCAATACAGCCAGGTCTTATATTTCTTGGAAGGCTTTTGAGTTTTAGTGAAACTCGATGTTGTAGGGTAGTGTTCTGCAGTAGTAATGGACATTTTAAACAGAGATGTTTTAAACAGAGATGTCTTCCTAGATGTTTCGAAAACACTCTAAAATGGTCAAGGGAAGAAAGGTAAAAAAAAGCTTATCTTTTAGATGGTTTTATACATTTTCTTTTCAAATAGGTTTGTCACCCTGTGTACAGGAACAAGCTGCTTTTTTTACTCTGCAACTTGTTACATTTTGCTGAACAGATAAAATCTAATTCCTAAATATTCAGTGTCTTTTGGGGATTCAATTTTGTCAAGTTTTCAGGAAAAAAGGTTTTGCTGGGATCTGAATACACTCAGGAAGGCAGTCTCAAAGCTAAGGACATTTCCACTGAGAGAAAGAAGGAGTTTTTTGTCTTTTATGGTATGCTTGTGTTAATTTTGAGTAATTGTCAGAAAGACATTGCATGATACAGAGTTCTCACTGTGTTTTTATGAACCTCTTTTGGTGTTCCAGCCATATTGGTCATGGTTTAGTACATACGATCACCTGTGCTTTAGAGACAAACATGGCAGTGCTGGGTTAATGATTGCACTTGGTGATCTTAGAGGTCTTTTCCAATCTTAACAATTCCATGATTCTATAGAAATATTTGTGGTAACTTAAATTTAATTAACTTGAGTCTTTTACTAAAACAGGTCTCATTTACATACTAGTAAGAAATCTGGATTAAATAATGAATATTAATTAATAACTCTTTTCCTTTGTCTTGATCTTAATTTGGTTTTATAGACAGGGATTTCAATAAGTGAATCAATATTGACAGCTTTTTTATCTGCAAAAATGATGCTTTCTTGATTTCCACTTAGTTTCAATTAATAGGTCAAAGTCTAACAATAATAAATAACATGCATCATTTTCTAAGGGGCTAAAACTTTGGGTTTGTTTAAGAAAGGTATCAAGGGACAAACTGAGGCCTTTGATATGCTCATTGAGCTTGTAAAACTTTGACGAAAGAATGCTTATTTTGTGAGTACTGCAAATGTTGGCTTGGTTCCCATATAGTTTTTCACTGGTTCATACAATGGTTGTGTTCGTGACGTGTGTTGGGTAATTCAAAGGTAATGAAACAATGGTCTTGTGCAACTGGGAATCATGAGACATTTATGCAGATACCAGGGAAGAACCCTGGGGAAGGAAAAGTCTGTGTATACCATTGTAGTCACCCAGCACTTCAAATGAAATAATAAACCCAGTACTTTACAAAGACCTTATTATAGAATTTTACTGGTCCATTGTTTTGGAATGTCTAAGAACTATTCCCTTGTTTATTTTGGACAGTATATTCAAGGAAAACAGAGTTGTACTGATACGTTTGGAAGGTATTCTAAGTCAGTATCAAATGGCAACAGCTGGGATGTACTGTGATTCATAAAGATATATAGTTCTGCAGTCATTAACAGAGGTGAGTGTGCCAGGGTCTTAGTGACAGGTTTATGGTGATGCCAGAGGAACAACTGAAATAAAAAAAATGTGATGGTTTAGAATGTATTTTATGATTATATTAGGCTTTTTTTAAATTGATTTACTGGTTTTGAAGATTTTTTTCAAAGACCACGTGGCACGTGTTGAAATGTATAAACCATATGAAGAGTTTTTCAGGGGTCAGAACCTTTTCATCTAATAGTGATATTCTATTCAGATTCTGTATGTCAAAGGATACAAACAAATGTGGCTTAGTAGGTAATACATGTTTCATTGGTGCATACAAGCCAAAGAAAATCCTCTTTCTTTTCCACAAAAATTGGCAGGTACTTTTTCATTGTCAAGAAACAGTTAAGTATTTGCATTGCAGTTCTACCTGATTTTTGTTTGGGGGAATATCATAATGTCATAACATGACATCCAAATGAAAGAATGTGATTAAAAAAGGAACTCTATTGTGAAATAAGATGTTGATTTCCTCATCTAGTTCAGTCACATCTTTTAACAGTTTCTCACTTAAAATGGGCGTCTGTGTCTGCTTTGGTTTTCTATGTGTAGTGCTTTGAAACACTTGCCATTAGGAGCTTTACCTTTTAGAAAACTTTGAAGAAAGTAATGGTATCCTTACAGCATTTTAGCAATAGTGGCTGGAGATAATATGAACAGGATTCATGTGTTTAGTCTTCCTCAGCATAGACACCTACATCTGACCAGTTGTCTAGACATCTTGTGTTGTCAGTTAATAGATGGGAATTTCTAATTCGTTCCTAAATGTCCGAAACACATCAAATATAAATATAAAGACTTCTTTGGCTTTTGAATGCTAAAAGAATCTAAAGTTCAAATTTTGCACAAATCTGAGTTGATGTCCCCCTACATGATTGTTGCCCTATACTAATACATTATATTTTGCTACCTAGAGACCTTGAAATCTAAGAACATTCTTATTAGAGATACACACCCAGTGATAGGGATTTTGACCTTGTTGTGTTTAAGGTTTGATTTTCTTCTTTAATCTTCTTGTATGTTGAATGGGTTGGATTCTCCTAAGTTCCAGTGACACTGACTCAATTGCATTAGTTTTAATGCTATTAAAAATACCTGGTAATTTTAACAGTACCTTTGAGCTTGTAAATCTTCTCTTACCTTGCAGTGACTTTCCTCATACGCGTAATTCCCCTTCTTCCATAACCAGATAAGAAATAAACCACAACTGGCTTGTCTAATTATTGGCCAGGTTTACATTCTTTTGTAGCTGATTATAAGCTGATAGAAATCTATGGATCTGTGATATTTTCTTATCTTCTGTGAATGATTTATAAGTTAAATACAGTTCAGTCTCTTTGCAACAAGATCCCCAAACACTCCTCTTATCAGTATCAGCTGGCAGCACCAATTTTGTCCTGATCCAAACCTTACTCACACTACTCTCCTATGGAGGAATCCTTTGCTCTTCCTGGAACAGAACCTACTTGACTGAAATTTTTAGTTCTTTTACAATGATGAGCTTCTCTGTCCCACATATTTTGCTTCCAGATTTTCAGGATTTGCCAAGAACTCTGCACCAACTTTCAAGATTGGACTGGCACAAGAGAAAGAAACACATGTCTTATTTGGCTTTCCCTAGAAGATGGAATAATCTTATGTCCTTGGAAGCAAAATTTCACTCAGGAAAACTTCTAGAGCAGTGATGGTCTAATTATTTGAATTACTGGCTTATACCCAACTTGCATAATCAATCTCTCCATATTGTGCCATTGCTAAGCTTTAAGTGCACGTAATAAAGTGTACGAGTCTGCTAGTACTTGCCTCATCAGAATAGTTGTATTTTACAGAGCAGCAAGTAAATAAACAACGTGCAGGAAGTTTTACTTCTGAATATTTAACTTAAAGACTGTCTTTAGAGGAAGTATACAATCCATAAGAAACCAAGACCCCAGAGGGGTTACCATGAAACATTTAATTAAGGAACATTAGGGCTTAAAGCTAGAGAGAAGGAATATCAGTGATGATGTTACTCTCTTAACAGAGACGTCTAAAATAAATGCCTGGGACTCCATTTCAGGTATGGGCATTGGTGCTTATCCTGCAAGAAATGCTTAATTTTAAATACCTTAGTGATCTCATAAAAAAGTTGTTTTTTTTTTTCCACGTACCTAGAGTCAACATATAAATATTTTTGTATATTTATGCAAAGATGTTCATCCTTAGGTGTGTTTGAAACATCAAGATTCCTTGACAGTGTGCATTCAATGACTTAAGTGATTCCAGAGGTATTCATTAAAATCTCATTTTTATTTATATTCACCTTTAAAAGACATAAATGATTAATATGTTTTTCCCCAAATAAAATATAAATAAAGTATTGAATACTAGCTTTGAAGATTTACAGGATTTAAGCAAAGCTGATGATATTCACTTTATTGAATCAGTGGATAAAACTTCTGACTTATTTGTTAGTAAGCTTATCTCTGCTTCATAAATGGAAACCAAAAGTTTAAGGACACAGTACAATTTGACCTTAAGTATGACTCTCCTAATTTCAATTTTAATTTCTTGGATTCCGTAGAGTTCTAATGCTGCAAAGTTCTCTGAGAAGTCAAGAATCAGACACTGTGACTGTAAGGATTATTTATTGAAGCAACTGATTCTGTAGCAAAACACTTCCAGGTGACCTGAAATTGTGATTCTCACGTGGGAAGAGAATGTAGTCAGCATTGGAGATGATTCTAAGGGTCTCATGTCCCCTTATGTGCACAATCACTCAGAGGACTGCACCTCACAGAATCAGATGTTGCAGTTCATCTCAGAGAGAGGTTCAGTGGGTGTTAGGTGTCTGCATGTAATAAACAACACATTGGGCTTACATTAAAATAAGAAACTCTAGAGTTGCAAATTTCCTAAGACTGTTTGCTAATGAAATGCAATATGATACCTAATAACCTTAAAAAATAGTTTGTAATTATTTTGAGCTAAGAGGAAGAATTTGTTCATGGTAATGCCACACAGTTATGTTTTTAATGTTTATTTATATGGCAGAACACATTAGAGATATTTCAGAGTGAGTTTTTTGAAGAGTTTTAATTTAACTGAAAATTCTGAGGCTTGAAATTTTTATTTCAGCTTGAGAATAAAATTGATATTAAAGCATAAAGTTAGTTAATGCGATGTTTGTTTTAATTTTCTGTATTGTTCCTTAAAAATCAACTAGCATGCCACAAAATGTATGTGGGAGTGAGTGTCTAGTCTTTTATGCAGCACCATAGTTTTCACCTGTGGAAAGAGTGTGCAAGGTTACATTTGCCATTGTGATTTAGAAGCTCTTCATATTTACTTACTCAAATGTAAACAGTAAGCTGAGTGCAAAGCACTTGACCCTATGCTCAGAGAACCAGAGCTGAAGTGACAAGTGGGGTTAAGACAAGGACAAAATTATATTATGGAATTTCTTCCAGATTATTTCACCTGATGTTATAAAAAAATTACCTGACAAGGTGTTCAGATATACACATTGCCTAGATCAGTCAAAGTTATGACCATTTGTTTTCCAGTAAGATGTATTGAAACTCACTAAAGAAACGTAGTTCCTCCTGTAAGAAGAAAATATTTCTTTCCTGAGCAAGCCTCAGTAATATTCTCCTCACAAGCACACATGGTAAATCTTTGTAGAAGTAGGTATATTTCATTGGATTATTTTAATATGTTCTTGCTGAAGAATGTCAACATAATTCTTTAGTTGAAAGGTGGCTCCAGAAATGCATGATGCTTAGGCAGTATCTGTAATACCAACAATGAAAAGCTTGTATTTTAATGGGCACTAATTTATTTTGAATTTATGATGAATCACAGTCATTAGAAGGGAGCTGCTTTACACTACTAGATGGAGAATAAGGTTTCTGCCAGTGTCACGTTGTTGTTTCTTCACAGCAGGTAAAAAAACCCTCCTTGTTCAAAAACCACACAAATACTATCTTCAAGTGCAAGAAGGTGGGACTAGGTCACCAAACCCTTTCATGTTGCTTTTTTGGGCAGAGCTCAAATACTCCTTTTTCATGTAAGCAGACCTGATCTAGACTTTCCCACCCGCACACGTTCAGAAAATCTTGTCTGTGGAGGGGCATCCTCTGCTGCTACAAGGGAAAGGACTGTGTAAAGGATGTTAGGAATGTTGTTTCCTCTCTAGTCCAGCCAAAATGCAAATGCCATAATGGCCTTTGTCCAATTCCCTCATAATATATTTCATTTCCACTGTCCAAGTCCCAGGCTTTTTCTACTAATTTTTAATTACTCATTCACTCCTACCTTGGTCATAATTTATGCTGATTTTGATTGAGTCCACAAAATAAATGGCATGTGACTCTACACATAGAAATTTAAAAATTTGAAAGTGAATCAAGTAAAGCTTTTTCTAAAGTAGATTTAAGTCTAAAAGTGACAGTTCAATGGTAAGTTCAGCTCTGATGAGAAAATATATGTGAGGTGGGTATGGCAAAGATAAACTGACATCTACTCAGATATAGAGATTTAAAAAAATGTATCCGATTTCTCCTTCAGTTTCATTGGATAGCTTTATTCTGAGACGTATTTGGCTGTAAAAGGCTAGAGAGGTGCAAGGAAAATAGAATGAGGAAAGAAGATATTAGAAACCAGTTTTAAATTATTGATTATTCAGTAAATATTTTACTGAATATTATTTTTAAAAAGCAGTTAAATATGGGTCATCTTAAATTTAAGCAAATTGGAAATCATAGGCTCATAGAATGTTTGGATTGGGACACTTTCAAATTTTGTATGTATTGACTGCGTTGTCCTCAAAGTTTCAACTTCTTTTAGGGTATAATAAAGGCTACTAATTTGAGCTCAGTTGAAGTGAAAATGCATTGAAAAAATTTAAAAAATCACATAAATCTTGTTATTGTTTTTGATCAAAAGTTATCAAAATTACTTTTGGCTGTTCATTATTCTAGCTTTTTTTTTCTTCATGTTCCTAGGCATTTAACAGTTTATATTGCTTTTAGTCTTTTTGACCAGGAAGACTAATAGTCAGTGGTTTTTTTTACTTTACATATCATTCTATTATTTAACAGATTTTTCTCAGTATAAGCATGTGATAATTTTTCACTGGTGCAAAAACAGGAAAAAAACCAAAGCAAATGAAGCTCCACAAAGAGTCTTAGTTTCAATTGGCAACTGAATGTATTTTGAAAAATAGTGGGAAAAATGTTAATTCTGTGTCCAGTAGGATCCCATTGATAGACTAACACTGTCTGCACTTAGACTCTAAATAGATGCCAAAAGCTAATGAGAATGCTTAGCGCTCATTCTATATATCTTTAAAATATAGATAAATTCCATTCCTCTCTTCTGTTTTTTTTGTCCTTTCTCTTTCCCTTACTCTTCCCTTTTCCCTTTCTTCTGTTCCCATTCCCTCTGCATGTTGGGAGCTACATATTATTAAATATTTATTATACTACTACATATAATATTTTATTACAGTGTCAAATTATTTAGAAATTATCGAATTTATGGTTTGTAAAGGAGTTTGAGAAATTGACACATTTAGGGCTTCTAAATTTTATCACTGAAAGACGCCATGTGTAATTTACTGGATATTAGTTTTTAAAAAAAAGTGATTAAAATGGTAAAATAATGATTTAAGGGGTTTTTTTTCTATAAAATAGAGTTTAAGCCTGATGATACTAATGGGTTAAGTGCATTTGGAAATAATCTTACAATGTTATTGACAATGACCTAAATATGATGGCTTCTCTGGACACAGCCAAGTTATAAATACATACATCCAGATTTATACTTCTCATCACATTTATTCTAAGTATGTAGATGAGATTTAATGATCCACTCATGATCCATAATTCGCAGTAAGTGGTCCACAGAAACATCATAGGTAATAGATTCAGTATTTTCAATTTGAAGTGTAATTATAGAGTGCAAAACTAAGAGCAGAAAGAAATATGATAAAGGAGCAACTGAGAAGAAGCAAGTGTCTTGTGCTTTCTCTGAAATTACATATTATTGTCTGTAACAGTGTATAAGGAATAATTTCCAAGTTGAGTTAGTTATAATATTATCCTGGAAGAAAACAAACTGTAGGATGAGGTGCAGGATGGAAATGGGATATTGTATGAACATTTTAATATGATGGGCAATTTGTAGAAGACAGAGGAATCCAACCCAATATTAATCTTAACCAAACTTGGCTGGATTTTTTAGTGTGAATGCATTATCTGAAAAATGTACTGGTTTGAGTTGGAGAGAATATACTCTACATTCCTAAGAACTACTCAATAGCCTGGGCTATTGTATTTCTTATGACTTTCTGCTCTCTAAAATTCTGCTGGGCAGAATTGACAACGTATTATTCTGCTTCCAGGAAAAGTAGACAGGGATTTTTAAGTAGGGGTATAAAAATAATGAATGATAATAGGGTATAATAAATAGAAGGTGGTGAGTAATGAACATTTACAAATATTGTGTTCACATGTGCATACACAGATTTTTAGAAAAGCCAGCCCTTCCTCAAAGAGGAAGGAAGAAAGAAAAAAAGGAAAACCTTTGTAACTATCCAATAACATGGTTTAGGAAAAATTTCTATGAAGAACTAAAATAAGTATTTGCATGAACTCTTCAGTTTGGTTATTTTATCTTTTGTTTTGGTTTGGTTTTTTGGACTCTTTTTTAGTTCACAACAGTTAGATTAACTACATATCTCTTATTTTCAAGTTGCTATAATTATAACTATACATTGCGATAGTGTAACCTCTGTCTTTTTTTTTTCTTCAGTTTTATGATCTGCAGAAAATTGCCTGCCCTATGCAGCAGCAGAATATACAGAATTTGTTTGGAAATCTGGTTCACAGTTAGCAAGCTGTAAAGATAAGTTTGATACCTGAACATTGTAACCTGATTTGGAAAGGCACAAAGTACTAAACACTAAGTATTCAATTAGAAATTTTTGAGTTCTTTGTAGGTGAAAGAATGAGTTCAGAAGGTTTCAGGTGAAAAATACTTACAAATAGGATAAGTACCTTCTATTATCCCTGGACAAAAACAAGCCGTTTTTATCATTGAGTACCTCAAATCAGATGAGGGAAAGCATTGGGGTTTTTTGTTTTGTGTTTGTGTGAGTATGTAGTTTCCATGTCTGGACAAAGCAGTTTTTAATAAGATTATTTTTTGAGCCAGAAAAACTATTAGCTAGAAATACTGGTTAGCTATAAATAAACCTCTAGTTTATGATTAGTACTAATTTCCTTTTGTTCCCTCAAAGTAGACCTATTAGGCTTTATTTTAAATATTCAGAAATGGGATACTTTCAGTTCATGTGCTCAAACACAGATATTACCAAATTGAACTTAGCTATTCATTTCAGCTGTCTACAGAGACAGAAGGATAATACTCCAAAGATGATACCTCTAAAAAAAAAAGCCACTACCCATTTTCATGAGAACGAACATTTGAGTTATGCCTCATGGAATATCTTAGAGTTATGCCTCATGAAATTCCAAATGAATCCCTGAAAGAAATGGAAATTTAATTTATTATTAGCTTGTATAGTGTATACTGGTGTAGATAATTACATTTACTAATATTTATATATTAGTATTATTATCTTTACTGTATTTTCAGGAGGAGATGGTGGATAAATCCTTGTTTGGTTTTTCATTTGAAGGACAAGTAGCTTTTAATGGCACACGCTCACTGTGCATTTAACTGTGCATATTATTTAAGTGAAATCCCCAACACATTTTTTGAGTCAGAAAAGCTGTTTTAAATTTAGATTCATGCAAGCATATGACATCCTGAGGACTTAATTGCTGTCAAATACTTAGCTTTAAAATTCATTGTCTTTTCTTCTGCAGGAAATTTTCATTTATTTTTCCCAGCACTTCATTATTTGCCACTGAGTTTTCTAATGTTCATGTTGATGCACTACATGCTCAAATTACAAGCTGGTAGCTTTGGTTTTCTGTGAAGACATGACCATTTTTCTGACAAGATTATTTGCAATACACATATCATGCACTAATGCTATTTCCCTTTACAGAGGCATGCAGACCGTTGTTGGAAAAATATGTGCTTGGTGTTACAGGGTCTCTGAGTACAATTCTCTTACATGTGCTTGTGTTCCATCTCATCATTATCTTGTTCCCTCCTTTCTTCTTTATTGTTTCTTACCTTTTTCTAAGTTGAAAGGCTAGTTTTTAAAAATATCTATGTGCAGGCTTCACTCTACTCAGTGAACTGAAGGTAACAGGAAACCAAATAAAAGGAAAGTTTTAAAAAATGCTGACATGTTTTTCTGCATCTTATTTCTTTTCATAATAAAGATGTCAATGTGAAATTTGGGCAGTTAATTTTGGACGAGAGCTTTTTTAGTCAGTGATCATATATGTTTCTGAAATCTTCTGAGTGTTCAGTAGCTCAGAGAATTACACTCATTTCCTATTAAATATGATGAAGTTTCATATTGCTCATTTCAAAATAAATGTCACAATTTATCTTAAAGCCTTCTGGATTGTGATCAAGTGATTTTGCCTTTTATGAAAAAAATTCTGCAGCAGAGCATGCAAAATATAATTAATATAAAGCATTGATATGTATCCATGTAAATAATAATCAGCATGGCTATTCCTTGATTAAAAACTGGGCATTTTTCCAACTTTTCAAAATTCATAGATCGCTTATTTTGTTTCTCCTGAACATTTCAGAAAAACACAGCTTATATTTGCAGTCAGACATACGTGTTTCTGACTTGAGCACTTCACTTCAAAACTTGCAGGTGTAGCCTTTTTGGGAGGAAGAAGAGGAAGCAGCCAGAGTAGAGCACTCTTCCATCAGTCAGGCTCATGTGTGTTATCACACGCACAATTACTGCACTCCTTATAAACCTCCTAAGGAATAGATGAAGGTCAAATTAATGTTCATTAGAGATCAAAAGATAAAAACTTGATAGAATACAAGGCTCCTTCAGGACACAAGTGAGAATGTGAGCATTCAGAGTAATCACACTGAGGAAATGTGGTTAAGAGCAGGGGAAATGAAGAGCAAAGTGTGATGGATGGTTGAGCAGCTGGCTGCGTCCTCCCTGGCAGCCTGAGCTTTTAGCTGCTGAGCTCTCCTAACTCATAGCCTAACAACCCTAACTCGATGTTACACATTTCTCTTTGGTGGTATTTACTGCACAAGCATTTTTTTCTCATTGCTTTCTGTCAAGGTTACTGTGTTATCTAGGTTTATGGAATCTGTGCAGCCAGTTGTAAATGTTATATGAAATGGGAAAAAAATGCTTCAGAGGAGCTACATAGAAATGTTCCAATGGTTCTTGAGCTAATTTACTTCATTGCTGTTACAGAAACACATAGGATATGTCAGAAATGCAGGTTACCATTCCCAGAAACCTGATAAAGAATACAAATATAAAAAACAATACAATAATAGTTGCATGACTTTTTAATATTTTTTGTTCTTTTTCTGTCTAGAGCCTGTCCAGGAGTACTAAAAGAATTTTGCCAAAGCTTTTTGAACAAGAGATAAGACTGTCACAGAATGCATAATATTTTGACTGGGTCCTGCTTGAAAAAAACAGCATATTTTGAAAGTATTTTCCAAGTTAATCAACAGGTGTTAAGCATTTTGCATTCCTTTTCCTCTGAATACCAGAGATAGGATTCCATTAGCAAGTACTTGATTAAAACCTTTGTGATTGAATGAGTTTTTGTTAGTGGACTTCATATTTTGTAAAACAAAAAAAAAACCCAAAAAAAAAAAAAAAAAAAAAAAAAAAAAAAAAAAAAAAAAAAAAAAAAAAAANAAAAAAAAAAAAGAGAAAAAGTTGGACTGACCTTAGCAAATAGTTTATACTAATATTAATTCTTGGAGCTCCTTGGGCTTTTCCAGCCCTCTACAAAACAGAAATAAAAGATAAACCCTGACTGAAAAGACAGCTGCATTGGCTCTGCAGAGCAGATGGCTGAAAATGTGTTTAAACCATTTGACAGGATGCAAAATCTACAATGTTGCATTAGTGCAATTTTAAATATTGCATTTATTTTCAAATTCTTTCAGCAATTCACTTTGTTGAAATAAATGTATTGTTCAGACTGAGTCATTTCATGGGGTCACTGGGTCGATGACACTATGAACGCTGTAATGAGATTGTCAATATATGTTAAAAAAATTACCTTTTTATCAGGAAGTTTTTCTCTATTTCTGTACTAGAATTAATGGAAGTAGCAAAATAAAAAGCATAAATGCACTGGCACTATTTGAAACAAATTATAGAATGATCTCTAATTATATCACTTTATTAAAGCAGTGAGAAATCAAATTAGGACTAATGGAACAGCTCCTCCTAGAAGCATTGCTAAGGCACATGGAGAACAGGGAGGTGATTCAGGACAGCCAGCACGGCTGTACGAAAGGCAAGTCCTGCCTGACCAACCTATTTGCCTTCTATGATGGAGTGACTTTATCAGGGGACAGGGAAGGGCTACACATGTCATCTCTCTGGAATTCTGTAAATCCTTTGACCCAATTTCCCACATCCTTGTCTCTAAATTGGAGAGAGATGTACTTGGTGAGTGAAGTCGTAGCTGGATAAGGAATTGGCTGGACAGCCACATCCAGAGGGCAGTGGTCAATGGCCTAGAGTCCTGATGGACATCTGTGACACGTGCTGTTTCTCAAGGGTCTGCACTGGGACCTTATTTATTATTATAATACTTAATATCTTCATTAATGACAGGGATGAAGGGATCGAGTGCACCCTCAGCACATTTGCAGATGACACTGAGCTGAGTGGTGCAGGTGACACATCTGAAGCACAGGATGCCATCCAGACCTGGACAGGCTTGAGCAGTGGGCCCATGGGAATCTCATGAGGTTGAGCAAGGCCAAGTGCAAGGTGCTGCACCTGGATCAGGACAAACCCTGGTACCAACACAGGCTGGGGATGAACAGATGGAGAGCAGCCCAGCTGAGAAGGACTCAGGGGGGGCTGGTGGAGGAGAGGCTGGACATGACCCAGCCGTGTGTGCTTTCAGCACAGAGAGCCAAACGTGTCCTGGGCTGCACCCAGAGTAGCGTGGGCAGCAGGGCCAGGGAGGGGATTCCTCACCTCTCTGCTCTGTTCTGTCCCTAAATTCTGCAAGCTGCAGTGCTCCATCCTTCTGTGAGACACCCACCACAGGAAGGACATGGACCTGTTGGATCGAGTCCAGAAGAGGCCACCATGATCAGAGGGATGGAGCATCTCTCCTGTGAGGAAAGATTGAGGGAACTGGGATTGTTCAGCCTGGAAAAGAGAGGGCTGTGGGGTAACCTAACTGTGGCCTTCAAGTACCTGAAGGGAGCCTGCAAGAAGGATGGAGAGAGACTTTTTGCAACTAACCTTAAGGGGTTTGAAACTAGATGGCTTCTAAAGTTCCTTCCAACCCAGGTCATTCTATGAGTGATGATTTAGTGTGATATAGTTCCAAGCCCCCTGTCATGGAGAGGACACCTGCCAGTAGACCAGATTGTTCAGAGCTGCACCCAACTTGGCCTAGAACTCTCACGGGGATGGGGTAGCCACAGCTTCTCCTCTGGGCAACCCCTTCCAACACCTCACCAGCCTCACAGGGAAGACTTTCTCCATGACAATTAATCTAAATGTACTCTCAGCACCCACAACTTCTCTGTGCACAAGTGCAAGTAAATTCTCTTTTGAGCCATCGAAACAGAACATAGGTGTCACAGTATTATAGACTTTGTATGAAACACCATAAACAGCTCCAAAATGCATGATCCCCTCTCTGCTCACACAGCTGAATTGACTTTTGCCACTTTACCTTTGGAATAATGACAAACAATGTTAAAAACAGCTATTTTTTTTCTTGTCTTATAAAGCACAGCCCTTCCTGAAACTGTTTTTCAGTGGCACTGGTTACAGTTTCTCTTATACCTTCTCACAGCCTGGTCCTTTGCCTTAAACAGAAAGATATAAAACACAAATACAGCTGTGAGAGTGTTAGCATATTACGATAATGGTCTTAAATTTGGTTTAGGGAGTATATAATGTTTTGTGGCTGATGGTTTGTGGGTGTTAAGGGAGGGACCAGAGTAAATATTCTTGTGGGTCTCCTGACTTAACATCTGTTATGCAGTTACTTCAGGCTTTGGGAAAGTAGATTCAGAGATCCAGCAGTCTTTTAGTGCATTAACATACATGAATGTATAGCAAGGTTTTGGCAGTAATAGTATTTAAACAGCTTAATCTTCCTTTGTCTAAAAAGAAAGAATACACAAGGAATTCAGACCTATGCTGGCACGTGAGCATTGCTTAAATAACTGTAGAAGGTGTTAAATAACTGTAGAAGGTGTTAAATGTGACATGAGATCTGTACAAGGGTATAAAACACATGATGGCGGGCAAACAGCTGGACTTGATGTAGAATCATCTATGTTAAGGTATGAATATGCATTATTTTATGAGACTTCACGACCAAGTGTATGAACAGATGTCAGAATAAAATGTTTAACCTACTTATCACATTGGAACTATTCCTAGATGATTTAGGGACCTTAAACTAACTTTATGACTTGTAGAACAATTAATATTCCCCATATGCACAAATTTTAAATCAAAATACTGGAATATACGTAAAGAAAACCTCAAATTAAGTGGAGCTGTGGTGGTAAGTATACATCATTAACTTAAAGAAAACATCTCAAAGAGAGTATTACGTTTAAATGATTTTTAAATTTGTCATGCATTCCAGATTTATGTAATTTGAAAGTATAGAGTCAGGCTCAGACAACCTTTCTAAATCAATACATGCATATTTGAGCTCAGCTATTAGGTCTTGTAGGTGAATCTAACATTACGTGCTTTGATCTGGAAAGCTGTAACTTAAAGTCCTGACCTAATTGCCACAGTGAAGATCTGCACAGATGCAGTTTCCCTGTTCCTGGTCATGAACTGTTAACAAATGCTAAACAAATTTTTCATTTTCAATTTTGTAAATACTTCTGTCTCATCACAGGAAGAAGAACTGGAAAATTATTCTTTTAAAAAAATAAAAATAATTTTCTGATATGTCTTAAGTAAATTCTGTTGCTGTGTTTAGCAATAACAACAATTAGGGTTTTTTTTACTTGCCTTAGATTTATTTATCTCCAGTCTTATAACTGTTACTTGATACTGGGATGAAACTTTTTGCTTTGAGTTAAAAAGAGATTTCCAGTTAAAAGGTTTTTGTTTTTTTTTTACTCAGAGACATTATTTCTATTGTTTACATATTGCAAAAGGGCTTGCTTTCTAACTCCATCATGAGCCCAACCACTGATTTTCCAAACATAGCTCTATAAATAAAAAACTCTGTTATTCCATGTTTCGCTGCTTACTTCATATGGTCTCAAAGGGGAAAACCTTGCTTGTCACAGTTCTCCTTAGTGGTTCCCCTCAGACGGAAGTAAAGAAATGTTAGTTATGTCATCATAGAAGTTGTCAATTAAATGTTTTAGGGCTTCATAAGTGTTCTAAAACCTTTTATTAAATGTTTTAGGGCTTCATAAGTGTTCTAAAGTCTTTTAATAAATCCCTGGGCTGTTGTCTTTTTGGGTGTCCATTCCATGCTGTGGATGTTGAAGTCTGTTGGCTTCAATATGCAGTTATGCTTAAGACTCCTTGGGACTCAAGCTATTTAATGAATACACAAACGAAGATACAAACATCACTCAAATCTTTGCTTTCCAGTCAAGTTAGTTTCAAGTCGATCTCTCTATTCATGAGCTATTAGAAAAGACAGACAGGCACAGGGCAACTCTATTGTAGAAGCTTATTTCCATAAGTAAGGTAAAAATTGATCATTTGGCATATTCTTAAGACTTCTGTTGTGTACATGCAAATAGTAATTAACCTTTGCAGTCTATCAATAGTAATACTCTAATACATTTAAGGTAATTCAAAGAGTGGAGTCTAAAGTATAACTTTGCCTATGAAATCACACTTTTAAATTTCATTGGATTTGGCTTTTCACTGCATGAAGTTGCTGGCATTTGTTCCTGTAGATATTTGAAAACACAGAGACTTAAAACTGTTACCAGTATAGTGAATGACTTGCAGTGAACTCAGATGCAAATCAAGGCATTTCACTTTGTGATAGGTTCCTGCTCTATCTTAAGTTTGAAATGCATTCCTTTTTATGATGCTGGATTTTTTGGGTTCTCTGCTTTTATTTTTTTAAATTTTTGTATTGGATAACTTTCATTATTGCAAAAGCAAGACTGTTTGTAAAGGTTTGGACCAAATATAGTGCAATCAGATGCTGTGCAGGTTTACCTAAAGAGCTTTGATGACCTCTTAATTTTGAAATGTAGCACACCATCTATTCTAGCCATGCTTGTTCAAAAACATGTAATGTATGTCATGCTAAATTGCATGCTAGCTGTTTGGTTAGTATGGATGTAATTATACTGTAAACTGAATTGCAGTTGAAACTGAAAAATGGACCAATATTTTAAAAGTTTATAGGTTTTTATACTAAACCACATTTTAGATTTTCCCAGATAGCCTATAGTCATCTTACTGCCCATTAACACTCCTCTCTTGATGAGGTAAGGGAAAACAAGCTTCAGGGACCAGAGATTTATGTTGTGATTTGACAATATTTTTAAGCCTATGTGTGGTTCTAAGTAGGAGTACAGGACATGCTGCAGTATGAAGTAATTTTAGTCTGCCTGCCTGGAGGTTCCTCCTGCCCTGAGTTTTGACACCTGTCTCATACTTGAAATTCTTTAATCCCAGCACTTTCAAAACTTCCATTGACCAGTCTTGGTATTGATTGTTTGTGGACTGTAACAATCCTTCTTACTTGTCTGATGTCTTTAATTTTTTTATATCTCTCCATAACTAATCAATATTTATATTGTTATGGAGGCAGTTTATCCACATCCAGTCTTGTGTCTGCAAACTCACAGAGTGTTTGTAAGACAGATTGGTGTAGAAACAGTTTAACATTTTCCAGGATGGAAGAGGAAACATTCCAACATGTTGTAAATACAAAGATAGAGCTACCTGTTACCTGAAATTGCATTTTCTTTCCACCAACAGGTCCCATAAGCAGCATTTTGGTGAATAAGTATGGTAGCCGGCCTGTGATGATAGCAGGGGGTATCCTGTGTTCTTTTGGAATGATTGCATCCTCTTTCTGCAATAGTGTCCTTGAACTGTATATATGTATTGGTGTGGTTGGAGGTAAGAGTCCTAATTAAAAGGTTATATTATGTTATGTTATATCGAACTATTTATAATATTGTTCTACACATGAGCCTCGCTGATGAAGAATTCTCTGTGTACAGATGCAATCCAAGAAGGTAGTAAGATCAGTTAATTTCAGCTACCTGAACTATATAATCCTTTACATTAACTGGTATGATGTTAAATTATTTCTTAGGACAATTCAGAAACAATTGATGAATTTATTCAATAAATGCTGTATGTATGTACTTTTCCAAATTGCACTATAATTATGGTATAAAAATTGATTAGCTCATGACAGCACTTATTTTTGTACAATTTCACATTCATTGTTTTAGCTTTTAATGATGTTGCACAGCAGACAGGGTGGCAGAGGCTAGCCAAATTCTAGTAGAATTGTGAAAGCTTATACCAGCTTTCTGTAGGTTTGTACATACATATACTCTAACAGAAAGGTATAACAACTTTCAGTTCAATAATTTTCTGTTTAAAATCCCTAGGGTCAATCACCAAATAAAACTATTCATAATCATCTGTGAAAGGCCTAGATATTGCCTAAAGCAATGACTTAAAGTTACTGTAATGCCAGTAAATGAAATAATCTCCTTATTAAAAGTTGTGGGGTTTTTTTTTAATTCCCTTCTCAGAATAAGGAAGGAGAAGTGAAATATTGGCCGTTAATAAATTAATGCAATAATACCTGTATATTCAGGCTCATCTTGACTTGTGTTGTGACTAAAGGAGTCCTTTTTTATTCAGTGATTAATCCTTAAAACTCTTATTATTGACATCCTAAACTTGGTGCTACTGAAAGAGTAAAGTCGGAGTCTGGGAATGGGCCTATCAAGGAAGGAAGCTTCTCTTCTGTACCACTAAGCAGATGCACATTAGAGTTTATGGCTTAGATGTCTTAATACAGAGAGAAGGCCTAGAGATTCAGCTTCGAGTTCAGTTTATACACTCAGCTGATGTGGGTGGATGGTCTGCTCCCATGTCTGTCCTTTACAATTCCTTAATAGTGTCCTGGGGAAGGAGAGCTGAATGTGCTGGAAAATAATTTGCCATTTTATGCTCCAGTTTTGCAGACAAGTTGGATCTTAATTACAGTTGGAAATAAGAAATTAGGAGATTTATGCATTTAAATAAACCCTACATTCATTGTAGCTGAGGTGACATTTAATAACTTCTGTTAAATGAGCCAAGAAAGAACTGTGTTATAGTTTAGCGGATGAAAAAATGGTGAGTCAAGGCACTGATACCATCATTCTTCTGTATGTGATTCCCCTGTCTCTATCATTGCTGAAACACAAAAAGGAGTTTTGGCTTTCAGTGCAGCACTACTGGGAAAAATGGCCCAATGCCACCATGTCACAGTCTTGGTATGAGCACTCATAGACAGCAATGAGGCTGTATTTCATTGATGCTAGTTGGTTTCTCTATTGAATCACTGGATTGGATACTGGTCATTTTAAAAATAACTTGAAAGAGATGGGATGTGTTTTTCACTGCATGACCTACAATAATATTGTCTTTTATGTGTTGTTTAGGTCTGGGTTTAGCATTCAACTTACAGCCTGCCTTGACCATGATTGGCAAGTATTTCTATAAGAAGCGTCCCATCGCTAATGGATTGGCAATGGCTGGAAGTCCAGTGTTTCTGAGCACATTGGCACCTCTCAATCAGTTCCTCTTTAATGCTTTTGGCTGGAAAGGAAGCTTTCTTATTCTGGGAGGACTTCTTTTGAACTGCTGTGTGGCTGGGTCACTTATGAGACCTGTTGGACCGAAAAAAGCCCCTCCTGTGAAAAAAGATGTCGAAAAAGGCACAGGAGATTCTGCCTTGCACAAAAACAACAAGAAGTCTTGTTGGCAAACTATGAATAAGTATCTAGATCTGTCCCTCTTCAAACACAGAGGGTTTCTGATATATTTGTCAGGAAATGTCATTATGTTTATTGGTTTCTTTGCTCCAATAGTATTCTTGGCTCCTTATGCCAAGCATATGGGAATTGATGAATATTCTGCTGCTTTTTTGCTCTCTATCTTAGCCTTTGTAGACATGTTTGCTAGGCCTTCCATGGGACTTCTAGCAAACTCCAGGTTTATACGGCCAAAGATTCAGTATTTTTTTAGTTTTGCTGTTTTGTACAATGGTGTCTGTCATATCTTGTGCCCTCTGGCAAAAAATTACACTGGCATGGTGATATATGCTGTATTTTTTGGGTTTGCATTTGGAATGGTTAGCAGTGTTCTTTTTGAGACGTTGATGGACCTTGTTGGAGCTGCCAGATTTTCCAGTGCGGTGGGACTTGTCACCATTGTGGAATGTTGCCCTGTGCTCATAGGCCCTCCTCTAGGAGGTAAGAATCTATTTCTTTCATTTTTTTCAGACATTACAGCATGATCTTGCAATGTAACATTGAATTAATATAAACATTTTTCTTAATGTTATTTAATGTTTTCACCGTGACTAGAAATGCACCGTAACAGACTGATAGTAAAAAATAACTGCATCAGTTACTTTTCTCCAACCCAGGGGCAGCTTGAAGAGTGCTTGCTTATGCTTGCTTAAATAACTTTAATTTATCTAAACAGAGAGAATTGGCATTTCCAGAGAGGAAAAAACTAGCAGGAAAGTGTCAGAAGGAACATAGGCCTGCTCAGCATTTCAGGCAGGGTGCACACATGGTGGGATTCTATCAGGGTGTTGTGGAGCATAGCACCCTGGCATGATTTCACACCCCAGCTCTGCTCACAGCCAGTCCTTTAGCCTGCTTCTATGGCCAGTAGATGTGGGCAAGGCAATTCAGAGGGTGAACTGACTGAAAGATGTCGGTGTCGCCAGCTTCTCTTTTCAAGTGTAAGGGGGGCTTAAAGGCAGCCTAGGTGTATCACTTAGACTATATTCATAACACTTGGGCTTCTAGCAGCAAAAAATTAAGAGTATTTTCAGAAAGTGTTTTCATAAAGTATTTTCTGTTTGCTAGCTTTTTTTTGTCATTATTCAGTAATGCTGATAGTAATATTTTTATTATTGAGATTTCTGATGGTATGAGATTAAAAAAATAGATGCTCCAATTTTATTGAAAAGCATTGGTGTGTATCTTGGTGTGTGTTACAGTATAAGCACAACAATATGAGAATATAAAGATAGTTAGATTGCCAGTCTTATGAACATATACTGTAACCACATTAGCACTGCCTCAGAAGTCAGCAAGATTATGTGTGCCTAAAAGTATTTATTAATACCAAAGTACTTCAGATTACTGTAAGTATTTCTATGAAAATAGCATTGTTGTATGCAATTCTGAATATGCCAAAACAATTTCACTTGCTTCAGTAAAATAATATTTGTACAAGTAAATTTTTTAATACTTCTAAAGGCATTCCATATTTTTCTCATACTTTAACATACAAACCCACTTTGACAAAGGTAGAGCAAAATATATCCTCACACAGACTCTTTCTATGCCACCTAGTGGGGGGTCTGAGCCTGCAACCACTGGAGTCCAGCCTTTTCAGTCAGGTTCTGAAATCAGTATCAACTCAAAAGATACTAAATCTAATATTTATGGAGCAGAAGCTTCCACAGTTATTTTTCAGTATATTAACTTTTCAGGAGTTTTGGAAGACACTTTTTTGTGCTATAATGCTATGAATAATTGATTTAACTTGTTAAATAGAGGCAACAAAGGGGATGAGCACATGGAAAAGCTAAGCTCCAATTTTGACTAGTTCATATGTTTTAAAATAGTATGCTGAAGCATTGCTAATTCAAAACTTTGTTTTGAAATATATTTTATAAGACTGCTTATTGATAAAAATCAGAAAATTGTACTATTTACACGAATAGGTAAATTGTACACTTGCAGTGCTATTTGAGTTTGTCCTAATACTAGCTCTGTGAAAATAAAAGAAGTCTGGAATAATTTCATGGCTTGTAAATGTGTGTCAGGTGGATAGGCTGGCATTATGTTTTCAACCCAGTAAAAGCATCTAAATACGTGATAAATTGAAGTATGCAGGTTACCGTGTGAGTTTCAATTATAGTGTAGGAAAGTTCAGAGCTAAATACTTGGATACGTACAAATGTTAATTTGGGAGTTGGGAAAATTTAGAAGGAAGGTCTCATAAATTGGAAGAACTGTTATCTTTTACTCTCCTAGACATAAAGAAATTTATCTCAGAGGTCTGAATGTAAGTTTTAGGTACAGGGCTCAGATTTTAAAACTCAGCAGTTGAGTGTGATGGCTGAAGGGACAAACCTTTCTATCTCTATCTCTTTCATCAGTCACAGGAAAGCAAACTTGAAAAACAGACAGCTGATGCATAGAGACATCAGCCAAGAAAGGCACATACCTCTTCATCCTATTGTCTTTATACAGCCTCAGTGAGTGTCACACTGTCACTCCAAACAATAGGAAACACAATTAGAAGGTGAATAAAATAATAAGGCAATGAAAGAATGAAAATAAAAGAGCTGAAAAACTGTCTGCCGTTATTCATTAAGCTTTACTTATTTTGTTCTTCAACATTTTACTACTGTCAGTGTCTTCAATGGCAATTGCTATCTTGACTAATACAGAGATTTTTTGAGTTCCACTGTCTATGCTAGACAATTTTAACATGTTGAAAATGGGTTTCTGCTCCAACTTGAAAACCAAAAAATATATAGATATTTCTTCAAGGGAAAGATGTGGATCATATTTCATATCCTAGCCTAAATACTCTTTTTTCCCCTCTTATCTTTGTATTTCAGGTTGGTTAGTAGATGTTACTGGGGAGTATCGGTACATGTATTATGTCTGCGGAGTGATTGTGACTGTGGCCAGTATCTGGTTGTTCATTGGCAATGCCATCAACTACAGGCTTTTGGCAAAAGAAAAGAAGTTAGAAGATGAGAAGCAGAAAGCACAGAAGAACGCTGACCCAAAGGAAGCAGAACCATTAACAAACAATGAGAACGAAGATGCTTCCAGCAGAGCTGATAAAGCCCTTGAAGATCCGTCAGAAAGAGAAACCAATATTTAATCTGAAATATCTCTCAGAAGGCAACATTTATGACTTCCATTAGGAATATGTCTTCAAGACACAGGCCAGGTTTTGTGGTAATAATGATCAGTCACAATATTGGATGGGAACAGATTTTTGCCCCATGGCAAGATTCTAAGCTAAATTACTATCTACAGCTTATTTGTTTCAGTGATACAAAATTACAATTACAGAGGTAGTGACTCAGTGCAAATGAGCCCATTAAATTTTGACTCTGGACGACCAAGAGTCAGATAAAGGCTGTAAAGCCTTCCAATGACAAACAGTTTTGTTTCAGACATATATCTAATGCAAAAGTGTCTTCTCTTATTTGGGAAGATACTTGCATTCATCTTTACAATGAGGTTAAAGTCTATTGTAATAATCTGCCTGAACTGTGTTTACCACTAATATTAAAGAGAATATAAAGTCCAAGATTTCTTTCAAAACAGACATAATACCTGACTGAAGCACACTGACACAGTCTTCTCTTTTGTACACTCACTAGATAAAAAATATGTCTGCATAAGCAATTATGGATATAAAAATTAGGTGTAGGAGACAAATAATTGGTGAACGCACTTCTTAAATACAATAAAAAGCTGATTGGTAATATATTCCAGAAGTTGTTTCCTCCAGTAATAGCTGATTACATAGTACTTCAACATATACATTTGAATTCAAAGTATGTTCACACCTTGCTAATTCAAACTATTCTAAAATCTTCCTGTATGTAAAAGGCTTAAACCCAACATTTACATTTCTGACAAGAGTGGCAATCAGTTTGTTTGACTATGTATTCCTGTGTAGCTGAAGGATCCGGATCAAACTGTGAAGCCATTTTCCTAAAGGGACTAGATTCATAATCTCCTGATGTTGAAAGGATACTAACCCTTGGCTTTTGTGGCCTTAATGTTCATGCCAGTGACTTCAATGTTGATGCTTGGCTTTATTGACAAGTCGTTAGTTTGATGGTTTCCTGAGAGGAGATTTAAGATCTAACTTCAGATCTTTGCAGACAGGTCTGCCTCATACCAGTTCCCACTTTCCTTTCCCTGGAATTTAGTGAAAAGCTACTTCTTTTTTTTGTAGCGCTGTTTTGAGCAAAAATGCTGCAAGACGCCTTGACAATGCCAGTCTGGAAGCTTTATGTGGACACATCAGTTTTATGCAGGATGTTCAGTCTTGTGTCTACAATTTCACACAAACTGTCATATAAAAAAAAATGTACCATTGTTCTTATTCCTTTAGACAAAAGAAAGCATAAATTTACAATTTCGCATTACAGAAATCATCTAGTAGTGCATTTGAAAGTTAAAAGTGCAGGCTTTTGAAGGTAATATGTGAAATTATTTCTGTTCTATTTCTAGGTAAGGAAGGGTGCTATTTATTTTGGAGGGATCCTTATAAATGACTCAAAAACTTTGAAAATTAAGGGTCTGATTCATGAAACATTTATGCACTGTTTATGCAGGATACACCTACACTCAATTCCAGGAAAAGAAAATTATTCATTTCAGTCCTCTTCTAAATCTCAAAAAGTTGGAAATATATTAGACAGAGAGCTAACTGTGATAAACACACTTTGAAGTGCCAATAACCAAATTAAAAAATCAATAGTGAAATCTAGTAGATATGGGTGGGCTTTTAAGACACTTTCTTCTTAATATAATTATGTTCAATATTATCTTATTTTTTTTTCTAAAAATGTTGATAGTGCTTGCTTCTATTTTGCTGTTTTATCATTTTATAAAGTTCCACAGTAGTGCTGAATTTTTAAATTTTCTCATCACTGTTTTGGGGAGGAACATTATGAGTCTACTCTCAGCATGGTACCGAATTTGATACCTACTTTTTACCTAGTTATATTCAGGAAAACAAAAATTGTCCAGCAAATCATGTAAAATTTTAGGAGCATCATAAACAAATTATATACATTTCAGAGTTTTGGGAGAAAATATGGGTTGCATGTTCAGATTTGAGCTGTGTACTGTGTAAAGGGGAATGAGTCTGTCCCAGTAAAAATACAGTTCCTCTCCCAACCCCCAGCTTCAGAGAGGACGTAAATACATTGCACCTCCCTCTGAACCTTAGCCTTGCGAGCACCCCATGACATGAAAGCATTGCTCTCTTTTTGGCTGTACAAACATACCGAATGAATTCGAGGATCTATGAAGGCCTTGTGTGCCCATAGCCAGAAAGTGATGAGCTTCATGGACACTTAGCTTTCATGCAGTGAGGATTATCAGTATAAATATTGGATTGTGAAAGATGAACTGAAATTTTAGCTGAAGAGTAGTCACTGGGAGTATCACTCTGCTCTTGACAGCCACTGATAGAAAGGTAGAGATTATTTGAAAAGAGATTAACACAGGAGCTGAACCAAAATGTCTGAGGTAAAATTGTTGGTGCTTATTATCTCTTTGCGAAAAAGCAGCATGATTAGGAATGCAGGGTAGAAGACAAGAAGTGTCAGCTTTTGACTGAACACTGTTTAAAGTTGCTGTTGAGTAAATAAGGGATTCAGAAAAATTATGATTAAAAAAAAGTCTCTCAGGAAATATTCAGGCAACTTGCCTGTTCTATGCAGGATCTCAGAATACAAAACAACATGGCATAGGAAATAAGGGAAAAACAACGTTCCTTGAGCCATAGACACAGCTGACCACCAGTAGCAAAAATTATGTTACTGTCTCAGAGGAAATAAAAATTTCCATTAACACTCTACAGAGATGCTACTCTTTCGTCTCTGGTCAATTATGTTAAAAGATAATAGGAGTGCAAGAGCTGGTTTACCACCACTCACCAATGTGCAGTTTTTAATCCCATAAGGCAAAATGATGTGGCAGGCAACTAGAGCCATAGAAAGTAGGAAGAGTCAAGTTAAACATTTCCTTACACCTCTTTCATTACTCTTTCTCTTAATAATAGCAACAAGATACAATTCATCAGCATACTCTTGATACTACTGAATATTAAAGGAGTTAAAACCCAGAGATGAGTGAAGAAAATTGGAACTATATCTATGCAAAAACTGCCTCAAATTAAAAACCTGTGTCTTCCAAATAACAGGTTCTAAAGGGGAAATCGCCTAGTATAGGTAGCTCTTATTTCTAAAAGTAATAATAATAAATTGCCTTGAATCAACTTTATTCTGAGCAGCAAAGTAGCAAAATGAGTAGAACTTGCCTAAAAAACTCCTGAATATCACTTCTACTTGCACTGACCTTTAATTTGTACTGTAAGTCATTTCATCATTACCTTTCTGCTTTCGAGATTAGACCTGGGTATATACATAATCTCTCTAAATTGCTCTGGTTTCTCTTAATTACCTCACCCTCAGTTTGAACCACTGAAGGGTCAGGACTAAGACATTGCCCTGATCAGTGATGAAGAAATGTACTCAAACTTCCTAGCACGTGCATCTCTTATGCACTCTAAGAATCTCAGTCAGTGCAAGCAAATCCTTAATTGGCCTTATTCTCATTTATTCTCATGTATACTTCATTATTTTAATTTCTCTGCCACAGTATTGCTAAGATTGATTACCCTTTTTCTCTTCTAGAAAAAATAATGCCAAAATTTTAAAACTTGTAGGAAGGTGGATAGCATTGATTAGATTTTCCCCAATTTAATATCAGGGTTAAATTTCAAGTTGTTTTAAAGTACACATCCAGATACTTCTTAGACATTTGGGGTTTTTATGTCATGCACTCTATTAGCTGGAGAATTCTCCTCTATTGCCCTTTCCAACTCCAGAGAAAGACTTCTCACTAATAATTCTCAGTACTTTATCAGGAACATATCACAATATCACCCCTCCCATCTCTCCCCATTCAACTGGTTTCAATTGTAAGTTCTGTATTTCCATGACGTTCAGGAAAGCATCTTTTTATATGAAAGACTACAATGCTTTCATTCCAGGAGTGTGTTTTGTGAACTGTTTAGACAGAGCTAGGGAGAATCTTACTTCATCTTCAAATAGATTTTTTTAAGTGAAGCTGTCCTTATTGAGAGAAAGTTCAGCTATATTTTAATGCTGAAGTGAATGGCAACAATTTCACTGACATTGATTCAAAATTCATATGAATTTTAATGGTTGCATTGCATATCGGCATCCTCTGTGTTTAAAAAACATTTGGCAATGTGTGCATGATTGTTCCTCCTAGAGAATTTTGTTCCTTTTAAACGCTCCCCACCTCCACCCCCCATACTTGATTTTGATGTAACACAAAAAATTCGGACTGGGTATGTAGTGACTTATCTTTAATTCTTTCTTCTTGTTTTTCCTGAAATGACACATTTGCTATGCTGCCAAACGCAACATTTTTCACTTGCTTCCTTCATGTCTGGTTTGAATATTAGTGGAGAGATATTACTGGAATACATAAGTTACAGATACCACATGCTGCCGGATTTTGGACTGCTATCAGGATTTCACTAAACAAAGCCAGTCACCACTTTTATAGATGAGCATGCTATAAATGACACTGATAATTTTGCCTATAACAAAATTGAATCAGGCAATTTTTGTTAGTTTCTCTATAGATGATTATTTTTCTACTCACAGAGAGGAATATAAAGGGAATTTTGAAATAATTATTTTCAGCAATGGCTTACGAGTTTTAAAAAGAGTGTTTGGATATGTTTGGGGGATGGGTGCATTTCTGATATTTGTGCAAATATATATATAATGAAAATGCTTGCATGTACTGTCACATTTTTGATCAGAATTTTCATAAGCATTGCTGTGTGATTTCAACTAATTTGCATGTTGTAGTTTTGCAGTTCAAATTTTCTCATCATCTACCTCTCAGTTGAAGTTTGGAGACTTGCACGACCCCGGAAAAATAGAGTTAACAAAATGTGTAATGGTAATACCTGTACAGACTAATACAAAGTCTCCCAAATATTTAAAGCTGCTTATACTTCTGTTTTCTAGACAGTGCATCTATGACCACATCTCTGTATCAGTTGGCATATCCTTATTCTTAACCCATACCTGGGAAGTTTTTGCATCACTGATGTGGTATAGAAACTCAACATGGCATTTAGATATCCAGTCTATTGATCTTTCTGTGAGATGCTGGCCTGCTTTTCTTTTTTGTTTTCTTACAATTTCTGAGTTAGGGAAATTAACAAAGTTAATATATCCAAACAGTTTTTGAAATTATTACGGAACATTTTGCATTTTGCATCCCTGAAAAGAAATTGTGTTTCTGATTTAGAAATAATAGCAGATTTTAGCTTGCTGCTTTTTTTATGTGGCAGTTGAAAGAAGTAGTCACAAAATATTAGATTGGGGCCAAGGAATGACGATTATTCTTCATATTCTCTTTACAAAATCAGAGATGATTGTTCCTTCAAAGATATTCTTCAAACCATTCTTGCCTTCTAGGACCTTGTACAAAGTCCACTAAAGCCAACATAAAAATACCAATCAAAGAGCTTTATCAGACATTGGAGGTGTTGTGGCTTCAGCGAAGATTTCAGCCTTATTTTCTCCATTCCAAAATCTGAGGACTGTCAGATATAACACAGCAAATGCAGGATTTGTTACAACTGGCATATTTTCTATGCCTGCATAATATTCCTAATGAATCAGTCCCTAAATTAACGCACAATATGTATTAGTAGTCTATGTAAATAAATTTAAAAAAAAATCCCACCATTCACTCTGAATGTAGATTATGAAATACAGAGGATATATTTAAATAAATATCCAAACATGTCTGTAAACCCCAAAGGAAATTATTTCCTTTCAAGCCTTCTTTGAGCAGTTTATAACCTTCATTTTTCTTATTTCCAGAGAAAATGGTTTATGTCTTTTGTGAATGTATATATGGACATATATAAGGGAATATATATGCAGATGTGGTATGTGTGTATATATGTATTCCCCTATATATAAAACTCTAATTTATATATATTATATATATTTATGTATATATAAAATATATATAATGTTTTAGAGTAAGTTGCGTGTTGTTTCTGATAAATGAAACATAATTGTAAGCAAATAAAAAACTTCCACAAATGACAGAAAAATTTGAAGCTTTTCTGTAAAAACATATGTTATTTTTCAGTTTCTGCTAGATTTATTTATAATAGAAATTCATTCAAAAAACTGCAGTATTACATAACACTGGTTTCCAACCACGACTCAGTTCAAAGCAGCCTAAGATCACTGAGAATGTTCATTGAGGTAGACTGCAAATCCAACGTTGTTGGTGAACTTGTTGGTGGGGTGTCATTGCTGTGGAAATATTAGCTAAATGATCTCTGAACAGACTGCAACCAATATACTGAGTTTTTATCTAATGTGATATGTATGACGAGTTCATACAAAGTATTGGTGGACATGATATTCCTGTAACAAGTACGGAAAGTGAGATACTCAAGCGCCTGCAAACAATATTCCTGTTAGATTAGTAAGTGAAATTCTCCAGAACACTAGTCACTAAAAACACTGACAATGTATTATACCTTTTACAGGTTTTGGTGGTTTTAATTTATCTGCAAGTAGGCAAGCCCATGAGAAGTCTGTATTTGGCTCTCACTCTTCAAAAAAGTTATACCTTAAAATTACTGGGAGATTTTTCAGAGTAGTACATAAATCACATACATAACTTTCCTTCCTTGAATAGTGATACAACTGCATTTTCCACTTATAGCCTACTTGGAAAGTTCACCATATCTGCAGTTTATCAACAGAACCTGGTATTGCTATGCAATAATTAAACATGCAGTAACCATTGTTTTTGACTAATAAAGTTGTTTCTTCCTTTCTGTATTTTGCAATACTGTATGGTTTTTACTTGAATATATTGGCTAGATTTTTTTTTTGACAATCATTTATTAGCTAGAGGTGCTATTTATGTTCCAAAGAGATATGAGTGAATGATAACTTTCTCTTTCTAGATGCCAAATCCTTTTTTTGACCTGAAAAAATTCATTGTTCATAATGTATATTAACCCTATAAAATGCTTATGCATTGCATTAAATTGTATTTAAATGCATTTTTGTTCATTAACTTCTATTCCAGGCTCGTACTACTGTGTAATATGTCAAGTTTGTCCATATATATTTATGGGAAATTACAATGAAAATTGTGTATAATAAGCAATTGGGAGAAAAAAAGAAAAATGAAAATAAAATTTCCATGTAAAGTTTCTGAAAGGATGTAAATTCTATTTTCTTAGGCTCCTTAACAGTAAATGATTTACACCTTTAGAGTGTGCAAATATTCATAGATGTTTAGATTGATTCACTATTTAGTTGGAGCAAAGATCTCAAAATCACTTCTTGTTGCATACAGAAACAGAACTTCAAGGTTTCCTGTGGAAAAAAGATACTACTGGTAGCAGAACATCATACCAACCCCTTGCTATTCCTAATTTCACCATAGTTAGGATTTATTCTTATACATAACTCACATACCATCTGGACACCAGGGTTTTTTTCCCCATTACTTGGGCTGGAATGTGTTCCTATATTCCATGGGCATGGATTGTTATTCCTTAATCACTGATACTCATTTTTCTACAGAAGAGGAATTTATCCACGTCTTGAAACAGTGTATGTAGATAAGTCTTACTTTGTGTCCTCTGAATGTTATCCGCGCCTATGCTTTTGTCAATTGACTTCAGTCTATGATTGATTGCCCCAGTAAATGGTTGTTTATTTACAGAATGTTATTGGATATTTAAAATTAAGGTATTATGGGGAGTGTTAGAGACAGTAGTAAGATGCACCGCTGCATATTATCTACATATCTTTCATACAGATGCACACTAAGCTACTAGGAAACAAAGATGTAAAAGATGAACTATTGAATAAGAAAGAAATAACTTTATCAAAGCAAAAGGCTGTTATATTTCTAATAACTGTAAAATCTTTTTTTAAAGAATTATACCTATAATCTTCATGATACAAAAGTTTTGATTCAGCTACCAAAATATGTTTAGATTTTTTAGATTATGGATCCTTGTAATAGTTACATATCTGACTGTTTTAATATTCATAAAAATCTATTTTCAGGCATTGACCAATTAAATAAATAATTTACCAAAACAATAAAAAAAAGTTTAAAATACCTAGTTGTAAAATTGTCCCTTTGAAACAACGAAGAAGATAGGATATTCTACCCTGCTCAGAGACACAGCTGATATCATTTTCATGCCTAAGGATATGTTGCCTCACTGAATCTAAATGCATGACTAAAATACATTGCTGAAAAAGATACTGATTTCAGAAAAATTATTCCTATTACTGAGGTTTTGTATTTTGAAAGTGTAGTGGCAAGATAAATGGAGACCTCAGTCTGTAGTTCATCTCTAATATCAGCTGTTACTGTTTTCCAACAAATGTTATTCTATTCCATTAATGAGTCATTTTAACTCTGCTGGTTATTCCAAGTTGAGTAACTAGATTACATTTGCCATTGCAATTCAACATTAATAACTTCCACAGTTTTATTCCTCTGATCAGGATTTGAAAAACATTACCATTCATTGAAGTTCCTAATCTATAACATGCAGTCAACCCTGAATTTGTGTGGGATCTGCTGTGCCAACTGGTTCCCTGAATGTCTTATGGGATCTGATGGGATTAATCTGAGAATGCTCAAAGTGCTGGTTGATGTTGTTGCAAGACCTCTATCAATTGTTTTTCAACAGTCTTGGGCATCTGAAGAGGACACACTTGCCTGGAAGCTGGAAAACATCTGTATTTGCCATGGCACATTATGTCTTGCTTCATCTTACATTACAAATAAGACTGTGCCCTAGAGATCAAAGGTACCAATGTTGTTTTTAAAAGTCTGAATCACAAGTCAAAGAGAACTAAATTATATATATAGTGCATTAACAAGAGACACATAATTGGTAATTGTGATTCACTGGTTGAATAAGTAGTTCCATTTCATTAGGTGACTTCTAATTATCCGTGCCCGGTGACATCAAACTGTAAGTCTGTCTTGGTTCAAATATATCCAATATATATAAATGCCTGTTTTTGTCATGGAAACTTCTTACAGGATCCTATTCTATAACATAATGATGTCACCTCAAAACTTATATGAGTTTATGGACATGATTCTATTCTTTTTTTTGACTAGCACGAGACCTCAATCTTGCTGGCTTTTCTGTACAAAAGAACTCTTGATCGAATCCAGAGTTTCACTGTTTTTTCTCACAAAATATAAAAGAAAGATGACACAACTGGAAAAAATCCAGAAACACTGGGTCAGATAGATATTTTAAGGACATTTTACCCACTTTTTATCAATTAGCACAAATGGATCTTAAAACATCTGGAACTGTACCGTCTTGAATTCAGTTTAAAATTATATAATCACAGATTTCATGTATTATTTGAAAATGACCTCAAATCAGTATTTTACATTTAGATATGAGAATTTATAGTAATTTGTCAAAACTAATATTCATCTTAGGTGATTTTCTTTTCTGGGATTTTTATCAAAATTTAGAGTAAATGGGCATGGAAGGTAATTAAGTTACTTCCCTCTTTCATATGTTCTTCTCCTAACATTTTCACTGATACTGATCATGCAAATGTGAGACTGAAAATGATTTAAACATTGTTAAGATCATCGAAGTACTTTTGCCCACTCTATCTACTACTGACCACTGAAAGCCACCCCTACCCGAATATGCCTCCTGATAGGAATTTGGACTCTGATGGGAACTTGAGATAAGATAAAGGTGATACTTTTGCCCAAATTTAACAAGGCTGAGGGAGAAGAATGAATCCACAAGGGAAGCCAAACTCAGCAGCTGTGCTGAAAATCATCCTTGGCTGGGTTCGTGGTGGGGGAGGCCACAGCCCACAGGCTCATCTGCTGAGGCCAGGTTTGCACACGCTTACCCTGCTGCCCAGGGAGAGGAGGAGAATTTTTGGGGGTTTGACAGGAGGTTTGAACACCCATACACAAACTGTCTCAGTTGTAAAATCTCCCAACAAAACCAGTAAGCAATATTAAAAAAACAAAACAAACCCCTTCTTTTCTAACTTGGACCTTTTATGACAAAAAGCATCTCTGAGAAATTTCTTGGAAACTGTGAGGTCTCCATAAAGAAAAAATGAATCAAAATGCATGCCTGGAGGAGATACTGCCCAGCATTTGCAGATATCCTAAAATCCTGCACATATTATTTCAGTTTAAGATTGAATTAAATTTTATTGCCTGGAAATTGTCAATTTTAATTTGAGTGCTTTTAAGAGTAATATCTATGCAAGGATTTATTTTGTTTCATTAAAAACACCTATGAATTTTCTTTCTTTTATATGTTTCTTTTTTCAGAATTTAATTATAATTTTTTCCCCTGGAAATTGTGTAAACATTGTTAATCAAGCAATATATGTGTATATGTATATATAAACTGTAACAGCAGAATATTTTCATGCTGTGTATATCAACTATGTAGAGTTCAAGTCAATTCTTGTGGCTGTTCCTACTTCCTCTTCATATAATTTTTCATAAGCTGGAAATGTGCACAGTCTATTTGAACACTTTAATGTCTGAAATTAGAATGGAAAATTTGCTAATGCTGCTTTACTTGTTTCTTAATTTAAGACAAGTAGAAGTTCATCAGCAGAATCTGTTTCATTTTTATTGTCCTCATCAAAGTCCATGAAGACCTACAAACTACACGAGCATTTAATTAAACTTTTATATGACATTAAATTCTCAGCACAAAATTCATGGGAAATATTTAGGAAAATGTGTTTTACAAGCATAATAAAACTCTCAGAGCTTTCTTTTAAAATAATTTTAACTGAATACTAAAAGAAAGCGTTTATCTTAGATAATCTGGTTCAGATATCCCTAACTTGTTTGTGCTTGTATTTTCCGCAAAATAAATATTTTCAGAAATGGTACTGTAAAATCCTAAAGCTGTTGCTAGGAACTAAAAAAAATGGCAATGTTTTTTTGAGATATCATACATGTATCAGTTTTCACTTACAAAGAGTTTATTTTGGAGGAACAGTGATTCATTTTGCCAACCATCATAATATACTTTGATTAATAACTGCAATTCCAGTTCGGCCTGAATGATAAATGAATAGCAGTTAGGCACTATAATTTTTCAGTTCAATCACTGAACTGAATAATTGGGGAAAAATGGTTGAGGATGAAATGAAGAAGTTTTTTTCCCCTCACAGAAAAAGTGCCTATTTGCCTTAATTACAAAACAAAGCTTTTAAATTCAATTTTAAACCCTCTAAATAGATATAAAAGGAAAATTGAATTCAATTTATGAAACAACAGATTTTAGCAATGATCATATTAGTCATCAGATATATTGAGGGACAGATTCAGTTTTGCCTGACATGTATGACCCCATGATTCCATCTTTTAAAGCTGTTGGTGAATCACGACTGAGTTTCTCTCCTGCTCATATTTTTTACTGCCACAGATGTGAGCCATCTTTTGGTCCAGTTTGCATAGTGACACTCTACTATCTGGACTATATATATCTTCCAACATCAAATATTTTATGCAAAGTGAAGAAACACCAGTAAAAGTAATTTCTAGTGCCTGCACACCAAAAATTCCCTGTGGAATAGTGTTTCACAGCAAATGCACTGGTTTGAAATGTCACAATACCCACAGCTTTTGAAAGACTGAAAATAAAAAGGAGATTGGCATTGATAATTTATTTCTTTTTACTCTGCTGATATCCACTGCATATAATAAGAGGCTTTGTTGTTGGGTATTAATCAAATCTCCATAGTTAATTGGTTTGTGTTTACATTGACCTTGGATTTATTGTCTTTGTGTGCGGTACGATTTCACGGGTGGACCCACAAGGATCATCAAGTCCAACTCATTGAATTCCAGCCCTGGAAAAGACATCCCATACCATGTGCCCCAGAGTGTGGTCCAAATGTATCTTGAAATCTGTCAGGCTTGGTGCCATGACCACTTCCCTGGGGAGCCTGTTGCAGTGTTCAGCCACCCTTTGGGTAAAGAATCTTTTTTTAATACCCAACATAAACATCCCCTGACAACTTCAGGCCATTTCCTTAGGTCCTGTCACTGGTCACCAGAAAGAAAAGATCGGTGCCTCCTCCTCCTCTGCCCTCACAAGGAATTTGGAGACTGCAATGAGGTCTCCCCTGCGTCTCCTGTTCTCCAGGCTGAACTGACCAAATTACCTCAGCCTCTACTCAAGGCTTCCTGCCCAGATACTTCACCATCTTTGTTGCCCTTCTTTGGGAACTCTCCAACTCTCCAAGGCTTTATATCCTTATATTGTAGCACCCAAAACTGCACACAATATTCAAGGTGAGAAAAGCAGGACTTGCCCGGCTGGCAGTGCTGGGCCTGGTGCACTCCAGGACACAGTTGGCCCTCCTGGCTGCCAGGGCACACTGCTAATTGAAAATGACTGCCTCACAGAACTAGATATTTTTCTTCCCATCCACAAACCCAGAGGTGTAAAAGTTTGGTCTGGATACAAAAGGTTACTGAAAATGAGAAATAATTCCTCAAAGTAGCAATTATTTTCTAAGAGAGTTAATCTTTCTGGCCATGTTATTCCCACAAGTAACAATGTCATTAAATGGTCTTAATTCTGGGTTCTACTCAAGTGTATTAAAGAAAGACTTTTCTCTTAAAATTAATCAAGGGAAGGATATTAAAACCTCATTCTTAAGTTCTGTCTTTGTAAGAGCAGCAGCAGCAATCTGGAGATTCAGTGCATCTGGCAAAGGGTTGCAAGTGGGCTGTTAGCAGAAGTATGAAGTCCTAGGTATTGAAAGTGTGACATATTTAATTGTCCTTAAGAATGGCACTAACGGGAGCTTGCAACCAGAAAACTGTTTTAAGTTCTTCAGTTGGTGTAGGGCATCAATAACAAGAATGAAACACCCTGAAGCCGTTTACAACCTCTTTTTGAGTATCTGTTATTAACTTATTCCCACACCTGTGCCCTCAGACTCAGCAATGTTTTCTGTTTATGGAAGCAGCAGCCACTGAGAGGCTTCAACAACAACCTTTCTCTCACCTTCCCCAGAGTGCTGACGAGAGAGCTGACTGTAGAGCCTGAAGTGGAAATTGCTGGCCTCACACTTTTTGCACATTTTCGAGAATACAACTAAGCATCCACAATACACTGCTAAGCAATGCCTTGCTTCAGTGCTGCAAGGTGCTAAGGTCAGGGCCTTGTCTCACTGGGTTACATCAAGAAGTACCTGTTTTAGACACAGTTCAGTCTCTTCCTCACTCTGCCCCAAACCCTGCCAAGGAATGTTCACAAAACTTTTAGGCTAAATAGTTTGTGGGATTTTTTTTTTGTGTGTGTGTTTGTAAGCTTGAGTGTGGATGAATGTAATAGACAGGGAAAATGTAGTGTTTTTAATTTAGAGAATTCTCTTTCTGATCTATTTTAACAAAAACCATGAAAAAAGTCTAATGAATCAATCAAAGGTCTTTGTGAACAGATTCTTGCACGTCAGGGTGCCTGTACCTAGGAGGGTTTCTCTGCTAAGAAATGTTTGGCCACTTTATGGAAAAAAATATTCTTGGTCAAAAATTTTTTGATCAACACATGTGACTGGGAACATTCTTAGTAATCACATGCTGGAAGTTCCTTAGGCTGGGTGGAAGGAACAAAAAACAAGTTTGAACTGTAACAAAATTACAGAAGAACTCCTCCATAGATCTCTCTTCCATTTGTGAAAAGCTATTTTTTAATACAGATTTTAGAGGAAAGCTTATACCGTTAGAAAATTTTCCTTTCCAATAGAATCACTGTATAAATTAAAAAAAATTAAAATACAAGATAATTTAAATGCTTCACATCTATACTATGAATTATTATGGGAAATTTCCAAGCAACTTTCTGGATCTATTTTCCCACCTTTCTAAGTGTACAAGAAGTTGTGGCTAGACATCTCAGTAAAGAAAGGTGAAACCTATGAATTCAAGGGATAATATCAGTGATTACTAATATTTTTATATTCTCAGAACACATACTGTTCTCCACGTCACCTTTTAGCAGCTGAAGAACCACTTCCCCTGTTACAGAATTGCAGGCAATATGTTCTCAGCATGAAATTGCTAGCATCCCTGAAGAAAGAGTACAACACAGCTACTCACTTTCTAACACCTCTGGAACTGAAAAGAACTTCATGGTTCAAAAAAATTCAGATAAATTTAAAGACATCACTCTATTCATCTGTTGGTTTTTTTGTTTGTTTTTAAAGTGGGGTTTATTACTATAGGAGAGCATAGATATGGGTATTTCTAACAGTGCTAATGGATTAGATGCTAAAAAACATGCTCTCTGAAGCTAAAATCAAGCACCAATTTCAAGAGCAGCATCTAATCTTTCTGAAAAGTCATCTTACAGTCTCCTTATCTCCTTTCCTGCTATGAAAACAAGTATCTAAAACATCTGGTTACCCCTTCATTGAATCAGTTGGTTTATATTATGCAGTGTTTTGGGCCTGCAGAGGATGTGGAGCAAAAGGAAGGTCCATACAGCCTTCTACTCCTTGGAGAATTCCTAGCTGCTGTGCTGAAACACAGACAACACTTTTTTTGTTGCCAGTGGTTGGAAAAAAGGCCATATGCTGCTAAACTGATGGGGTTTTTTTTCCATCTTTTCCTCCATTTCACAAGATAGGGCATGCTCTTTCATAGTTCCTAGTCTCAAGACAGAATGCAACAAAGGGGAAAATCTCTGCTTTCCCATTAACATGTGAGTAATTTCTAAGCTAAAAGCAGGTAAGTGGAGTCTAGGAGCTGGTCTTTACCTGGCTAGCTCTTCTCTCACATTTTTCATTCACAGGGACTCTAAATGCACTCCTGTGTCTCTCAAAGAGGGTCTAACTAAAAATATATGTGATTACTGCTGAGCAGTATTCTTACTGCAGTATGGTTTTGCTACTGCATGATATGTTGTTACGTATTATGTTTTAGTCACTCAGTGAAATATTTACGTCACAGTAGCCCCTTGCTTCAAGATAGAGAAACAGATTACGTAAGATAGAGAAACAGATTTTCTCTGCTTAAGTATCATCCACACCATCTCTGTACTGCTATCCTTAAGCCTGGCTGATCCACATCAACAAGCAAATAGCTCTCTAAACCACATTTGTTGCGGTGCATGATTTGGGTTTTTCCTATGTTCTGTATGTTTGTAATGGCTGTGTCCCAATCTCCCCCTTAAAACCCCCTGATGGTGTGGCCCTTGAACTTCTCTGTGTCAATCACCCTGAAAGAGTTACAAGATTCTAAGGATGAAGCCCCTGATTTGTCAAAGTAATTTAGATGCCACCTACATCTATTGTCTTTATAATGTACCTTACTGACAATTGGTCCCGAGCCCTTTCCTGCCCCAGAGATCCCCCTGGGTACTTAGGTAAGCCCAGAGGAATTTTTTCTCTCTTGCACCTGGGATCTGGGACCCTCTCTGCCTTCCATCTGCCCTTGAGGGGTTTCCTGGAGAAATAAACCATCTAAAACCCAGCGAGAGCTGCTCTTTCTTCCACGCCGACTATCATGCTTCAGCCTGAGATCCAGGACCAGCAAACCTCTGACATATAGAATCCCGGGGCGAGCTAGCCGGTGAAGCAGCCCCAGAAAGCGGAATTCTATACACATTTTTGCTATTTGCATCTTTCTGAAAGCAACCCTGAATAGGGTGTGTGTGAGGGGTAAGGACTGATGAGCACCACTCCAAACTAGTTTTGTTAGTAACACTATTAGGTGAGCAGAGAGAATGGACTGGTCTTCTAGAGCCACATGCTGTGGTTGCCTCAGCTTTTCCAACCCACTTATGACTGTGAGACAATCAAAAATGAGTTGCCTGTTGGGACACTACAATGAAAATGGGAGTGTCCTCTCAGGATTAGCAGATCTGTTGTTCCCCAAAGCCTTGATTTGAAAAGCACAAATAAAAGCAAGAAGGGAGGAAAGAAAAACCAAGTGCAATCCACAGAGGACATGATCAGCTCTGTTTCTTAGTTAATATCTGATTTATGAAGTGTAAAGTATAGCAGTCTCTGATTCAGTTAAAAATAGTGTTCCTTAAACATTTTGTGAATTAATAGAGATCACAATTAGCCTCCTGCCTTCAGTTGCAATACATGACAGCGATTTACAGGTTCAGTGCAGAGTTTATGCCTGCTGTGATGCAATTCTGAATGTCACTTTTTATGTACAATATGATTTCCATTACATTGTAGAAGAGTTGAAACAAGTAGACCTTTAAGAAGACAGTTTGTCATCTTCTATAGTTAACCTTTCAATACAGAGCAAGAATGAACATGTCTATTGTGATGTTCATCCAAAGCATTGGATTTACTGGATTTCTGAATACATATGAAAACCGAGAGTTTTCATGGAGCTCTGGAAGTTTCAGAGTTGTTCAACAGTTTTTTTGCTTGATTGCAACTTCATTTAAATGAGTTCATGGCTCTCAGCTGCAGATGTCAGGAGACTACCAGCCACATATTTCACTACTTTGAAACTACCAGCTATATATTTCTTTGGGTAAATCTTACCATTGAAATCTATCAGCTGTTATGCAGGTAGCCATTCTGGAAACTGACTGTGACTGCAGAGAATTGCAATTTTTAAATTAATCCCCAAGAACATTATGTATGTATAAATATATATATAATAAATACAAACAGAAAAAATAATTAATTTGCTTCAGAAAGCTTTACAGAGCTATTTTCCTGATCTCTTTACATTTAAAGAAATGGAGTTGTCAAAAGAGTCAGTCGAGTTCGCTCATTACTAACACAAAAAAAAATCTCATCCCAATCAAATAATCTAAAATCTCCCTTCTGAATACAGCTTTTATCTCTTCATTTTCATTTTCCCTACTATGTATGCACAAAGTTCAATAAGAATCTGCTATACTAACCATATGCTTTCTGTGGAGCTCTCCAGTTAACTTTCAGCTGAATTTCTATTTGATTTCCTTCAATTTTAAAATATTAATCATTAAAAAAGTTTCATATTTCAACTTCTAAAGCTTTTCTGCTCGTAGGGAACAATCCTCATTTAATTCAGGCAGTTTTTTCTATATTCATGATTAACTGTCTATTTTATATTTCATCTACTTAAGTTCTTCTGTTAGGAAGATTATTAAAAAAACATATATGAAAGTGTCAGAAACTTCATCTGCTTGCACAGATCAGTAAATGAGATCTATCTTTATAATCTGAGTCATCAAGAGAATCTTTTCAGAAGATTAAAGAAATGGCCCTGAAATTTTCTGGCAATCAAAGTTGTGTAAAGTCAAAAAGCCTACTTGTTGCTCTGTTCATGAAATCCATACTTTCACAAAAGAAATGAAAGGTATCTTTGGCCTTCTCAAATTTCAAAACTGCAGCTTAGAATTGAATTCAGGAGAATAGAAATTTAGTTTTAAATCTTTAAAGAGTGATGCAAGTCTTCTTGTAAGAAATCCAGTCGGGACTCTACATCTTTTACAGTAGTTTCGAGAAGTGCACTAAAGTACAACAAATTGTATGCATTAAAAAAAAGCTCATCAAAGACAAAGTTAATGTGCTGAAGTGTCATGACATATGAAAGAATTATAAAAGAAAGGCCTCATAAAATCAAGCTTACTCTACTAAATTGCCAAAGTTAGCCTGTCATTTCTTCTAAGTAATTTGGAAATCCTTAGCAAAAACAATCTTAGTATGAAAACTTGTTAACAGCCTATTCCTGGGTTGAAAAACAAGTGCGCCTGCAATAACAAAGGATTTGTCCCATGAGAATTCATAAAGAAAATCTGTAAACAATCCAAGAATACAGAAATTTGATAGACAAGTAGAACATCTTTTACTAACCAATAGAGTTATTGGCAAGAAAGCTATTAACCAATTAATATTGCACACTAAGTCTGTAAAAACTATATAAAATTAATTGTGAAGATAAAGAATTAGCTTTGCCTACATGAAAATAATAGTCTCAACTAACTTATTACAATACTGAAGCACTTCTTTATGTAAGGATCGGAGAATTTTCAATTTTATGGCTATCTACAACTTTCTGACCCTCTCTGTTAACCTGGTGTTCTGGTGTGCTGCCCATTGCATTGCAGTAAATACCTGTGCAAAAGAAACAATCATTTGTTTGTTTCTACAGCATTATAGAAAACATCATAGTCGTGACTCTCTTTTAGTAAGAGTTTCTTTCCACTCCAGAGGCAAAGATGTTTCCATGAAGTTTCTTGGCTTATTTCTGAAAGATATTTTTATTCAACAGGTATTTGTATTCAACACTATGAGGGGGAAAAATTGCTGACAGAATGCAAGAAATAGTTGAGATTCTTCCCAGAATTAAGTAAGATTTGACTGCTATATAAAAGAGCTATATCAACTGATATTTGACCATTTGAGGAACTCACTGTTTAAGTCATACATCATATAAAGCACTACAAGCCTGGCGCTAAGAGCTGTCAATTTGTCACAAATAATTTGGGAAAAAATGAGAGGATTTGATGTGTCACATGCCTAAACTGTGAAAGTGATTGAATATATACAGAAACGATGAACTCATGTTTTAAGTAAAAATAGATCCAAGGAAAACTGTATTCATGGCTTGATTAAGTAATGGCATTTGAGAACTCAGATCTTTATCTGATATAAATCAACACTATAACTATAATTCTGCACAGCACAAGCACAATGTATTTATTTTAATTTTTTTTCCCCTACATAATAATTACACCCCACTAGCAAGAAAAAAAGCAAAGTTTGCAGCACAGGTTTTATGAATTTTGAAGAAGTCATAGTGGAAAGCATTCCAACAAAATAGAGCTCCTAATCCTTGTGAGCTCAGTAACTAAACTGAACATTTTCACTAGAAATGCACTGCCTACATGATAGATCTGACATTGTAACCCTATTAACAGTAAACCTAATGGTTATTTATTCTGCAATTGAACTAGTTTGACACTATTTGGAAATATCCCTCTACTAGTATTCTGCTTGTATTTGATACCTTAGCTATTTAACACATGAAGTCACTTGTCTCTTTGTTGTCATAAATTCTAGAACAGGATTTCTGCTGTCCTCAGAGCTCTAACTTACTTTTCAAGATGCCTGTCTCTTTCTGCACACTGTGACTGTGGAATATTTGTCCCTGTCCCTATCCCTCTCTGTGTCCCTCTCCCTCTCGTTTTCCCTCTCCCTCTCCCTTTCCTTCTAACTAATTTTCTTTCTGCAAAATTTAGCTTTTCTTCAGTGTTCAGATTTCATTAAAAACAAAAGTTTTTGTGAGTCATCAACAACAACAAAAAAAATCAACAAATCTATCAAAAAGTCTTTTAAGACCTATTTATTTATCAATCAGTAAAATTCAGTATTATAAATCCAATTTAGCGCTGGGGTAGGGCTAGGTCAGGCTGAGGTTCATAAATTTACTTTTCACAGAACCCTGACGCTGCTTTGCAAAGTACAGACTTCCTGAACTGTTTTTTCTCCCTTCAGGAACTGTCTAATGGATTTCATAGTAGAGCGATCACCAGCACAAATGTGATAACAGAAATTGGGTCTAGTAGTATTTTTCCCTATAATGTTAGGAACAATGAAATGATGTAGTAACCTTCACATTGCTCTGTATTTATTGAAGATCATGTTTCGGTTCTTATTTTTTTCTTGACCTTAACTAGATTCAATACTAATATTCAACAGGCCAAGAAGAAATACGATATATGATACATGGTATGATATGATATGATATGATAATATACTGACTTATTCCTGTTGAAATATTTAACTGGAGTTTTACTATTTGTTAGCAGGCTTACTATTGTTCGTAACTACCAGGGAAAGGGATGACTGTAGATTCCTTATCTTATTACAAATAACATGTATGGAAATTTAAAATACCAAAATGAAAAGCTTTGAAAAAAATAAATCAAGCTAGAATTTATTCATCACTTTTATGTAGCAAGAGAAAAATATGTAGATTTTCTGACAGTGTTGCTGGTTCTATCTTAGATAAACAATACAATGTTTACAGAGAAAATTTCTGTTGATAAAGTCAATTAAAACAATCACAGTAAGGAACATTTAGACATGGACTTTGAGCTGACACTCCACTTAACTGACTTTGTCCTTTTTTTTAACTGAGCAACAGATGATACAGCTCAACAGTCAGCCCACATATTTCAGCTAGGCTGGGGTAGCTAATCAAGTTCCTAACATTTTTAAAAACTGAAGTAGCTCTGAGTGAACTGATACATTGATGATATAGACACAAAACCATTAGCACAGCTATTCAAGGGTCAATAAATAAGAACTGCTGCATCCTGTGTGTTTTGAAACTAATCTGCCTAATTGGCTCCTGGAGTCTCACTTCAAAGATGCACTTTTGTTTTCTGATAAAAGAGATGTAATTACTAAGTGTGAGATTGGGTCAGCCTTGATGAGGAACAGAAAGAAAACCAAAATATCTTGCCACCCAATCTAGTATCTTTGTCAGTAAAGAAATGACCAAAATCTGTGTGATTTTTTCAATCTTTTCCAATTTGCAAGTATTCTTCCTCCTCTCTAAGTCATGTTGGTATGCTTTCCTGTCACATCTTTTTTCTTTATTTTTGAACTTCATTTTTAAAACTCCACAAGTATGTGCTGGTTTTTACTACAATATTTCAGATGTGAAAGAGAAGTAATAGTAATTGTTGTTTCCTCCCAGTCATTGTTAAGAATCAAGATTCTGCTGAACAAGTGTAAGTGAATAATCAAATAAATCTAAAACAATACAGGAACTGACTGATATACACATCTTCAAATCAGACTTAAGATCTTTCATTTTCTAGTTGCAAGGCTTTTTTTCTAGTTTCTAATTTTATCCTCAGTTTATTCTTATGTATCTTACTCTACAAAATTCTTTCTAGATCCTCTATCGCACTGAAATTATTTTCTCAGCAGTAACTGATATTTTATAGGGTGTGAAGATATTATGGTTATTTGTTGTTTGTTTGTCTTTTCTTCTTTTCCTTTTTTGAATGGGACATTATAAGAGACAAATCACCGAATTCACTTCAAGCACTTTTACAAATTCAAAGGGAATAAAAACCCTTTTGTTTTCACTTGTTCCTAATTCTTTCTCACTTGTCACTGGCACATATAAATGATGCAGTGTGGGCAAGGTTTGAGGGGTTAGAGAAAATAGAACAAGGGTAACTGCCATCCATGAACTGAACTCGAATCCCTACATTAACAGTTGAAAAGTGTTTCCCATCACTGGCCTTTGCATCACCCCTCATAATTTATCCAATTCAAAACAAAAATATAAGTAATAAATTAATACTTATATCCCTTATGGGAATATGTGCTTACAAAGTACAATTTCCTTTCCTGTTGTAGTAATCAGAAATCTGAAATTATTACAGAATAACATGTGAATGAACTCTACTGTTTATTTGAAAAGAAACAAGTATTTCTAAATAAGCCCTTGAGAGATGACCTTTGTTTATAACCTTTTTAGTATGAATAATGGAACATTATCTTGGATGTTATTCTCAAAAAAAAATCCTAAGTAACATCTCCTACACAAAACTACTTTTAGTAGAAAATGCCTTTTATTAGCTTATTATTAAATAAAAAAAATCAACCAATTCAGATGCGATGAGATTATTGCTTTAATTTTAGTGAAGTGCAGTTGTACAAAAATGGCTGTTGTTTTGTCTTCTCTCACCTATTTGCTCAATCTTAAGTCTATAAATTTATTTCAATATTGTTCTTCTTTTTATTTATTTTGTGGAGTTTTTAACTGTTCTTTTCTCTCTTCTTATTATTGTTGACTCTAGTGAGCCCCTGAAACTTTTGATCAATGTAGTGACATATACATATATAATGGCATCTGAATGCTTTTGCTTTTAAGTGTTAGTAAGAACATAAAACACTTTAGGGTACCTCATGGCATACAGGTAAAATATGTATATGCCAGAATTGAAAAGTTTATTAAAAACAAACCAAAATGTTCTAGCTAAAAATCTGTAAAGAATATCTGTTCTTATCTGACACTTCAAGGAATGGGCTAATGTAAAATAGAGGCAAAAAAGAATGTTAGTATTTCTAGGAGCACTCTTTTCTGTCCAGCAGGGTTCCACATACACTCTAAAATATAAAATCTTGATTTACGTTGAGAAATGCAGTCTCACTAGTTATGTTTGATGGGATTGAGAAAATTACTTTGAAGACAGGAAAAGAATATTGCATTTACAATTTGTTTACAAACTATTTCTTCTTTTAACTAATCTAAGAAGACTGTAAAGAGTAAGGCACAGATATATCTGTACTTGTTAGCCAAACTGATTTGTGGAATAATATTGAGATCTCAAATCTGTGCAAAAAGGGAGTCCTAAACCTTTACAGATTCACCTTCAATTGTACCTCCCCCAGTTTGGAGGAGTGGAAGAAAAGTGGAAGTCTCATGCTACCATTGAGTGCTTCTGCAGACCCTGCTTATCTTAACCACATGGGGTGCTGAAAGACCCATTTTTTGACCAAGAAATCGTACAGAAATGCCATGGTAGGCTGACCCCAATGCCCCAGTCAGAGGCAGGAGCTCTTGCCCTGGTCTCAGGACTGTTTTTCAAGTTTGAGAGAATATTAGCAAGTTCTATCACGTGATTAGGACCTCATTTTTGTGCTCTGAAGTGTCTGCAGAATCTTCTGACTTGCATTCATAAAATTTAGTGTTACAATGAAAAATAAATTCCTTTCATAGGTGTTAAATATTTATTTATGTGCCCTGCGGCCATATTACTGTGTATTGTGATCCTGTCAGTTCTTATAACTAACTTGTGTATGAACGGAAAGGTGAAGGCATTCAATCTGGAGGCTATCAAGGAAAATATGCACAATCCAGGAATTAGAACTGGCAGTTATTAAATAACACTTTTCCTTTAAGTCAAAGCATGAAATATTCTGTACTTGGTGCTGAATGAAATGGAAAAAAATACTACTCAAAATAGTAATGGATAATAACTTGAGCAACCGAGCAGTTAAGGTAGTACCAATTTTTTGTTCTTTTGTGTTTGTCCCTTGCATGTAAGCAGAGATGATTACATGTTAGAAGATTGTCCTGCAAATATCTCCTTAGACTAGATCCAATTAAATATTTAGGTGCCTTCAAGTTAAACAGGCAGGCAGTTACCGTGCCTTTAAACTATTCTTTCTTTCCAGAGTTATGATCCGACCCTGAGCTACTCTTCAGGCTACTGAACACTACTATGTACTTATCCTCAAG